>JAZHEH010001382.1:11470000-12070000 GCA_036589455.1 Ateles fusciceps | reverse complement strand
AGGTTCTTTGTGAACAATCGCAGGACTCCACTTCATGGGGTGCTTTCTCTACAAGGCCTTTTCTACCCGTGGTCTTGTTTTAAGTCCCCTGCTCTCCCAAGGTGTATGCATGCGTTTACCTTCCACTGTGGAGGCAAGGAGCTGGGGAAGTTCTGAGACGAAGTCCTGTACCACGTGTCAGGGCACAGCAGGGCCAAGATGTTCACCCAGGTCCTCAGTGTTCTGGTCCCAGAAGGACATACTCCTCCCCTAGCCTGCTATGAAGGCTTTTGTGTTCCTTTACCTTAGAAGCCCCTTACCCGGACTCCTTGGGCCTCACTAGGAGGACCTCTAACCTTTGCCAACTCCTGACTTGGCACCTGCATTTGGTGACTGTCTATCACAAGAGGGCAGGTGGGCAGAGGCCCCGACCTGGTAGGCCTGAGGCTGCTCTGCTGGTAGCCTGACATGTTCTCTCTCCTGCCCTAGATCAATGGCATTGCACTGGACAACAAGTCTCTGAATGAATGTGAATCTCTGCTGCGGAGCTGCCAGGACTCCCTGACCCTGTCCCTTCTGAAGGTAAGGGCTGCATGTGCCTCCACTCTCATGGTTGGGAGTGTCGGCAAAGCCCCAACTCCACATAGTCACGCTACTCCACAGGGTCATGGGATCCTTGAGAACAGGGTGGGGATTTACAGAGTTCAGGGCAGGCAGGAACCCTGACTGGATGCTAGTCTGGAATTAAAAAAATAGCAATCAAGGCCATGTTGGGCACAGTTGGGTACATGTGAATCTGGACCAGATAATTAGATGATCTTAGGGAATTGTTGCCAATTTTCCTAGGTGTGATGATGGCACTGGGGTTGTTATACAGGAGAATGGCCTTATATGGGGAGGTACAAGCTAAAGCTGTTAGAAGTGACGTGTTGTGGCCGGGTGTGGTGGCTCATGCCTATAATCCCAACACTTTGGGAAGCCAAGGCAGTTGGATCACTTGAGTCCAGCAACACAGCGAGACCCTGCCTCTACAGAAAATACAAAAAGCCCCCAGGAGGTTGAGGTGGCAGTGAGCTATGATCGTGCCACTGCATTCCAGCCTGGGTGACAGAGTGAGACCCTGTCTCAAAAATGAAAGGAAGGGGCCGGGCACTGTGGCTCATGCCTGTAACCCCAGCACTTTGGGAGGCTGAGGCAGACAGATCACCTGAGGTTGGGAGTTCAAGACTAGCCTGACCAACATGGAGAGAAACCCTGTCTCTACTAAAAATACAAAAATAGAAAAATAGGTGTGGTGGCGCACACCCACAATCCCAGCTGCTCAGGAGGCTGAGGTAGGAGAATCGCTTGAACCTGGGAGGCAGAGGTTGCGGTGAGCTGAGATCATGCCATTGCACTCCAGCCTGGGCAACAAGAGTAAAACTCCATCTCAAAAAAAAAAAGGAAAAAAGGAAGGGAGGGAGGGAGGAAAAGGAAGAGGAGTGACATGTTGTGATATTTGTAACTTGCTTTGCAATGGTCTGCAGTATTGTTATGGATATAGACAGTAAAGACAATTTAGTAAAATACTATTGAATCTAGATGGTACATTTATGGACATTTATTGTACTTCTCTACATATATGAAAAGAGTAATCATAGCAAGTTAGAAAAATAGACCCAATTTAGAAAACATCTCTTAATGAAATGGGCTGGGCCTATTTTTTCTAACTTTCTATTAAGAGATGTTCTCTAAATTAGCTATTTTTAAATGACTTGTGGAAGCAGTTTTATGTTGACAGGAAAGTTGGGCTGATACAGAGTTCTTAGTACTCTCTCAGCAATCCCGCCACCACCATTCCCACTCCTGGCCCCAAGTTTCCCTAGTTTTGACATTTTGCATTAGTGTAGTTAGTACATGCTCTACAATTAGCGAGCCAATATGATGCATTAGTATTAACTATAATGCATGGTTTACACTGAGGCTCAGTCTTGGTGGCGTATTTTCTGTGAGTTTTGATGCATGTGTGATGACATGTACCACCATTATAGTATCATACACAGTAGTTTCACTGCCCTAAAAATTCCATGTGCTCCCCCTGTTTGTCTAAGCCACTGGCAACAACTGGTCCCTTTACTGTCTCTAAACTTTTGTGTTTTTCAAAATGCCGTAGAGTTGGAATCACAGGGTGTATAGAATGGCTTCTTCACTTACTAATATACACTTAAGATTCCTTCACATTGTTTTAGTTCTTTTTAGTGCTAATTAATATTCCATTGTCTGAGTGTACAAGAGATACATTTTTAACAATGAATTTTTACTTTTATGTTTAATATATTTTTTTAAATATGCAGGACATTGTGCAGGTGATTTTCTTGTGTGTGTGTGTGTGTGTGTGTGTGTGTGTGTGTGTGTGAGAGAGACAGAGTCTCGCTCTGTCACCCAGGCTGGAGTGCAGTGGCGCAATATCAGCTCACTGCAACCTCTACCTCCTAGGTTCGAGCAATTCTGCCTCAGCCTCCCAAGTAGCTGGGACTATAGGCGCCCGCCACCATGCCTGACTCATTTTTGTATTTTTAATAGAGGCGGGGTTTCACCATACAGGTCAGACTGGTCTCAAACTCCTGACCATGTAATCCGCCCACCTCAGCCTCCCAGAGTGCTGGGATTACAGGCGTGAGCCACCGTGCCTGGCTCAGGTGATTTCAGAAAGTGTTCAAAGTTAAGGAAACTTCGACTCTTCTTTAAGTTCAGAGTGACCAGGGCCGTGAGAAAACTTCTCCATTAGGGACAAGCATGTGTGTTTGTGTGTATGCGTGTGTCTCTCTGTCTGTCTGTCTCTTTTTAGGGGGCAGGTGGCCCATTCCTGACCATTGCTTTACCTGTGGGGACAGTTTTCAGTGGCAGCTCCAAGTCCTGCCATCTCACCTTCTCTCTTTCTTACTCCTCTGCAATCCCTGCCTAGGTGTTCCCTCAGAGCTCCTCGTGGAGTGGCCAGAACATTTTTGAAAATATCAAAGACTCTGATAAGATGCTGAGTTTTCGAGCCCATGGCCCGGAGGTCCAGGCTCATAATAAACGGAACTTGATACAGCACAATAACTCCACGCAGACAGACATCTTCTACGCGGACAGGCTGGAAGACAGGAAGGAGCCAGGCCCCCCAGGAGGCAGCAGCTCCTTTCTGCACAAACCATTCCCAGGGGGGACCCTTGCAGGTCTGCCCCCAGGCCTGTCCCAGTGCCTCTGAGCGTAGCCTGAGCTCCTTCCGCTCAGATGCCTCTGGGGACCGTGGCTTTGGGCTGGTGGACGTGCGTAGCCGGCGGCCACTGCTGCCCTTTGAGACAGAGGTGGGCCCCTGTGGGGTGGGGGGAGACCCCCCTGGACAAGGCGGACTCTGAAGGCTCCAACAGCGGCGGGACCTGGCCCAAGGCCGTGCTCAGCTCCACGGCAGCGCCTGAGAAACTCTCCGTTTATAAGAAGCCAAAGCAAAGAAAGTCCATCTTTGACCCTAACACTTTCAAACGCCCCCAGACACCACCCAAAATAGACTACCTGCTCCCAGGCTCTGGGCCTGCTCACTCTCCCCCAGCCCTCCAAGAGGGTGGGGCCTCTGACACCCCCAAAACCTCCCAGGAGGAGCGACTCCATTAAGTTCCAGCACAGGCTGGAGACGAGCTCCGAGTCAGAGGCCACTCTGGTGGGCAGCTCCCCATCCACTAGCCCCCCAAGTGCCCTGCCCCCCCGACGGGGACCCTGGGGAGCCCATGCACGCGTCACCGCCTCGCAAGGCCAGGGTCCGCATCGCTTCCAGCTACTACCCCGAAGGAGACGGGGGACTCCTCCTTCCTGCCAGCCAAGAAGTCCTGTGATGAGGACCTCACCTCCCAGAAGGTGGACGAACTAGGCCAGAAGCGTCGCCGGCCGAAGTCTGCTCCCAGTTTTCGGCCTAAGCTCGCTCCAGTAGTGATTCCTGCTCAGTTCCTGGAGGTAGAGCTGAGCCCCAGGGTGCGGTGAGGGGAAGCCCAGAGTGGGGCAGTTGGCTGAGGAAGGGCTGCTGATTGGCCCTGCACCAGTGTCCCCCGGGCTCCTATTTAATCTGGTGCCTTTGCTGCTGGAGTTGAGGAAGAGGAAGGGGTAGCAGGGGGATACCTGTGGGAAGTGGCCCAGCTAGGAGGTAGGTACGTGGCGTGGAAGTGTGACGCCAGGAGGGGAATGCTTTCTTGGGTGTAGCATTTGGTTTGCTTTTCAAACAAGAAGCTTTTGAACTTGTACAATAAAATCTAGGGCGTGGACTTGCCTTGAAGGGCTAGGGAGATGAGGTGGCACGTGTGAGACTGAGTGGGCAGCAGGACAGCCTGATTGGGTGTGCTGTCGTCATTTCCAGAAGGGTGAGATTGCTGGGGACTGCGGACAGCATCCCAGGCACCAGTCCACACTGCTCACTGGGACAAAGAGCTTCCCACAGCCCTGTGCATTGGGCAGAGTTGCACGTGCCTGATGCACGTGTGCACTCTCCCCTTTTACGTGATCTCTATGTGAAAGAGCAGATTCATTTTCTGCAGTTTTCTTCTGAAGGGTCTGTAAAGCTGCTCTCTTGCAGCGTGTAAGGCAACATCAATGGGCAAGACTTCTTTCCAGCTGTCTCCTCCTGTGCCCCAGTGGGAGGAGCTGGTTCCTGGGGGACAGAAACTGGCTTGTAGAGGTGCCCAAGCGCTCCACTATTTTTGTTTTTTTCAAGATGTAGTCTCACTCTGTCGCTCAGGCTGGAGTACAGTGGTGCAGTCTCGGCCCACTGCAACTTCTGCCTCCCAAGCTCAAGCGATTCTCCTGCCTCAGCCTCCTGAGTAGCTGGGATTACAGGGACCTGTCACCACGCCCAGCTAATTTTTGAATTTTTAGTAGAGATGGGGTTTTGCCACGTTGGCCAGGGTGGTCTTGAACTCCTGACTTCAGTTAATCTGCCCGCCTCGGCCTCCTAAAGTGCTGGGATTACAGGTGTGAGCCGCTGTGCCTGGCCGCCCTTTCTAGCAGACACTCTTGCCCTTGCTTCTGCAGGAACAGAAGTGCGTCCCAGGCAGTGGAGAACTCTCCCCCGGAGCTCCAGGAGTGGGCACCTTACTCACCCGGGCATTCCAGCCGGCACAGCAATCCCCCGCTGTACCCTAGCAGGCCGTCTGTGGGTGAGTCGGTGGGCCAGGGACTGGGACTGAGGATCGGTGTAGACTCCTGCTGCCTAGTCTCCAGGGGAGAGAGGAGGCAGCATTTCAGAGAGCTGCCATGTGTTTTCAGCCCTGAGGTCCAGAGAACTGGGAAATGCCGCCCTGGGATGGTTTATCATATAGCCATGACATGTCTTAGCTTGTCAAAGGGCTTTCTCCCCCATAGCAACCTGGGACATAGGAATTGTGAAAGAGACTTCCCCCGTTTTTACAGATGGAGACAGGCCAGGAGCCACAGCCACATTGTGAATTGGTGGTTAAAATTCATCTCCCAAGTCCTTTTCCCCCAAAGACTATGGCTACTTCCTAGGATACAGGGAAAAGGCTTGTATAAGTCCAGGGCTGGCTGGGTGCTTTGGGGTGACTTTTCTCACCAAGCCCATTTCTAGGCACTGTTCCCCGGAGTGTGACCCCCAGCACCACCATGAGCTCCATCCTGCGGAACCCTATCTACACCGTGCGCAGCCACAGGGTTGGCCCCTGCAGCTCTCCACCTGCGGCCCGAGACGCCGGCCCCCAGAGTTTGCATCCCAGGTATGTAAAGGCACCCTGTGTTTCTGTGTACCCCAGCTGCCCAGGCCTGCCTGGACATGGAACCACAGGTGCATAAAGAGGCTCATCAGTGGAGAAGCTTCCTTGCCTGGCTGGGAGGGGCTGGCTAGAGCAATGCAGGGAAAGGGAGCCTTAGGGCTACTTTCTTAACCCATCAGCACAACGTTTCAAAAGGTACTGAAAGGACAATAGTGATAGTAGCTGATGTCCCGGGCACTATGCTCAGACCTTTATGAATATCATTTCACCGAATCAACAGCAACCTCATGGGCTAAGTCCTATTACTGTCTCTGTCTTCAGGATGAGGAAACTGATACATAAGAGGATGGGCTGGCTCCAGGCCACTTTTACTCATTCATTTGACAGATTTTTATTGAGCACCTCCTACATGTCTTGATCTACCCTAATTATAAGAGGATGCAATGCTGAACTAAACAGATTGGCTTCCGGCTCATGTGGTGTGGTGTGTTCAAATGTGGGAGGCAGACAGAAAACAAATCAATGGAGTGACATCAGATGGTGCCAAGAGGCTCTGAAGGCAATCAAGCAGGATGACAGGCTGGGCTGTGACTTGGAAGAGGGTGGTAAGTTAGAGTGGGTGGTCAGGAAGGGCACTGAGGCAGAGGGGATGCTGCTGTGACCAGAAGGATGAAAGAGGCCAGCTGCACAAGACCTGGGCTGGAGCCTCCAGGGAGAAGGGCCGTCGGTGCCAAGGCCAGGGCTCCCGGGCACAGTGGTGGGAACTTGGCAAAGGGGCAGTGAGTCAGGAAGAGGTCTGAGGTCACAGGGCACAAACCCTGTGGGACCTGCAGTCGTAGTAAAGAGTTTGGATTTTATTCTAAGGACAGTGGAGATCACTGGAGAGTTTAAGCAGGGAAGAGATGTCATCTCATTACACAGCCAGAAAAAGGTGCTGCTGAGGCCTGACCTCAGGGCAGCCTGACGTGGGCGATCCCTGCTCTGCCCTCCAGTTTCCTAGGCACTGTGTCCCGATTGAGGCACGTAGGTCTCCTCTCCCAAGTCCTCCATGCCCATCTTGTCCCTCCTTACCCACCTCCTGGGAGGAGAGGTTCCCCCCTCCCTGGGCCCACCCAGGTTACAGAGCCTGTGTTTTTTATTGCTCCCTCCTCGTGAGCCTGATCCTGACCCTGTGGCTGGAGTGGGTGTGATACCGGCTGCCCCATGCATGGGGCCTTTTCTACTGCTTGAAGGTCCTTGGTGGATGCCACCTCCGGGGGTGGCTGAGGGCAGCCTGATATCCTCGGCTGATAATCAGTGGCTCCTGGGCCTCCCTTCTGCCCACTTGGGAAGCCTTGGCTGGTCTGTTTCTCCCCCCAGAGATGTGGATGGTCACATCTGTTCTTGGTCTTCCTCCTGAACTCCTCACCTTTTGTTTTTATGCAGTGTCCAGCACCAGGGACGCCTGAGCCTGGACCTGAGCCACAGGGCCTGCAGCGACTACTCCGAGATGAGAGCCACCCACGGGTCCAACTCACTGCCCTCCAGCGCCCGCCTAGGTAACTGCACCACTCGGACTTGGTGCTGCAGCGGGTGCCAAAGTGTTCATCTCTGCCTGCATCCTAATGCCCAGATCTGTGGATGGGCTCCCCCACACGAGCTCCCGTCTCCTCCTGGGACTGAGCTCAGTTCCCTCCTGGGAAGGGCTGCTGTTGTGGGCCAGCCATGACTATGCTGCTCAGAGCCATTGCTTTCGTCTTCCGCTTTCTGCTGGGGCTGTATGGTCATTCAGGTGACCCCTCAGCTAGGAGCCTTGCTCCCTGTCCCTGAGGTTGTCAGTCTCATTCTGGGCTATTTTGTATGGCTGTTTATACATTTTTGTATGGAAAGTGAACCCCAGAGTAGAGTTGGACAGGTAGCCCATGGAGATCTTAGGGGAGCTCTGGTGCTGGGGAGAAAAGATGGAGCAGCTGCTGTGTCACTTAGGTTGCTCTTACGTGGCTGGAAGTGAGACTTGTGCGCTTCTGTTCTGGAGCCGTCTGGGCCTGCACAGTTTATTGAGAGAAATGTTAAATGTCTGCTTTTCTTGACGGTTCCGCATCAAGGCTCCCCCGAGAATAACAGCAGGGCCCAGCTTTGCATTTGTCATCCTGAGTGGTAGCCTGGTGGAGAGGGAGGACAGGGTGGTGGTTAACCTCGAGGCCTGAAGTTTTGTTGCCTTACGGAACAATAGGTTCTTCGAGTAACTTGCAGTTCAAGGCGGAACGCATTAAAATCCCATCAACCCCAAGATACCCCGCGGTCTGTTGTGGGCTCCGATAGAGGTAAGGACTTCTCAGCATCCCATCTCTCCTGCTTTTCCTGTGGTCTGACTCCTCACGGTGGAGTCTCTGGACTTAGCTGAGAACTTCATAATCATCTCAGTCAATCAGTAGAAGTTCATTGAGCCCAGCAGTGGGCCTGGCGATGTGGGGGGGGATAGGGGGCAACGCAGAGCCCAGCATCTGAGCTCCAGGCCATGCAATGCAGTGGAGATAGAGCTGTGTGTCTGGATTACATCTGCCTTTTGGTCTTGGCTGTTGGGGAAGGGAGATGGGAGTTCACACCAGCATTACACGCTCCTCTCTGCAGGTTCACTGTCACATTCTGAATGCAGCACTCCTCCGCAGTCACCCTTGAACATCGACACCCTGTCCTCTTGTAGCCAGTCCCAGACCTCAGCCTCCACATTGCCCAGAATCGCCGTCAACCCCCGCGTCCCTCGGGGGAGCGGAGAAAGGACAGGTGAGTGTAGCCAGGCATTGGTGGCGTGGGTAAACCAGTGGACAGTGCATTCCGGCGGCCAACCCAGGCTCTGCAGGGAAGGGGCTTAGTAGAAGCAGCAGGAGCAGCTTGGGTGTCCCAGCATTCGCTGGTGTCACCAGCAGGTGCCATGGGACACTGGATACAGGGAGGTGAGGCAGGTGTGAATGGCAAGGCAGGGAGTGGGGTTGGCTCACAGTAGATGATGCTGGCAGCCACCCGATGGTGATCATGCCGTCCTGGCACCATGTACACCTTCCTGGGCCCTTGTTCAAGCACTTTACACATGACTAAGTCACGAGATCCTTCCAGGGACCCTGTGAGTGTTATTATGATTACCCCCCATTTCACAGTTGAGGAAACTGGGTTCAGACGTTGGAGTGATGGGCCCATGGCCACAGCCTGGCTAGCCGCTGGCACCTGGACTTACTCTTATCCTTTGGTTTTCCCTCTCACTTGAAGCTTTTTGTTATGAAATAAAATATACATAGGAAGAAAGTACATAAAGCATAAATGTGCAGCCTAGCTCTTTACTGGTTTATTTTAGAATGCAGGCCCGTGTTTGCTTAGGTTTCAGGTTGACTGTAGGCTTGCTGTCCTTCCAGAGGCACCTCTTCCATGAAGTCCGTCACCCCTGTGCACTCCACACACACCTCCTCCCTCTCTGTCGTTCCCCTAGATGGAACTTACTAGAACGTGTTTACATTTAACAGCTTCTGTCTAGATCGTAGATGTTAAAGAGCTCTGATTAAACTTAAACTTTCCTTTATTTAGTCACCAGAAGAAACACAGCTACTCCTGTTCATTTGAATTTAGAAAGCTGAGGCCTCTGTAGCTATGAGCCTCAGCAGGGACCCCTGTGGGGTGGGCCCTATGTTGAGAAAATCTTTTTTTTTTTTTGGAGATGGAGTCTTGCTCTGTTGCCTGGGCTAGAGTGCCGTGGTACAGTCTTGGCTCACAACCTCCACCTCTTGGGTTCAAGTGATTCTCCTGCCTCAGCCTCCCGAGTAACTGGGATTACGGACACCCACTACCATGGCCAGCTAATTTTTGTATTTTTAGAAACAGGATTTTACCATGTTGGTCAGCCTGATCTCAAACTCCTGACCTCAGGTTACCCATGCACCTCGGTCTCCCAAAGTGTTGGGATTACAGGCAGGAGCCACCGGGCCCAGCCAGAGAAAATCTTATGTTTGACTTGGAAGTCTGAACTTAAAAGGCAACAAACCAGAGAACCTGAGGGGTAATGAAAGGTCATTAAAACACAGAGGCCTGGCCCCAGGAGGGGAATCAGGTGTACCTCATCAGAAATGCTGATGGAGCTCTTAACATGTGGCACGTGCAGGAGCACACTGGCCCATTTTACTCAGCCCCCTCCCTGACCAGAGAGGACAGGATGTTCCCCGAGTGAAGTAGGTTCTTCAGTCGTGAAGAAGGCCTTGCCACCCACCATCAGGTATTCCCTTAGCTCCCTGCAGGGTGCGGAGAGCTAGGAGCTGCTCCAGGAGGGAGAAGAGTGTGACTCCTGCCCTCATGGTAGTTAGGATCCAATGGGAGATGAAATTTGACATGTGCGACCTGACTGAGCAACAGCTTTCTCTTTACAAATAGCCCCGTTTTCCAGATTCTGAAGTATAGTATTTTATACTTGTTAGAGAAAATCGGGGACATATAAAAGTAGAAAGCAGGCTGGGTGTGGTGGCTCACGCCTGTAATCCCAGCACTTTGGGAAGCCGAGGCAGATGGATCACCTGAGGTCAGGGGTTCAAGACCAGCCTGGCCAACATAGTGAAGCCCCGTCTCTACTAAAAATACAAAAATTAGCCGGGCATGGTGGCAGGTGCTTGTACTGCGAGCTACTCAGGAGGCTGAGGCAGGAGAATCACTTGAATCTGGGTGGTGGAGATTGCAGTAAGCTGAGATTGCATCACTGCACTCCAGCCTGGGTGACAGAGTGATACTCTGTCTCAAAAAATAAAAAAAAAGAAAAGTAGAAAGAAGAGGAAAGTCACGTATAACCTCAACAAGAGAGTCAATTGTCATTACCTTTTGGAGAGAGAGAGAGACATATATATAGAATGCATGCTTTATTATTTATATATATAATCACATCTCCCTTATGTTTTTAGCTATTTGTAATAGTTTAAGTATACTTTATAAACCTCTTTTGAGAAGCAGCTATTGTTTAGAGAAAACTTTTATGCATATTATAAAAAATTCCCATCATTCAGAAGACTAAAAAGTGAAGATAATCTCTGGCTGGGCATGGTTGCTCATGCCTGTAATCCCAGCACTTTGGGAGGCTGAGACTGGCGGATCACTTGAGGTCAGGAATTTGAGACCAGTCTGGCCAACGTGGTGAAACCCCATGTCTACTAAAACAAAAATTAGCCAGGCGTGGTAGCAGGTGCCTGTAATCCCAGCTACTCAGGAGGTCGACACAGGAGAATCGTTAGAACCCGGAAGGTGGAGGTTGCAGTGAGCTGAGATGATGCCACTGCACTCCTACCTGGGTGGCAGAGTGAGGCTCTGTCTCTAAAAAAAAAGAAAGAAAAAAAAAGATTATCTCAGATCCCCTTACCTGGTAATGTCCTGCGTAAGAACCTCCTTGTGCATAAATTCAGGCATACTCGTGTGTGCAGATGCAGATGAGTGTAAGTGGAATGATGCTGATCAGACACACCCCACGGTGTGTCCCCTACATCTTTGCATGTCGCTGGAACCTGGTTCAGGCTGTCGTTCTGTTGCGTGACTGTTGCTGTGACTTAGTCGTTTGCTCCTTTATCGGGATACACGTGTTGTATGGAGGTGGCCCTCTTTGTGCTCTGGGTCTCTGTTCCATCATCTAAGGCTGGTGCAGGAGGATGTTGTGGGGGTGGCTATGTGCTGAGGGCTCTGCAGGTCTCAACAGCCCGGGGCTCTAATTCATCTTGAGTTGGAAGGGACTGTGGGTGTAGGCTGGGGAGCATCTGTCTGAGCTGAAGGGTTAAGGGAAGACTTCCAGAGCGAGCAAGTTTGGGAAGTGGGAACACTCTGGAGGGTGGGAGAGAGCAGGGGCAACTCAAGAAGAATTTTAATCTCTTCCTCCCAAGAGGGCTGGGTGCAGGGCCGCAGGCTGAGACTGCCAAGTGGGAAGCTTCTCTGCCTCCAGGTGGCCGGGGTGGGGTGGTTTAGGTGCCTTCTTGCTAGAATCTGTCCCCACCGTGGACTGTAGAGGGGGACCTGTACTGGCCCCCTCAGCCTTTGGCTATGGTTTTATCCTGCGATCAGAGCTGGCGTGAAGTCCTGACAGGAGGCTCATTGTCACTCAGCTGTCTTTTCCCAGCGACAAGGTGTCTTTGATTGTCTTTCTGTTCCAGGTGTCTCCGGTTGTCATTGTCATCTGAGTGTCCCTTCTTTCTAACCTTTGTCACCTTCCAGATGTCTCTGCCACCATAGAGCTCTTCTGAGGCTGTGCGTGGCTGCCAGGCCCAGGTCTTCCTCCATGCGCTTGGCCTGCCCAGAGGCTCCCCACTGAGCCCCTGCCCGCGGTGCCCTTGGGTGCAGTGGGCAGCCCAGGGCAGCAAGTGCATGGCCGCGGCCTTGCTGGAGCCTTCTCCTCCCTTTACAACAGCTTGGGTCTGCAGTGGCTTAATTTCCATGACCGGTTGACATCACTCTGTGTAGCCAGTAAACACAAAAGTGGATTATTTCCTGTTGCCCCCTCAGGATGGAATGTCATCCCAGGAGCCATTTATTTTCCTCGGAGGGCATCTTGAGACCCCCCCCCCCAGAGTTTGCAATTGCATACTGTGGGGCAGCACCTCTCCTGTGATGAAAATCCGCATGTATCAGTGTTTATAGTTCACAGGGACCACTCTCTGTGTCTTTGGCCTGGGTGCTTGCGTGTCTTTCTGGGTGTGCTGTGCTTGTCTTGCGTGAGGCTGTGGGAATGTGATCCTTTGTCACGCAGTGTTGGGCCCACTGTGGCCCCATCTACCTGTGTCACAATGGGAGCATCCAGGCTTGGGGCCTTTTCTGCACTGCCTGATTGCAAGCCAAAGCTCAGGCTCTTCCCAGCCCTTTTATTTGGCTCTGAGCCCCCGAAACTTTTGACTCTTCCGCAGGCCTTACATGGAGGAGCCACGCCACGTGAAGGTGCAGAAGGGCTCGGAGCCGCTGGGCATCTCCATCGTGAGTGGAGAGAGAGGGTGGCATCTACGTCTCCAAGGTGACCGTGGGAAGCATCGCTCACCAGGCTGGCCTCGAGTACGGGGGATCAGTTACTGGAGGTGAGAGGGGAGCTGCCCTCCTGCTTGGGTTCCATGGAAACTGGCCCTTCTCCCCCTCTTCTCCTTCTAGGGAACAGCAGTACTCCCAAGTCCCCAGGGCCTTCTCCCTGTCCACAGCCCCCACCCTGTCACTGAGCCCACCCTGGTGTTTCCCCCAGTTCAATGGCATAAACCTGCGGAGCGCCACAGAGCAGCAGGCGCGGCTCATCATCGGGCAGCAGTGTGACACCATCACCATCCTGGCCCAGTACAACCCCCACGTGCACCAGCTCAGCAGCCACTCCCGGTCCAGGTGAGCGCGGGCCTCCCCCGGGCCATCTGGGCCGAGGGCAGAGAGGTGGGTGTGGCAGCATTTCACTCATTGCTGGGAGACCCAGGGTGCCAGCCCCAAGTTCTGGGGATACTACTGCTGCTAAAGGGAGAGGTGACCAGCCCTGGATTTTGGAAAAGGGGCATATAGAGGGAGGCTGTCTTCTCCTAAAACGAGGTATGGAAACAGATGGCTGTGGTCCCCCTGCCCAGCAGGGGTCCCGTGGCAGCCAGGAGCTGCAGCCCTGGGGGTGGATTCTCGCTCAAAGTGTTTGGCTCCCTGACCATGAGCAGACGCTGGACACCTGCCTGTATCTGCCCCTGAGCCATCAGTCGAAGGGCGGAAAAGAAGGGGGCATGCCCTCCAGTGCTGTACCACAGGCTCAGTGGGACAGATAGGATGCACGGGCAGAGGAAGAGGGACAGGATGCTCACAGGTCCCGAGGCCAGATGCCTTTGAAGAGGGGCCCTGAGCCGAGGGCAGGTGGGGAGGAGAGGACAGGCAGATCCTTTAGGGTGGATGTCACGGGTCCAGGTTCCTAATGTGTCTGCTCCGCTTAGGACGCAGGGCTGTGTGACCCAGTCCCCATTTACAGCTCAAACCCAGTTGCCACAGGAAAGGAGGTGGCTCTGGGTGGCTTTGTGCTGCTCCTTATCCCTCCTGTCCTCCGTCCCCAGCTCACACCTGGACCCTGCCGGTACTCACTCCACTCTCCAGGGCAGCGGCACCACTACCCCGGAGCATCCCTCTGTCATTGACCCACTGATGGAGCAGGACGAGGGCCCTGGCACCCCGCCAGCCAAGCAGAGCACCCCCAGCTCCAGGTCAGCAGATGTGTGCTGTGAGCCTTCTCTGTGTCCACTTTGGCTCGGTGGGACTGAGAACATCTCCAGGCGGCGCAGGCACTGGGCAACCAGCCTCATGTGCTGTAGGCCACACACCAGGTCTTCAGGGGTTGGGCTGGGAGCACAGCATTCCTTTTTTCCCACCCTCCCTCTCTCTTTTCCTTTCTCTTTTTCTCCTGTTTTCTAGTTGACATGTTCTTTCCTCTGCATCTTCTCTTTCTCTCCTCCTTTTCTCATCCACTTGCTCTCTGAGTCTGTCTTTGCACACATTCCCACAGTCATCATCCAGCCAGGCTCTGGGCTCTGGCCACCCCACAGCAGTGCTTCCTCCAAGGAGGTGGCAGACCAGTGCCGGGCATGTGCAGCACAAGTGGGGTGCCGGGGAGGGCACTGCTGGCCGCCGCAGAGCAGGCAGGAACATCACTGGAGTGTGGCAGGGGAGGCGGCAGCTGGATTGAAATGTTCAGGCCAGGCAAGAGCCAAGGGTGGGCATAAAGGGAAGTCCGGGCCGAGGGAGCAGCCGTGTTCAGGAGGAAGAAGGAGCCCTGTGGGAGCTGTACAGCATCCAGCCTGGCCTGGGGCTGTTGGGAGGGCCACCCAGGCCAGGATGCGACGAGATCAATCTGCAGTCCTGGAGGAGTCGTGTCTCCAGCACTGAAGGGCCTTTGCCAAGCTCTGGGCAGCATCTCACAGGATGAGGCCAGCTCTGCATTCTCTCTACCAGAGTCTGCCACATTGGAACTTACCTGCTGCAAGGCTTTCCTCCCGGGCTGGCGTCTCTCCCGACGCCCCCTTTATCTGTTTCTGTCACTCTGTATATTCAGCAGCTTACTTTCAGCTTCTCTCCCTTGAGTGTAAGTGCCTTGATGGCAAGGAGCCCCTCGTTACGAGGTAGCAGTTCCTGGTCTACAGCAGCTGCTTGGTAGACGTTGCAGAACATGTTGCTGTGCTCTGGACAGTGAGGCCAACTTTAACCTTTCTTAGGAAGAACTAAGTTAGGAAAATGAGTGGGAGGGAGGATATCCTGATCTCTAAGGCTTGAGAGTGATAGCCGGGCCCGGGAGCAGGGGCACCGATGTGTGGTTTCGACTCTCCCCCTAACTGGCTTTGAACCTGGGTCTTGCCTTCATCTCTAGTGCACCTCAGGTGTCCTGCCCTGTACACCAAACCAGTAGAACCAGAGGCCACCTTTCGGCTCCCTGTGGTTCTGAGACCCCAGCAAGCAGGCGGAAAGCGGTCAGGGCATTGGCCTCTGCTTTTTCTTTTCATGCCTCCTCCCCTCCTTTTGCACAATTGAGGAACTTAGTTTTTTTTTCCTGAAAGGATTGCGGGAGATGCCAACAAGAAGACCCTAGAGCCACGTGTTGTCTTCATCAAAAAGTCCCAGCTGGAGCTTGGGGTGCACTTGTGCGGCGGGGAACCTGCATGGGGTGTTTGTGGCTGAGGTGGAGGATGACAGTCCTGCCAAGGGTCCTGACGGCCTCGTGCCAGGGGACCTCATCCTGGAGGTGAGTTCTGAGCTGCTGAGCAGGCTAGGCCTCTGTCCACCCGCACAGTGGGCTTGCTGCCATCTCAGGCGGCACCGAAGATGGAGAGTACAATCTCTCACCTGGTGAGCCAGTCAGGGCTGACTGTTGTTGTTGAGGCAGAGTCTTGCTCTGTCACCCAGGCTGGAGTGCAGTGCCGCGATCTCAGCTCACTGCAACCTCCGCTTTCCCAGGTTCAACCGATTCTCCTGCCTTAGCTGAGTAGCTGGGACTGCAGGTGTGCACCACGACACCCAGCTAATTTTTATATTTTTAGTAGAGACCAGGTTTCACCATGTTGCTCAGACTGGTCTCAATCTCCTGACCTCAAGTATCCTCCCACCTCAGCCTTCCAGAGTGCTAGGATTACAGGCATTAGCTACTGCACCTGGCCTCAGGGTTGATTTTTTAATCCCTGTAAATGCAGAATGCTGCCAAGCTCCTCTGAGCAGGTCCCTGTGAAGCCAAGCAGGCCATTGAGGGAAGGCAAGGGCAGAGACTTGGCTCAGGCCCTGGGCACCAGGAGGTGCCTGCCCTCAGGTGGTGCAACTGTGGTCTCCTGCCTTAGTTGGGAGATGGATCATGAGAATATAAATGCACAAGTTGGTCTGGGCTTGGTAGCTCACACCTGTAATCCCAGAATTTTGGGAGGCCTAGGTGGGAGAATTGCTTGAGCCCAGGAGTTTAAGACCAGCCTGGGCAACATAGTGAGACCCTAGCTGTACAGAAAACAAAACAAAAAGATAAGCCAGGTGTGGTGGAGTATGCCTGTAGTCCCAGCTACTCGGGAGACTGAAGTGGGAGGATCACTTGAGTCCAGGAGGTCGAGGCTACAGTGAGCTGTGATTGCACCACTGCACTCAGTCTGTGTGACAGAGAAAGACCCTGTCTCAAAAAATTAATAAAATCACAGGTAGCGTCAGCAAGAGGAAGGGCCCTAGTGTGAAAAGCCCAGACTTGTTGGGCACCAGAACAGGGCTTTTCCTGGATAAGCTGTCAAGGGCAGAGCAGCCACCTGGCAGAGGACCTGGTGTCCAGGGAGCATGTGCGGGACCTGGGGGCTGGGGAGACGACGAAGGCTCAGCCCTTCCTGCAGAGTGGAGGCAGGCAGGGTCTCAGTTAAGGAGGGATGTTGAATCTCTGCCCTGTGGCCATCACTGACCCCTCTCGGGTGCCCAAGCTGCCCCTGGCTTCGGCCTTCTGACCACATCCCCCCATCCCTGGCAGTATGGCAGCCTGGACGTGCGGAACAAGACAGTGGAGGAGGTGTACGTGGAGATGCTGAAGCCCAGGGATGGTGTCCGCCTGAAGGTGCAGTACCGCCCCGAGGAGTTCACGAAGGCCAGGGCCCTGCCTGGTGACAGCTTCTACATCAGGTACAGTGGCTGGGGAATTGGTGGGAGATCTGGGGCCAGAGGAGAGGCTTTCATTGGAGACTCTCTTCCTGGTAAATGACTCTCTGTTTCTTGCACCCCAAGGCTGGGGCCATGATCATCATTCCTTGATGCTCAAATCTACATGCTTATTTGTGGTGAGATGATTGTGACTTAGAACAACTTTTGAGGGCTTAAAGAACCAGGTGGGCTTCCTCTTCACGCCCCATTTTCCTGTGTGCTGTGCTCCTCTTTTCTGGTGTCCCCCAGGCCAGGTTTGCAGATCCCTCTGCAGTGTGCGTGGACTTCCAGGCATCTTCAGTGCCCTTACATACTGTATGAAATGCTGTGGGCATTTGGGGATGGCATCAGGTTTTCTAGGAGGAGCTCAGAGCTTTCTTTATGTTTCCTAAGATCCGAGATCACAGAAAGCATGAGAACACTGATGGAGTACAGCTCTGTGCCTCTAGGGTAGGAGGTGACATGTTTCTGTCCTGGAGAGATTCCAGTCTGTAGGAACCAGGGGCCTGGACTTTGAGGAGGGAGACAAATGGGAAAAGCCACCTGGAAAGAGAAGTTACAGCCTCAGACCTTGGCAAGTTCTTTCTCTGATGGGGATGTGCCCTAGTGTTAGGGGAGCAAAGGCAGTCTTTGTACTTTTATGTAAAACACAGGGCTCCCCCGCTTTGAGAACCACCACCAGAATGCAGAGAGGCAATTCCTGATCAAGTCTGGAGACAGCTTAAAGCAGAATAGCAGCCTGAGGGGCCCAGCCATGGAAGGCACCTTGTCCGTTCTTGGTGGCCAGAGCCGCCTGATGCTGTTCCCTCTGTGCTGTGGTCCAGGGCCCTGTACGACCGGCTGGCAGATGTGGAGCATGAGCTGAGCTTTAAGAAGGATGACATCCTCTACGTGGATGATACCTTGCCCCAGGGCACGTTTGGGTCCTGGATGGCTTGGCAGCTGGACGAGATGCCCAGAAGATCCAGCGTGGGCAGATTCCCAGCAAATATGTGTAAGTGTTGTCTGAGCCTGGGGCGGGCTGGGGCAGGGGTTGCCAAGGGCAGCTAGCCATGGAGCTGTCCCATGGGGGGCAATAGGGCCAGGACTGCTGGAGGAGGGACTCTGCTGCTCATCTTAGCTTCTGCTCTCTACATTTTGCCAAAAGTGCTGATCTAAAAAGCTGCTTCTAGTGTGAGTCAGTGCTGTATAGAGCACGGTGGTGGGTCAGGAGGTGTAACTTGTTTTAGAAAAATGGATTTATAGAGATACTCACACCTTACTTCTCCCTCAAAGTGTACCATTCAGTGGTTTTCAGTATATTCCATAGGTGTGTGCAGCCACCACCAAGGTTAATTTTAGAGCATTTCCATCACCTCAAACCAAATCCCAGACCCATTTGCTGTCACCCCCTAGTCCCTCTGTCCTTCCACCCAGCCCTCAGTCCTAAGTAGCCACTGCTTTGCCTCTGGTACTCATGGGTCTCCCAGTCTGGACTTCTGTGTGGATGGGATTACATAATGTGGCCTTTTCGTCTGGCTCCTGTCACTGAGCATGATGTTTTCCAGGCAGGCTGCATCCCTGCATCATTCCCTTCTATGGCAGGAAGTATAATTCATCATGTCACCAAGAGAAGGCTGCCCTAGCCAGTTCCTTTTGACATTGAGCCGAACATGCTGTAGTAGAAATTTGCCTGCTCTGAGAGCTTGCCCTGGTGCTGGTGTTTGTGTTGCCCCTGCAGCATGTACCGAGGCGTCCCGAGGGCATGGGAAACGACGTAGCCTTGAGACCTGCTGAGGGATGTTGGGGGAGCCCGGTGCCTGGCCCACCCTTGCTTTTCTCACCAGGAAGGGTAGGGCAGCAGGGTCTCGATGGCCCTGCCCAGCATTGTCCCCTGTGCCACAGGATGGACCAAGAATTCTCCAGGAGGCTCAGCATGTCTGAAGTCAAAGATGACAATAGTGCCACAAAGACCCTGTCAGCGGCTGCACGCCGGTCCTTTTTTCGGAGGAAACACAAGCACAAACGCAGCGGGTCCAAGGACGGGAAAGACCTGCTCGCCTTGGAAGCCTTTTCCAACGATTCCATTCCACTCTTTGAAGGCAAGTGGCTAGCTCATTTTCCAGTGGGTGGGGCTTGCTGTGGATCCAGGAACTCCACAACAGGGACTTAAAAGAGAGGCTTACTTTGCTTTTGTGCACAAGTCTGGAGGTGTGTGTCCGGCTTGGTCGGAGGGGTGCTACCATCTTCAGAGCCACATCCATGGGGTGTGGCCTCCATCTTCGCGGTCACTGCCTGTCGGTGCAGCTGCAGCCATCACGTCCCTGTTTCAGGCAGCAGGAGGGAGAAGGGGTGAGGCAGAAGTGTGCCTCAGCTCAACGTGCCTCTTTCAGCAGCTATCTGGAAGCCCTAACCTATGACTCCACTTACATCTCATTGTCCACTTGCATGTTCAAGAGAGATCAAAAAGGCATGTTTTGGCCAGGCGCAGTGGCTCACACCTGTAATCCCAGCACTTTGGGAGGCTGAGGCAGGTGGATCACCTGAGGGTCAGGAGTTTGAGACCAGCCTGGCCAACACGGTGAAACCCTGTCTCTACTAAAAATACAAAAATTAGCTGGGTGTGGTGGTAGGCACCTGTAATCTCAGCTATTTGGGAGGCTGAGGCAGGAGAATCACTCAAACCTAGGAGATGGAGATTGCAGTGAGCTGAGATTGTACCACTGTACTCCAGCCTGGGCGACAGAGCAAGATTCCATCTCAAAAAATAATAAAAATAAAAATAAAAGGCATGTTTTATCTGGGTGCATTGCTGGGCTCAGTAAGAGGTTCAGTTACTAAGGAAAAATGGAAGGACAGCTATGGGGTAGGCAAAAAGCAGTCTCTGCTGAGTGCATTGCTTGCCATTTGTTTTTAAGTTATTACAGGCTGCTTGGTCGTGACCAAGGGCCATCGGTCTCTGCAGAGCTTCGGCATTTCTGGCGTCAGTCCTGTGTTCATTAACAACTCTTCTGTGATCCTTCTGGGGCAGGATGCTAGTCCCGGGCTGGAGTTGAGTATTAGGAGATGTCTGACCTCTCTCGTAGACAGCCCTTGTGGAAAGCATGCATTTGTGCTGCAAAGCAAGAGGCCCTTATGAACGTGGCTCCCAGGCCCCTGGTGTGTGTCTCCTGTCCTAGAACCTGCCCTCCCTGGCAGTCAGGTGTGGGGGTGCAGTAAGCAGCAGAGTGTAAGGCAGCTGGCTGCCTCCCTCCCTCCCTCCCTTCCCTTTTTACCATGAAGACCTTAGGCCTAGGGATTTGAGTGGATCACACTGTAGTTCATGGCCCACTGTCACTGTCATTTAGGACAGGGGTTGGCAAACTATTGGCCATGGACCAAGTCTGGCCCAACTGCCTATTTTTAAACAGTCTGTGAGCTAAGCATGGGTTTTTATACGTTTTAATTTATTTTTATTATATTAATTAATTTGTTTGAGATGGAGTCGTCTTCTGTTGCCCAGGCTAGAGTGTAGTGGCGTGATCTCGGCTCACTGCAACCTCCACCTCCTGGGTTCAAGTGATTCATCTGCCTTAGCCTCCTGAGTGGCTGGGATTACAGGGGCGTGCCACCATACTCGGCTAATTTTTTTGTACTTTTAGTAGAGATGGGGTTTCACCATGTTAGCCAGGATGGTCTCGATCTCTTGACCTCTTGATCCACCCGTCTTGGCCTCCCAAAGTGCTGGGATTACAGGCGTGAGCCACTGTGCCTGGCCAGGTTTTTACACTTTTTAAAATGTAAGGTGTAAAGAAGTATGTTAGCATTTTGGTGATAACAGTTGCTTAATTTTGGGATTTTGCCTTCAAAGCCTAAAATATTTACTATCTTGCCCCTTACAGAAAAAATTTGGGCCAGGCATGGTAGTACACACCTGTAATCACAGTACTTTGGGAAGTTGAGATGGGTGGATCACTTGAGGCAAGGAGTTCGAGACCAGCCTGGCCAACATGGTGAAACCCCATCTCTACTAAAAATATAAAAATTAGCCTGGTGTGGTGGGTCGTGCTTGTAGTCCCAGCCACTGAAGAGGCTGAAGCAGGAAGATTGCTTCAGCCTGGGAGGTCAAAGCTGCAGTGAGCTGTGATCACACCACTGCACTCCAGTCCAGTTGACAGAGTGAGACCCTGTCTCCAAAAAAAAAGATTGCCAACCTGTTAATCAAGGCGAGGTTTCTCTCTTATTTTGCTTTTTGCTTGTTTTTCTTCACTTTTTGGTCTCCGCTCTGGTGCCCTCTGCTCCTTTCTCCATAGGCGCTGTCTCCAGTACGTTTAGCATTTGTCCAGCGGTGTTAGCATCTTTGAAAAATAGCCCTTTGTCTATTCTTTCTTTTAGCTCTGCAGGTGTTTTGCAGTATGTTTGTTGAAGTTGTCATGGGGTGCATACACATTTTGAATTGTTATATCTTCCTGGTAAATTGACCCTTTTATCATTATGTCCTTCTTGATCTCCAGCAATGTTTCTTGCTGAATGTCTATTTTATATATATATATATATATATATATATATATAGAGAGAGAGAGAGAGAGAGAGAGAGAGAGAGAGGAGGGTCTCACTCTGTCACCCAGGCTGGAGTGCAGTGGCTCAATCTCGGCTCACTGCAACCTCCGCCTCCCAGGTTCAAGCCATTCTCCTGCCTCTGCCTCCTGAGTAGCTGGGATTACAGGCACACCACCTCACCCAGCTAATTTTTGTATTTTTTTTAGTAGAAGCAGGGTTTCACCATTTTGGCCAGGCTGGTCTTGGAACTCCCAACCTATGATCCATCCGCCTCAGCCTCCCAAAGTGCTGGGATTACAGGTGTGAGCCACCGCGCCCGGCCTATGTGATATTTTTATTGACATTACCAGTTTTCTTCTGGTTAGCTTTGGCACAGTTCATCTTTTTCTTTTACTTCAAACTTTTCTGTCACTTTATATTTAAATATCCCTTATAGGCAGCATGTGGGACTTTTTAAATCCACTGTGGCAATCTGTCTTTTTAAAGATTTTGTCAAAGTGTAACATACATACAGCAATATGCACATTCATTTACAGAAAAGTGGGCAGCATGAGGAATTTCCGCAATCTGAACACCCCTGTGACAGTCCTTATTGTTTAATCAGAGTATTTACTCCATTGTGTATAGACATTTGCTATCTTACTGTTTTCTGTATGTTCTACCTAGTTTCTGTTTGTCCCTTCTTTCTTGCTTTTTAAAAATTACTCATGTGTTTGTTTTATTCTGCCCCCACCATCCTCTGCCATACTCTTACATCTCCTGGATTTTAGTTGTTTCTGTTTTATGCTTTTGGGGGTTAAAATAGACCTCACAGCGTGCACTTTTGACTGACTTCTAAGAGAAATCGTTACTTTGACCACTTCCGTGATAATTGTAAAACGTCAGACCACTAACTCCATTTACCTCTCTCGAACTTGGATACTATTCTCATTTTATTATTATTATTTTTTGAGACAGAATCTCGCTCTGTCATCCAGGTTGGAGTGCAGTGGTGCGATCTCGCCTCACTACAACCTCCGCTTCCTAGGTTCAAGCAATTCTCCTGCCTCAGCCTGCAGAAAGCTGGGATTACAGGCACCTGTCACCACGTCTGGCTAGTTTTTGTATTTTTAGTAGAGATGGGGTTTCACCATGTTGGCCGTGTTGGCATGTCTGCTCTGTCTTCACGTCACCTTCTCCTCCACGTGGGTCTCTCAACTCTCTCTGCCTCTCAGAGGACCTGTGAGGTTTTATTTAGGGCCCACCCAGATACTCCAGGAAAAGCCCCTCCTCCCAAGGCCTTTAACTCAGTCATCACTTCTTTTGTTGCGTAAGGTAATGCTCATGGGACCTGGGGCCTAGGAAGTGAATCAGTCTTTGGGGGGACACTTGTCAGCCTACCACGCTCATTGCTGGTGAGAAGTCATCTTTCCAGTCTCAGTGCTGAAGGCAGTGCCACCACCTGTCTGCTACCATGTGTGGGTAGGCTTTTCTCTACCTTTCTCAGAAAGAATTTCCTAATTTCTTACCATCCCGTGCTCCCCCAGTGTGGTTTTCTTTGTCTTTATCCTGCTCAGAAGGTTCCAAGCACTTTTTACATCTGTAACTTGGTGGTTTGGTCGGTTTTGGAGATTCCTGGCTGCAGTTTCTTTAATATTGCTTCTGTGCTGACCTCGCCTCTCCTCGGGGTTTCGTTCTTCGAATTACTTGGGGGTAACACACCCTGTCTGTCTCCTGTCTTCTGGGCTCTTTTTCTCTTGTATTTTCCACTTACTTCTTTCTCTTCATGCTTCAGCCAGCCTGGTTGTTTTCTCCTCACCTTTTTCCTGTTCATCATTCCGCTCCTCTGTTGCATCCATTCATCCATTATGTTCTTACGTTCAGAAATTGTATTTTATGTATCACTCAACAGTTTCCATTTGGTTCTTTTTTTTTTTAACCAGGCGTTCTCTGCTGAGACTTTCCGTCTTACCATCTGTTCTCCTTAATACTTTAATCATACGTTTGTAAAGAATGCATTTAGGTAGCTGTCATGTGTGGTCGTCCCTGAGTCTCCTTCTGTGGTCTTTGTTTTTCTTGGTCCTGCCCCTTGGATGTGCCTGGTTATTGTTTATTGAGATGTCAGAAGTTATGATTTAGGGGATTGTCAGGCTCTGAGTGATGTAGCCAGCCTCCAGGGAGGATCTGCCCTCTGCTCTGGAGGTAGCCGCTGCTCACAGATCACCTCGATCCAGCTGCAGACTCAGCTGACCTCAGGCTGGGTTGCAGCTTTTGTGCAGCTGGTGATTCACCCTGACCCTAGGGGGTGGCCCACCAGTGGTCCCAGCCTGGGGTGTTCCCTAGGGCGGCTCCTCCCTAGGGAGCCTTGACTTCCAGTTTCTCACTCTGCAGCAGTGGGAGGCCATGGAACATGCTGCTCAGTGACTTAGTGACTTTATCTTAGACTCTTCTTTTTACAGCAAATGGCTTTAAGGGAAAACTTCTGATACCAGACTTAGTTCTTTGCCCTTCCCTTCCTCTGGAACCATGACCCCGCAGGTCCTGGCAGCCCTGAACTCCATTTTGATCTCACCTGCTTTGGAGATTTTCAGAAACCTTTCCTGGGTTCTCAGTCCTTATCAGCGGCCTTGTGCCTGAGTTCTCTGTCCTTATCAGCGGCCTTGTGCCTGGGTTCTCGGTCCTCAGCAGTGGCCCTCTGCCTGGGTTCTCGGTCCTCAGCAGTGGCCCTCTGCCTGGGTTCTCGGTCCTCAGCAGTGGCCCTCTGCCTGGGTTCTCGGTCCTCAGCAGTGGCCCTCTGCCTGGGTTCTCGGTCCTCAGCAGTGGCCCTCTGCCTGGGTTCTCGGTCCTCAGCAGTGGCCCTCTGCCTGGGTTCTCGGTCCTCAGCAGTGGCCCTCTGCCTGGGTTCTCGGTCCTTATCAGCGGCCTTGTGCCTGAGTTCCCTGTCCTTATCAGCGGCCCTCTGCCAGGGTTCTCGGTCCTCGGCAGTGGCTCTCTGCCCGGGTTCTTGGTCCTCGGCAGTGACCCTCTGCCTGGGTTCTCGGTCCTCAGCAGTGGCCCTCTGCCTGGGCTCTCTGCCTCTCACTCTCACTCTCAAAGTCTCCGCTTGCTCTGAAGAGGGAAAGGCCTGCAGAATGTCAGCTTCTACTACTCTGGTTTCCTTCTCTCCAGGATCTTGGCATCTCAAATTTTGGCTGTCTCTGCCACTCTGTGGTGCCTTCAAAAATGTATTTCTCATTTTTCACTCAGATTTTCTAGTTGTTCTCCAAGGGATGCTGCAAACTGTTCCATTATACCTGGGAGGAGTAATCCCAGTGTAGTAGTTTAAAAGTTACCCCAAGTAATTCTGCTGCACAGTGGGTTTTGAATTCCTGCTTTAGTTTATTGCTTCCAACTGCTGCATAGCATCCCTGGTGCCCCCCACCCCCCAATCGTGCACCCACCCGTAATGGTCTCCTAGGTGGACCCAGCTCCCCACCACCCAGAGGACAGTGCATGTCTTTATGCTTGTCCCTTTAGGGGCTTGTGCGGGGAGTGTCTCAGAAATATGTGGAGGACTGGTTTTCCTTTTATCTTAGTCTGCTAGGGCTGCCATAACCAGATACTGCAGCTGGGCACAGTGGCTAACATCTGGAATCCCAGCACTTTGGGAGGCTGAGGCAAGAGGATTGCTTGAGGCCAGGAGTTCAAGACCTGGGTAACGTGGCAAGACTCCCATCTCTACAAAAACTTTACTAATCAAGCCTGGCGGTGTGTGCCTGTAGTCCCAGCTACTCATGAGGCTGAGGCTGGAGGATCACCTAAGCCCAGGAGTTCGGTGCTGCAATGAGCTATGATTGTGACACTCCACTTCGGCCTGGCAACAAAGCAAGAACACATCTCAAAACAAAAACAAACCAAAAACCAGTACCACACACTAGGTGACTCAAATAGCAAGAATTCATTTTCTCACAGTTCTCGAGGTTGGAAGTCCAAGACCTGGGTGCCAGTGTGGTTGGTTCTGGTGAGGGCTCTCATCTTGGCTTGTACACGGCTGCCTCCTTGCTGTGTCCTCCCGTGTTGGAGACAGGGAGAGAGATCTCTGGTGTCTCTTCCTCTTAGAAAGCCACAGTTCTATCAGATTAGGGCCCCGCTCTTCTGACCTCATTCAACATTAGTTACCTACTGAAGACTTTCATCTCCAAATGTAGTCCCATTGGAGGTTAGGGCTTCAGTGTGTAAATGTTGAGGGGGACACAGTTCGGTCCACAGCACCTTTTAAAGAAAGCCATTGCAGTATGGTCTAAGATTGGAACTCCCAAGACCGTGCCTTTGCTCTGCCCTGATGAGCTGTGACCTCGGATAGGCTCTTTTTCTTCTCCAGTTGGAGTCAGTGACTCATAAGATGCTGTCTAGTCTTACGATTCTGTAATTGTGAGGACCTCTGACAAAGGTGATTGTCAGGGAGGAACAGGAATCTCCTAACTTTCTACCCCACTGTGTGAAATGTTAATAGTCATTAAGGGAGAATATGATTTTTTAAACCATTAACATTTTAATATATTTCCTTCTAGTTTTTTACTTAATACAACAAAACTGGGATTATACTTCATTATACAGTTTAAAAAAATTTTTTTTAAATTTTTTTTATTTCTTCTTACCAAAATCAGGTGGAATAGGTTATACAGTTTTTATCCAGATATTTCTACTGTCATTGTGTTAGCATCTTCCATCTTGTAACATTCTTCCAAACCATTATTTTAAGCACTATATTGAATTCCACCCTAGAGCAACTGTGCCATACTTTGAGAATATGATTCTTATACCAGTAAATGGAGGGAACGGTGACATGTAGTGTCTGTCCATCAGCAGGGTGGGTAAGTCGATGCAGACTAAGTGTTCATGGGATGTTCAAAAAAAGTAGAGAGGCTCACCACAGATCACCAGGGATGCCTCCCAGAAACACCCCCGGATGGACGAAGGAGCGAGTCACAAAAATATCCACAGGCCCACTGTAACAATGTATATTCAAGATTTTCTTTAGTGTATAAAAATAAGTTTGTAAGAATAACTAGGATATACTTCCAGCTCCTAAGAGTGGTTACCTTCAAGGAGGCCAGTGGGGACTGGGGTTGGGGAAGGGGTATCAGAGAGGAATGCTGGCCTTACCCATGAGGAGGTTTGGATTTGTTACAGAGAGGGTTTGTTTATGTAAACCCCTCTCAGAGGAAGTTCTTTGCCCCGTGCATGACTCCTCCTCGGAGCCTTCACTCAGAACCACATAGGGTTCCAAGGCAGTGAATGTGACCACCAAACCCTCTCTCAGTTTTAAACAACAGAGCTGCTGGTCACCAGGTCAGGAAATGCTGCTTGGGAAATGCTGTGTAAAAGGCTGTGTGCATGTATGTGGATAATGATCGGTTTATTTATTTATTTATTTTTATTGAGATAGTCTTGCTGTGTTGCCCAGGCTGGAGTACAGTGGTACAATCTCTGCTCACTGCAACCTCCGCCTCCCGAGTTCAAGTGATTCTCGTGCCTCAGTCTCCCAAGTAGCCGAGATTACAGATGTACACCACCATACCTGGCTAATTTTTGTATGTTTAGTAGAGATGGGGTCTCGCCATGTTGGCCAGGATGGTCTCAAACTCCTGACCGCAAACGATCCACCTGCCTCAGCCTCCCAAAATGCTGGGATTACAGGTGTGAGTCATGGCGCTCGGCAGTGATCACTTCTAAAAAGCACACACATAGGGATGGGGCAAGAGAAGAGGAGAGGCTTTACTTACTGCCATTGAGTTTGCCCACTCCCAAGGACTCCCAAGGAGTCCCTGCTCTGCAGTCACTCCTTGCTCTGCATATGCCTACAGATCCCTCCTGGCTGAGCCTCTCATGGACCCTTCCTCCTAAGCCTGCTGTCATCTTGTGGTCTGCCCTCCCTGTCACCTCCATACTCACCCTCCTGCCCTGCTGTTTCTGGGGGTACCACTCTCATCCCACTTCCTTCCTGATCCTGCCCAAGTGGTCTCTTCACCCTGTCATCCAGCCACAGTATCTGCTGAAGCCCTGCCACTCCTGGAATTGCCAGGCAGCTCTTGCGTGCTGTCTTGCTGTTCATGTGTTGCTCTGTTGTGACTTTGTGGGAAGTGCTGGTGGGGCAAACACTCCGAGTCCAGGGACACGGGCATTCCTTGGGCTTCATTTCTCTAGGTTGCTCATTGAGCGGGGTGTCAAAGATTGCCAGTTAAAGTGTGTACCTTTTAATGGAAAGAACTCTGTGTTCTACTCTTTATTGTGTTTCTGAAATGCCAGCACAGTGACTTATACCAGGGAGGTGCCAGGAAGATGCTTGCTGGTTTTAGACTGTGTCTCCCGCAAGGACTTTATTCATTTGGTGCAAGGAGAGGTTTACTATACGTATCAACTAGGATGTTGGTTTGACTACTTTAACTGAAACCAAGTAACAGTGGCTTCAGCATGATGGGCGGTTTAGTTCTCTGTCATGTGCAAGCCTGAGCTGCGGGTGTTCTGGGAGAGGCGGGTGTTCTGGGGAGAAGCAGTTGTGTGCTGAGGATCATCCAGGACCCAGGTCCCTTCCGTCTTGTGGCTCTGCCATTTCTTAAGGGTTGTGCTCAACTGCATGGCCAGAGCTGGTTCACAGCACTCACCCGTTCTAGCGGTGCAGATCAGGGAGCCTCACATCTGTCACGAGGCAGGTCTGGCTTACATTGACCACACCTTCCTGGGAAGTGGGAGCTCTGCCTACCAAACCTCAGAGGCTGCCTTGCCAGGGAGCAGAGAAGAATGGAGATGGGGCAGGGGAAGCAGGCGTGGGCCCACGAGGAAGAATCAGAGCAGAGGGAAGCGCTGGGATGAGTGGTTGAGACCAGCTGCCTCTGGTGTTCACAGAGGGCATGGGGGGTGCTCGTGCTGGACCCCACGGGTGACCATGCCTGGGTGTGCCCAGACATCAGACTTTCAGTGCTGAAGCTGGGGGAGTCCCAGGCAAACCAGAGTGGGCAAGGGCAGAGACAGCAGGGTTCCCCAGCCCCACTCAGATCCTCCACTCCAAGCTGGGGCCATGACACTGCTGCTCTCTCTCCCTCAGATTCCGTGAGCCTGGCCTATCAGCGTGTCCAGAAGGTGGACTGCACCGCTCTGAGGCCTGTCCTGATTCTGGGGCCTTTGCTGGACGTGGTAAAGGAGATGCTGGTGAATGAGGCGCCTGGCAAGTTCTGCAGATGTCCTCTTGGTAAGGGGCACCATCTGTGCCTACTGGGCTCTTTTTGTCCTTGTCCACCTGCCTGCCCACCTGTGCACAGTGGGCAGCAGCACCGGGGCTGATTCCACAGTGTTCCAGAAGCTTCCTGACATGGGTCAGCTCCACGCGTGGCAGGACTAGGTTACTGACAGCTGCTGAGCAGTGTTCTTCCCCCTGCTCCCTCTGCTGGGGCTCAGCAGGGCCTGGAGCTCCCTGATTCCTGTGTCTGTGCTTTACAGAGGTGATGAAGGCCTCCCAGCAGGCCATTGAGCGGGGTGTCAAAGATTGCCTGTTTGTCGACTATAAGCGGAGAAGCGGCCACTTCGATGTGACCACTGTGGCGTCAATAAAGGAGATCACAGAAAAGGTACCCAGGGCTTCAGCCTGAGGGTTGGGCACCCATTGGAGCATCCAGTATGAGACCCCTGTGCACAGGTCTGGGCCCCTGGTCCCTGATCCTCTCCCCCCAGCGGCTCTCAGACCTTCAGTGAGCCCACCATGCCATGTTAGTCTGAGTTCACTTGCACCTGGGCTTGCCCTCATGGCTGCTATGTGTTTCTGCAAGCACATCCCTTGGCGCGGGTGGAGGAGCTGCCCTGTGTGTGTGCTGTCCCCCTCTTCCTCCCTGGGGTGGGGGTGTGGGTCTCATCTCTGATAAGCATATTAAGCTCTGGGGGAGAGGCCTCTCTTGGGGCATCCCAGGACAGGGTCCCCCAAATGCACATGCCGAACAATTTCACATGCACCTTCTGGGGACAGGAGTGCACCTTCTGTCAGAGTCCCTGCCCCTAAAAGGGCTATATGTCTCTTGATGCCTTCGAACTTCCTAGGCAGCACAAGGGCGGGGACATCTGTGGGGAGTGCTGGTGGGGCAAACACTCCAAGTCCGAGGACACGGGCACTTTTTGGGCTCTGTTTCTCCAGATTGCTCAGCTCGCTTTGCTGGGCTTTGCTTTCCTTCTCTGTTAGATGAAGGTGTTGGCTTCTCACTGCTGAAAGTGGGTGAGCTCTAGTCAGGGGAAGGCCCCTGAGGAGCGTCTGGGGTTCAGGAACGCATGAGCCTGCA
Source organism: Ateles fusciceps (assembly GCA_036589455.1). Taxonomy (NCBI): domain Eukaryota; kingdom Metazoa; phylum Chordata; class Mammalia; order Primates; family Atelidae; genus Ateles; species Ateles fusciceps. The sequence goes on along the minus strand of JAZHEH010001382.1, from coordinate 12,040,362 downwards.
CTCTGAGGCCTGGGACCACAGACTTACTTCAGTCCCAGCCACACAAAGGCTCACAAGACTCTGGCTCTTCATTCGCTCAGTCTGGCAAAAATCAGGCTTCAGAGGCCAGGGTAGGGTAGGGCTTTCAGAAGGGCCCTGTATCTGAGCAAAGGTGGGAAAGGAAGTTTGGAGTTGGGCTGGCCAGCCCCACTCAGCCCCACCCAGCCCTGGCTCCCAGCCTTGGCCTTCATCACAGCCGGTGGGAGTTTCCTGGGTCGGTTTCCCCGCAGTGCACCGTGTGGCTTTACTGCCTTGTCTGTGGGCAGAGCCCTGTGAGGTGAGGTGGGTCCTGCTGGTGGCAGGACAGAGGGCTGGCTGCCCCTCACTGCCCCCGGGGCTCACTCTGTGCCCTCTGCCCCCAGAACCGACACTGCCTCCTGGACATCGCTCCCCACGCTATCGAGCGGCTGCACCACATGCACATCTACCCCATTGTCATCTTCATCCACTACAAGAGCGCCAAGCACATCAAGTAGGTGACTGGCTCCCTGGGCTCCACTGGGGTCTTGTCACAGGTGGGGCTGGGAGCCCAAGTGGGGGAGCAGGGTATGTTGGGTGGGGGGTTGAGGAATGAGAGATGGGCCTGCGGGCCTTGAAATAGGCAGCACATGTAGAAAATGACCCTTCCCTCTTGGTCCTGTGCTCCACTCATGGAGAGGCCATGTCAGCCAAGCGCAGCCCTTTCCTTGCACCCTCTGCCATTTGGGTGCTGCCACCGTTCCTTGTGCATGGCCAGCTTGGTCTGCGCATCTCCCCCTCCTGCCCCAGCCCCCTTTCCTCTCTATGTGCTGCTTAGGAGCAGAGGAGCTGGTGGCCTGGGCAGAGTCCCACTCAGCCTTGAGCTGGCTCATGACTCGGGAGCTTTGGCCTTCACTGAGCTTTGGCCTGTGCTGGTTGGGCTAAGGGCTCACCAAGGCCCTGGTCCATTTTGCCTTTCTGTGCAACTGAGCTCCTGGGACCTATGCTGGGAACTGCTGGTGCATCTGCTCCAAGTGCATGCGCTGGGGCGCCCTCCTTCCCCCGCTCTGCCCAGAGCTGCCCCTGCAGCCTGCAGGCTGTTGTGCTTTGTGTGAGGAGTGCATGGGGCTTCCCCCTACAGCCTACCCCTGCCTCAGTGCGGCCCCTGTTAGCCTGGACACAGGAAGGAAGGAGGGCCTGGAGGAGGCTCAGTGCTCAGCCTAGTGTCGCTTGGGCTGTCCCCCACAGGGAACAGAGAGACCCCATCTACCTGAGGGACAAGGTGACTCAGAGGCATTCCAAAGAGCAGTTTGAGGCGGCGCAGAAGGTCGAGCAGGAGTACAGCAGGTACTTCACAGGTAGGTGTGCATGGGCCTGGAGTGGGGGAGCAGGCAGCAGGGAAGGAAGTAGAGGCTTCCCAAGACAGTTTTCTTAGCTGTGGAGAAACCCGCACTTCCTAGACGCTTCCGAGTACCGTCATGAGCATATTCATTTTACGTGAGGTGTTCCAACTGCAGTCCCTGGCCAGCGGCGGGGATCTTACAGATTGAATGTTAAGTTCGCTAATCTTGGCCTCAGGTCCTTCCTGGCTTGCCTGGTCATTTTCACATGTGCAGTGGTGGGTCTGCCTCGCAGCACAGGTGCCATCTCGTGCAGCCACAGCGTCTCCAGGCAGGGCGGGGACTGGAGCAGCTCCCAGTGTGCCAGCAGTGTGGACAGCGAAGGCTGTGGCCATCTGTCCCTAGCACCCGCCCAGTGTGCCAGCAGTGTGGACAGCGAAGGCTATGGCCATCTGTCCCTAGCACCCTCCAGGGCGGACGACTTTTGCAGTGGGATTTGGCAAACAACAACAACAACAACAAAACACGCTGCCCCCTTACCATCTCTGGTCTTCAGATGGAAACAAACTCAGTGAAATGTGGTTCCATTTTACCTTCCGGCCTTCAGCCTCTTTGGGAAAGTCTTTCATTTGCAGGGCATTAGCATTGCAGTCACAGAGGATGGGACAGGGATTCTAAGTGCGTTGTGGAGAGTGTTGTGATCGAGTCCAGGGACCTGGACTTGGTGCCCGTGTGTGTGTAGGTGTGCGCGTGTGCAGGTGTGCGTGCCTGTGTGTGTGCAGGGGGTGTGTGTGCATGCGTGTACTTTCATTTCCAATTCCTCATAGGCCAGTACTTAGCCAAATACACTGACAATTCCTAGAGAGATGAAAATGTAAAACTCTGATACTTGCAAAAGATAAGCCCTGTTCTTTTCTTGTTAGATTCAGCAGACAAAATTATGATGTCCTTTTTTCATAGCAGTTTCTAAACGCTGTCAATTTCTGAGCGTGCCTTGTTGCAGTGGGGGCTTGGTTTGTGTCCAGGTGCCGTTCTGTGGAGAACACTTGGGAGTAGCTCTGGCTGGTGTCTATAGACCCGTGTCAAACTCCTGGCCTAGTACGGAGCTGGCCCAAGTTAGAGTCGTCGTCTTGCCGTGACTCCGCTGGGCCATGAGATATCCGGCTCCTTAAACCCGTCGTCATTTCATGCAGAATCCTGCTACCGCCACATGCCCCCAAACTTCTTCCTGATGCCTGGGGATTCCCCCAGCTGTCGCAACCCCAACCCAGGGTGTTACTGCAGTGGTCTGGGCAGTTCACATGTAAGTGGTCAACTCACGAGGGACCATTTTCTTTCCCAGTTTCTTGCTGGTGAAGGAGAGTCAGGTGGGGATGGGGCAGAGTGCCAAGGAGCTCAGAGCAGACAGCCATGCATTAGAAAGAGTGCAGGCTCTACTGACTTGCCTCAGACCTGGGGTCTTACTCCGAGCTCAATGACGTGTGTTTGGGGGGGGGGCTCTTTGCAGGGGTCATCCAGGGAGGAGCCCTGTCGAGCATTTGCACTCAGATCTTGGCAATGGTCAATCAAGAACAAAATAAAGTCCTGTGGATCCCAGCCTGCCCGCTCTAGAAGAATGCCGTGCTGTGGATGACTGCAGCTGGCCGCCTAAGGGGACGCCAGGCTCAGCTCTTTTCTAGTGACTAAAAGTAGAAGTCTGTCCGTCTGTGAACATGCAGGGGAAGGGTCCAGAATCAGGACCCAGAAGCACCTCCTTTGTAGACAAGAAGGCCACGGCTGCGTGTGATCCAGGCCCAGGCCCGCACACTCTGCCCCGTCACACGCGTGCTTGAACACAAAACAGATAACACTAAAGACGTTGGACACAGGGGTTCAGCACCCACCTTTCTTAGCCAGCTGATCAGAGATGCTGCAAAGAGAACCTTTCGGATCACTCGTTTACAAGCCTTTTCTAAGTATTTGGTGGTTTATGTTTACTTGAACGGCCCCATGTTGCCGGTGCCCGGCCCCTGCCCCTCTGTCAGCCCCATCGCTTTGGTATTGGTTTTGTTCCTGTCTTCAGCAAAACGACCTTGGAACCTCAATGGGGGCTGCTTTGCTTTGGGAGGTTCTTGTCGGTGGGACCAGAGCTTTGACAAACCTCCTGCTCCTCGGTGGCACCTCTCCCGGAAGGACTTCACAACTGTAGGTGCTCAGACTGCCTCTGGCAGCAAGAACCAGTGCCTTTGGCATTTCCTCCCATACTGGGGGAAGGCAACTTTGGTGTTCTTACAAACTCGTCTCTTGGCCTTTCTCTCCTGCCTTCCACAGCCTCTCGTTTCTCCTCCATCTGGGCTTATTACTTGAGCACTGTGTCCGCTCCGTGAGAGCTGCGTGGGCAGGCCGCGGTGGGGTCCCAGTGGTGTTCAGCTGTGCTGATGCCTGCCATCGGGTCCTCCTTAGGCCCTGTAAGTCGTGACAGCCTTCACCAGTGCAATGTTTGCAGGGTAATTCTTAAACTTTATAGAGGGTGGCAGGTACATCAGTTCTTTTTGATATGAAAACATTCATATTTCAGAAGTTGAATCGAGAGCTTTTAGGGGAAGCATAATGGTTAGTGTCATCACTATCAACAATCTGAAGAAAACTGAGGTCTTTTTAATCTTGGTTACAGCACTCACGGCATGCACATTACTCCATGTGGGTGTCTTCATTTGGGGGCTTTTTTTTTTTTTTTGGCACTTCTGAGGCTGGATATGTCTGGCTGAAGATTTCATGTGGTTCCTCCTTAAGCTGTGCGTCCTGTTAATAATAGGTACTGTACTGGGCTCTGTGTAAGTGTCATTGGGGTAGGACCTATATTTTAATACTGTTCCTAACATTTCATTTTACTAGCGAGAAATCTTTGATTTCATTTTATTCTTTGTAATTCTAGACAGTAGATTGTAGTTTAGCCATAACTGCCGTTTTTAAAAAGGGATATATTTTCTTGCACAGTTGTTCAAAAAAGAGACAAGTTTCAGTCCCCAATGCTGTCCTTTGTTTTACAGGTACAAGTTTTTCTAGCTCAGACAAACTATGAAAAACTGTAGACTATTCCCAAGGTATTAACTCGCAGACCCTCTGGGGGCAGGGACTGTTTTCAGAGTTGCAGGCAGAATGGGACTGAGATGGTACAGTGTGCACAGACAGGTACTGAGCTGACAGACTGGGGTTTTCTGTACTAAAACGTTACTTTGTATCAAAAGTTAAACAGGCTTTAGTACAACAAATAAAGGTCAATTTCTGTAAGGTTGTGTTTGAAGATGTGAGTTTTTCATCTCTTCCTATTCGCTCTGCTTTCTTGTATTTCTAAACTTGAGACGGCTTCTCTCCTCTGCAGCAGGTAGCTGGAGTTGGCTGATGTGTGGGTTCTTTCTGGCTCTCATGATAATCCGCAGTCCCTGCTACCTGCTGCATCAGCCTATCACTCCCTCCTCCCTTTCCCCTGCCCCCTCTGTCCAGTGTGGCATGAGCTGGTGGCTTCAGCCAGGCAGCCCATCTGCGTGAGACCCAGAGCCTGCCCTCTGGCCCTCACATTCAATTCCGCAGGCTTGGGAAAAGCAAAAGGGAGGGAGCTGAGTGCTCTGGGCAGCCTTCTCAGTCAGAGCCCTGTCTGGGGCCCCCGGCTGGGAAGGGCCCTACCTGCATGGGGGCTGCTTTGTGGGACCTGACAGCGTCACACTGGGAGATCACCCAGCATTGCTGGGCTCCCGGAACAGCCCACGTGGGCCTGAACTCCATGTTGCAGGGTGGTAAGGGCCCAGGGCAGAGCAGAGCCCTCCTTCTCTGATCCTTTTGCTTGGAGGGGCTTGGGGGCAGAATGTTCTGCAGAACCCTCACTCACCCTGTACTGGTGGCCAGGCCCATGGGGCAGACTGGGTGTGGATGCCTCCCCTCATCCTTTCCCCGCCGGGTAAAGTTCCACCATGGTGCTGCAGTCTTGATCTCACCTGTGGCTACGGGGTGTCACAGAGCTGTGCAGGGCTCTGGTAGTTGGAGTGGGCCCATGTGCCCGTAGGGACAAGGCCTGCCTGTGCCTCCTTGACAGCCCACACCCAGCGCCATCCTCAGAGTGGGCAGCAGCGCCATCATATGAAGTCACTGGCCTGGCAAGTGGGGGCTGGGCGGTAGCTGCTGGTTTTAGGACTGGTTTCTTTCACAGAGCTCAGATAACGATGCCAAACCTTAACAGCTGCACTTCTGGCACTGGGGATTTTATTCTTCTTTAGACTTTTCTGTAATTTCCAAATTTTCTATGGGCACCTTGGTTTTCTTTTGTAATTACAAGGGGGAAGACAATCCTATGTGTTTTTGAAATGGAAGGCAGTTAAGTCGCTGAGATCTCACTCTGGACACTGCTCATTCTCTTCCCTTTCTGACTGCCCAGAGACAATAGTTGTGGTCTGTGCCCGTGACCTCCCCGATTCTAGACTTGCTTAGCCGCACCCACAATCTTGTAAGCCAATTCCTTTAACAAATTTGCATATACATAAAAACACTGGTTCTTCCTCTCTAATTAAAGCCTAATCAACAGCCCACAAATTAGACGGGGATGCTGCTGTTAGAAGGACCAGGTGGAGGCCTGACTTCTTGATTGCATGAAGGACATCGCAGGCCACACCTCTGTGCGGGGTTGACACAGGTGAATAAAGGACTGGATGATTTCAGTGGGTGGGTCTGAAAGCCTCCTTGGCTTGGAAGACCCATCTCTGGAAGGATTTGGTGATGAGACCTTCCTGGAGTATACTTTTTTCCCCCCAAATAGAACGTATATAAAAATAGATACACTGAGATCTCAGTTTCATGCCACTCTTCATCCCAAAAAGTAACACTGTTTTTATCCATTTCTTAATCCCTACTGCTGCTTTCTGCAGATACCAGCTAAATCAAATGTGAATTCCTGTTCCCTCCTTCTCATCCAGAAGATAGCATACATAAATGTTCTGTATCTTAAATTTTTTCCACATAACACAGAAAACACGTGCTGTCACTCTACTGCAGTCACTGCTGTGGTGGCAATGGACTCATTGGAGAAGCTGAATCTGAAAATGCCAGGCGAGGAGACCAGAGGCAGGTGAACGCAAGTCTGAGTCAGTAGGGCAAGGACTCGAAGTGAAGCACATCCTGGGGAGCTTGCTTCCCTGGCAAAGGTGCTACCAGAATGCTAGCCAGCCCTCGAGAAGGCCAGAGAAGACGGGAGAGGGATGTGTGTGGATGGGGTGAGGGTGGTGGAGCCCGGGGGCTCTGTGAGCTCTTAGGAGAGTTGCAGCCCCCTGCCCTGGGAATCACATGTAGTGATTCTTGAGTGTAGAACAGCCACTGTGTATCCTGGGGTTAGAGAAGATAGAGGTTTTCTTCTGGAATTGGACAAGGAAGAGTGCCTTTCTGGGCTCACCCCCTTGATGCTTCTGTCGTATTTTGAGCCCTGAATTGTTGAATGAGACCTTGAGACCTGAAGGGAAGGGAGTAGTTTGGAGGGAAGGGCACCAAGTACTTCAAACGTCCTGGGAAGTGAAGAAAGAAATGTATGTTGGCCGCCACCAAGAAGAAGATGGCAGGGAGGTTTCCCTTGAGGACTAGGAGGAGTCGGTGGTCCTCTAGCACCATGGGTGGAGATGCTGCCTTTGGGATTCACTATGGGTGATGACTGGATGTTACCAGAAAAATAAAAGGGGTGGACCCCTGCCGTCTTGTGCAGCGTGCAGCACCGTGGGAACGGGCTCTGATAATTTGTAAACACCACTGTGTCAGACATCAAACTGGGTGACTTTCATATGCTTTTATATGTTCTCCCAGGGTTAAGGTCCTTCATTTTTTTAATGGTATTTCACTGTGGCATTCTTTTATTCAAATTAAACTTATTTTTTATGAGATCAATGTAATTAACTACATGTCTAATGAAAAGAGGAACAAACCTTGTCATTTTAAAACCACAGAACATTATTTTGATATATTGAGCCAAATATGCAAAACTTGACTTTAAAAGTGCATATTCTATGCATTTATTTAAGATAAATTCTAAATGAAAGTCTAAATCATGCTTTTATTGTAAATAGGAATATAGGCACATGGAAAACATCCAAGCAGTATAAGAAAGGCATGAAGTAAAACATCTGAGTCCATTGCCATTGACAGTGTAAGGGGTCTATTACTACCTTCACTATGATCACACTTCACTTCAGTAATAACTGTAGACCACCCAAATGAGAACGAGCAAAAGCTACTTATTCTCAGTTTGGTATATAGCCAGAGAGCCTGCCTTAGTCACTTGCCATTGCAGACACTCAAAGGCAGTCGGGAGAGTAAGAAAGCTTTATGGTGGGAAAGGGGAGGCTTCAGGTGAGCCCTGATCAAAGGCTTTCCACATCTGGAGGCTGTGGGTGAGCTAACTAGAAGCAGGGTACCCTATCTGATTGGTTAGGGAAACATATTTGGCTTTTCTGGTTGGTCCTACTAAAGGATTTTCAAAGCAGAGGCAAGAATTAGGGAAGTTGGCAGGTATTGATCAAGTCCTGGCCATTTGGGACAAAAGGCTACAGGGGTTGTTTGGCTTCCTGGACTGGTTGCTGCAGACTGTGAGTCAGAGTTCTATTTTTATGTATGATCTGGCCATTGTCTGTATATTCTAGTAGATTCCGTAATGACACCACCAGACGTTATGATGAGTTGCAACGTGAAGTTAAGTACACAGCATCAACTGGGATGCATTGGTGCCAAAATCCTCCACCTGGGTCTTATCAAGCCTTTAAATCCAACTGCTGGTTTATAGCAAGTTTAGGGAATGAAGACACAATCAGGCAAATCTAAAATGAAAGATACTCTATAAGACAATGACTTGGTCTCTTTAGTGCTATGGATTTAAAAGGGTCCAGGGAAGGAGGGCTGGTGGGAGGACACTTTTAGATTTAAAAAACATTAAGAGACTTGAATAACCAAATAAACATCGAAACTGGCCCAGTTTTCTCATAAAACTGAAGCTTGGGCTGGCTGCGGTGGCTCACGTCTGTAATCCTAGCACTTTGGAAGGCTGAGGCGAGTGCATCACCTGAGGTCAGGAGTTCAAGAGCAGCCTGGCCAACATGGTGAAACCCCGTCTCTACTAAAATTACAAAAATTAGCCAGTCTTGGTGGTGGGTGCCTATAATCCCAGCTACTCGGGAGGCTAAGGCAGGAGAATTGCTTGAACCTGGGAGGTGGAGGTTGCAGTGAGCCAAGATGGTGCCACTTCACTCCAGCCTGGGTGAAAGAGTGAAACTTGTCTCAAACAACAACAACAAACCCCTGAAGCTTGAAAAACTTATATTTGTCTTATCTGAGTTCCTTTCTCAGGAAACCAACCATTTATCAGGCCTACTAAATGGTACTGGGAACTGAGGCTTTCCAGATTGCTGCCACTGGACAATGAGGAGCACCTGCTGCTTGTTGACCAACTTGTTACTCCTGTCTCTTTCCTGTTTTCCCACATTTGGTTACAATGAGATGCTGCACCCCCTTATGCTACTGCCTGCTGCCTATTGACCAACTCCTTGTCCCGGCCCCTCCTGTTTTCACTTTCCACTAAGTAAACCCTTGAGTTGCTGGGAAGGGACATATTTGAGGCTGATATCACCCAAATAAAATCTTCCCTGGCAATACTTGTTGCCACAGTGATTGACTTGCTGTGTGGCGAGCAGCAGGACCTAGACCAAGCTTGTGGTGATCAGCAACAACATTTGGGAAACAACTGAGATTTTCATATGGACTCCATTATATGGTAAATCACTAATTGTGTTAGGGTGCTAATGGCATTGTGTAGGGGAATATGTTGAGGCAATGCAAACTCAACATTTTAAAGATGCAGCATCTAAAGTAATTTCCTCTCAAATGGTTCAGTAAAAAAATTTATAGATGATGCAGTATGGTGAAATGTAGTTTTAGATCTAAGAGGTGAGTACATGGGTTTTCATGACAGGAAACAGACTAGTCTATGTCCTTTTTTATAATCACGTTAGAGAGGAGTCTATTGTGCTCTATCTTAAATTCTACTTAGTAACAACTGTTGCAGTTTAATGTCAATACGAGCAAAAAATAGTCTTGTGTTCCCCTTTTATATTTTTTCCTAAACATAATTATAATCCACCTATTAGATTTTTCCCTACCCAATGCCATGGAGATTTTTCTATAGCAGATCATGCCTCATTGTTTGGCAACACACAGTATTTGGGAAAATGTAGTCACTTTTTGAGTATAGATAACTTCATTTTTTAATAGTCTTTCCACTGTTAAAAGCATTAAATTATTCTATTCTTAAAGAAACAGTGAAGGAGGCATTCAGAATGGTTGAGAAGGTGGCCAGCCCAGCCCAGAGCTGGTAATGGGAGGGGGACTAGTGTCTGGAGAAGCAGCCAGGTGTGCTCATCCCCCAAGGGACGCAGCATGGTTAAGGGAGGTGGGAGCCAGAGGAGAGGGGGAAACTGACCATGACTAAGAGCCTCTCCTTAAACTCAGCCAGCTTCAGTGAAGGTTATGGTTTCTAAGGTTTAGCTGTGAGACATCCTCTTAGGTTTTTAAAAGGGAAGGTGAGGGTTAAAGAAAGAGAAGGAGTTGGTGGCTCTACAGCAATGCAGCTTCTATGTTCAGCATAAGACCTGCAGAGGTGGGGGACCTGCTTAATGCTTAAGGGCTCACCGCTGCTTACAGGCTGGGGCAATTATAGCCCAGGGTGGGAGGGGTCTGGGGGCATGTTGCCTGGGAAAATGTTGTAACACGTTCCCACGATGAGACGGTTTGGCCCATGTTCCGGACGAATGTGATGTTCTCTGTACTTTTTTACAGCAGAACGTAAGAAAGTCAGGCAGGCTGTTTCTCATGGTCCAAACCCTCATGGAACGTTTTACTTTGATCAAGATCTGTGAAATGCGGCGGGGGATGGTGATGTCGGGGTGGTTTACAAAATGGTGCAGTTGGACTAACAGTCCTTAGTGCAGGGGCAGCTGCCTTTCCAGCCACCTTATGTCTGCCTAGAGGGCATGTGAACCCTTGGGGCTGTGTCTGTGCTGACTGGCTAATGCCATGACTAGAAGCCTGAGAGAGCCAGCCTGGCCAATGCCATGCCAGCGGGCTGGCAGGGTTGCAGCAGCCGTTACGGAAGGGCCAGATAGGGTGTGTGCATGAACCACACTGTGAATGCATGCATGAGTGTCCTGTAGACAGAGAGGCATCTGTTCTGTTAGGACAATGACACAAATACTTCAAATGTCATCTCACAAGGGGCCCTATCATCCCTTACCCTCGTCCCCCAGGGCAGTTAGGAAGGGGAGGTGACCCATTTCCAAAGTGGGTACCGTTGGCTGTGAGAGATGTAGACTTTTTAAACATCTTTTTTATTTTCAAGAATTTTTTTTTTTAATTCAACAAGGAATGATGGCTAGAAATATACATAGGTTGCTAGTGGCATGGGTGCATTTTGCAAATGTTTTGTCAACAAAGCTGCAGGGTCATGCTATTTCTGTGTATAGATGGGAGCCCAAACCAGGATCTTTGCTTGGAGGAGAACCTCCAGAGAAGTCGCTCTTAGCTGTGTCCCTCCGCAAGATGAGTGGGCAGCCTTGCCCTGCAAGCTTGGACAAAATGAAAACTCCAAGCTCCCAGGAGACAGGGTGGTTCTGTGTGCATTCCTCCAGGCCAGCTTCCTCTGGATTTGTTCTTAGGCTTTTGCAGGCGAGGGCCACTGCAAAGAAAGGTGATCCATGGAGAAGACGTGGTGGCGGGGCTCTGGCTGGCCCCATAGATGAGCCTAAAAGACGAGATTAGAGTAGCTCGGTGTGCATCCACGACCTCAGTGGGGATCTGAACCATCAAGAACACCGTCCTCTTTGTGGGCAAGAATGCCTGTCTCCGTCTGGGATCAGTGGGTTGGCAGCAACACCCTATGGAAGCAGCAGAAGCAGTGGAAGCAAACAACTGCGGCTGGTTAACTCTCACCAAGAGAATGGAGAGGTTTGACCTTCCCCAGGAGAAACAGGACCGAGCCACCTCTAGCGATTCTTAGGACAACTCAAGGGGACTAGGGTGTTCCCAGAAGAGACACTGGGCCTGCTACTAATCTGGAAAGAAGGCCAAGAGTCGATTTAAATGAAATAGAAAATGAATTATCACCCTGACCTCAAAAAGCAGGTCCTCCGCTCACACACAGGTACGAAACAGGCGATCAGATTACCTGCGTTCCTGAGGCTGTCCTTTGGAGGACAGGTCACAGGCCAAGTTGCAAAACTCAACCTGCAGCAAACCCTGACAGTGAATCCAGAGACGTTTTAGGTGGACAGTGTCACTGGCTTCAAATATTTAGGCAGCCATCAGAAGCAGGCCCAAAGACAGACATTCCAGGAGGTGTCAGTATTTCTGATCAGTATGGAGAACAGCTTCCCTGCCACTGCACGCATTCCATGGTGCAAGCAGACCCCAGGCCGGGCGAGACTGGTCCATGAATTGGCTGGGCCACAGCTCCCTGCTACTGCCTCCCTGGCTCCCGTCCAATTCCTTGCTGAGTTTTCAGGTTGGAGCTCCACCTACACATGGAACTAATCTGGGAAGGTCAGAAAGGGCCTCTGGGCTCCTTCCCCACATGTTCCTTGCTGGCTCTTTCGAGGTAGATAGCCCCTCACCCTGGATGTGAGGTCCTTCCCCTACTCTTTTTGCCCTGCAGTCCTGCTGCCCCCAGCCGCGCCCCACCCCCCAGGGCAGGATTGCTTCCTGGGAAGGGAACCCAGGAGAAGGCAGAGTTCAAGTTCTTTCTCTTCATTGGCTCCCGGGAATGTATGATTGGGTCCATTAAGACAAATTCTGCTGGGAGAACGCTGAGGACTCCACCTAGAATAGCTAATCAGCACCTTCTTCTTAACCATCACAACCAAAAGCTCTTTTTAATAAGGTCCTAATTGTAAGGGTTATTGCCAAGTTTAAAATGAGGAAACTGAGACCAACCTAGGAAAATTAAATGCCAATTTATTAAGCTCCCAGGCGAGGTTCTGTAGTCCGGGTAAGAGGGGCCAGAGAAGTCGCTGCTGGCTTCCCGTGACAGGGGTTTTTATAGCTTTGGGAGAGCAAGGAGTGGCCGGGTGTTCTAATTGGCTGCGTGGGAGTGGGATGGAGATGGGGCGGGCTGTTATTGGTGGGTAGGTTGTGGGGCGGGTTTTCTTGCAAGAGCCGGCCAGGGTTGCATCAGCCGGGGCTGTCCGGAGGGCTGTGCGCAGTGCAGAGGCAGGTGTCCAGTGCAGATTCTGGTGCGGAGTGCAGAAGTGGGCGTTGGGGAAGCCACGTGGCGGAGCTAGGTGCTGAGTGCAGAGGCGGGTGTCGAGTGCAGAGGTGGGTGTCGAGTGCAGAGGTTAGTGCTGAGTGCAGATCCTGGTGCGGAGTTTCCAGGCGCGGAGAGGGATGGGCGAGGCAACTGGCCTTACGCTAATTAATTTTCATTTCTTAATGAAGCTACTAGAAAGCAGGAGAAACATGAGCAAAAAAGATTGGTGCATTTCTACCTGGGACCGCCTTTTGAGAGCCTCAGACTGACAACTGGTGGCCTGGCTTCCTTAAAAAACTACTGGTATGAAATCAGAGGGAATTCTGACTGTATGCAGAGTGTACTGAATAAACTGAAATTTCTTTCTTGTATGAAGAGTTGAAGTTATGGCTCTGAGCACAGAAATCTCTTCTAGTGCCAGAAATGTCTTTTTCAAACAGGTTGGCGTTAAAAGCGTTCTAGCTGTGTCTCTGTGACCTGGCCAGAGTCACCCCGGTTCTCTGGGTCTCAGTGTTCCCTTCTGTAAAGACAAGGCTTGGAGCCCTTCCCTTGGGATGGGGGAAGGTAACACATGGAGACTCCCTAGGAGGGCAGTGAGCCTCTCGTGGAGTCTGCTTCTAGGGGAGCGAAGCTCTTCCGGTTGCCTCCTGGGTCGGGGCGGCTTGCCTTTTGATGGGGTGGCTGGCCCTCAATGTGATGATGGTGACACCTCTTGGCCAGGACTGGGATGGGTTGAGTTGGCTCCCGGGAAAAGTTGTTCAGAGGCTGAGCTGGGTCTCAGAGTGTGGTCTTACCACAAAGAGTAGGATGTGTCTGCAGCTGCTGCACCCTGACTGGGGCTGGGCCTTCCTCCTGGGCCCTGTACTCAGCTGGGGAGCATGGCAGCAGCACCCGCAGCTCCCCTGCCTCTCCCCCAGCACCTCCTGGCACAAGGGCAGGGACCCCGGCTCTACTGTCTGGGTCCATTGGACCGAAGGAGGGTCTAGTTTTGACTCCTGGACTTTTTTTTTTAAGATGTAGAAAACATTTTTAAGAAATAAAAACCTTTCTCTGCCCTAGTTATACTGACCAGCAAAAAATTCTTCCTGCCCCATGATATGCTTTGAGTCAAACATCTCTGAACTCACAGCAGTATGGCCTGAGCTTCAACTTTTCTCACTGACATTTGAATTTAAATCACAGAGACAGTATATGCTTATTGTGTTCAAATAACACAGAAGAATATAGAGAATCTGGAAGGTTCTGCTGTTGCCTCCACCCCTCTCCTCCCCCACTCTCCTCCCTTCTGTTTCTGGCCAGCTTACCAGGAGACATTGCTTTGAGAGGCCACAGTGTGCGGTCTGGGTTGGAGGGCTGAGCCAACGACAGGAGGAACGTCACCTCAGAGATTCAGCAGCAGGCAAAGCAGGATAACTGCAGAAGAGACGGGTTTGTGGTGACCTCCCCTGGCTAGGGCAGCGGGCACCAGCCAGGACCGGGCCTCTGCTGTCCGCACGTTGACAGTGCTGCCCAGCTGCCCTGCGGCTCCAGTGGGCTTTCTCTTTCTGGTCTCAAAGGGAAGAAGGCATCCTCAGCTCAGTCATGGCAAAGCCCGTGACTACACATGTGGAAACCTCAGTGGATCAGGCTCGGGAGGGAAGCTGCATGACCCCATGGCTGGTGGCATTCAGCAGGGGTCACTTTAGCAGGAAGAGCAGGGGGGGAAACATAAGCCGAAGGGCGGGGACGTGTGAGCCATCAGGTAGGTGGCTGCTGTCAGCGAGTTCATTACAGGGTCTCCTAGGGGGCTGCCAGCGCTTTGGGCTGTGGGGGATCACTTAGAGGTGCCCCATCTCAGGTCTCTCTTGTACCCTCCCCCCTTGCCTGAGTTGAATGTGGACTTGCAGAGCTGTCGTGTACAGGATATACTGCATCTGGGAGCTGGTGTCACACCCTTGCTTCTGGACCGACCCAGCTGGGCTGCCCTGGTCTGCAGCGTCTATTTAACTTCTTGAGGGAGCACTGACAGTGTGCCAAGCTCTCTTCTGAGTGCTCGGAATATAGGTTATTGAATCAGACACGGGCCTTGCCCCCTCAAGATGCTGACAGCCATCTAGTGGTGCTGATGCTAGCGGGGTGGGCTATCACGTTCACTCACACAGCGGAGGGCAGCACAGCCTCTGCAGGGAGTGTGGAGTGTGCACTTTGTTTAGTGATGGGCTCCTAGCAAAACGCCGTTGTCCGCCACTCCCCCCAACCTTTCACCACACCCTCCCTATCCCTGGGCTTCTTGGCTTCCTGGTGATTCAGGAGATCCTCACTGGTTGATTTTGAGCATAGGTAGCTTTTCCGCTCTGAATGGCCCGTCGAAAGGTAATCCCGACACACCCCCTCCCCCAGTGCCTTACAAGAGCCATGGCTCTCATACACAATCAAATGCCAATTACCCATGGGCAGAACATTTGTCTGGGGGAATTAGTTTTTGTTGTTTTGTTTCAACTGACTTCTCAGATCCTTTGTCTCCAGCGTGGTTGGGAATTATCAGAGAAGTGGCACTTACAAGTGCCAATACTGACGGCAAGAAGAGAGAAGCAGAATAGTGAAGTGGAAAGAGTCGGAGCCAGGAGCCCGAGCACTTGTCCCCTAGTCTTGATTCTGATGTGAGCTGGCTCTCAGGCTTTTGTCGTGGGCATCGTTCCCATCGCCTGTGCGCCTGAGCTTGTAAACCAGCCTGTATTATTTGTGGGAGCACGGGGTGTATTTTAAGTATAAGCAATGCATGGGAGCTCTAAGGAACTTAGTGGCTGCTCTCAAGGAGGCAAGGAATAGGATACAGGAAGGGACAGCAGTTCTTTGGGTCTAATTCTGCTGCATGAGAGGAGCAGTTTGTATCACGGAGTGGGGTAACTTGTAGCTGGAAGGAGTGAGGAGAAAATGTAGGCTGAGGGGTAGATTGTTTAAATGGATGAATTCTTGGACTGTGCGCTCAGCTTTAGCAGGGCTTTATCTGTGGGACTCCTGTGAGACCTGGCTTGTGGATAGGTCCTGTAGACATTTGTGATTTGCTTATACAAGGTCACCCAGAGATACCTTAGGTTTAGAGGCAATATTTTGAATTCCCAAAATATAAGGGTAGTATATATTTAAATTTAAACTTCAAAACCTCTGTGAGTCCTAGACATTGATGAATCCTCCCACCTCAGCCTCTCAAGTAGCTGGAACTACACAAGTAGTGTGTGACACCATGCCTGGCTAATTTTTTTAAAAAGTTTTTGTGAAGATAGAGTTTTGCTTTGTTGCCCAGGCTGGTCTTGAGCTCCTAGCCTCAAGCAGTCCTCCTTCTCAGTCTCCCAAGGTGCTGCACTGCTCCTAGAGAGTCCCAAATTTATGTATCTGTGTGAGGGGTTTCTTAGTTCCAACAACCCGTAGGCAAGGCCAAAGATTTCTGTCACTTTTTCCTGTGTGGGCATTCAAAGTCATGTTTCTTAAAGCAGCCCCATCCTACCATACCCTTCTACCTTCCAGGAGGCTCCAGCCACTTAGGCTTCCTTCTCCAGAGTTCTGTGCCCTTGGCATTCTGACTCCTGGGGGTTTCCATTACCCTCCTGTGAGCTCAGCTATGCATTAAAATTATGTTTTATAAGTTGTACGCAACATTTCCCAGGCATTTTGTTGCAGAAATTCAGATTATCTTGTCTGCCCCTGGTGCCCGAAGAGAAGCCTCATGAACATCAATAGCATCTGATTTTTCACAAAGGAATCTGAGCCAGGAGAGTAAAATAGTAGGATTTGCGAGAGCTACACATACAATGTATGGATACTCGTCTCCAGATTGCTCAGTTTGTGGAAATAGTCTCTAATAAACTGAAGGATCCCACTTTGTATCTACGGTCCTTTTTTTGTTTCTCGTTGAGAATAGCTTCAAATGTTTGAGCAAGTTTCCATCTTGCATCGGGGGAAGGTAGAATTCTTTGGGGTGAGAACTCTCGGCAGTCAGGACAAGGAGCTTAGCTTGGTTGATCCTGGTATTCGCAAGTGACAGACAAAGCCCCTTGGACTTCCCCCCCCGTCACCTCAGGCTGGATGCTGGTGAGCTTATTCAGCACTGAGCACAGGAAGTCCTGTTTCATTGACCAACCAGCTCTGTTGGCACAGTGCCCATCTGTCCATTAATATGGGGTGTGACCATTTATGGAAATGACTACAAACCCTTGTCCTACTCACAGCCTTAACATCTATTGTATCTTGGTGGCCAAGTAGGAATAAGCAGCAAAATTCATTTGATTGCTCCTTATTTCTTTATTCTGGTCCTCCCTGTCCTCACTTTATTCATGTAAGTAAAGCAAGTGCATAACCGCAGGAAAAACAATGGCAGCCGAGGAGTTTGAGAGTAAGGTGGATTCAGAAACAGCATCTTTGGAACAGCTACCATCTCTTGGGTATGGTTTGCGGATATACCGCAGGCAGTTTTTTCTTAAAAGGATGGGACACACCGTTTGATGTCAAATTATTGAGAGGAAGATCAAACCCTGCAGAGTTCAGATTTCCCTTGATAGTGGCTGTTTTACTCTGACATGCCTAAAATTAACGTATGTCACATTAAAATTTACATATTATACATATTCGTGTAAGTTTAAGAAAGGGTATCATGAAGCAAGGAAATTGAAACACACTTCAGCAATAGAAGTTAAAGAAGCATGCATGAGGTCACCTCTATAAGATTCTGCAAAACTCTAGGCAGTTCACTGCTACCTCTATAAGATTCTGCAAAACTCTAGGCAGCTCACTGCTACCTCTATAAGATTCTGCAAAACTAGGCAGTTCACTGCTACCTCTATAAGATTCTGCAAAACTCTAGGCAGTTCAATGCTACCTCTATAAGATTCTGCAAAACTCTAGGCAGTTCACTGCTACGTAAACAATAAGTTAGAAGCTGGGGGTTCAGCTTCACTTGAAAACTGTGGAGTTGTTGCCCATTCCTCTTCTCAACCCTGAACCCTTATTCTCCACCTTGACTCTTACTGTTTCCTTTTGTTTAGTTTCTGACACTGGCTTCTTGGCTTCAGCCATTCTCAAGAGAGGGAACAGCATGAGAAAAGTCAGTAGAGCTTCCCCATGGGGTTACATCTCCTTCGCCTCCTAGGAGACATCCTCCCTATTTTAATGTAGCAGCTGCCTTTGGGAAGTCAGCTTTCTCTTCCATGTTCAGATACAGTTCTCCCTCCTCCAGGATCCAGGAATTTTCCCCCAACTGTCTCTTCATTTCATGAATGGCATCATATTTATTGTAACAACTCATTTTACTCAGGGAGCAGAGGACAGTTGTAACCTCTATGGACACTGTTCTCCGCAGACAAGCCTGTCATTTGGGGAGGGACACAGTGGATGGGGGCTACCACATGGTGAGTCAGCTGTCTCCTACTATTTAAACCAATGGGTGACGGATGCCACCGCCAACTTTTTCCTCCACAGTGAGGTGGCTCATTCTTGTACACAACAGATCATGCCTCACTTCACTCATTTCACCTCCGTCTCTTCTCTCTTGAGATCCTAAATTTAATTCACTGAAGGGAGGGACCTCTTCATCTTTTACATCCCTTTTGACATGCAACACAGGGTTGGTTTTTCCAGAGGTTGCCAACCAAATTCCTATGGCATGGATGAATAAATGGGTGTTTCTGATTACCAAATCAGTCTCCAGCCCTCAATTCCCTATTGCTATCTCAGAATTCATAGTTCTCCCATCACCTCTAGTCTGAAATGTCTAAAATCTTCCTCTTCTGTTTGTCCTTCAAATCTGTCCCTCTTAACCTTCTCATATCTCTTAATGATACAGTTTAATACTCAGCAGAAACCTCAGCCATCTTGGAATTCTTCTCTTCTTGGTCCCTAAAAATCACCAAAATCCATTGAGTTAGGTATTTCCTTCTCATTTGCATAGCTACAATCTGGGTTTCATCAACAACCTAAGTTTAGGCCCTTAGCACCCAAGCCTGGACTTCTGTAAGTGCCTCCTTCTTCGTTGCCTTGAACAATAAAACCGGGCTAATCTTCCTAAAACATTTTTTTCTTCAAGTAAATGAACTGCATTTAAAAAATAAACATCCATGGCTCCTATAACTAGTGAAATATGATTCAGAGGTGTCAGCCTACACTCAAGGCCCACCTCTGTCCCTGCAACTGACTTCAGCTGACTTTCAGGCCTTCCTCTTTCCACATGTACTTTGCAACGTTTCTGTCCAACTGGACTGGTTTGCTCATGGGCTCTCCAAGCAGGCCTCTGGCAGTATTAGATGTCTTTGTTCATCTTGCCACATGGCCCTTTTTATTTGGTCCTTCCAAATTCTGCCCATTCTTCAAGGCTCAGTCAAGGGTGAGTCCCATCTCTTTGACACCTTTGCCATCCACTTGCAAAGACCACAGGCTATTTACCCTTGAAGTTCTTGAAATTTCAGGTTCAGGGCCTCCCACCTCCAGTAATTACATATATATAGATATATATGGTATATTTTAAAGAGGTTCTTTCAATATTATGAACTTCAACCCCACATAAACTGGCACCCACCCTTCTGATCATCTGCAGCTTTCAGCTGCAGTTTAACTGATCAGCAGGGGTAGATCTACTTACAGTGTCTCATTGCAGTAAGCCTGAAAACATGCTCAGAGCTCACACTGAGTTGCCTATTTCTTGGCTTTTCATTTGGATCAAATCCCCCAAGGGTATGTTGAATGTGTATTTCAATTTGTATAGACTTAAGAGCTCCTGGATGCAGAAGCAGGGAAGATCTTGCCCTTGGCACCAGGGTACATGTTTTTGGAAGGATTAAATACAAGCATCTTTAAAGGGAGGCGGGCAACAAGAGTACCCTAAGAAAAATACAAACAAAGTACTGTAGGGGATTAAAGAAGAGATGAAGCTAGGTTTGGCATTTACCCCCTGGGATCCCAACATCCCAGCAAGGAGTACTGGGTATGCGAGAGAATGGCAGCCACACGTCGAGACTGACAGTAATAGGGGATGGGAGGCTGAGCCTTTTCCTGGTCCCTGGCTTATTCTCCACACCCTTGGCTCCCCAGCACAGCTATGAGGCATTCCTTGTGCTCCAAGTTTTGCCACCCCAGCTCTTTTCTGGCTTCCCCAGAAATCTGTGGTCTAAAAAGATGTCAAAGTGCCTCCTAGTCTAATTTTCCAACATGTAATGCTTTTAGAAGAGCACTTACAGCTTTCACTTTGTGTGTGTGTGCGTGTGTGTGTGTGTGTGTGTGTGTGTAACAACAAGGTCTTGCTCTGTCACCCTAGACTACAGTAGTACAATCATAGCACACTGCAACATCAACCTCCTGGGATCAAACCCTCCTCCCACCTCAGACTCCTGAGTAGCTGGGACTATAGGCATGTGCCACCATGCCTGGTTATTATTTTTAAACATTTTTGTAGAGATGAGATTTCATTATGTTGCCCAGGCTGGTCTTGAACTCCTGGCCTCAATTCATCCTCCTGCCTCAGCTTATAAAGTGCTGATAGACTTATGAGCCACTGCTCTAGGTCCTTGTTTTTGTTTTTAAATCCCCATCTGTACCCATGAGCTGAATTTGTAAAGCCAACAACAGCAAAAACTTAAATCTCTAGTTTGCCCTGGTGGACAGAGAAAGGGGAGAGAATGTGAGGGATGGGCCTGCAACTGTGCGATCCTGAAGCCAAGCTTCATTCGCTTTTCAGCCCTGTTCTTCCTTTTGACCTAAATAAACTCTTCTTTGATTTGGTGGTATCTCTCACTAGCCTCCCTTTGGGATAAGACTTCCTTTGCTATGAATACAGACTCGCTGGTTTAGGCATAAAGAAATATGAGAAGCACCTATGGTTTTCTTCCTTGCTTAGAAGTCAGGAAAGCAATTTCTTCTCTAAAAAATTGACCCTGATGCCTCCTTCTACTGGTCAAAGAGTCTAAAGTCACTCATCTGCTTCCTTCTCTGCTTTGGCTGCCCAGCTCAGTGCTACATTTTGGGTCCAGTTACTCCAGCGTTTGGAGGCAATTTCTTTGGGATGATATTTGTCTATTCCCTCTCCACTACTTTTTAGTTTCGCTGTTTTATTCTGTGTTAATGAGCTTTGGTCTGACTGTATGTTGATATATTTTCATAGGTCAGTGTGAATCCTCATTTCGTCATTGTCCTGGTCATCTCTACCTTCTTGCTGAGAATCCTGGCCCAACCCTGGCAGGAGACTATGGTGCCATGGCCTTCTCCCCTTCAGTACAGAGCAGAAGGACTTTCTCTCCAGCAGCGGCCTCTGAAGGCAGCTCTCCCAGGCCTGGCAACAGTTGTGAGGCCTCTTCAGAACCAGTTTCTGAAAGACAGCTTCAGGTCTTCAAAAAGACCTGCATTGATTGGACCTCTGTTAAGGCCTGCTTCCCTAAGTCCTGAAGGGACTACCTGTCTCCCTTTCTCTTCATCTTCATGGGCCAGGAGCAGCACTTCTGCAGGCTTCCTCAGTAGCTCTTTCTCCAGGTTTCTTCTCTTCTGGATCCAGTCACCCTGGCCACTGAGTCTGAGAGGCTGGGCCTGGCTCAGGAAGTCTGGTTGCCCTGGCAACATGGGTGGGGCTAAGCCTCCCAACTGCCCATGACCGTTATTCAGGAAGTTTTAGTTGGTGCTTGCCTGCTTGCCGAGGTTCATGGGGCAGCGACTGTTTAACTGTATTTTACAGATGCGAGGCAAGGCTTGGTCAGAGTCTTCTAGGCTGGGACTAAAACCCAAGTATCCTCTCTCTGATCCATTTGTGATCTTCCACATCACCCCCTTTGTCATCAATAGCTCCAATGTCATCTCCAGCCTTATACTGGAAATGCTAGGCTTGGGGGCATTTCAAAATCCCTACCAGATGGTGAAACACGGCCTGATTCTGATCCAGGGGGAGAAATTTAATGCCAAACTTCACCTAGGGCAAGTTTTCCAAAGTGTGGTCAGAGGACACCTGAATCAGAATTGTCTAGGATATTTGTTTTAAATGCTGAGTCCCAGGCCCCAGTCCCTACCAAATCTCCTGGGGGATGGGCCTGGAAAGAAGGACACTAGGCCCCTGTCTCCCACCACACACAAAAACCAAGTCCAAATGGATTAGAGACTTAAATCCAAGACCTGAAACGACGGAGCTACTAGAAGAAAACATTGGGGAAATGCTCCAGGACATTGGTCTGAGCAAAGATATTTTTTCTGTAAGACATGAAAAGCAAAGGGAACCAAAGCAAAAATAATATATATATATATTTTGAGACAGAGTTTTGCTTTTGTCACCCAGACTGGAGTGCAATGGTGCAATTTCGGCTCACTGCAACCTCTGCCACCTTTTTTCTTTTCTTATTGTTTTGAGACAGAGTCTCACTCTGTTACCCAGGCCCGAGTGTCGTGGCGCAGTCTCGGCTCACTGCAACCTCTGCCTCTGGGGTTCAAGCGATTCTTGAGCCTCAGCCTCCCGAGTAGCTGGGATTACAGGTGCGCACCACCACACCCAGCTACCTTTTGTATGTTTAGTAGAGTGGGGTTTCACCATGTTGGCCAGCCTGGTCTCAAACTCCTGTCCTCATGTGATCTGCCTGCCTCAGCCTCCCAAAGTGCTGAGATTACAGGCATGAGCCATATGCCTGGCCCCCAAAATGATACTTTGGATTACATCAAACTAAAAAAGCTTCTGCACAGCAAGGAAAACAATCAACAAAGTGAAGAGACAACCTGTAGAATGGAAGAAAATACGTGTAAACTGTCTTACACCTTTCCTCTTCATCTCATCAACAGTAGATTGGTGGTTACCAGAGACTGGGGAGGGGAAGAAGGAGGGGGGAATAAATAAACACCTTCATTACCACTAAACTGTGCATTTAAAAATGGTAAAAATGCTAAATTATATGTGTATATTTTAATCTCAGTTAAAAATACACAAATGAAAGGTAAAATTTTTCTTTTTTTGAGATGGGGTCTTGCTCTGTTGTCCAGGCTGGAGTGCAGTGGTGCAATCTTGGCTCACTGCAACCTCTGCCTCCCAGGTTCAAGTGATTCTCCTGCCTCAGCCTCCTGAGTAGCTGGGACTACAGGCACCTGCCACCATGCCCAGCTAATTTTTGTATTTTTAGTAGAGTCAGGGTTTCACCATGTTGGCTAGGCTGGTCTCGAACTCCTGACTTTGTGATCCGCCAGCTTCAGCCTCACAAAGTGCTGTGATTACAGGTGTGAGCCACCATGTCCCGACAAAGGTAAATTTTTAAAAAGTTACAGTGTTCTATACCACTGTAGGAAGATTATAGTTAATAACAATACATAGTTTCAAATAGCTAGGGAGGGATGTTGAATATTTCCAACACAAAGAAATGATAAGTATTTGAAATGATGGATATGCTAATCACCCTGATCTAATCATACCATTTTTATATATAGCAAAACATCACCATGTACCCCAGTGAATATGTACAATTATTATTTGTCAATCAAAAAATGAAATGAATAAAGCTTCTGTGAACATTCAAAATAATGCAAATTAAAAGAAAGGAAATGATCACCCTGGAAAAAAATTTCTTGAAAAATTAAAAGGCTTAGGCCAAGTGTGGTGGCTCACGCCTGTAATCCCAACACTTTGGGAGGCTGAGGTGGGCAGATCACAAGGTCAGGAGTTCAAGACCAGCATGGCCAACATGGTGAAACTCTGCTTCTATTAAAAATACAAAAATTAGCTGGGCGTGGTGGTGGGTGCCTGTAATCTCAGCGACGCAGGAGGCTGAGGCTGAAGAATTGCTTGAACTAGGACCCGAGAGGCAGAGGTTGCAGTGAGCCGAAATTGCACCACTGCACTCCAGCCTGGGCTACAGAGCGAGATTCCATCTCAAAAAATTAGCTGGTGGTGCATGCCTGTAATCCCAGCTACTTGGGAGGCTGAGGCAGGGGACTCGCTTGAACCTGGGAGGCAGAGATTGCAGTGAGCAGAGATCGCACCACTGCACTCCAGCCTGGGTGAGAGAGTGAGGATCTGTCTCAATTAAAAAAAAAAAAAAATTAAAAGGTGTTGCTCTGTAAGTCTTTTGCACTTTACAAAGATGAAAAGGCGAGCTATATACTAGAAGAAAATAATTTCAAGTCACTGACAAAGGACTCATATCTCAAATACATAAAGAATTCTCAAGCCCAGCATCATTAGCCATCAGAGCAATACAAATTAACAAAATGAAGTAGCACTACATGGGGAGTCTAAGGCAGTTAGAATTTGCGAGGCAGAGTACTGTAGAGAAGAAAATTATACAAAGAGCTCAAGAAATCTGCATATGGGTATGGTTGAATCTGGGTGAATATGAATCTGTGCAGTCACAGAGTAAACCTGAAGAAGGTTGGACAAGAACTACTAAGGAAAGAAAAATTTCTAGGGAGCTCTATCCTAAACAGTTCTCAGAACTCACACAAAACTGGGAACCATTTTAATTCCTACAAGCCAGAGTGGAGAGACATTGTTGAATACATGGAGGGTTTAGCACAGACTCTGGAAGGGTAATCAATGTATGGATGAAATAGCCCTAGAGTACAGGATGATCTAGGCCTGCTCTGAACAGGTTTAAAAATATCTTAACTACTTGCCGGAACAAATCCAAACACTCTTTAATGCAATGTAATGCAATACGGTACTGCCAAATATAACATACAAATGCCATGCCTTCAATTAAAAATTAGTAGGCATCATAAAATCATCAGATTTCATGAAAAATAAAAAATTACTAGGCATACAAAGTAGCAGGAAAGTGTTACCCCATGCCAGGGGAAAACATAGTTATTAGAAAAAAAATTACACAGATGATGGGTGGTATGACAAGAGCCAACTTGAAGGAATACTCAATGACTAAGTTTAGGACGATTTATATAAGAAAATATGATGATAATAGTGAATTACAACACATAGAATAAAATAAATATCCATGAGTCCACACTGATATAAATAAATAGAGGAGAAAGGATTCCTTTTCTTCTCATTAAAAGTCCAATGAATAAAGGTAGAATAAATTATGGAACTAAAAAATTGTCATTTGAGGAACACCATGGTAATAATTATTGCTGGCAAGAATCTTTAACCCCTTTCCCATTTGCCTGAGAATACTCACCAGCAGTGCTTGATGCTGCGGTGTATCCTGAGATAACTTTACTGTGAAATATCTCGCTTTTTTTCTTTTCTTTCTTTTTTTTTTTTTTTTTGAGACAAAGTCTCGCTCTGTCGTCCAGGCTGGAGTGCAATGGAGTCATCTTGGCTCACTGCAACCTCCACCTCCCAGGTTCAAGCGATTCTTCCGCCTCAACCTCCCGAGTAGCTGGGACTACAGGCATCTACCACCATGCCTGGCTAATTTTTGTACTTTTAGTAGAGACTGGGTTTCACCATGTTGGCCAGGCTGGTCTTGAACTCCTGACCTCAGGTAATCCACCTGCCTTGGCCTCTCAAAGTGCTGGAATTATAGGCATGGGCCACTGCACCCAGCTATAATTTATTTTCACATTGAGAATCAGGCAGATTTCCTCCAAACTCAAAGAGCATGTTTGGGTAAAATTAAATAAGGGCTGGCAGCGAGCTGCTCTTCTTAATTTTCTAAACAGGATTAGGGTTAATAAATGCTAAAATTAGTGGGCAAAAATAGAATGTAAAAGAAGAGATTTGACTGGTTTCAAAATATGTCTCCAGAGATACTAATTGTAAAGGGGAAATAGTAACTTTACAGTTAATAAATGTGACAGGCATCACCTTAGCCAAATGCTAAAAATTAACATGAGTCGTAAGACATATTGGCATCTTGTACCTCTTGATAAGATGCACTGAGAAGGGTACAACATGGTTTCTGTAGTGTTCATGCCCAAACTGCGTAACTACAACCTAATGATGAGAAAATATCAGACATAAGTTGACAAACATTGTGCAAAGTAATGTTTTACAAAAAAGTGTCAAAATTAGGAGCTGTCTCAAATTGGAAGAGACTAAGGACATGTGACAACTAAATGCAATGTCAGGATCTTGACTGGATCCTGGGCCAGAAAAATAATGTTAAATAAAGAGGCACTGGTGAAATTTGAATAAGGCTTATAGATTCATTATAGTATTCAATCTATGTTAACTTCCTGATTTAGTGTGTTGGTGTACAGTTTTCATGATAGTCTCTAATGATTCTTTATATTTCTGAGATTTCAGTTATTATGTCTCCTTTTTCATTTCCGATTTTATTACTTTGGGTCTTCTCCCTTTTTTCTTAGTCCAGCTAAAGGCTTGTCGATTTTATCTTTTCAAAAAAACAGCTTTTCATTTTGCTGATGTGCAGTTTTTAGTCTCAATTTCATTTATTTCTGCTCTGATCTTAGTTATGTCTTTCCTTCTACTAATTTTGGGTTTGGATTATTCTTGCCTTTCTTGTTCCTTGAGGTGCATCGATAGGTTATTTGAAGTCTTTCCACTTTTTTGACATAGGCACTTATTGCTATATACTTTCCTGTTAGTACTGCTTTTACCATATCCCATAGATTTTGGTATGTGGTATTTCCATTTTCATTTGTTTCAAAAAAGTTTTAAATTTTCTTCTTAATATTCATTCATTGACCCAATGGTCATTCAGAAGCATGTTGTTTAATTTCCATGAGTTTGTGTGTTCTCTGAGGTTCCCCTTGTTAAAGTTTTGTTCCATTTTGATCAGAAAAGATACTTGATGTGATGTCTATTTTTAGAGTTTGTTCAGACTTGTTTTTTGGGCTGGGATATGATCTATTCTGAAGAATATTCCATGTGCTGATCAAAAGAATGTATATTCTGCAGCAGCTGATGAAATGTTCTATAAATGTCAGTTAGGTCCTAGTATGTAGTTTTATTTATTTGTATATTTATTTATTTATTTATTTTTGAGACAGAGGTTTGCTCTTGTTACTCAAACAAGATTGCAATGGCGCAATCTTGGCTCACTGCAACCTCCGCCTCCCAGGTTCAAGCGATTCTTCTGCCTCAGCCTCCCAAGTAGGTGGGATTACAGGCACCCCCAACCACATCTGACTAATTTTTGTATTTATAGTAGAGACGGGGTTTCACAATGTTAGTCAGGCTGGCCAGTATGTAATAGTTTAACTCCACTATTTCTTTGTTGATTTTCTGTCTGGACAACCTATCTGTTACTGAGAGTGGGGTGTTAAAGTCTCTTACTATTACTGTATTGCAGTCTATCTCTCCCTTTAGATTTATTAATATTTGCTTTACTTGGGAGTTCCAATGTTAGCTGCATAGATATTTATAATTGTGATAAACTCCTGAAGAATTGACCCCCTTTATTATTATATAGTGACCTTCTTTGTCCTTTTTTTTTTTTTAACAGTCTTTGATTCATAGTCTATTTTATCTGATATAAATATAGCTACTCCTGGTCTTTTCTCGTTTCCAGTTGCATGGTATATATTTTTCCACCCCTTCCCTTTCAGTCTGTGTGTGTCTTTATAGGTGAAATGGATTTCTGGAAGGTAGCATATAGTTGGGTCTTGTTTCTTTATCCATTCAGCCACTGTGATAGGTTTGTTTTGCATTGTTATGAAGCATGCAGCCCAGGACAGCTTTAAATGCAGCCCAACACAAATTCATAAACTTTCATAAAACACGATATTTTTTCTGCTATCTTTAAAAGTTCATCAGCTATCATTAGTGCTAGTATATTTTATGTGTGGCTGAAGACAATTCTTCTTCCAGTGTGGCCCAGGGAAGCCAAAAGATTGGACACCCCAGTAATATAAAGAAATACCTGAGACTGGGTAACTTACAAAGAAAAGGAGTTTGTCTGGCTTACAGTTCTGTAGACTATACAAGAAGCAAGGCACCAGTGTCTGCTTCTGGTGAAGGCCTCAGACTGCTTCCATCCATGGCGGAAAGTAAAGAGGGAGCAGACATGTCACATGGCAAAGAGGGAGCCAGAGAAAGAAAGGAAGTGCAGATTCTTTTTAAACGACCAACTCTTGTGTGAACAGAGTGAGAACTCACTGGTCACCAAGGGGATGACACCAAGCCATTCATGAGGGGTCCACCTCTGTGATGTAAACACTTCTCATTAGGCTCCACCTCCAGCGTTGGAGATCAAATTCCAACACGAGATTTGGAGGGGACAAATATTCAACTGTATCAGCCATTCTATGCCTTGTAATTAGAGAATTGAGACCATTTACTTCCAGTGCTATTAGTGATAAGCGTGTGCTTATCTGTCTCATTTGCTCCTTTTGGGGAGGTCATGGTTCCTTGTTTGTTGTTGTTTCTTGTGAGTATCCATCTACGTCTTTGCATCGAAGGATTATTTATTCCAATTTTCTTCTCCATTTTTGTTTTTTTATTGACTATATTAGCTTAGCAAATCTTTGCTAGTAGGCCGCTGCCTCCTTTTCAGCTGTAGGTGGCGCCTTAAGCCCAAGTTCACTTTGGCTCTAGTAAATGGTCAGAGCCAAATCGGGGGAGGTCCCCAAAGGTATTGTCCAGGCAGTGTGGGGACGGCTGGCTGGGGTTTGTGCTGGGGGAGTGTGGGGTCTGTGGGATGTACCTCCTACAGTGTGGTGTTACTGAACAGCCACTCTGATTTCGTGTCTCCTTCGACTAAGTTACAAAGCAGTTTCCAGGGCTGGGGATGGTAATTCCACAATCCCCCCTTTGTCTCTGCCTGTCCTCAGAGATATTTCTCCTTTCACGGCAGTCACAAGGCTTCCTGTGGATTAGGCAAGGACAGGCCTCTACTAGGGAACGCAATAAGGTAGGGAACCTGCTCGACCACCTCAATTTTACTTTTTTCAGTGTTGAAACCGTGAGTTGGGGGAGATTTTTTATGTGGTCGGTGCTGGGCAGAATGAGGGGGAGGAACTTCGCAGATGTGGAAGTCTAATTCTCCTCCTGTCTGAAGCTTTTTCAATTCTCTGTGGCCCTGAAAACTCTCATCTGTGTACTTGAATTCTGGGTTGTGGCTGGTGAAAATCTCTGTGCATTTGCTCCTGGTTTTCTGTGGGGTACAGTGAAGTCAGCTTGCCTCTATGTTGCCATTTTGGAACCAGAAGTTTCTACCTAGAACACTAGAACTTTTTTCTCCTATCTGGCTGTAATTTTGTATCTTTTAGCAAATCTATTCTTAACCCTCTCTTTCCCCTGCTTTTACCAGCCTCTAGTAACCTCTGTTCTACTTTTGACTCCTATGAAATCTTTTTTTTAAAATATATTTTTAGCTTCTACATATGACTGAAAACTTAGTGTCTTTCTGTTCATGACTTATTTCAGTTAACATAATGTCCTCCAGTTCCATCCATGTTGCCATGAATGACAGGATTTCATCCTTTTTTATGGGTGAATAGTATTCCATGGTATATACATACCACATTTTCATTCATTCATTATTGTTGGACACCTAGTTTGATTCCATATTTTAGCTATTGTGATTAGTGCTGCAATAAAGATGGAGGTATGAAGTCTGCCCAAAATAATGATTTCCCTTTGCTTGGATAAATTCTTAGTAGTGGGGTTACTGGGTCATATGGTAGTTCTATTTGCAGTTTATTGAGGGACCTCCATACTGTTCTTCCTAGTGGCTGTACTAGATTACATCCCCATCAATAGTGTGTAAGTGTTTCCTTTTCTCTGCATCCCTGCCAGCGTTATTTATTTATTTATTTATTTAGATAATAGCCATGTTAACTGGTGTGAGATGATACTTCATTGTGGTTTTGATTTGCATTTCCATGATAATTAGTGATGTTGAGAATTTTTAATATATTTATTGGCCATTTGTATGTCTTCTTTTGAGAACTATCTGTTGAGATTACTTGCCCATTTTTTAATGGATATTTTTTTCTGTTGAGCTGTTTGATTTCCTTGTATATTCTGGATATTAATTCCCTATCAGATGAATAGTTTGCAAATATTTTCTCCCATTCTGTAGATTTGTTTTTTCACTTTGTTGATTGTTTGCTTTGCTGTGCAGAAGATCTGTAGTTCCATATACTCCTACTGGTTTATTTTTACTTTTGTTTCCTGTGCTTTTGCAGTCTTATTCATAAAATCTTTCCCAGACCAATGTCCTGAAATGTGTTCCCTGTTTTCTTCCAAAAGTTTTATTACTTTTTGTCTTACATTTAGGACTTTGATCCATTTTGAATTGATTTTTGTATAGGATAAGAGGTGAGGTTCTAGTTTCATTCTTATTCATATGCATATCCAAATTTTCCTAGTGCCATTTATTGGCACTTTATTGAAGAGACTGTCCTTTCCCCAAAGAGTGTTCTTGGCACCTTTGTCAAAAATCAGTTGGCTGTACACTATTCACAGTAGTAAACACATGAAATCAACTCAAATGCCCATCAATGATAGACTAGATACAGAAAATATGGTACATATACACCATGGACTACTATGCAGCCATAAAAAGGAATGAGATCATGTCCTCTGCAGGGACATGGATGAAGCTGGAAACCATTATCCTCAGCAAACTGATGCAGGAACAGAAAACTAAACACCACATGTTCTCACTTATAAGTGGTAACCGAGCAATGAGAACACATAGACACAGGGGAGGGGAACAATACATATTGTTTAGGTCGAGGTTCATTTTTTGCCCATGTATATCTACTTGGTCAAATACCATTTGTTGAAAAGACCATTCTTCCTGCATATGATTACTTTCTCACCTTAAAAAAATAAGTAGGTTGTACCTGTACAGGGTTATTTTGGGGTTTCCTATTCCATTAATCTATGTGTCTGTTACTCTACCAATATCACAAAGTCTTGATCACTGTAGCTATGAAATGTCTTAAAATTAGGTTAAATTATTCCTCCTACCTTAGTCTTCATTTTCAAAATTGTTTTAGCTTTTCAAGTTCCTTTACCCTCCCATATAAATTTTCAAATATTCTTGTGTATATCTGTAAAACAACTTGCTGGGACTTTTATAGAATTTGTAGCAAAAGCACATGTGAACATTATGGTGGGTGTTCTAACCCATGAGCATGCTATGTCCCTCTGTTTCTCTTTATTTATTTTAATCTTTCATTTTTTATCAGCATTTTGTCATTTTATGCATTCAGTCCTGTATAGGTTTTGCTATATTCACACCTAGGTAGTGGAAACTTTTGTTAACAGTTGTAAATGTTATTTTAAATTTCAGTTGCCATGGATATATAGTAATACAAGTGTTTCTTTTTTTTTTTTTTTTTTTGTATGTTGAACTTGTATCTTTCAGTCTTACCATAGTTCGTAGGAGTTGGATCATTTTGTTTGTTTGTTTTATTTTGTTTAGGTATATTCCCTGGGGATTTATAGACGATCATATGATCTGCAAACAGGACGTTTTCTTTCTGATTTTTATTCATTTTATTTCCTTCTTCTTCTTTTTTTTTTTTTTTTTTTGACAGAGTCTCGCTCTGTTACCCAGACTGGAGTACAGTGGTGCGATCTCAGCTCACTGCAACCTCTGCCTCCTGGATTCAAGTGATTCTCCTGCCTAAGCTTCCCAAGTAGCTGGGACTACAGGTGCAAGCCACCACAACTGACTAATTTTTGTATTTTTAGTAGAGACAGGGTTTCACCAGATTGGGTAGGCTGGTCTGGAACTCCTGGCCTCAGGTGATCTGCCTGCCTCAGCCTCCCAAAGTGCTGGGATTACAGGCATGATCCACCATGCCTGGCCTTTATTTTCCTTTTCTATATCGTTGTACTGGCTAGCCCTTTCAGTACTAGAAGTGATAAAAGACATCCTTGTCTTGTATCTGATCTTAGGGAGAAAGTATTCCATCTTTTACCATTATATATGATATTAGCTGTAGGTTTCTTTTTGTAGCTGTTCTTTATTTAGTAAGTTTCCTTCTAAGTATTTTGACATTTTATTATAAATGAGTGTCGAATTTTCTGAATTCTTTTTTTGGATCATTTGACATAATCATGTGATTTTTCTCCTGTAGCATGTCAATATGGTAGATTACCTTGATTGATTTTCAAATATTGAACCACCTTTGCATTTCTGAAATAACCCTTACTTGATGGTGATGTATAATTCTTTTTGTATATTATTGCATTCTCTGCTATATTTTAATAAGGGTTTTTATCTATATTCATTAGGACTGTTGATCTGTCATTTTCTCTTTTTTATAATATATTTGGTTTTAGCATCAGGGTAATTTTAACTTTATAAAATAAATTGGGATGCATTTCTTCATTTTCCATATCTGGAAGAGATTGTGTAGCATTAGTGTTAATTTGTCTTTAAAAGTTAGGCATAATTCAGTGGTGAAGGCATCTTTGCCTGGAGATTTGGTTGGTGGGGGAGTTTTAAAATTATGAGTTTAATGTTCTCAATAGTTATGTGGCTATTCAAACTTTTTATACCATGTTAGTTGACTTGTGGTCCTATGTGGGTTTCAAGGATTTGATTCATTTTATCAAAATTGTCAGATTTATGTGTGTAAAGTTGTAGTATTCCTTTATTATCCTTTTGATGTCTGTAGGGTCTGTAATGATATCTCTTGTTTCATTCCTGATACTGTATTTTCTCTCTTTTCCATGTCAGTCTTTTTCAGTCTCTCTCTCCCTCCCTCCCTCTCTCTCTCTCTTTCTCTCTCTTTCTTTCTTTCTCTTTCTCTATTCCCCACACTGGAGTACAGTGGCATGATCTCAGCTCTAACTGCAACCTCTGCCTCTTGGGTAAGCTCTTCACTCTCCTGAGTAGCTAGGACCACAGGTGTGCACCATTATGCCTGGCTAATTTTTATATTTTTAGTAAAGACAGGATTTCACAACATTGGCCAGGTTGGTCTTGAGTTCCAGGCCTCAAGTGATCCACATGCCTCAATAGAAGTTTGTCAATTTCACAGATCTTTTGGAAAAACCAGTCTTTGCTTCATTGATTTACTAAATATTTTTTCAATTTCATTTACTTGTGCTGTTGTCATTTTTTTCTTCCTTCTGTTTGCTTTTTTTTTTTAAGACAGGATCTTGCTTTATTAGCCAAGCTGGAGTGCATGTGTAAATTTTAAGGATTTGGTGCAATCTCAGCTCACTGCAACCTCTATCTCCCAGGCTCAAGTGATTCTTGTGCATCAGCCTTCCAAGTAGCCGGGATTACAGAGATGGGGTTTCACCATGTTGACCAGGCTGGCCTTGAACTCCTGGCCTCAAGTGATCCACCCGCCCTGGCCTCCCAAAGTGCTAAGATTGCAGGTGTGAGCCACCATGCCCAGCCCCTGTTTAGTTTGTTCTTATTTTTCTAGTTTCCTGATATAGGACCTTGTTATATTAATTTGTGGCTTTTTGTGTTTTCTAATATAAACATTTCACTCAGTGCTATAAATTGCCCTATCAGCACTGTTTTGGCTGCACCACACAAATTTGAATATGTTGTATTTTCATTGTTATTCAACCTTCATGTACGTATTGGTCAGTATATGGACAAATAATAAATACTTTAGGTTTTGTGGGGCACATAAGGTCTGTGTCACTCCTCCTCGTCTTTTTCTTTTTCCCCTGATAAAATTTTCTAAGTGTAAAAATTATTCTTAGCTTGCAGCTTGCAGCAAAACTTGCTCTTGGGGCTGTAATTTGTCTCTGCTTTAGACCCATTTCTCACCTTTCACAGTCAGAGGAAGTGTCTCTAGCCTAGCATAGCATATGTCCTGGTTGAGCTTTTCTGCTTAACACACACACACCACACACACACACACACACACACACACACACACTTGCCTTCCTTCTTGCAATTTTTTTACAACCTTCTTATTTTCTAGGACCCATTTCAGTTCTTACCGCCCCTTCTGTGAAATTTGTTCTACCTGATTCATTCTAGATGTGTCTCTCAGAAAACTTATTGAATGTGGGTTTGATAACACTATTTTGTGCTGAGCACAGATTGCCATTATTTGCCACTTACGTATTTTAATTTTATGTATTTTATTTCTACAACTGGATTGTAGGTTCCTGGAGAGCTGGAATTTATCTTAACTTCAACTATAATATCAATGCTTTGTTTTAAAACAACTCCTTCTGGTTTATAAAGTTTTATAAAATGTTTTCGTGTGTGTGTGTGTGTATGTGTCTGTGTCTGTGTGTTTTAGTTCATCATGAAAATCCTGTGAAGCAGTTGGAGCAAGGAATTTTATCAATAGTTGACAAATGAAGAAACAGAGGCTTAGACAGTTAACATGGACCAAGGCTCCATGGCTAGTAAAGGACAAAATCAGATCTGCACCCCGGTGCTGGCCCATTGCTCCCTTCAACTCCCTGAAACCCAGCAGTGGGATGGGCACATCAAACATCCCTGACTTAGCCTGTTGAGTATAAATGTCTATTTCCCTGGCCATGTCACCCAGTCCTCAAGTCCGTACCTCTACTACTACCCCTCCCTCTGCACTGTCTTTCTGCTGCCTACTACTGTTGTTTCAGTGACAACTTGGACTGTCATTCTTGGAGAAGCGATGGTCAAAATAGGAACCACGATTCTTTCATATTTAGAAAATCTCTCTCTAGGGAAAGAGGATTTGATCTGACACAATATTAATTTCCTGGAGGTGTCCTTTCTTTTCTTTTGCTTTTTTTTTTTTTGAGATGGAGTTTCACTCTTGTTGCCCAGGCTGGAGTGCAATGGCGCGATCTCAGCTCACTGCAACCTCTGCCTCCTGGATTCAAGCAATTCTCCTGCCTCAGCCTCCCAAGTAGCTGGGATTACAGGCGCCCGCCACCATGTCCAGCTAATTTTGTATTTTTAGTAGAGGTGGGATTTCGCCATGTTGGTCAGGCTGGTCTCAAACTCCCAACCTCAAGCGATCCACCGTCTCGGCCTCCCAAAGTGCTGGGATGAAAGGCGTGAGCCACCAAGCCCAGCCTCCTGGAGCTGTTCTTGACAGGAAGGGCCACATTCCAGGAGAGGGGGGTTATCACTGTCCCCAAAGAAAGACCATTTCCCTGCCATTGCCTTGTCTTCCATGATAGCACACCGAGGATGCCCAGGCCTGTTGGGCTCTGGCACATGAAATTGGCTCCTTTGGGGCTTCTGCATTTGTGGTGAAGAAGTTAGTGGATGGGATTTCCACACCCCAGCAAGTGACTTGAAAAACACAGAAGCAAAGGAAGGCATGCTCACTGCTGCTGTGAAACAAATACTAACAAATACTTGTCCCCCACTGTGAGCCAGATGTCCTGAGGCTTTGAGGAAGGGCTTCAGCTTAGACTTGGGGATTTCAGAAAAGCCACTCCGCTTCCAAACACCCTAAGCCCACGCCTCAACCCTGCCTGGTGTGTGCCTGACGGTGTCCTTGCTGTCTCCACACAGGCACTGGCCACACGGGCTCTGCCTTACACGGGAAGGGCTTGCCCACTACCACCCCCATCCTAGAGCTAGAAGGCAGCCCGTGCACAGACCCTGTCTGTGTGTCAAACTCCTCCAAATCTGACTTTCAAAGAAAAAGATAGATGGGATCCAGGCAGGGAGGTTCCCTTGAGCACATGATGGGAATACTCAAACACTTGAGGGCTCTTTCTTCAGTGCTCAGCACCCGTTAATTAAAAAATGACACATCTAAATTAGCTGTGTGGGCGTGGTTCTGTGTACCCGCAGTCCTAGCTACTTGGGAAGCTGAGGCAGGAAGATCGCTTGAGCCCCCGGATTTTGAGGCTGCAGTGAGCTATTGTCACACCATTGCACTCCAGCTTGGGTGACAGCGTGAGACCCTGTCTCAAAAGCAAACAAACAACAAACTCTAAAAACCCAAAACAAAGATAACACATCCGTCATGCCCGGAGAAGCTAATTTTCCTGTTAGGCCCCTTCTCCCCAGTCCTCTACAATCATTCAAATCTTTGTGAGTACCTCCTCCAGGAAACCTCTGAAGGCTGGATACCTTGGGAGGATAAATAATGGTTACTACTTCCTGAGCACTTACTGCAGGCCAGCTGTGCTAGGCCTGTCCTTGCATTAACTTACTCTATTCCCACATCATAGGGTAGATGCGATTATTCTCCACACTTTACAGAAGATGAGGCCTGGTCACTTGCTGAAAGTGTGAAGTGTAGTAAAGCAAGAGCCTGGAGTTTGAGTTCAGGTGTGTGCTCCTGTACAGTACATCCTCTTGGGCTTTGCATTTTTCTATCAGCCAGGGACATTAGTTGCAGATAATAGAAACCAATCTTGGCTGGGATCATCAGAAAATGGATAAGAGGTGGTTCATAAAATCTCTGAGAGAGTGTTCATCTATACCATGTACCAAAATTGGAAGAATACAATTTCTTGGAGGGTAGACCCTGGCTGGATCCTCCCCAGCCTCATTTCTACTTCCTAAGCACATAGGAAGATGAGGTTTCTCAGCCTGCCTTTCAGTCAGGGCAATGGAGCATGAAGGGAAATTAATGCATAGTGCTTCCAGGCCTGTTCCTAAACTTTCTTGCCGTATCTTTGGCTCTCACAGTCCTGTGATGCTGGAACCACACTATGAACAGCCCAGGGCACGAGCCACTGCCTGGAGATGCACTGCCCAGACAAGCTGTCCAACCCGCATCCACCTGTGTGTGACTGGAAAGTAAAACTGCTGAAAATGTTGGGATTTATTTGTTTCATGGGATGACCTAGCCAATTCTGACCAATAAAACTGGGAAATTAAGCTTGGTGGCTTCATGCTCAAGCCTAATGTCCCAAATCACAGGCTAGAACTGTTTCGGTGAAGACATTAATGCCATCGCTGCTAGCATAGATGCTGAAACTTGCACCACTATCACTGCTGGCCCTGGACAGTGGACGCTGGACAGAGCCTGTGCTAGCTGCTTCTGGAAAGTCAGAGCTGACACCACGCTTGCTCAAATAGATTCTGTGCAGCTGGATCATGAAAATGTGGATTCTACCCTTCAAAGGGTCAAGTGTCCAGTCCGAGGAGTGACAGTCCGCAAAAGGCCATTGTAAGGGAAGAGGAAGTGCTGAGTCTGCTGGCAGAGGACACTTACTGGACTCTGATTCCTGGAAGAAGAGAGGCTTTTAGGTCAGGATAAGTTGCCTATGTGGTTTTGGGCTCTTGGGAAATTGTCTAAGTCTACGCCAAATTAAGTTACTATCTTTTGAAATTCAAGAACCTAAGGAAAAAGATTGAGGATAAAAGTGATACAGAATTTATTTTTACTAACCAAAAAAAGTCCTACAATCCCCAAACAGATATACTCAGTGTATATATAGGTATGCATATGTACACTTACACTCCAGTCTTCACCCTTAGGTCCATAGTTACCTCTTCTCCTTCCAATATGGCCTTATTTGGCAGAATGAAGTGAAAGGTAACTTTATTTTTGTTGTTTTAATTCTAGGACATTATGGGTTTTTTAAAGATCTTTTATTAATGAACCCAAAGTCCTGTTCTTCTCCTGTCAGTACTTTCATTAATGGCAGAATAATACTGCCACCATCAATTGTTCTACTAGTACTCTTAATTGTCATTTGTGTTTCGTGTCTGGAATAGTTTTCCAAAAAGAAAAAAAAAAGAAAAAGAAAAAATCTCATTGTATTCAAATGCCTTTCCAGGAAGACATTTAATACAAAGTATTTAATAGTTAATAGAGAGAGCTGTTAACACTGACCTCCCCACACACATTCTTGGGTTTTCAGACCCACCCATCACATACCACACGTCTAGTTTCCTGACTGATGACATAAAACACTGCATTTCTTAGTAGCCATTCAAAATCTAATTCCTAATGAAATCATTAATGACATATTAAATGCCATACTTTTACTATATGTTGATGTTCTCAATCTTCCTGGGTCCCTTGAAGTTTGCT
This sequence comes from Ateles fusciceps, assembly GCA_036589455.1. NCBI lineage: Eukaryota > Metazoa > Chordata > Mammalia > Primates > Atelidae > Ateles > Ateles fusciceps. Next base: position 12,002,946 of record JAZHEH010001382.1, on the reverse strand, counting down.
ATTCTACAGGCCTGATAAGGGAGAGCAAAAGATTGGGGAAGAAGCTGAATATCCATAGAGTAGAGACTGCATCAATTATGGCACATCTCACAGTGGAATACTAGGTAGTGGTAAAAAATACCGATGTGGGTTGATCTTCGAGATATACAGTGATGCCCTGCCTAACAAATGTTTTGTCAATGATGGACCACATATATAGTGGTGATCCCATAAGATTATAATGGAGCTGCCCTCTACAGGTAGACCATTTTTAATCTTTTCTACCATATTGTTACTGTACTTTTTCTATGTTTATGTATGTTTAGATGCACAGATACTTTCCATTTTGTTACAATTGTGTACAGTGTTCTGTAAAGTTACATGTTGTTTAGGTTTGTAGCACAGGAGCAATAGGCAGGACCACATAGCCTAGGCGTGTAGTAGGCTGTACCATCTAGGTTAGTATAAGTAGTCTGAGGTGTTCACACAACAACAGACAAAATTGCCTAAGGCCGTATCCCTATCATTAAGCGATGCATGACTGTATTAAGACAGCCAAATGCAGAACAGGCTGTAGAGAATGATCTCACTTTTGTTACAAAAGAGATGTTAGGACATGTATTGGTTGTAAAAGCATGAAATACCTCTCTGAGGACATTTGCAAGAATGAGATAGCATTTGCTGCCTATTGAGAGGGAGGGAAATGCTGTGGCTGAAAGGCTGGGTTGAGGGGGGGAACATTTTCAGTGTGTAATTTATACCCCTGTCTATATCAGTGTATATTTCCTAAGTTGTGAGGACATACTCTTACATAACCACTATGCAATGATCCAAGTTTGGAAATTTAACATGAATATACTGTAATCTGCAGTCCATATTGAAATTTCAGTTGTCTCAATCATGAATTTATAGCCACTTTTTCCCCCAGTCTAAGACTGTCTTAGTTCATTCAGGCTACTATAACAAAATACCATACACTGGGTGTCTTATGAACAACAGAAATTTATTTCTCACAGTTCTGGACACTGGAAAGTCCAAAAGCCAGGTGCTGGCAGATTCAGCGTCTGGTGAGGGCCTTGCTTTCTGGCTTATAGATGGTAACTTCTTGCTATGTCCTCACATAGTAAAGGGGTGAAGGGCCTCTCGGCCTCTTTTATAAGGGCACTAATCCTATTCATGAGGACTTACCTCCATGACCTAACAACCTCCTAAAAACTCTACCTTCTAATATTATCACTTTAGGGGTTAGGATTTCAACATTTGATGGCAGGGGTGGGGGTGCTGGTCATTGCAGGGGCACAAACATTTCAACCATAGCAAAAACCCAACCTAGGATTGCAGATTGCACTTAACTGTCTTGTATCTCAGTCTCTTTTAATTTGGAATGGTTTCCAGGACTTTCTTTGTTCTCTTTTTGTCAACAGCAGCAATGATTAAGCCTCTTTAAGTGACTTCTCAGGCAGTCGATGTAGACAAGTGGGAGCTGGGTTAGGAGAGCCAGAGGATAGAAAATGATAGGGATGGTTGTCAGCTTCTGCATAGTTTGTGGTCTAATATACAGAACCCCTACGTGGGCTTCTTGGAATAATGAAGTCTGGAGAGGGTGACAATATTCCCCTGCTTGGGGAGGTGGCAGATGGGGGTGGTGCCTACAGTCATTCTAAATTGGGTCTAAATAGAAATTGGACTGTATTTTGAAATCATAAGCTGATGAGGCCAGGTGACAGTTAGAATGCATTCTTAAGTACATTTATAAAGGGAGATTGCCTATAGCTTTCATCCGTTTTTAAAAGACTTTTTATTATGTGAAATGTTTAACAAATACAAAAATAGAGAAAACAGTTTGATGAACTTGCATGTACCCGTCTCCCAGCTTCAACAATTCTGATCATTCTTCCATTCTTGCTTAATCTATTTCCTGACTTTCCCCTGCCTGAAAGAATGTTAAAGAAAATCCCCCATACATCATATCTTTTTATCCTCAAATGCTTCAGGATATCTTTCTAATAAATCCGGATTAAAAATATATGACCACAACTTTATTATCACATCCAAAAAGTTAATAATACTATCTTAATAAGATCTAATATCAACACACATTTCAATTGCAAAAAAAAAGACATTTCCATCAATGTCTTTTTACAGTTGGTTTGTTTGTGTTGAGATTTAAACAGAGGGACTTTCTGGTGTGGCCCTGAAGGACAGTAGTGAAGGAAAATACTCCTGCTGGGCATAATTTTAAGCAGTGCCCCTGACTGTTTATTTCCCTGAAAGAACAGGTGATGAGAGATGTGGGTCTACAGTGATTCATGGGCCATGGCTAATGGTTTAGCTGGCTGCTCTTGGAACGGACACAACTGGAAAATTGGTCACAAGGCATTCTGACCTTGAGAGGTGTATAGATAGACCTCTCAGATTGGCCACAAAAGTGACTAAGAAATACCTGAGGCTGAGTAATTTATAAGAAAAGAAGCTCAGTTGGCTCACTGTTCTGCAGGCTGTATCGGAAGCGTAGAGGCATCTGCTTCTAGGGAGGCCTCAGGAAGCTTTTACTCATGGTAGAATGCGAAGCAGGAGCAGGTACTTCATATGGTGAAAGAAGGAGCAAGAGATGGGAAATGAGCAGGGGTGCCATACATTTTTTTTTGGGAGACAGAGTTTTGCTCTTTTTGCTCTGACTGGTGTGCAATGGCACGATCTTGGCTCACTGTAACCTCCGCCTCCCAGGTTCAAGTGATTCTCCTGCCTCAGCCTCCTGAGTAGCTGGGATTAGAGGTGTGCACCACCACGCCTGGCTAATTTTGTATTTTTAGTAGAGATATGTTTCACCATGTTGGCCAGACATGTTTCACTTGACCTCAGGTGATCAGCCCACCTTGGTCTTCCAAAGTGCTGGGATTACAGTTGTGAGCCACTGCACCCGGCAAGGTGCCACACACTTTTACATGACCGGATTTTGTGAGAACTCACTATCACGAAGACAGCACCAAGCCATGAGGGAAACACCCCCATGATCCAAGCATCTTCCACCAGGCTCACCTCTAGCATTGGGTATCATAATTCAACATGATTTGGGTAGGGACAGATATCCAAACTGTATCATTCCACCCCAGCCCCTCCTAAATCTCATGTCCTTTTCACATTGCAAAATATAATCATGACTTCCCATCAGTCCCTCAGAGTCTTAACTTACTCCAGCATTAAGTCAAAAGTCCAAAGTCTTGTTTGAAATGAAGCAAATCCCTTCTACCTATGATCCTGTAAAATAAAAAAACAAGTTACTCTCCTCCAAAATACAATGGGGCTATAGGCATTGGGTAAGCATTCCCATTCCAAAAGGGAGAAATTGGCCAAAAGAAAAGGGCTACAGGCTCCATACATGTTTGAAACCCAGCAGGGCAGTCATTAAATCTTAAAGCTCCAAAATGACCTTTTTTGATTCCATGTCCTACAACAAGGGCACACTGGTGCAAGGGGTGGGCTCCCTAGACCTCGGGCAGCTCCACCTCTGTGGCTTTGCAGGGTACATTCCCCGTGGCTGCTCTCACAGTTGACTGCTTGTGGCTTTTCCAGGTGCAGGGTACAAGCTGCCAGTGGATCTACCATTCTAAGGTCTGGAGAAAGGTGGCCTCCTCGCAGCTCTGCTAGGCAGTAGCCCAGTGAGGACTCTGTGTGGAGGCTCCAACCTCACATTTCCCTTTGGTACTTTTCTATAAGGGCTCTGTCCCTGAATCGGGCTTCTTCATGGGCATCCAGGCTTTCTCATACAGCTCTGAAATCTAGGCAGAGGCTGCCCAGCATTCTTCACCCTTGCATTCTGCACATCTACAGGTTTAACATCACATGAAAGCCACCAAGGCTTATGGCTTACATTCTCCAAAGTGGCAGCGTGAGCTGTACCTGGGCCTCTTTGAGCTGCACTCGGAGCTGGAGTAGCTGGGATGTGGGAAGCAGTGTCCTGAAGCTGTGCATGGCTACCGGGCTCTGGGCCTGGCCCATGAAACCATTCTTTCCTTCTACGCCTTTGGACCTGGGATGGGAGGGGCAGGCATGAAGGTTGTCTTCAAATGTCTTCATGGCCTTTTCCTCATGTCTTAGAGAAGAGCACTTGGCTCCATTTAGTTACACGAATATCTCTTACAAGTGGTTATTCCACAGACTGCTTGAATTTCTCTCCCAAAAAGCTTTTTCTTTCTTTGCCACATGGTCAGGCTGCAAATTTCTCAAACTTTTAAGTTCTGCTTCCTGTTTAGGTATAAATTCCAACTTTAAGTCATTTCTGTGCTCCTGCATCTGAATGTGGATGGTTAGAAGCAACCAGGCCACATCTCGAACACTTTGCTGCTTAGAAATTTCTTCCACCAGATACTGTAAATCATCACTTTGAAGTTCAAATTTCCACAGATCTCTAGGGCAAGAGCAGAATGCAGCCAAGATCTTTGCTACAGTGTAACAAGGGAGACCTTTGCTCCAGTCCCCAGTGTTTCTGATTTCCATCTGAGACCTCGTCAGCCTGGACTTCACTGGCCATAACACTATCAGCATTTTGGTCACAACTATTTAACCAGTCTCTAAGAAGTTCCAAACTTTCCCTCATCTTCCTGTCTTCTTCTGAGCTCTCCAAACTCTTCCAACCTCTGCTCATTACCCAATTCCAAAGTTACTGTCACATTTCACATAGTAGCTTTACAGCTATGCCCCATGCTAGGTACCAGTTTTCTATATTTGGCTGTTTTTGCACTCCTATGAAGAAATACTTGAGACTAGGTATTTATAAGAAAAAGGTTTAATTGGCTCATAATTCTTCAGGCTGTACAGGAAGCATAGTACTGGCATGTGCTTCTCAGGAGGCCTCAGGGAGCTTTTACTGATGGCAGAAGGCGAAGCAGGAGCAGGCACTTCACAGAGTAAAAGCAGAAGCAAGAGAGAGAGAGAGTTGGGGAGAAGTGCCACACGCTTTTAAATGACCAGATCCTGTATGAACTCACTCTGAAGAAGATGACACCAAGCCATGAGGGATCTGCCTCCAAGACCCAAACACCTCCCACCAGGCCCCACCTCCATCACTGGAGATCACAATTTAGTATGAGATTTGGGTGGGACAACTATATTATCAGTTATTTACTTTCAGTGCATTGAGATGGTTATTCTACTGTCTTCTAGCTTCCATTGTTTCTTTTGAGAATTTAGCTGTTACTCTAACTGCTTCCGCCTCTCTAAAGACATCTTTTAAGGTTTCTCTTTGCCTTTGCTTTTTTGCAGTTTCACAGTAATATATCTACATGTTGATTTATTTTTAAAATGTTCTGCCTTGAGATTTATTGGGCTTCTTAAACACGTGGTTTGGTGTCTTTTATTAGTTTTTTTTTTTTTTTTCCTGAGACAGAGTCTTGTACTGTTGCCCAGGCTGGAGTGCAGTGGTGCGGTCTCTGCTCACTGCAACCTCCACCTCCCAGGTTCAAGCAATTCTCCTGCTTCAGCCTCCCAAGTAGCTGGGATTACAGGCATGTGCCGCCACATCTGGCTCATTTTTATGTTTTTAGTAGAGACAGGGTTTCACCATGTTGACCAGGCTGGTCTTGAATTCCTGACTTATGATCCACCCACCTCAGCCTCCCAAAGTGCTGGGACTACAGGCATGAGCCACCATGCCTGGCCTTTTATTTGTTTTGGACAATCTTTAGTAACAATTTCTTTACATTTGCCTCTGTTCCCATTATTTTTTCTTTAGGGACACCAATAAAACATATGTGTTAGACTGTCTCACCATATCCTCCACATCACAATCTATCAAGAAGCAATTATTTTCATGTCTTTTCACAGTTAGGACTTTCTGAGCAAATGATATTGATATCCGAGTTAAAGAAAGTTAGAGGGTGTCAGGACTAAAGCCATCTACTCCCATTCAAAGGGCAATAAGATTTATCCTCTCCTAACTCCCACCCACGCAACCTCAGGCCAAATGCTTGCATTCTGTAGTAGAGACGTTCCCATTTTTCTTTCTGGGACAATTAATTTACATTTCAAAGGGGAATAAAACCTGGACCAGGGAGCCAGTTGCTTCCATTCCAAAGGACTGTAAATGACTGGAGAGCAAAGGTGTTTCTGTCTCTGAAATAGAGGATTGTAGCTGGGAATGGTGTAATCCATATGAATTAGGTTCAGAATTTAAACTGTTAGATTCGTCATTTCAGAATTTCTCTCCTATAGTGCAAAAACTCCTCTGCATAGGCAGGCTCATCAAACTATGCACTTTAAATAGGTGGATTTTATTGTATGTATACCATACCTCAAAAAGATAAAATCGGGCAGAAAAAAAAGTTATTGAATTTTTAATTTTAATAGTACTGTATTTTTAAATTCTAAAAAATCTATTTAGTTTTGTAAAAGGAAAATAAATCTTGGGAACCCCAAATAACTCAGGCTAAAGGGAAACATCAAGCTGGGAACTGCTTAGAGTCGACCTGCCTCCCATTCTGCCCAAAGTCACCCCTCTGCTCACTGAGATAAATGCACGTCTCATCGCCTCCTTTGGAGAAGCTGATCAGAAACTCAAAAGAATGCAACCATTTGTCTTTTATTTACCTATGACCTGGAAGCCCTAACCGCTTCCTGTCTTCCGCCTTTGCTTCGAGTGGTCCCGCCTTTCCAGAGCAAACCTATGTTCATCTTGCATATGTTGATTGATGTCTCAGGCCTCCCCCAGAATGTATAAACCCAAGCTGGGCTCTGACCACCGTGGGCACGTGTTGTCAGAACCTCCTGAGGCTGTGTCACAGGCGTGTGTCCTCAATCTTGGCAAAATAAACTTTCTAAATTGAGACCTGTCTCAGATGTTCAGGGTTCACAGTTTCCTTACACATCTGTTACGTCACTTTTTATGATTTCTAGTTTTCTGCCAAAAAGATTTAAACGAACTTTTATCTCCTTGAACATAGTAAACCTATTTCTTTTATCTTCTGATGTACCTGCTGATGATTCCATTATTTGCAGTTCCTGTGGGTGGGTGTGTTTGTTGTTTCTGTTCATTCTCATCCATAGCATTTCTTTTCTTCTCTTTTTTTTTTTTTTTTTTTTGAGACAAAGTTTCACTCTGTCGCCCAGGCTGGAGTGCAGTGGCATGATCTTGGCCCACTGCAACATTCACCCCCTGGGTTCAAGCGATTCTTCTGCCTCAGCTTCCTGAGTAGCTGGGACTATAGGGGTCCGCCATCACTTTCGGCTAATTTTTGTATTTTTAGTAGAGACGGGGTTTTGCCATGTTGGCCAGGCTGGTCTCGAACTCCTGACCTCATGATCTGGCCAACTCAGCCTCCCAAAGTGCTAGGATTACAGGCATGAGCCACACCACCTGGCCCCATCCATAGCATTTTATCTTCATGTGTACTTGGTTATCCCTGACTCTGTTGGACATTGCGTTTGGAAAACATAATTGAAGACTTATGCTGTGTCCTTGCCTTCTAAAAGTAGGTTTTTATTCCTTTTGCCAGGTGACTGGGAGCACTGCCAACAAAGGATTACCTTAATTCAAGTTCAGGTCTTGTTATTTTCTCCACCACTCAAATTTTTGAACCGTATTTTCATCTATGCAAGGACTGGTTTATTTTTGGTTATTCTTACTTCAAGTGTGCAGCATTTTGGGGTCACATCCCAAAGCCAGATCATATACTGGGTCTGACACTTGGTGGGCCCTGGATGTCAACTTTTTTTTGGTACCTTGAGGCTACCAAAGCCCAGACATGCAGCTAAACTTGGAACAATAGAGGCCCAAGTGTTTCAATAACCGCTCTACATTCTGGACCTCAGATAATTTTTTACTATCTTTCAAGCTCTGATGCTTGTAAGGCCAAGGAGGGAGGATCACTTGAGCCTGTGAGTTCAAGACCAGCCTGGGCAACACGGCAAACCCCATCTCCACTAAAAATACAAAAAATTAGCCGGGTGTAGTGGTGCGTGACTGTAATCCCAGCTACTTGGGAGACTGAGGCAGGAGAGTTGCTTGAACTTGGGAGGCAGAGGTTGCAGTGAGCAGAGACTGCACCACTGCACTCCAGCCTGGGTGACAAAGTGAGACTCCATCTCAAAAAAAAAAAAGGGAAGTGAAGTCTGAGAGCCTCCGCTTGGGACCCCCATTGTAGCTTGGACAGGAACCTGACCCAGCAAGAATATCCCATCAATAGACACCCTCTAGCCAACCTCGCAGGATTGGCCTTCAATAGCGACACCGTGTGGCAGCGTCCAGCAATGGCAGCATCCTAGGGCTGGAGTGGTTCTTTGTCCATCCTGTGCCAGGGAGCAGGATGGAAGAGCAGGATTCTTGGACAGTACAGGGAAGGAGGGAGGGCCCAGGAAGGAGGCGTTGGATTGGCTGTGTGTCAGAGTAGGCGGGTGCTCAGGCAATGATGAGAGAAAGCAAGCTCACATCTTTGCTCTGCCACAGCCTGAGGAGTTGGCAAGTCAGTGCATCTCTTTCTGCCTCCGTTTCTTTATTTGCAGAATGGTCACAATAGTAGAACCTATCCCCTAAGGTGGCAGTGAGGATCAAATGATTTAGTGCGTGTTGAATAGTGCCTGGCACATATTAGGTGCCCAGTAAATGTTGGAGGTTGCTGTTGTTATCATTATTATTAGAAAAGATTAAAAGGGATGAGATAATATTGACACCCAAGTTAGCTTATGCCATAAGATGCAGAGGTAGCTATCATCTCACTTCACAAATGATGAGACTGAGCTTCAGAAAATGCAAATCATTTGCTCAAAAGCAAACAAGCCTGATGGCACCAAATCTTTCCCAGAAACTGAATTTATTGCCGGCATAGATCATATTTGCCCTTAAACTCGTGTCTTCTGGTCTTACTTGTGTTTCCCAGAAATTTGAACTTAACCTAAAAACCAGATCTCCACGATGCTTCAGTCAGGATTAGGGTCAGATGCAAAATTTTCTGCCAAATGAATCTGTAGTCCAAGTGAACCATGCAGGGGAAACAAACCTTGTTTCTTTTTCTTGAATCCATTTCCTCTTTCCATCTTCAGTGCTTCTGCCTGATTTTAACTCTCCTCTCCTGCCTGGACTATGTGTCATCTTCTAATTATCATTATTATTATTATTTTGAGACAGAGTTTCACTCTTGTTGCCCAGGCTGGAGTGCAGTGGCACGATCTTGGCTCACTGCAACCTCTGCCTCCCAGGTTCAAGCGATTGCCCCCCTCAGCCTCCAGAGTGGCTGGGATTACAGGTGCCTGCCACCATGCCCGGCTAGTATTTTATATACTTAGTAGAGACGGGGTTTCACCGTGTTGGCCAGACTGGTCTCAAACTCCTGACCTCAGGTGGTCCACCTGCCTCGGCTTCCCAAAGTGTTGAGATTGTAGGCGTGAACTACCACGCGCAGCTCCGTGATCTTCTACTTAGTTTTCTTGTCCCAGTACTGCTGCCCTTTAGCCTGCCCTCTATGCATGTAGAAGGCTGGGGTGGTATTCCTAACTAAAATATCCCCCTACCTAGAGCCTTCCAGAGACCTCCCCCATATCCTGTAACACTGCCCAGCCTCCTTAGCTGTGCTCAGTCTGACTCTGTCTCTCTGCTGAACCTCTTTTCCTGCTGCTCTCTCAAGAGCTGTGTTCTCTTCCTTTTTGTTCCTGAAGAATCTGGACACATTCCTACAGTAGCACTGGCCATGTTTTAGTGCAACTATTGTTTGCACCAAATCTTCCCAGGAGACTGAATTCATTGACGTTAGAGATCATACCTGCGCCCCTGGTGTCCCCTTAGTCACGAACATGGTGTAAACTAGGAACTGTTGATGAATGAGACCAATTATCCTTGGGGCTTATTTAGGATACAGAGGCGGCCACTCAAATTTAGGATCAAATGCAACTCTTCCTCGTATTATTGGGAAGTAAAAAAAAAAAATGGGAAAAAAGTAAATGGTCATTATACATTACATCAATGTGTCAATTCAACATATGCTAAGAAACCTCAACTAATGCAGTTTGGCGATACATCAGAGGCTCTGTAATCCACAAGCAAAAGAAAAGATATTATCATGGCCAGAATTTATAGAGGTACTTTCTTGTGATATCAGAGAACAACAGCTCAAATTGGAAAGCTTAGGCAGGTCCCAAATGGCCGGTTAGAGACCAGAGTACTGGAGTAGTCTGCAGATTTATGAAACATGCTGGGAGCATCAGCAGCAACTCCTCATTTTTCTGGCTGTCAGTGGTACAACGGAGAAGTCAGGCGTTCCTAACTGAACTACCTGGATTCAATCCTAACTTAGCCGTGCGACTAGCTGTGTGACCTTGGACAAGCTCCTCAGCCTCTCTGTGACCAACTTGACTCATATTTAAAATGGGGTAGTCATAGCACACCCCATGTTATTGTGAGGAGTTAATATTTACAAAGTGCTTGGCATTTTTAGTCCATTTCTGTGGGTATAAAGGAAAGCCCAAGGCTGGATAACTTATAAAGAAAAGAGGTTTATTTAGCTCACGGTTTGGCAAGCTGTGCAGGAAACATGGCAGCAGCATCTGCTCCTGGTGAGAGCTCCAGGCTGCTTCCGCCCGCAGTGGAAGGTGAAAGGGAGCTGATGTGCGCCGATCGCATGGTGAGAGGAAGAGAGAGAGAGGAGGGAGGAGGTGCCACGCGTCTCTAAACAAAAAGCTCTTGTGAGAACAAACAGAGTGAGAACTCACTTATCTCTCCACCATCCACAGGGAGGGCATTAATCTATTTATAAGGGATCCACTCCCAAGTTCAAGACACCTTCCATCAGGCCCCACCACCAGCCCTGGGATCGAATTTCAACATGTGATTTGGGGTACAAACATCCCAACTCTGGCAGACAGTGTCTTGCAGGTAGTAGGCAGCACACACGTGTTAGCTCATGATGTCACCCAGCCAGGAAGCAGTCCGATTCTAATGCAGGTTAGCCCACAGCATCAAGACGTCTGGGAGAGAAGGGTCTTGTTTCCTTCCACTCACGCCGGTGCTCTACACTCACGCATGTCTAGTTCTTGAGTCACATCCAGTGTAGCTCTGGTTTTGAAAACAAGCAGTCCTCATTTCCCTTCTCCTGCAGAGCTGTGGTCAACAGCTGGGCTTATTAAAGAGCCATCGTTCCTCTGAGAGTGACTGAATCTGGACCATCTGACCAGTATATCACCTGAATGCATTTGGCTCCCCATGGCCTGTCTCCCTGAGAACCAGCTCCCTTGTCTCACCTCCTCGGCATTGCAAGTTTAAAAACGAAAGCTTTCTGAGCTTTGAGTTATGGCCGCCTGCTGTTTCTGATGCCCAGCCAGCACTGAAGAATGTTCTGTTTTAGGCGCCTTTGTTATTGGCAACAAAGGTTTTTTCCCGATATATTGCTTATGTTGCATCAATTGATTAACGATCTATAGAGGGCGTCTTGTAGCACTTTTCCATCCTTGTCTCCTGAGTGGGCTTGTTCGTAAGCAAAATGTGTCTGTTTTTCTGTCTCTCCCTTGCCTCACCCACGGCTGCTTCTGGGTGGCGTGGCAGGCAGGGAATGGGGTTTTATGGCAAGAGGGGGAGCTGAATCCTAGGATTCATCTGTCGATAGTGAGCACTCGAACCACCCCTTTGCTTCTTGGGGCCCAGGGCCTTCTGTGGAAGGAGAAGGCTGGACTTGGGATTGCCAAGGCTCCTTCCAGCTCATTATTCTTTGATGCTTCTCGGCTTCTCTCCCAGATCCTGCCTCAGAGCTGACCATTCAGGAAACCCCTTAGAGGCAGTGGCATGAGGAGACCCCATCTGCTGCAGTTGGGGGAGGTTCAAGACATACAATGGCCAGACTTCTCCAGCCTGGGGGCCTGGCCCCCAGCAGGGGCTCTGCTGATGCAGAGGGTCCATGTGCTCCTAATGAGACCCTGGATTTGGAATCAGTGATGGTGACTCTTTGAGGGTCTCCTTTGGGATCCGAAGACGTTGTCCAGTTGCCAGTTAACCAGCATTTCAGTGAGACTAACAGTGGCTTCTAAGAGGCTGAGACCAGGCCTGTTGCTTCTCTTGCACTCCTGTGACATCCAGCACACGGCCGGGCACACTGTAAATGTTCCTAAAGATTTCTGAAGAATGGTAAGAAGTCAATGGTAGGAGGTGGCTGCTGAGAAACCTGATGTCATCTCAGGTTGCATTAATAAAACCATGTTAATTAGAATGAGGGAGGTGATGGCCTCGCTGTTGCATGCTGAAGAGAACTCATCTGTAGAACTAAATTCCATTTTGATTACTCACTAATGCTTCATGAGAGTAGGCACAGTGTTTGCCTTTTTTGCTACTGTATTGCCAGAAAAAGCACTGGGCCTGTCAGACACGAGGCTTGCAATAAACATGTCACCTGCCCAACAGAGCGAGATCTTGGGCTCCTTCAAGATGGCTAGGATGCTCCTGCGCATGTCTCACGAAGAGCTTCGGAAGTAGCTGGAGAGACTTAACCCACTGACCCCGGGAAGCCTGAGAGTTACCCCCAGATATCTGAAGAGTTGCTATATAGAGGGAAATTTAACTCGGAGTCTTGTATCACATGATTCAGAACCTGCTGTTTATCAGAGCCATCCACAGATAGATTGGATATGGTGGAATGGTGAGCCTTCAGTCACTGGGGGACACTCAAGCCTAAGCTAGAGCCCACCTGGTGGGGCTGTCGTCACAAGCATTCAGACGTCACCTGGGGGAGGGCACCGTGCATGTCTGTGTTTTTCCTGCTGAGCTAACATCTATCCCCCCTTGCAGTCAGAGTAACCTGTTTTGGTTTTGAAAATCCCATTGATTTCCGCCTTGTGGGACTTGGTGATGCCACTGAGGACAGCTGTGGTGGGGACTGGTTCTCAGCATGCCCCATGCTCCCCAGCTAAGCGTGACACAGGACCTAAGTGAGGTTTCTGTAGAGTGCTGATGCTCAAAGTGTGGTGCCCAGCACAGCGACATCAGCCTTGCCTGGGAACTTGTTAAAAATGCGCAATTCTGGAGTTCTACCCCAGAATGGGGAACTCTGTGGGCTCCAGCAATCTGTCCGCATGGGCCCTCAAGAGGCCATGTATTTTATTTGCATTCCCTGCCCATTCCCTGCCTGCTACACCACCCGGAGGTAGCCATGGCCAAGGCAAGGGAGAGAGAGAGAAAGGGGAACAAGCCCACTCAGGAGATACCAATGGAAAAGTGCTAGAAGATGCACTCTATAGATCATGAAATTCATGCTCTTAAGGTCCCTGGGACCTGTCCTATTAGGACACAAGTCTTCAGCTTTTCTTTTCTTTTCTTTTTTTTTTTCAATTCTTTAGAGCTCCTTCTTTTACTTTAAATAAATTCTGAGTTTTCTTTTGCTTCAGGTTAGCTAGAATCAATGTCTGTCGCTTAGAGTCAAAGAGCCCAGTAAACGCCGGATGGGAAGGATTTGGTCAGATGATCCTTAAGGCCCCTTCCAGCCTCGCCACTTTGAATGTATGAGTGAATGAATGAATCGTTGATGGAATTGAACCAGATCTCTTCTAGTTTGAGCTTTCTTAAGAGAAAGTCAAGTGAAGGTGGTGGGAGGCAGGGGGAAGGTCAGGAATGTGACCACTGCTCATGCTGATCCCACTGAGGATGCTGATCCCAGAATGACCAGAGTTCTGTGTGGACCAAGGTTTGGACACGCTCAGGAAGCCTGCCCCCTGCTGAGCGCTTTTTTGCTTCTTTGCTGAGGGAAGCCATGCAAGCTCCCGAGGTCCCATTTTCTTCTCTAAGGAGAAGATTAATCTGTGCTCTTTGCTCCTTCCTCTTCTGTAGCTAAATTAAAATGCACGCGTGACTAACAGCAGCGCTGGGGTGGTCTATGTGGAGTGCTGCCTGTTGGGCTGTGAGCAATTTGCCAAAGAAATCTTCATCCTGGTAATTTGAGCCAGATGCTTCAGTGCAGACCCCGCTGACTCATCAACACCCCTGCCTTCCTGAGGACTGAGCTGGGGGTCAGCTCTCTGCTCAAGCCATCTGCCTTTCTAGAAGCACCCTGCTGGGGGGTTGCGGGGGGAGTGGGGGGGCAGGAGAACACACACTTAGGGAGACTATGTGGTGTGGGGAGATCTGAAGGATGGCGAGTTATTCTAGCTGGCATGAAGATTTATCCGAAGGAGGAATTGGTGAGTGTCTACGTGTGGGACTCGGGGCTCCGAAACTTGCACGCATTTGGAAGAGGAAATGTTCAAAGCACTGGTTCACGAGATTTTCATAGCTATTTGGGAAGCAGTCTGTGGGCAGAAGCAGCAAGCTCAGGGACAAGAGAGAGAGCTGGTGGTTTGGCAGGATGAGCAAAAGGCTCTTTCTGGCTTTGCACTCTGTTCTTTCTGTCTCTCGGCTTCTCTTTCATCTCATTTTGCCAGATCTCCTGACCTTCTGAGTTTCTGCCTCTTGTTTCCACATGTCGCCTTCTGTGGCAGAGCCCATTTTGGTTGCAAGTGACTTTTCCCCAACTTGTAACAACTTGGGGACACAGTGGAGCTTTATTGGCTCCTGGAGTCAAACCCTGAATTTAAACAACCAAGTCTTAGAAAGGGAAGGCTCCAGCTGGATTTCAGGAATGGCTGGAGCCGGGACTTGAACTCTGCTGCAGACCCTCATCTTTGCTTCTCTCTGTGTGGTGGTTTTACCGTCTCTTCCCATAGACCAGTTTCTGCTACATAGTGGGAAATGTGGTTGCCAACAGTACCCTAGTTTGCCTTTTGGGTGATACTGACTGTGGGAGAGGGGCTGGCTTTTACCTTCTCTATCCCAAGTTGAATTAGAGAGAAAGCTCAAGACTGAAAATCACAGCTCTGCCAATGACTATCCGTGTACCTGTGACTGAATTGCAGACAATGGCTCAGGTCGCTCCCTGATAGGATGTGTTCTTCCAGGCCCTTGGTGTCTTATTCACCCAAGAATGGGGGAGAGGACCCCACTGGGCGCAGTGAGCTCATTTAAGTAAATTTTGAACCCCAAAGAGTTTTCAGAAAGTGATTTATTTAGGCAGAGAGAGAGAGAAAAAGGAGAAAAGAGATAGAATGAGCTCCCATGTTGTCATGAGAGAGGATCCAGAAATGGAGTCTGCACAGTTGTGGGAGAAGGGGACTTTTAGCCTGGGAGATATTCCTGCCCTATTCACGTTTTTTGTCCTATGAAGGGAGTTCCTTTAAACTTCCACTGAGTGATTAATCTTTGATTTCTGACAGCTGATTTGTTGTTTGGCCCACAGTTCTCCTATAGCTTCTCGTGGGCTTTCTAGACAAAGGAAGCTCACCTGGGCCGTCTACTTCCCGTGCACGAGAAGGTTAAACAAAGACCTCTAGTCTCCCGGATGGAGAGGTAGGTGGAGGTATGGTGCTGGGAAGTTCTTGCCTTTGAAACCATGCCCCTTGTGGACCCGGGGAAGAGAATACGTTCCCTCATGCCCATCACATAGAAGCTATTCTCGAGTTAGGAAACAAGTCAAGGCAAAGGCATGCAGAGTGAAAGTCAGGGTGTGAGCAAACGAAACACCAGCCAGCAGAGGTTAAACTTCTATGCAAACAGGCCTGCCTGACTCAGGGAACAGGGAAGACTGAGGCAGATGAGAAGCCCCTGCTGAGGCCACCAGGTTGCCCAGGACTTGGGGCTCCAGGAAACGTGGTCTCCACGCTCAACCTCGGCTCAGCCTTCCCCCGGAAGATGCCTCTAGCTGGACCGAGCTGGGTTTTAATCATGCCGCCTTCATAAGCCAGGTGCATGATCCCGGGCTGGTTAACTACAGGTGCATTTCCTTAACCAATTTTAAAAAAGCGGGGTGGGGTTAGAAACTCTTGCCTGGCTGTGTTATTGTGACAATTTGACTTCCCTCGACTTTCTCTCAAACTAGAAGGGATCTGGTTCAATTCCATCACTCTGAACAGCAGTTTTCTCACCTGAGAAGTGGGAACGAATGTAGCTCCCAGGTCAGAGAGGCAGGGATTGCCTGGTGGTTGGGAGCAGAGGCTCTGGAGCCACAACACCTGGCTACAATTTCAGTTTTGCTGCTTAGAAGCAGTGTGACTTTGGTCTGGTTCCCCAGTCCGTGAATTTCCCAGCTTTCTCATCTCTACAATAATGGGGATGATCATAATGACACCTACTTGTAGGGGTGGCGTGAGGAGCAAATGAGTCAATGCCCATGAAGAATGTAGGACACTGAATGGCATCTGGCAAGCAATCACTGCTAGCACGTACTCCTTGCTATCTTTGCAGTTCTAGGGCCTCCCCATGGCTGCCACTAACCCAGGACAGGCTGTGAGCTCTGGGCCATTCCCTCCACGGCCAGTGGCCCCTCTGCTTCTGTCTCTGCTACTCCAAAATGGAAGCAAGTAAGAATTGAGAGTGATGTTCTTATATTGAATCGGTTCTGCTTTATAGTTTTAAAAAGTAACCATTCTAGAACCTTCGTTCCCTATTATGAATGGATTGCTTTTAAGAATAGCTTCTATTCTGAGCACTGTGTCAAATGCTCCACATTCATGATTTAATTGTCACGACAACACAGCCAGGCAAGAGTTTCTAACCCCACCCCGCTTTTAAAAATTGGTTAAGGAAATGCACCTGTAGTTAACCAGCCCGGGATCATGCACCTGGCTTATGAAGGCGGCATGATTAAAACCCAGCTCGGTCCAGCTAGAGGCATCTTCTGGGGAAGGCTGAGCCGAGGTTGAGCGTGGAGACCACGTTTCCTGGAGCCCCAAGGCCTGGGTAACCTGGTGGCCTCGGCGGGGGACTTCTCATCTGCCTCAGTCTCCCCCTGTTCCCTGAGTCAGGCAGGCCTGTTTGCATAGAAGTTTAACCTCTGCTGGCTGGTGTTTCGTTCGCTCACACCCTGATTTTCACTCAGTGTGCTTTTGCCTCGACTTGTTTCCCAACTCGAGAATTGGTGCTATGTGGTGAGTGTTGTGCCCAAAGTCTTTGTCCCCCTCACACCCCTCTCCCAGGGTAGGGGACGAAGCTGCGGCCTTGGTGATCTGGGCTGGAGGAAAGACGAGAGAGGAGCGGTCAGTCCCGCTCCCCCGCCAGGCGGTGGCGCCAGTGTGCAGGCCAGGCCGAGCTCCGCGTGGCTATCGCAGCTCAGCAGCTGCAGCCCAGCCAGACTCCTCAAGGCCCCACCTGGAGAAGCACCCGTTCTGGGCATTACCTGTGAGGCAGGGGGCAAGGGGAGAGGTCCAGGGGAGTGGCGAGGCTGTAGCAGAGAATGTGGGCGTTCGTGAGCCCTGCGGTCCGGGCTCCTGCTTTCTGGGGACAGCCAAGATGGCCCTGAAGTCCCCAGCCCTGCAGGGCGCGCCCCTCAGAGCCCAGGGGTGCCCGTGCCCCCTCCGGCCCCTCCGCCCTCTGCGGAAGGAAACCCAGGCCCTGGCTCGCTGGGACGGGTCCTCCTAGGGGCGCCAGCTGCTTCCCTGTCCGTAGACTCAGCAGCCTACGATGTGACTTCAAGGTCCCCCTCGAGCTCTACCTTCTTTTTTTTTTTTTTTTTTCCCAAGCTAGCTGGGATTTTATTTTGACCAAAAAAAAAAAAAAAAAAAAAGCAATTGAATTGTTTTGCAGCTGGAGGCATGGGCAAGGGGGGTCTCCAGGCAGTAAACTCCCCCGCGGGTGGGTGGAGGGCTAGGGCTGAGCTTTGGGTGGGTCTCCTGTTTCCTGTGCTCCCCTGCACAGGGGCCTCCCTCCCAGGCTCTGGGGCAGCCTCAGGAGGGGGCAGGCTGGGAGGGGGCTGTTGCAGCTGTTCACTTGGGCAGGATGTCAGAGGACTCGGACACCAGCCTCCCATCGCGGGTCTCAATCTTCTTCACAACCACAGCCTTGGCGGAGCTGGTGCGGCTCAAGGAGCTGGAGCCCGAGCCAGAGCCAAAGCCGGAGCCGGAGCCAAAGCCGGAGCCGGAGCCCAGGCCATAGCTGAGGCCGGGGCTGATGAGGCCCCCATAGGCAGAGCTCAGACCACCTGCATAGCCGCTGGTGGTCTTCGTATGGATACTCATGTTCTGCATCCCAGACTCCAGCCGGCTCTCCTCGCCCTCCAGTAGCTTGCGGTAGGTGGCGATCTCGATGTCCAGGGCCAGTTTGACGTTCATCAGCTCCTGGTACTCACGCAGCTGCCGCGCCATGTCCTGCTTGGCCCGCTGCAGGGCGTTCTCCAGCTCCTGCTGCTTGGTACGAGCATCCTTGAGTGCCTCCTCCCCGCGACGCTCAGCCTCAGTAATGGCGGTCTCCAGGGAAGCCCTCTAGCTCTACCTTCTTAAACAATAAAATGTAGACCTCTCCTCAGTCATGTAAATTATGTGAGAGCAACCTGATTTGGGGCTACTATTCATTCATTCATTCCTTCATTCACTCATTTGGAATGGAGAACATGGTATGCCAGGCACCTTAGCAAGGGCAGAAGACAGTGAGAACCCGGCAGATTCCACCACTGCTCCTGTGGGATCTGAGGTTTAGTGGGGGACACAGGGAATTGAGCACATGGCTTGGGAAGTGCCCTTAACCCAGCCCAGAAAGATCAAGGCCAGCTTCCTGGAGGAAGAGGGACCTAAGCTGATGGCTGAAGGCGAGAAAGAGTTTGCAGGGCTTGAAAAGTGGGGTGGGGTGGGATTGGACATAGTGCCTCAGAGACTCCTTGTTTTTTCAGATGGCGTGGGGGAGCTGGCTCTGTGCTCTCCCATTTTTGTCACTCAGAGTGCAGGGACCCATGACCTGGGGCGGGAGGAAGTGTATTTCCATCTGTCCATGTGCCAAGTGTAGGATTGGGACTTTGATGGAATCGGATTTTCTTTCTCCCCCAGGAAAACAATGTCTGTATGAGACTTCCCGGTTTTGCCCATAACTGCATTGTCCTGTTGATGCCCAGTGGAGCCCATGGTGAGAACCCGAGGGTCGGCTGAATAGGCCATGCTCCCCTGTGGTAAGCACCTGCCTTCCTGAACCACTGTCCCACCTGCTGCCCCAGTGGCTCTGCCAGCCTGTGTGTCTCCACAGGCTGCGGGGGAGGGAGGTGCAGGGGGGGTGGGCTCTGCCGAGTCTTCTTGCCTTGCTCCTGCCTAGTGTGGCTCTGCAGGGCGAGCCTACTCTTCCTAGGATGCCCTTCTGGTTTTGGTGGCGAGAGACAAGTGTCGTTCTTGGTGCACAACAGCACCCCAGGATGCCTGGTGAAACACAATGGGTTTTGCCAGCAGGGTGGGTGAGCTGTGCCTGGCTGGGCTGGCCTCCTCGCTTTCTTCATTCAGGGTCTCTGAATGACAGATTCCTGGCACCCACATCTTGGGGCCACTGGGGGACGGTGCTTGCTGTCTTTCCCCTGCTGTTTGGTGAAAGGCCGAGACTGTCAGTGCTCCCTGCCAGGCCAGTACTCCTCCTCTGGGGGCCTATGTCCCTGACCAGAGGAGGGTGGGAGGCAGCACCCTGGAAGAGAAAGGGCTTGGGGGTTGGGAGCGAGAGTCTGAGGGACTGGCCTTTTGGGCTCTTTACCCACTGCAGGGTTTTTACAAAGTCCTGCAGGGTAAGGTGTGAACCTTGGTTTCCTATTATAAAACAAAGATGCCCACCCCATGGTGACTTATTCATGGTATGAAGCTATGAGGTACAAGGACAGTGACAGTAATGATAACCAAGGCTGCTGCTTATCAGTGTTTGCGAAGGCAGCTCCGGCACGTGGGTCTTTACATTTGTGAATCATGCACGGGGCATAGGTACGAGCTGTCTACATGCCGAAGAGCACAGTGTTACTGAGAGTAGGGTGGTGATGAATGCTGTCCTGGGCTCCCTAGACCTGGATGAACCCCAGAGCAACCCCAGGCCTGTACAACCTAGACAAGATTGCCTCCTCTCTGGTGCTCATGCTTTGTTATGGAGGAAGTTGGCCCAGATGACCTGTAAGGGTCCATCCCGTGAAGTGGCCTTGGGAGAGTCACCATCAGGAACCTGCCAGGGATGCTGAAGGCAGGGGACAAAGAGACCAGGGGTCTGGTTATTGATGACAGGCCAGGATGGGGACCTGGTAGAAACAAGATATGATCCTCGAAGGGCCCCCAAATCCACGGTTCCCTCATTGGTGGTTATTCTCAGCCCTAAGAAGAGAGTGTCCCTTACTGGAGGTGATTCAGAATCATCGAGAAGGTGGGGCATGGAGACTTTGTCATCCCAGCACTTTGGGAGACCACGGTGGGAGGATTGCTTGAACATAGGAGCCAGAGACCAGCCTGGGCAACATCATGAGACTCCATTTCTACAAGAAATTAAAAAATTAAAAAATCAGCCAGATGTGGTGGTGTGCTCCTGTAGTCTCAGCTTCTCAATGGCTAAGACAGGAGGATCCTTTGAGCCCAGGAGTTTGAGGTTGCTGTGAGCTATGATCATGCCACTGTACTCCAGCTTGGGCAACAGAGTGAGATCTTGTTTCTTAAAAAAAATAAAAAATAATAATAAATAAAAGTAAAAAAGGCAGGTGAAACAATCACTGAGACTTTTTGGTGAATGAGACTTTCCTGTGGGAAGTCAAGCTGCCTTGAGGAGTCAGCCTTAGGCATCAGAAGCAATAAATGTGGAAATCAGGTCCAAGCTCTGTGAAAGGCCCAGAAGGACCCATAAATCCAATCAATAAGCCTTAAACACCTTGCCTGTGCAAACTTAGGTCTGGTGACCATTTACTGTGTTTGCAATGTTATTATTAATGTTAAAAAAAATGCCAGTGCAATCCCCATTGCCCCGGCGATTTATATTTTTCTTCTCTTTTCAGTGTTTTCCATCTGCCTCCATTCTCTCTGACCCAAGACAAGTAAAACTAAGAGCCACCATTTAATGAACATGTATAATATGGTTTGGCTGTGTCCCTACCCAAACGTTTTCTTGAATTGTAATCCCCATAATCCCCTTGTGTCTAGGTAGAGACCTGGTGGGAAGCGATTGGGTCATGGATTGGTTTCCCCCATGCTGTTCTAGGGATAGCGAATGAGTTCTCCTGAGAGCTGATGGTGTTAGGAGGGATGCTTCCCCCTTCACTCCCTCTTCTCTCTCCTGCTGCCACGTGAAGAAGGACCTTCCTTCCCCTTCCCCTTCCACCATGATTGCAAGTTTCCTGAGGCCTCCCCCAGCCATGGAACTGTGAGTCAGTTAAGCCTCTTTCCTTTATAAATTACTCAGGCTCCAGTATTTCTTCATAGCAGTGGGAAAACAGACTGATAAAGCGTACTATGTGCCAGGCTCTGTATTAAGTGCTTTATGTGCATTATTTCATTTAGGAATTCTGTGAGGTAGCATCATTATAATCGCTTCTTTTTAATTTATTTTTTAATTAATTTTTTATTTTTGTGGGTATATAGCAATTCTGTGTATTTATGGGTTACATGAGATATTTTGATACAGGCATGGAATGAATACTGATCACAGCATGGAGAATGTGGTGTTCATAACCTCAAGCATTTATCCTTTGTGTTACAACCCAATTATACACTTTTAGTTATTTTTAAATGTACGATTTAATCATTTTTACCTACAGTCGCCATGTTGTGCTAGCAAATACTGTGTCTTATTCATTCTAATGATATTTTTGGGTCTATGAACCATCTCCACTTCCCACCACACCCCTACTACCCCTTCCCAGCCTCTAGTAACTATCCTTCCACTCTCTATGTCCATGAGTTGCATTGTTTTAATTTTTAGCTTCCACACATAAGTAGAACATGTTTGTCTTTCTGTGCCTGGCTTATTTCACTTAACCTAATGACCTCCAGTTCCATCCATGTTGTTGCAAATGATAGGATCTCATTCTTTTTTGTAACTGTATGGTACTCCATTGTGTATCTGTGCATTTTCTTTATCCACTCATCTGTTGATGGACACTTAGGCTGCTTCCAAATTTTGACTATTGCAAACAGTGCTGCAATAAACCTGAGAGTGCAGATATCTCTTTGATGTACTGATTTCCTTTCTTCGGGGTAAATGCCTAGGAGTGGGATTGCTGGGTTGTCTGGTAGCTCTATTTTTAGTTTTTTGAGGAGCCTCCAAACTGTTCTCCATAGTGGTTGTACTAATTTACATTTCCACCAACAGTGGATAAGGGTTCCCTTTTCTCCACATCCTCGCCAGCATTTGTTATTGTCTGTCTTTTGGATAAAACCCATTTTAACAGGGGGTGAGATGATATTTCATTATAGTTTTGGTTTGCATTTCTCTGATGATCAGTGATGTTGAGCACCTTTTCATATGCCTGTTTGCCGTTTGCATGTCTTCGTTTGAAAAATGTCTATTTAGATCTTTTGCCCATTTTTTTTAAGTTGGATTTTTTCCCCTATAAAGTTGTTTGAGCTCCTTATGTATTTTGGTTACTAATCTCTTATCAGATGAGCAGTTTGCAAATATTTTCTCCCATTCTGTGGGTTGTCTTTTCGCTTTGTAGATTGTTTTCTTTGCTGCTCAGAATCTTTTTAACTTGATGTGATCTCATTTGTCCGTTTTTGCTTTGGTTGCCTGTGCTTATAGGGTATTGCTCAAGAAATTCTTTGCCCATTCCAATGTCCAGGAGAGTTTCCCCCAGTGTTTTCCCTTAGTTTGAGGTCTTAGATTTAAGTCTTTAATTCATTTTGATTTGATTTTTGTATATGATGTTTAAGGTAGAGGTCTAGTTTCATTTTTCTGCGTATGGATATCCACCTTTCCCAGCACTAATTGAAGAGACTGCCCTTTCCTCAATGTATATTCCTGGCACTTTTGTGAAAAATGAGTTCACTGTAGATATGTGAATATGTTTCTGGCTTCTCTATTCTGTTCTACTGGCTTATGTGTCTGTTTTGATGCCAGTACCATGCCATTTTGGTTACTATAGCTCTGTAGTAAAATTTGAAGTCAGGTAATGTGATTCCTCCAGTTTTGTTCTTTTTGCTTAGGATAACTTTGGCTGTTTTAGGGCTTTTGTGGTTCCAAGTAAATTTTAAGATTGTTTTTCTATTTCTGTGAAGAACGTCATGGGTATTTTGGTAGGGATTCCATTGAATCTGTAGGCTGCTTTGGGTAGTATGAACATGGAATATTTTTCCATTTTCTTTGTGTTCTCTTCAATTTCTGTAATCAGTGTTTTATAGTTTTCACTGTACAGATCTTTTATTTCTTTGGTTAATTATTTGTAGCTATTGTAAATGGGATTATTTTCTTAACTTCTTTTTCAGATTGTTTGCTGTTGGCATATAGAAATGTTACTGAGTTTTGCATGTTGATTTTGTATCCTGCAACCTTACTGAATTTGCTTATCAGTTGTAATCATTTTTTTGATGGAGTCTTTAGATTTTTCTGACTATGTGATCATGTCATCTGCAAACAAGGATAATTTTACTTCTTCTTTTCCAATTTGGCTGCCCTTTTTTTTCTTTCTCTTGTCTGATTGCTCTGGCTAAGACTTCCGGTACTATGTTGAGTAACAGTGGTGAAAGTGGGCATCTTTGTCTAGTTACAGATCTTAGAGGAAAGGCTTTCAGTTTCTCCCCCATTTGGTATCGTCACCTCCTCTTTAGAGATGAGGAATCTGGTATACAGAGAACAAAAGTATCTTGTCTGAGGTTACATTGTTAGGTCACATCCAGAGCCTAATTCAAAACCAGGTCTGTTAGACTCCACTGAATTGTGTTCCACAAAGTAAGAAGATATTTTTTGGTTTTTAATTGTTCCTTATATTGACCTAATATGGCTAGGACTGTTCACATGACTTTAGGTTGACCATAATGTTCTCCCCCAAAGGGCTGGCCAGTTTGTGTTTTGTTCCCCCCCCCGTCCTTCCACCTAATAAACTTTGGGGAAACCTAAGTATCCCCAAGAATGCTGCAGGCAAGTCAACTGCTGTGGCCTCCACTTTTGGCTCAGGGTCAGCCCCTCTCAGTCACAGCAGGACTCAGCCCACCTACAGGCACTGACATCAAAACATTGGGGTGGAAGAGGCTCTGAGGTAAATAGATGGAAATGGACATACTTCTTTCTTTTGGCATTTATTTTCTGGGTGGTGGGCCTTAGGGAGGAATGGCAGAAGGTGAAGGATTCATTACTTCTAGCATCAGACTAGTTTAGTGGGCTTCTTTACCACTTCTTCGGTCCAGTGGTGATTGCCCTGTGTCAGGTCATCCAAGAGGGAAGCCCAAGGACATCCAGGGAGCAGGTGTTCCCAATGCCATGGTGACAACACCCTTTCTTTTGGGGGAGCCTTCCTGTCTTGCCCACTGCCCTCCACCCCCCACAGTAATCTTATTTCCCTGTCTTCCAGGAAAGGAGCAATAACTCAGTCACAATGAAGAATAACTATCAATGTTGAGTAAGCTCCCTGCTCCCCCAGGGGTGGTGAGGGGTGAGACAGGAGTCGCCTCTTAATTTTAAAGTTGAAGGAATTACCTTTACTTCTGCAACTTCAAACGTCAGTGAGTGGCTTGGGGAAAGGGTATCCTAGGTTGGATGCTGATGCTGCTGCTAGTCACAAAATATTCTCCACTTTTTTTTTTTTTCAGCTTTTCTGTTTTATACAAAGCCAATCTTCAGGCCTATGTTCAATGTGTTCCCACCAGACTCACTCCCAGTCTCCTTGGGGTCTATGCAGTCTGAAAACACCTCGGGTTCCTCCAGGTGTCTCCCTGTTGGCAAGTGGGATCCCCACAAAAACCCCACTGTTGGGCACTGAGTTTTGAGTGCCACTAGCCTGATAAGCCCAAGATCCCATGGTATGATTTCGGGAGGCCATGGGCACCACCCTCTTTGATGTCAGCCCCAAAGCTTTGACTATACCCCAGGGTGGCTTTAGACTGATGCAACAAAATACCATGAACTGAGTGGCTTATAAACAGCATACATTTATTCCTCACAGTTCTGGAGGTTGGGAAGACTAAGATCAAGGCACTGGCAGATCTGGTATCTGGTGAGGACCTGCTTCCTGGTTTATAGATGGCACCTTCTGGCTGTGTCCTCACATAGTGGAAGGTGTAAGAGGTCTTTCTGGGGTCTCTTTTATAAGAGCACTAATCCCATTTGGAAGGACTCCACCCTCATGACCTAACCACCTCCCAAAGGCACATACCACCACATTAGGGATTAGTTTCAGCATATGGATTTGGGGGAGGATACAAACATTCAGACCATGGTGCATCCATAATGTGGACGACTCTTCAGTCATCAGAACACCTTCTGCTTGCCTATCCTCTTAGGCATTTTGGCCCACTGGGAAGCAAACTGAACTCAAATCAAGGAAACTTGGGTTTGAGTTCCATCCTTGTCACCATTTTTCTATCACCTGATGTTGAGCAAGTCACTTTACATTCCTGGCTCACAATTTCCTCAGCTACTATAACTTGACCACTTTGAGAGGTTTTTGTCAGAATCAAATAGGATAATATAAATGAAAGTAATTTTAAATAATTAAGCTGAATAGTGATTGGAATGCTTTCAGCAAACACGCAAAATAAAACAAAATTAAGACTGGCTGTCTTAGTGTGTTTTACACTGCTATAACAATATCTGAGACTGGATAATTTATAATGAACAGAAAGTTATTGGCTCATAGTTCTGATGGCCAGGAAGTCTAGGAGTAAGGCGCTGGCATCTGACAAGCACCTTCTTGCTGTGTGACTACATGGCAGAAGGTGGGAGGACGAAGAGAAGGCAAGAGAGAAACACAAAGGGGGCCAAATATGCCCTGTCATAATGACATTAATTCAACCCATGAGGGCAGAGCCCTCACGGCCTAATCGCCTCTCAAAGGCCTCACCTCTAATACCATTACAATTAAATTTCAACATGCATTTTGGAGGAAACAAACATTCAAACCATCGCACTAGCTTAAATAATAAAGGAGATTTATTGGGTCCTGTAAGTGAAAAGTCCAGAGACTGGGCAGACATTGACACCATGATTTCTCCATGCATCTCTCAGCTCTGGTCCTCCTCCTGGTCCTGGCTTCATCCTGAGGCTTGAGCTGTGGTGGCTTCAGGATTCACAGGTTCTCACAACAACTGCAGTAAGAGAGACTCTTGAGAAGGAGGAACAATTTCCCCAGAGCATCCAGCAAACCTGCCCTTGTGTCTCACAGGCCCGACTGGGTCATATATCTGTTGTATTCTCTGAAGAGACTCCCAGTAAGTAGGACTTCTAAATTATGATATATAAAACAAAAGAAGAAAATATTACCTCTGCTTCTAACACTGTTGGAAGTTATAACCTAGTTATACAATGGAAATTAAGGTCCATAGAGATTAAGATATATGCCTAAATTATATTGCAGAGTAGAATTTAAACTCAGGTCTTTGACTCTAAAGTCTCTAAGTTTTCTCTTCTTTTTTCCCAGTTTGCCTCTTTTTAACATATTAGAATATCTGTAATGGTTTTGTAAGACTGACCAGGTTCAAACCCATGTTGTTTAAGGGTAAAGAATAAAAGGATGACCATATCTATTAAAAAGTTTCAATGTAGAAAAGTTTAGAGAAGTAACTAAAAGTAAATTGAGATCTCTTATCCAATGATAAACCGTGAATACATTGGTAAATGTCCTTCCAAATGTAACACTGCATAAAAACACATGGATGTGTACAACTTAATAAAAATGGAGCCATACTCTTCGTGACTAAGACTGTGAATTGCCTGCCAAGTGTATATTCTCATCTTCCCCCGTGGTAACAGGGCTCTTGGCCACATGCCCAGTAGAAAAGTTCTTTTCTAGGCTCCCTGACAGATAGGAGTGGGATGTGGCCTGGTAGGAGTCCTGGTAAAAGCTATTGTGTCGCTTCTCTGGGATTCCCAGACATGGCGTGATACGTGAAACTCCAGTAGCCACAATGTAGCTTTCAGGGTGGGAGCCGCCTTCTAAGGATGGCAGAATAGAAGGACTGAAGGATCCTGCACCTCTGACGGTTTCAAGGAGCTGCCACACGAGCACAACCTGTCTGTCTCCAACTTCTTTTATGTCAGAGAATAAACCATTAGTCTATGTCAGCCATTAGGATTTAAAAACTATGTACATTGTGCACACTTTAAAATTGAAATCTAAAATTCTTAGTAAGTTTAAATAGTTACAAATAATGTAATTCTGACTTACTGAAACTGTTAACATTCTAAAACTGTCACATCATTCTTTAAAGTGCATTCAGAGTAGGCTGCGTACAGTGGCTCATGTCTGTAATCCCAGCGCTTGGGAGGCCAAGATGGGAGGATTGCTTGAGCCCAGGAGTTCAAGACTAGCATAGGCAACATGGACAACCTCGTTGCTACCAAAAAACACAAAAATTAGCTGGGTATGGTGTCTCACGCCTGTAGTTCCAGCTACTCGGGAGGCTGAGATGGGAGGATTGCGTGAGCCTAGTAGCTCGAGGCTGCAGTAAGCCCTGATTGCACCACTACACTCTAGGGTGACAGAGTGAGACCTTGTCTCAAAAAACAAAGTGTATTCAAAGAAATGTAAATTTTATAATAATCTCATATTCACTGTCATCTACTTAAAAATACATGAACAAAACCTCCTTTAATAGTTTAATTTTAGATCGTTTATTTTTCTGCTTGAACTCTTCTTAAAATGAAAGTGAAGTGTATTTGATAGGACTTCATCCTAACATACTTCTATGCTTCACAGTCTTTTATAGATTACATTAGTCAATGTTTCTGCAATGAAATTATACACACATGAACACATACATTAAAATCCTTTTTCATTTCTTGTGACCATACATCTCTGAGGATTAAAATTTTGTCCTGAATTGAGGTACATTATAATTTTAATGAATATACAATTGAGCAAAAAAGTAAGCGTGTTTTAAAATTTTATAAATAATAAACATAAACATAAATAAATTGGGAGATGCATTTCTTAAGAGGAATGAAGTATTTTTTTTTTCAATTAATTGGTTTACTCATTCATGGTTGAATATTACTTATTACTAGAATGAAGCAGGGTTCAGCTAGTCTTCCTATTGTTTTTGTAGAAGTTAGCACTCAGAAACCTTGTTCACATAAATAATAAATAAAAATGGAACATGTTTTATTATAGCATTGTCATAATTCTTTGAACTTTTTGTGGATTTCATGCTAAAATGACATACATCATCAAAAGCATTTTTAATATTCTATCAGCTACTAGTTTGATTAAGCCTTCCTTTTTGTTGAAAGCAAGGAATTAGAAATCATTGACTTCATAGGATTTGCAACCCAATCATTAGAATAATTCACGTTCTCAGTTTCTGGGAATGGTATCAAAAAAGGCTATGCACCAAGACCTATCAAATGACTATTAATTACCTTCTCATTCCTTTACACAGGGGCACTTGTTTAAACTGCTGTTCACAAAAGTGTTGGGAGATATTCAAACATAAATTTCAATTTACCTTTATCAGCCTAATATTTTTGATGAAATGCTCTTGCCTGAATGCCAGCTTTAAACATATTTTCATCCGAACCTTGGAAAATGTCCACCAAATATCCTAGATGGCAAAGCGAGTTCTTATTGCCAAACCAATTAGTGAAGATTATTTATTTTGAAATATGACACACATTCTGAAAATTGCACTAAGCAAACTTTTACAAGTCAATAAATAGTCAAATGTCAACATCCATGTGGCTATCACTCTTTTGTGGCATCCTAAAAACCCCAACTTCTCTCCTTTCCCACGCACACCTGCCTCCCTTCCTGCTAGAGGATACCACTATCCTGACTTGATGGTAAGCAGGCTTTTCTTCTTAACATTTTACCATGCATGTACTTTGTATTGAATATTTTCTAAATGGAAATCTTACTGTGTGTTTCCTTTTGCGTTGCAACGTTGTGTTTGAGAGATTCATACATATACTTACATGATCAGTAGTGTCTTCGTTTTCATTTTGGTGTAGGTTGTCCATTGCATAAAATTAGTACAATAAATTTATCCATTCTGCTATTAATGGGCATTTAGGTTATTTCCAGTTTGGTACTACAATGAATCATGCTGCTATGAATATTCATCTCTGTTCTACCTAGAAGTAGAATTGTTGAATTCTAGAACATGTCTGTCTGCAATTATAGTATAGAGTGCCAATGTTTTTTCAAAGTGGTTGTACCAAAATTACACTCCTACTCGTAGGAGAGTGCTTGTAACTTCTCGTCCTCGCTCACATTTATGTTCACAGCTCAAAGACCATGCACTTGTGCATTCTTTGTAACTCCTGGATATTTGTCAGTCTTTATACCTTTGCACTTCATGTACCTTCTGGAGGGCACGTGGTGGTAGCTCACTATGGTTTTTAATTTGTATTTCTCTGATAATGAATGAGACTGAGTTCCTCCTGTGAGTTGCTTAAGACTTTGCCATTTTTCTATTGCAATCTTTATTTCTTGCTGTTTTGTAGGAGTTCCTTTTAATATTTTGGATATGATTCCATTAATGCTTATGTGTATTGCAGTATCTTCTCCCACTCTGTGACTTGTCTTTTTAACTTTTAAATGCTTGTTTTTGATGAACAAGACCTTCTTTTTTAATGGGGCCTGAGTAATAAGCTTTTCCTCATTGACAGTTCTTGTTGTGTCCTGATGAGGAAGTTTTCCCCTACACTGGAACTATGAAGATAGTTTCCCATATTATCTTCTAGAAGCTCAATGGACACAACTTTGAGCAACTTTTAGTTACCGTGCTTTTCAGTTCTAGAATTCCCATTTTTTATTCCAAATCTGGTATGTCTTTTTGTACAGTTTTTGGATTTTTGCTGACTTTTTTTTTCCTTTTATCTGCTTATACACAGGAAGCATAGAATTTTTAAAACTTAATTATGAACATTTGTGTATGGATCTGTGTATTAAATATGCACAGGTGGAAAAATAGTATAATGAATTTCTATGTATTCATTACTCTGCTTCAATAATGATCAATATTCTTTAATTCTTTTACAAAATGTGTTCCCCCTCTCCCTCCTCCGTTGCTGATGCTCCCCTCCTCCTCCACCTCCATCATCCTTTCTCTTCTTCCTTTTCTTCTTCCTCTTTCACTTCTGTTTCCTTCTTCACTTTAAAGCAATTTAAAGTTTTAAATTTAAATTGTAATTTAAAGCAAATTCAAAGAGCCAGGCATGGTGGTGTATGCTTGTAGTTCTAGCTACTTGGGAGGCTGAGATGGGAAGATCACTTGAGTCTAGGAGTTTGAGTTCAGCCCTGGCAACATAGTGAGACCCCATCTCTAAAAATACATATAATAATAAAAGAAAAACCCAAGATGTTAGCATATTTCTTTAACTGATATGGACTTAAAATATATATATATATATAACTAGCCCAGCACAGTGGCTCACACCTGTAATTCCAGTACTTTGGGAGGCCGAGGTGGGTGGATCATTTGAGGTCAGGAGTTCAAGACCAGCCTGGTCAACATGGTGGAACCCCGTCTCTACTAAACATACAAAAATTTGCCAGGTGTGGTGCCGCATGCCTGTAATCCCAGCCACTTGGGAGGGTGAGACAGGAGAATCACTTGAACCTTGGAGGTAGAGTTTGCAGTGAGCCAAGATTACACCACTACATTCTAGTCTGAGCAACAGAATAAGACTCTGTCTCAAAAATATTTATATATATGTATATATATTTAAAATATAATATATAATATATATGAAAAACCAGAAAATCACAGTTAGAGATATTAATACTGATTCCTTAATGTCATCTACTACCTTGTTCACCTTCAATTTTCAGTATTCTCAAATTAGCTTTACAACTCTTGAACAATTTAATTTTTTTTCAACCTGGGCTCCAGACAAGGTCTACACATTGTATTTGGTCATTGCGGCACAATTCTCCTTCAACAGTGTAGTTGTTTTAAAGTCTGTATACGATAATGCCAGTATCAGGAGCCCCTGTGGGTCTGTTTCTAGCGTTTATTGTTTCTGCTGCTGCTGCTGCTTTTTTTCTTTGTTGTTGTTGAGACAGAGTCTTGCTCTGTCACCCAGGCAGTGCAGGAGTGCACCCAGGAGTGCAGTGGCACGATCTCAGCTTACTGCTACTTTTGTCTCCTGAGTTCAAGTTATTCTCCTTCCTCAGCCTCCTGAGTAACTGGATTACAGGTACCCACCACCACGCCCGGCTACTTTTTGTATTTTTAGTAGAGATAGGGGTTTCACCATGTTGGCCAGGCTGGTCTCAAACTCCTGACCTCAAGTGATGTTTGCCTCAGCCTCCCAAAATGCTGGGATTATAGGCTGAGCCACTGGGCCTGGCCTGTTTCTGCTGCTTTTCTTTCATATTGTCTTGTCCTATGTGGCTGGTTATCTTTTATTGTGTGCTTGAATTGTATTTGAAAAGTTGTTTTTTAAAAAAATAATGTTTAATCTAGGAGGATGTTTTCTTTTTCTTTCTTTCTTTTTTTTTTTTTTAAATAAAGACGGGGTTTCACCATATTGGTCAGGCTGGTCTTGAACTCCCAACCTCAGGTGATCCACCCGCCTTGGCCTCCCAAAGTGCTTGGATTACAGGCGTGAGCCACCACGCCCGGCCGATGTTTTCTTTTTCTAGAGAGGATTTGTTTTTGCTTCTGCCAGATGTTTGGGGCACTAGCTATCCTGCACACCTTATTCCAGATGTAAAGACTGAAATTAGTTAAAGCTGGTTTAGGCTAGGCTCATGCCTGCAATTCCAGTACTTTGGGAGGTTGAGGTGGCCGAATCATTTGAGGCCATGAGTTCGAGACCAGGTTGGCCAACATGGCGAAACCCTGTTTCTACTACTAATAAAAATTGGCTGGGCATGATGACACGCACCTGTAGTCCCAGCTTCTCGGGAGGCTGAGGCACGAGAGTCGCTTGAATCTGACTGGCAGAGGTTGCAGTGAGCCAAGATCATATCACTGCCCTCCTGCCTGGGCAACAGAGTGAGATTCTGTCTCAACGAAAAAGCTAGTTTTACGTTGCTTTGGGAACTATTTTATTTCTCTCTTACTCCTAGGTACCACTGCTATGGTGGACCTTGGTATCCATCTTCTGTCCCCTTTGTTCTGTGAAGTAATAGAAGCACTCTTCAGCCTCTTCGTCTCTCATTTTCACAGTTGGCTCTTCCAGGTGGAATCATCAAACATCCCCAGAAGAAAAGCAGACCAACCTCTATGGCATCAGTGACATCTCTGGATTTCTGTCTTGTCCTAGATCTTGGCTAGCTTTTCTGTTTACTTGCTTTTTGTTTCTAACTATTTTAGTAGCTCTCCTATGGCTTAAAGAGGATTTAAAAAATACTGTGTCCCCATTTTCTGTTTCAATGAAGCCATCCTTAATAGATTGGTTAAATATTCTCAATTTGCCATTAGCACCAGATTTAATTTGTATTCTAAATTGAAGTCTAATTTATATACATAAAATACAGAAATCCTAAGGGCATAACTCAATACATTTTTCCATATTTATACATACGTGTAATCACTTATTATCATCTCAAGTAGACGTATTAATATACAATCCCATGCAAACCTCACTTCTGAATTTTAGTTCCAAGGAAAAATGATAAGGTCCCATGAATGTGTCACCAAATGAAATAAGATGCTGCGTCATTCAATATTTTTCACTGACAGGTTTTTTTCCCCTTTACTCATGGAACTTTCCTTCAGAGGCAATGTATTCTTTGACAACACTTAAGAGTTTGGAAGAGGTGAGATATCATTAAATAAAAATAGTCATCACCCCTAAACCTCACTCTACAATATATCTGAATTCAAAATATCCCATTATAGTCCAAAATACCCCATTTCTAATGGCATGTTTCACCCTTAACTGAAATGTGTTTAAGGTAGGGAAAA
Organism: Ateles fusciceps; assembly: GCA_036589455.1. Taxonomy (NCBI): domain Eukaryota; kingdom Metazoa; phylum Chordata; class Mammalia; order Primates; family Atelidae; genus Ateles; species Ateles fusciceps. The sequence goes on along the minus strand of JAZHEH010001382.1, from coordinate 11,970,201 downwards.
ATAATGAGCTATTTGGTAGAAATGAGAGCAGTGATTTATGGTACCTTGATTAAGGGAGACTTTGTGACACTAAGATTTTGAATGGTTCCTTTGTTTGACACCCATGAGCAATGCACCATTCTATGATTCAAGACAGGCGAGAGATACACCTTTCTTTTGTAAAATAGGAGAAGGGAAACTGTTAAAGGAGACATAGGAAAGGAGAACTAGCTATTAGGAAAGAGTAAATATGGAGGTTTAGTTCTGGAAACTGATTCTCTTAGATCCATTTTGCCTGAATTCTTCTGGAAAGTGCTCATAGATCCAGGGACACAAATACCCTAGTAAAACCATTGAAGTCATTGGAGTCTACTTCATACACCATCAGCTGAACAAGATTCCTAAATGATAAACTATAATCTCCATGTTATAGGATTGTTGTGTAGGTTTAGTGAGATAATGTAAGTTCCTTAGCAACCATTACTTGGCATGTAATAAAAACGCAATAATAAGCTACTTATTGATCATCACTTATGAACATCACCAACTGAATGAATACATTCATTCATTCATTCAAATATTTATTGCATAAAAGCAATTCACAAGGTGTTTTATGGTATACTGGCCTTTATCACTGAACAAGTGTTCAAGAGGGGACTTCGTAGTTTGGAACAAAGAACAGAGGGTGGTGAAACTTGGATTCTTGCCTCAGCTCAGCCTTTGAAAGCTGTGACATCTTGGGTCTTGGTTTCATCATCATCTGTTCAAATTTTTCACTGGGTTGGTCAAGAACTTAATAAGAAAGTGAACATGAAATCTCTCTGAAATACTGCAGAATGTGCAAGGAACCTTCCACTCCCACTTTTTTTTTTTTTTTTTTCAAAGTCCAGTTTCCAGACTTAAAAGAAACTCTTAAGATGCCACCTCAATCCCTATGGGCCAAAGTTCCTCTTCATACACTGGTCTCAACCCCTTTTCTGCCTCTACACTCTTCACGTGAGAACACTCTCCCATACATAATGGCTCTAATTAGACACTATAATTCCCATGCAAGGAAGATAGACACAGAAAAATGGCGGAGAGGTGGTGAAGGAGCTGGTGTAGCTAGTTTGTAAAAGCTCCTTGTGGAATCCACAATCTTCTCCCTGGAGAGATGGTTCTTCCTCCATCTCCCATGAAACTACTGCTTGGCCCAGCATTCCCCAGAGTGTGGACCAAGGGGCACAAACGCCATGAAAGGTGGATTTAGATGGAAGACAGGAAGGGCACTGAATAAGAGTGTATCATGAAGCAAGATCCCTGTTCCCCTTTCAATTCTCCTCACCTCTGCTGATGACTTCTCTAATCTCTGTTCATCTTGATTTTTAACGAAGAGAAAACTTGTCTTCAGGCAGGTAGTCTTTAGTTAATTTTTTTTTTTTTTTTTTTTTGATACAGAGTCTCACTTCGTCACCAGGCACCAGGCTGGAGTGCAGTGGTGCGACCTTGGCTCACTGCAACCTCCCCCCTCCCGGGTTCAAGCAATTCTCCTGCCTCAGTCTCTCGAGTAGCTGGGACTACAGGCATGCGCCACCACGCCCAGCTAATTTTTTTTTTTTTATTTTTAGTAGAGACGGGGTTTCACCATGTTGGCCAGGATGGTCTCGATCTCTTGACCTCGTGATCTGCCCGCCTCGGCCTCCCAAAGTGCTGGGAGTACAGGTGTGAGCCACTGTGCCCCACATCTTTAGTTAATTTTTAACTAATTGTTTTTTTGTTTTTGTTTTTTTTTTCTCAGTTATCTCCTACTTCTGGCAAGGGATATGCCATAAGGAGTAGCTAACACTTACCAAGTACCAGTGTTGTAAATCACTTCTTTCTTTTTTGGTAGAGATGCTGCTGAGGCTGGTCTCAAACTCCTGGGCTCAAGTGACCCTTCCACTTCAGCCTCCCAAGTAACTGGGATTACAAGTATGAGCCAGTACACCCAACTAATTAAAAAAATTTTTTTTTCCTGGAGACAGAGTCTTGCTGTGTTACCCAAGTTGGTCTCAAACTCCTAGTCTCAAGGGATCCTCCGCCTCAGCTTCCCAAAGTGCTGGGATTATAGGTGTGAGCCACTGCACCCAGCCTAAAGCTAATTCTTAACTGAAGAATAAAAAGTAAAGGTACTATGTGGATAGCCTAAAAATTGAGACAGAGGTCCTCGAAACACCCAACTTTGGGAAATATCAATTTAGCCCAGGCTCCACTGTCTTATCCCCCAGGGCTGAGAGACTTCAGCTCTGGCAGAAAGTCAGTGCAGAGCTGAAGGAAGAAGTGGGGGAGCCCCTTTGGGTCTCCATTTAAAGCCATGGCAGAATGGCCTACCTGGATATGGGCTGATATTACATTCTGTTATCCTTTTTGTATTTTTCACCATGCAATTGTGTTACCAATTCAAACAATGTGATGTGATAGAATCTAATTCAATATATAAACCAGAGCTTTTCCCAGTAAACCTAGCACAGCAGGTAAGGGTCATTAGGATTAATGGATTAACACACGTCAAGCATTTAGGATGGGGCCTAGCACCATGTAAGTACACTTCTAAGGGTACTAGGGGGTGACAGTGGTTAACCAAAGATGAGATGGGCTGAGGCCTGTGAGGAGGGGGCTCCTCACAGTCCTGAAAGAGACAAATCCTTGGTGAGCTCCTATCCGTGGTAGCTCAACAATGGGCCTATCTGATGTGGTTCAGGACTCGCTTTATTCTGGGCAGTTGCGTGGATCTGCCAGAGTGGGCTGGGGGATGCAGAAACATTCTGCCTGGGTGCCTGGACAGCCACCAATGATCCGAGCCTCTGTGCATCGCCAGTTACAGGACCCCACTTCTGTAGGTGCAGAGCATTAAGATCCTGAATGAACATTCGTCAAACCCCTGCCCTGTGTTGAGGGCTGCATGCAGCTGGCTGGTGAACTGGGAAAGTATGTGTTTCCAGACCATCACCACCATCAGGGAGAAGTGGGCTGTTAAAGCTAGAGGAGATGGATCCTTCTATACTTCTTTAAAAATTATTTTTAAATTAATTTTTAAAATTTTATTTTTTGGAGGGAGTACATGTGATAATTTAATACATTCATATCATTTTTAAAGATCAAATCCACATATGTGGGATATCCATTACCTAAAATATTTGTCTGTGTGCTAGAAATATTCAAATTATTCCCTTCTAGCTGTTTTGAAATGCACAATAGATTATTGTAAAGTGTAGTCGCTCTCCTGCTCTATTGAACACCAGCTCTTATTTCTTCTATACTTATTAGACAATTAGACCAGTAGACCAAGAGAACAGGATTAGGCAGGAACCCAGGCAGCTCAGTGAGGTCGAGTGCTTGGAGCTGGGACTTGCTTACACTCCTCTGCTAGGCCCTTACCTTCTGCAGAGCTCCTCCATTTGTAGAATACCCACAGGCATGACGGTAGTTCAAGGACAGAGCTTATATACAATGAACATGGCCACATCACTGAGTAGCCATCTAACCCTGGACAAAACATTCTTCCCTTTGAGCCTGATGTTTTGGCTGTGTCCCCACCCAAATCTCATCTTGAATTGTAGTTCCCATAATCCCCACATGTCCTGGGAGGGACCATTCAATTACCTCTCCCATGTGTGGGAGAGGTAATCGAATCATGGGGGCGGTTTCCCCCATGCTATTTCCATAATAGTGAGTAAGTTCTCACAAGATCTGATGGTTTTATAAGGGGCTTCCCCTTCACTCGGCTGTCATTCTTCTCCCCGCCTGCTGCCACGTGAAGAAGTATGTGTTTGCTTCCCCCTTCCACCATGATTGTAAGTTTCCTGAGACTTCTCCAGCCCTGCAGAACTGTGAATCTTTTCATCATAATTTACCCAGTTTCAGGCAGCTCTTTATGGCAGCATAAGAATAAACTAATACAGAGTCTCTGCATCCTCATCTGTAAAATGCAAGTTGTAATTAGTACCTACCTTAAACAGCTGTTATGTGGGTCAAATTACATAAGGCAGGACAGGTGCCTGGCACACTGTGGGTGGTGCTGCTCTGAGCAGGCATTACCAGGACACTGGGCTGCAAGAGGTGAAGCTACTACCTTAGGACACATGGCTGCTAAAAAGACAGAGCCCTTTATTTAAGCCCAGTGGCCTCTACCCTGGGAAATATGTCCCCCAGCGTGGTGTGATGTTCAGCCTCTGAAGTGCCGCAAAGTGAAATTGAAGTTCAAGACTCAGAAGTCAGCCTGTGATTTCTGTAGGTTCAGATAAAATAAGAATTTGCTTTATTTGATTTACATGAATATTATGGACAGAAATGTGACCAAAGTCTTCAGTTGGAGGTGAGCAGGGGAAATCTAAATGAAGAAAAGCTTTGTTTGCACCTCTGTGGCTCAAATGAATCATATAGGTTTTAAGTGAGTTGTTCCACTTGTCGTGCAGTGCCTTGGAAAATGCATCTGAATTTCCACATCTATGTTAGATGTACCCAGGCTCAGGAAAGTGTCTTTTGTGGTGCGAGACTGTTCAGCAGGAGGCTTTGGAAACTGCTTGGGTTCAAATTCTGGCTATATCTCTACACCAGAAGCTGGGTGGCCTTCTGGCAAGCTTCAGCTTCCCTCATGTGCAAGATGGTGCTGAGAGTGGTGTCTCATACCTTATTTCATAAGGTATCTATCAATGGAGATGGGGCTCAACAGAGTCTAAGGTAGACAAGGTACTTAGCACAGGGCCTGGCAAACAAGAGGAGCTCCGTGATCAGAGCTATTATCATAATTAAGGCACAAAGTCTCACTTAAACTTACAAAGCATTATCCTTGGCAGCCAAAGTATGAACACACTGTTCTTCCCAGCTGTGGACCTGAATGGTGGCTGAGACTGGAGCACTGGTATTGTATCAGAGCTCACAGATGCCTCCTACCTTCACCAAGCCAGCCTCTGCATTTTATGTGGCTCTGAATTCTCCCCACTCCCACCCTCCCCAGCCCACTGCCATCCTGCCTCAGGCTCAGTGCTCAGCACAGTAGGTTCTACCTAATGGTCTGCCCACCAGCATATTCATGCCATGCATCAACTCGGGAGGGGGGTTTTCTAGAAGGGATGGCATATCAGCAATGCCTGAAGATGTGACCAAGGAAAATGAGGCCAGTGGGGCCCTGTTGGATAGATGCCTGGCTGTGACTTCAGCAAAGACCTTCCTGATCAAAGGTGGTGCTTTCTTTCCAAGGAACATTTCAGACATCTAATAATTGATGGGATAATGCGAACTCACAACGAGCTTTAACAGCTGCTCCTGGGTAGGCTGTTTAGCGCCTCTCCGACTCAATTCTTCATTTCAAAAAATAGGAATGAAAAATACCTGCCTTTCCAGGCATTTATAAGGATCAACTTATCTTGCAAGCGTAATGCTCTGCAAATGTAAATGTGCTCTTTCTCTCTCTGTCTCTCTCTGTCTCACACACAGACACACACACACACACATACACGCACACACACACGAGTTTTGTTTTTTCCATCTGTTAATTTAATAGGCTGGTGGAAAACAGGAGGGCCAGAAGTCCTTTTTCCCTGACATTAATTTGATCCTGTGCATCTCCCTTCTCTCTCGGCTGCAGCCTCTAAAGAGAAGAGGCCATCGTGGGGCTTGCTGGGCAACGGGAGATGGATCATGAAAGATGATGTTGATGATCCTAGTGATTCATCTTCCAGTCGGCTCAGGAGAGCAGACCTTTTGCAGGTGAGAGATTTGTGAGCAAAAGGCAATCCCTCTTTGAGGGCAAACACTTTGGAACTGAGTGAAGAATGGAGCTGAGGTGCTTGCTCTGGCTTCGGGGGAGAGCGTGTTGGCAACCTGCCCTCCCTTAGTGTGGTCTTGGCCACCGCAGCTCAGGTCAGTTCATCAGGACTCTGCCCTCCTGTGGGCTTCTGAATTGGCCCCTGGCCTCAACTCCTGCCTCCAGCTTTGTTGTGTACATAGCTCAATAAATAATTTGATGCTGCTGCTGATGATAGGGGGTTTGGTGTGGATTGTTTTATTTAATTCTCTTGCCATCCCAGCAAGGCAAATACTATTACTATTCCTATTTTGCAAGTTGGTAAACAGAGGCACAGAAAGGTTAAAATGCACCATTTTAGAAAGGCATATGCCTGGGAAATCAGAGTTCAAGCCCTGGATGTCCAACTCCGAAGCCTAAACGTTTTACCCTTAGTCCTTACTTGTTGCCCACCACTTGGAAGAAGGAGGGAGTGGGGAGAGAGGCAGGAAGGGAGGAAAGGAGGATCTCTTCCAGGCTGTGCGGATGAAGTGAGAGACTGTGGGCGTGTGAAAGAGCTTTCTAAAATATAAAGTGTAAAAACGGACTAGCATATCATTGTTAGACCAAAGCTGTCCTTGGGAAGTGTGCCCTCTCTGAGCCGAGAGTTCGGGATCTCTGGCATCTGGCTCTCGGGCTTTTTTCCCCTTCAGTGAGCTCTCCTTTCTCCAGTTCTAAGGCATCTCTCCCTGGGAGGTGAGGGGAACAAGCTCGCTCCTGAGAACTGGGAGGTTCAGAGACTTCCACCTTTCGACATCTTGCTGCTGTGTGTGACTTTGGGTGAGTCCCTTAACCACTGCCTGCCCAAGAGTGCCCCTCTGTACTTATGAGAAATCGCCATGGCCCTGCCCAAGCCACAGGGTTAGTGTCAGTGTGTAATAGTACCGAATTAACTTGCCAGATTTCCAGTGCTCCATGGCCAGAGGTGGCTAGTGGCTAGCCTTTGGACAACACAGATGTAGAACATTTTCATTGCTGCAAAACATTCTATTAGACTGCACTGCTCTAGAGTTTAGTATTTGTTTACAGTTTTTTTTTTCTTTTGAGATAAAACTTACAATGCAACACACAAATTAAGGTACAGAATCTTGCCATCACCCTGGAAGGTTCTCTCATGTCTCATTCTAATTCAATCTTCACCCCCATTTCCAGAGGCAACTGCTGTTTTGGTCACTCTTTTAGCCATAAATTAGCTTTCCCTGTATGTGAAAGACTTTGATTGGCATTTCTAAGGGTCCCCTAAAGCTTCTACCATTTTTCACCAGAGAGTCTTGGGACTAACAATTTCTACCCTTTCTCTTCAGTTCACTGGGTGTTCCTACATCTAAAAAACAACCCAGACTCCAGCCGGTCTTTGGGACTTGAAGATGGCCTGCCTTTGGGGAACCACTTTCCTCTACATGATTCCACTTTCCTCTGTTTACATCTGACCCCTTGGGAAAGAGCTAGACATATTTCTCTCTGTCTTAGTCTGTTCCTGCTGCTATAACAAAATAACAAAATGTCTGAGACTGGGTAATTTATAAAACACAGAAATTTATTTCTCATAATTCTAAGAGGCTGCCAAGTCCAAGATCAGGGACCTGGCAGATTAGATGTCTGGCAAGGGCCGCTCCCTGCTTCCCTCTTGCTGTGTCTGCCCAAGGCAAAAGGGCAAAAGGCAAAGGGGTGGACAACCTCCTTGAACCTCTTTTATAAGGTCATTAATTCCATTCATGAAGGTAAAGCCCTCATGACCTAGTCACCTCCCCCAAGCCCTATGTTCTAATACTAATGCCATTACTTTGGTAATTAGGTTTCAACATGTGAATTTTAGAGGGATACAGACATTCAGGCCATAGCCACCGCTATGTCCCTTTCTAGGAGTGTCTGACTGGCATTCCCAATGCAGACTTTCTGCCACTGTTTGTAGGATAGCCAGGTGGATGGGAGCGGATAGGAGAGAGAGAGAGAGGCTGCCACCTTCTTCTTCTTTTTTTAATTGTACTTTAGGTTCTGGGGTACATGTGAAGATCATGCAGGATTGTTGCATAGGTACATACATGGCAAGGTGGTTTGCTGCCTCCATCCCCACCGTCACCTATACCTGACATTTCTCCCCGTGTTATCTCTCCCCCAACCTCCCCATCCACCCCTGCTGTCCCTCCCTTAGCCCCCCACCCCAACAGACCCCGGTGTGTGATGTCCCCCTCCCTGTGCTCATGTGTTCTCATTGTTCAATACCCACTTATGAGCGAGAGCATGCAGTATTTGGTTTCCTGTTCTTGTGTCAGTTTGCTGAGAATGATGGTTTCCCAGATTCATCCATGTCCCTACAAAGGACATGAACTTATCATTTTTTATGGCTGCATAGTATTCCATGGTGTATGTATGCCACATTTTCTTGTCCAGTCTATCATTGATGGGCATTTTGGTTGGTTCCAGGTCTTTGCTATTGTAAACAGTGCTGCAATGAACATATGCGTGCATGTGTCTTTATAACAGAACAATTTATAATCCTTTGGGTGTATACCAAGTAATGGGATTTCTGGGTCCTTGAGGAATCACCACACTGTCTTCCATGATAGTTGAACTAATTTACACTCCCACCAACAGTTTAAAAGTGTTCCTTTTTCTCCACGTCCTCCCCAGCATCCGTTGTCTCCTGATTTTTTAATGATCGGTATTCTAACTGGCGTGAGATGGCATCTCAGTGTGGTTTTGATTTGCATTTCTCTGATGACTGGTGATGATGAACATTTTTTCATATGCTTGTTGGCCTCATAAATATCTTCTTTTGAAAAGTGACTGTTCATATCTTTTGCCCACTTTTGAATGGGTTTGTTTGTTTTTTCTTGTAGATCTGCTTTAGTTCTTTGTAGATTCTGGCTACTAGGCCTTTGTCAGATGGGTAGATTGCAAAAATTTTTTCCCATTCTGTTGGTTGCCGGTCCACTTTAATGATTGTTTCTTTTGCTGTGCAGAAGCTCTGGAGTTTAATTAGATCCCATTTGTCTATTTTGGCTTTTGTTGTCATTGCTTTTGGTGTTTTAGTCATGAAGTCCTTGCCTATGTCTATGTCCTGAATGGTTTTGCCTAGGTTTTCTTCTAGGATTTTATGGTGTTATGTTTTATGTTTAGATCTTTAATCCATCTGGAGTTAATTTTAGTGTAGGGTATAAGGAATGGGCCCAGTTTCAGCTTTCTGCAGATGTCTAGAGGCTGTCACCTTCTAAGGACCATCCTGTGAGCCAGGGTTGGCCCTGAGGACACAGCCTAAGGCCGTATGTACCCAGGCCGCTTGGTGACTGGTGGCCCTGATCCTGGAGTGGGGATTGTAGGTTTGAATCAAATTTAAGCTGCAAAGTGGGAGCTCTGAGCTTTTGGCTTAAAATTCTGGAAGGGGGTAAAGAATCACATTTTACCTTTATGCATCAGTAGAGAGGAAAAAAGTCTCTAGAAGGAAAAACCCAACCCACCTGTTTGCAGAGATGCTACACCAAAGCTTGTAAGATTCCCAGGTGTTCCCAGCCTGCCCCCAGGTCAGTCCCTCCCAGTTCTGCTATCCCTGGGGGTGGCCAGAGAAGGCATCTGTGTGCTGAGACCCAACCAGGAGAACAGGAACTGCGATTCTAGGGACTTGCAGCTGGTAGGGAAGGACCCGAACTGACTTTTCCTGGGTGAAGAAAGGACCCCACTGGAGTGAGGTGGGAGGAAGGAGCAGAGAGGGATAAATGTCACAGTGCAGTGCTGGAGTCTTCCTGAGCCATCAAAGAAGTGGGGGGATGGCGCCATTGCCCAACAGGAGGGAACTTGTCTGCAGAGCCTGGGAACTATCACTCCCCACTGCCTGCTGGTCATGCCCACTCCAGTGTGTACAGATAGGCAGCTAAACCTGGATGAAAGCAAAGGGTCTTGTGACCTGGATCCCAGGAAGCAGAAGAGCGGGCAGCTGAGGACACCACAGCTGGGAGGCAGGGACTCAGGAAGGATGCAGCTGGGAGCTGCCCCTGGAGTTGCTGGAAGGAGCAGGATCCCTGAAGCTGATGGGGAGGAAGAAGGCTTAGGATGGCAGGGGTCCAGGGACACCCCTGGCAGCAGGAGGAACACAGGGATCCATGAAAATGCACCTTGGCAAGGCCAGAAAGTGACGGACAGGGAATCTCCTTTTGGGTCACTGGGTAAAGGCCCCTTGAGAGAGAGAGAGAGAGAGAGAGAGAGAGAGAGAGAGAAAGAGAGAAGGAGTTTCAAAAGAGGAATGAATTGGCAATTCACACAATTAGCATAAGATTTGACTAGATTAGTGTTTCTGACTCCCCTTTCAGATTTTTGATCTATCCGTGACCACGTTTTGGACATAATAAATAAATGACTAAGGAAAACTTGAAATCAATACCATAAGGGGAAAGAAAGCATAATTGTGTGCAATAAATAGAGGATAACCCTTACAATCACCACGCCCATCGCAGCAAACTGAACCAGTGTTCCTCCTAGCTTGGAACTACTGTCAGTGTCAGTCATCCAGGTCAAAATTGAGAGAGCAAATGTTCAATGCTAAAGAGAGACCACCTCCAGATAAAGCTTTTCTTTACGACAATCAGAAGGCTTGGGGATGAGCTGAGAGGTGAACAGCCTCCCGCTGTGTGTTTTCCCATCCGATGGCCCTTGTGGGCAGCACTGCAAATCCCCACAGGCCGCCTATCTCTTGACTGTTCTTGGCTGCTGCCTGCTATGGTCTGGGGGGAGCTTCCCTCTTCCCCACCGCAAATGCTGTTCCTCAATCTGTAAAACAACATTTTTGGTCAGAGAACAAAAGCTAGGATCCTTGATGCTCTAGCTTTACTTCCATGCAATCCGTTGGCCCCTACAGGATTCTTCTATTCCTGGAGGATTTCTTAGGGGTCACCTTTCACCAGCCATTGTCCAGAGAAGGGAAGGGGTTCATGCTGGCATCAGCTTCTTCCACAGGAAGCACCTGTCGGCCTGGCAGGCAGAGCACACTCCACTATTGAGCTTCTGTCTCCAAACCGTCCTCGGGGCCTTGCTCTCTCCCCATCACCTTGCTTCCGGGTCTTGCCCCATTGAGAGCTTCATGCAGGCTAAATGACGATTTGAAAAATAGGATTCTGGTAAAAGATTATCGTCTGCCTCCTTACTCAGGCCTTTGAGATGGAGCCTGTTATTATTTCATTTCGTTAGGGACACCTTCAAAAGAAGGTGGGGTGGAGGTGGAGGAAGCCAATTTATCACTGAGAGTGAGACAGTCAGAGAAGCAGGTTTCATTTGGGGCTTTGTTTAAAACTTGGCAGAATGCTTTGAAACGTTTTCACCAGCAGGCGGTCAGCAGCGTGATGCCCACTCACACTAAGCACAGCACCTATGGCAGCATACAGCAACAGCTGGCTTGAGGCAAGTTCATGATGGGAAAATTAGGCCGGAGGTGTGAAAGGTAAATTTGTAGGTAATTATGCCCTTAACACAGGAAGAGTTTCTATAATGAATCCTTTAAGCAGGCAATCCCTGGTGAGTTTTAAATAAAATTCCATATTTTTCCAGGCTATGGTAAGAATTTAATAAGATGACCATGTTTAAACCAGATGCATTTCGGGGATGGCTTTCCTCCTGGAAACCGCTAATCTTCTTTCTGTCTCTGTGGATCGGCCTATTCTGGGTATTTCATAGAAATGGAATCACATGTGGCCTTTTGCATCTGGCTTCTTTCACTTAGCGTAATATTTTCAAGGTCAATCCATGTATCAGACCTTCATTCCCTTTTACAGTTGAATGATCATCTTCTATTGTGTGGATATACCAAGTTTTAATCATCCATTCCTCAACTGATTGACATTTGGGTTGTTTCCACTCTTTGACTGTTACGAATAACACTGCTATGAACATTTGTGTATACATTTCTGTGTGGAAATACATGGTTTTATTTCTCTTGGGTATACACCTAGGATCGGTATATACCTGGATCCTGTGGTAACTCCATGTTTAACTGTTTGAGAAACTGACAGTTTCCACACAGCTGTAGCGTGATACATTCCCACAAGCAGTGTCTGAGGGTTCCACTTCTCCACGTCCTTGCGAACACTCCTCATCGTCTTTTTGTTTTAGTCATCCTAGAGACTGTAAAATGGTATCTCCTTGTGGTTTTGATTTTTACTTCCCTAATGTACACCTGGAATTTAAGCTCAAGTCTCCATTCCCAAGTCCCTGCTTTACCCACAATGCCAAAGCACAAAGAAGAGAAGCGATGATGTGGGAAAGAGAGAATCTGCTGCCGTTCCCTCCTCTGTGTCTAGGGGAGAGGGGTTTGTTCAGATTCACTGTCTGAAAGCCCTGTTGGACGTAATGGGAGTACGGGACAGTCTGTTATAGATGATACAAAAAGCTCAGGCCAAAATAGACTTTAAAAGGTGAGCGCAGAGAGGCTGACATGGAAATGTGAAACCAGTTCATTTAAGACGCAACAGTAAAAAACAAAACCCCTCATAGTCCCAGCTGGATGATAGACATTCATATTGCCAACAGAGCCAATAAGCACAGTGATTTTCAGGGCACGTGCCTACCACTCCCTCCCTCCGGCCTTGCGGGGGAGGCTCCCTGACATGGGGCCACTATCCCTGCTTGAGTTGTGTCTGGTCCCTCAGGGATATGGGGGCAAAATCAGCCCTGACTAGCACTGCTCTCATGGCTGACAATTCCAGAGTAATGCATTTCATCATTATAGAGGTGAATCACCAGTCAATTCAAGTCTTTTTCAAAGGGCAAATACCATGGTTTTTAACCCTCGAATTCTCAGTGCCTAGCATATGATAGGCTTTCAATAAATGTTTGTTGAATTCATCCACCCATCTGCCTATCCATCCAGTCAACAAATATTTATTGAGCAACTACTTTGTGCCAGGTACTGTCATGGGCTTCAAGAACACAGTAGTGAATAAACAACTAAAAATTTCCTACCTGCATAACACAATCTCATGGATAAATGAGCAAAGTCAACAAGTCTGTGTTTCAAACAATGTATTTGGAGGGAATTTGTAAGCTTTATTTGCTATATAAAATAAGGGATGATTGTCACAAAGAAGTAGCAACACCACTTATGTGGTGGCAGTGCTGTTCACTGTTCTAATACAATACAATAGCAATCTAATTCTCCCCCACAACCCTCTTAGGTGGGAGTATTATTATCTCTATTGTGTAGATGGAAAAACTGAGGCACAGAGAGGTTAAATAACTTGTCCAGAATCACACAGCAAGCAGGTGGGAAAGCCAGGATCTGAACCCAGGCAAGTGGCCGCAATGCTTATGATCTTGACTGCAATGCTCTGGTCCTTCTCAATGGACAGTGGATATGAATTTGGCATGAGTTGGATTTTGTGCTCTGAGGCCTGGCTGCCACAGCTTTTATTCATTGGGTCCGTTCTTCTTGGCTCATGCCTGAGAAATTTGGGTCGGCCACAAGCTAGCCAGGCCATTAGAGTGGATATAAGAACAGTTTTTCAGGACCCACTCTGCCATCTGTCTGTCCCCCATAGGGCTGTCCTCACTTGGGTGGCTCAAGACCTCATGCCCTTGAAGCTGGCCTTCCTGGAGTACACTCTCTTCTAGCCCTCTTGATGCCCTTCTCCTAGGCGACTTTGTGGGAACCCGCACCCACCCCTGGCAGCCCCTGAGCAACCTCTTGGCTGTGGCAGGGGTTTGAGAGTCAGGAACCTGGCTCCTCAAGCTCAGAGCCACTGCTTCCCATGTGCTTTAATTTCAGGTCTTTATGATAGAGGGGGCCCCTTCAATGATTAGGAGAGACACAGGATGGGAATAAAGGTTTTATTACTTACAGGTCTTGGGGAGTTCATGCCTAGAGAGCCCTCCTCACACACACGCAGAGGGAATGATCAGGGGATGCATGAAGAAAGAGGAAGTGGGGGCCATCTATGGGTCATGGCCTTTCTTGAGGCCCAGGGCATCATCCACGCACATTTCCCATAGGGAATTTTAATTGGTGGGTTTAAATGCAAAAGAGAAAGCAGGCATGAGTTCCAGGAGGTCACGCTGTGGCTGAGGGGTGGTCACTGTGGCATGTCTGCAGTCTATGTGGGGCGTGAGAGTTAGCAGGCAGAATAGGTTGTCTCTAGCTGTCCAGTGGGGAGGTGGGCACCAGGGAGCCGCTGTGTGTGGCATTAAAGAACACGGGGGAGGTGTAGCAGGAGAGACTATATCAAGGATGACTGAGCCCTGCTTCTGGTGTGAGAAAGGTAATCTTGCACTTAAAACGGATGCCGAGGGTAGATCACTTGAGGTCGGGAGTTTGAGACCAGGCTGGGCAACATGGCGAAACTCCATCTTTACTAAAAATAAAAAAATTAGCTGGGCATGGTGACGGGTACCTGTAATCCCAGCTACTCGGGTGGCTGAGGCAGGAGAATCGCATGAGCCCAGGAAGCGGATGTTGTAGTGAGCCGCGATCACACCACTGTACTCCAGCCTGGGTGACAGAGCAAGACTCCGTCTGAAAAACAAACAAACAAACCAAACAAACAACAACAATAAAAAGCAAAAGGGATCCCGAGGCAGCATAAATTGTAAGAATTCACTACATTGTGCCCAGCCCCTGCAGCATCCCCACTGTGGGGCAGAGAGGGAGGAAGGCGGTGAGTGACTGGGGTTTGGTCACATTTCCCCCCCCACTGACCCTGGTGAGCTGTGAATGTCCTTTGAGTTTCTTTGCAAAGGGCAGGGTGGCGTACCCAAGGCTGGTCTCGGCATCTTTGGCTCAGAAGCTGGAAGTGTCCCCCAAGCAGGAACCAGGAGTGAGGCCTCAGGAGCCGGAGAGTTGCACTAAGGACCCTCAGAATCCAAGAACCTAGGCTGCTAGAACGTTCTGCTAATCAGAAAGCCGATAAGACTTGGTGTGCCTCGCTCACAGCTCTACCCCACCTACTGCCTAGACCGGGGTCGTGCACATGACAGGCCCTCACAAAATACCTGCTGAATGAACAGGCTGAAAAGTAAATCCTATCTAGTCCAGTCTTCTTCTTTTCCGGGAAGGAGAAACTGAAACCCAGCAAGGGGAAGTGACTCGGCTAAGCTAGTATTTATAGACAATAAATAGGAGAACCAGAGAGCCAGGCCAGGCCACCGCTGTGCGCTTTAAAAGCATGGTTCTTTCCGAGACACCAGGTGGTGGCCCCAGGCGGTGAAGGTCTGCGGGATGCCTCTCCTGCTGGCGTCCATGCTCAAAGTCCCTGTCCCCACCGTTTGATCTCCAGGAACATCTGCTAATTTGCAGCCCAAATGAATAGTGGGGGAGGCAGGGAGGAAGCCAGTTCACCTTTGCAGTTGAAAGGGCTTTCATGAGAGGAGGGGAAGGAAGAGGAGTGGAAAAGGGGAATGACAGCAGTAAAAGTAATGGCTGTGATTTACCGAGGACCTGCTTTTAGCCAAGTGCTGCAAATAAGCCTCTTTCCTTGTATTAGCCTCTGTCGCTGGGGCTGGAGTGCAGTGGTGTGATCTCGGCTCACTGCAATCTCCGCTTCCTGGGTTCATTGTATTATGTTTGGTTCTTCATCATTCCTAAGATGTAGGATTGTCTATGGTCAGATGGTCCTGGGTGCTGCTTTAAACAAAGCAAATAAGGGGAGCTTTCTTTTTTTCTTTGCTTTTCTTTCTTTTGACAGAATGTCGCTCTGATGCCCAGGCTGGAGTGCAGTGGTGCAATCTCAGCTCACTGCAACCTTCGCCTCCAGAGTTCAAGTGATTCTCCTGCCTCAGCCTCCCAAGTAGCTGGGATTACAGGTGCCTGCCACCACTCATGGCTATTTTTTTTTTTTTTGTATTTTTAGTAGAGATGAGGTTTCACCATGTTGGCCAGGCTGGTTTCGAACTCCTAACCTCAAGTGATCCACTCACCTTGGCCTCCGGAAGTGCTGGGATTACAGGCATGAGCCACTGCACCCGGCCTGGAAACTTTCTAAATGGAATTAAAAAATATATATATGGGTGGGTCCAGGAACCTCAGCTGTGCAGAGCAAAGCTAGTGCTCAGCCTTGCAGAGGCTAGCAAGGCTCCTGCTGTCTGAATTGTGGGCTGTCCCTGGTCCTGGGGCCTGCAGCCACAGCACAAGCTGGTGACCCCGGAGAGCCTCCCATGAAAGGGAACACCGGGCCTGTACAGCCGCACCACATGCAACTGAGTTGCTTCCTTTCAGACTCCAAGCCAGGTGGATAAGCAAGAGCTACCGCCCAGCACTGTAACCCGCCCATGGGAACCTCCCACCAACTCGCTTCCATAACACCCAGGGTTAAAGCTGATAAGGTCTCTGTCAGCCTGGTCTTTGAATGATTTAGAGGAGGAGAGTGCCGAGGTCTGTAGTTAATTGAAATGCGATAAAAGGGTCTCCTTAGCAAGGCACGCAGCAGACATTCAGCACATGTGAGTTCCCTTTCTGTCCCCATTCCCCCAAACCAATGGCAACTTCCAAAAAAGGTGATGGCCTTGCATCTTCTTCTCTCAGGGAATCAGCAATTTAATTGATGAGTCTTAGAAATCATAGCCCAAAGCCTCAAAGAAATGCATTTCAAAGGTAATTAGGAAATATAATAAAAACCGCTGAATGGTACACTTAAGAAAAATTGGAATGTCCTGACATTTTTCTGCTGATAAAGAATCTGAATGGAAGTGTTCCCCAATTTGCTAACAATTCTTGTTACTGGAAAGGAGTCTCGATCCAGACTCCAAGAGAGGGTTCTTGGATACCACACAAGAAAGAACTTGGGGCGAGTCCATAGAGTAAAATGAAAGCAAATTTATTAAGAAAGTAAAGAAGCAGAAGAGTGGCTACTCTATAGGCAGAGCAGCCCCCGAGGGCTGCTGGGTGGCTATTTTTATGGTTATTTCTTGATCATATCCTAAACAAGGAGTGGATTATTCATGAATTTTCCAGGAGAGGGGTAGGCAATTCATGAAACTCAAGGTCCTTTTTTTAGACCATATAGGCTAACTTTCTGACATTGCCAAGGCATTTGTAAACTGTTATGGCACTGGTGGGAGTGTCTTTTGGTATGCTAATGCATTATAATTAGCATATAACAAGGACAACCAGAGGTCACTTTCACCACCATCTTGGATCTGGCGGGTTTTGGGTGACTTCTTTATTTCATCCTGTTTTGTCAGCAGGGGTGTTTATGACCTATCTTGTGCCAACCTCCGATGTCATCTTGTGGCTTAGAATGTCTAATCTCTGGGGATTGCAACCTAGTAGGTCTCAGCCTCATTTTACCCAGCCCCTATTCAAGGTGGAGTCACTCTGGTTCAGATGCTTCTGACATTCTGAGATGTGCATGATATTACTGATAATGAATCGTGAAGCTGAAAGGAACTCCTCTAAACTATCAATGATTAAAAAACAACAACAATAAAATTTAACTTAAAAAAAAGTAGGAGAGATGCTTAGGGACAGACAAGCTTTTGGAAGGGAGGGCCGTCAAGACTCCAGAAATGGAAGAGTTTGACTTACTTCAAAGTGACAAGACCTTTCTGAATCAGCCACCTTTTCTGGAGAGGGGCAAATTTGGGATGAGACAGGTGTATTAGTCCATTCTCACACTGCTATAAAGAACTATCTGAGACTGAGTAACTTGCAAAGAAAAGAGGTTTAGTTGACTCACAGTTCCACAGGCTGTACAGGCGGCATGGCTGGGAGTCCTCAGAAAACTCACAATCATGGCAGAAGGGCAAAGGAGAAGCAAGCACATCTTCACATGGCAACAGGAGAGAGAGAGTGGCAGAAGGGCAAAGGGGGAAGGAAGCACGTCTTCACACGGCAGCAGGAGAGAGAGAGTGGCAGAGGGCAAAGGGGAAGCAAGCACGTATTCACATGGCAGCAGGAGAGAGAGAGTGAATACTTTCAAACAACCAGGTCTTATAAGAACTCACTCACTATCATGAGAACAGCAAGGCAGAAATCCAACCCCACGATCCAATCACCTCCTACCAGGTCCCTCCTCCAACATGCAGGGATTACAGTGTGACATGAGATTTGGGTGGGGACACAAAGCCACACCATATGAGCAGGGTGTTGGAGAAGGTATACCATCCAGCCAGGATGGATGTAAAGGCAAATTTAGTTGCAGCATCTTTTTCAGAAGAGAGTGGGCTGTCCTCTGCTTCTCTCTGTGGCAGGGCAGGGCTGGCCTCTTGTACAGGGAGATTAAGGGCTGGTCTCTTGTGCAGTGCCTGGAGACAGAATGCCCTGATCTGCCTTTGTCAGCCTCATGGAGCCCAGTTACACCCCTGGGTGGGCCCTGCGTGAAGGCTGGGGACAGAGAGAAGGGGGCAGGGAGGCAGTTATTTGGGAGCTTGTGTTGTGGAAGGACCGTGGTGACTTCTGGCACCAGGATGAAGGAATGGGGTCTGTTTCTATGGCAGAGTTTTGTTGTTTTCTTACTATCTTGACCAGGAAGAGGAGGAGGAGGAAGAGGAAGAGAACAATGATACTGTCCACTAGATAGGTGAGAAGAAACCCTGGAATACTTGAGATGAACACTTTTATCACTGGTGGCACGGGGACCCAGGGTAGATTAAATTTGATTTTAGAAAGTACTGCGATGTTTCTTGCGTTGGGGCAAAACTGAAATCACTACAGATACATCTACCAGCATGTTTAACTATAATATAATCATACTGTATCTATATCCTTTTTTTTTAAAAAAAAACAACAACAACAACACAATGATATAGCCAAAGCCCTTTTATCTGATGCTGTCACTGCTGGTTAATTTTAAAGAGCAGGTAAAGAGAATAGTTATAAAAATTATATATTCATATTTTAAGCATTTTATTTTAATTTATAACTTACAAACACAAATTAATCTGACTTTTTTTCTACTTTTTATTATGGAAAATCTTAAACATATACAAAAATTAGGCAGCATAGTATAATAAACCCCCATGGGTGCATCATTCAGTTTCAAAAATTACCAAATCACAGCCAAGCTTGTTTCATCTGTATCTGCCCTTTGACCTTTTATCACTTTGGTTTTTCTTCTTTCTTTTTTTTTTTTTTTTTTTTGAAATGGAGCTCTGCTCTTGTTATCCCAGGCTGGAGGGCAGTGGTGCGATCTTGGCTCACTGCAACCTTTACCTCCCAGGTTTAAGCGATTCTCCTGCCTCAGCCTCCTGAGTAGCTGGGATTACAGGTGTGCATCACCACACCTGGCTAATTTTGTATATATATATATATATATATATATATATATATATATATGTTTTTTTTTTTAGTAGAGAGGGGGTTTCATCATGTAGGTCAGGCCAGTCCTGAACTCCTGACCTCAAGTGATCCACTTGCCTTGGCCTCCCAAAGTGCTTGGATTACAGGAATGAGCCACGGCACCTGGCCTCTGTTACCACTTTGAAGTCAGTCTCATGTAATTTTACTAATTCTCTAATATTTCAGCCTGCATCTCTAAAAGGTAAAAATTCTTTCAAACAAGTGGATGTAATGACAATATTATTGCATCAGCGAATCTTTAATCTCACAGGTATCGGTGGATAAACTTTTAATGTGGTACTAAGGCTCTTCTTTTTTGAGGGTGCATCGATTAATTGGAGTCCTATATTACTTTCAGTCAAACCCCTACCTGTAATGTATGATCTACAATTTGTGGTTTACATGTCTTTCCCAAACTTGGAATGAGAATTTAAAGATACTTTGCAAGATATCTGAGAGTAGAAGCCTCCCAGATCACTCCCACCTGCCATCTTTCATAATCGCCTCACATCTATTTTAACTTCATTTTGGTTTTTGGTTAAAAACTCACTTATATTGTGTATTTCCAAAGCATTCGCCTTAGCTTTCAGACTCTTATTTTGTACTGATACTCAGTTAGTTCTCCCATAGAATTTAGTTATGAATAAAAAGTAACAAGTGCAACTTGCATAACCAGACCCTGCGACAAACACGATTGCGTCCTGCTAAGCCCCCCACTCAACTTGTAGGAGAAGGGTCCTGGAACGCCAGAGAGTGGGCCGTGCTCATCATGTGGTATATTTTATGGACAGACCAAGCATCACAGCATGTGGTAAGTCTGTTAAGTGAAGACGGATTAAGTGAGCATCTTCTGGATGTTTTGGAGATCTTTCTATTGGGACAGACGGAGCCGCATGATTCTCTTAATAGACTACACTGCATCCATTATGCAGACGTATCGTATGTCACTTAATCCATATGTTTCTTACTGGTAGACATACAAATTGTTCCTAGTTTTTGTCTGTTCACTTTACTTTTTTACTAATATATACAATGCATCAGTGGGTTTCCTTATTCATATCCCTTGGTGTACTTTAACCAGTATAGGACACATTTATTAGTGGGGAATTGTTGGGTCAAACAAAAGATATATGTATTTAAATTACTGTTGATGTTATCAAATTGTTCTCCAAAAGTGTTGCACTAATGTATACTCCCCACCAACAGTATCTGAAGGTGTGTATGGCATACACACTTACCAATTCTTACCAAACTTTTTCATCTTTACCAATCTGATAAATAAAAAGTGATATCTTCCTATTGCTTTTATTTTAATGTGCTTAATTATGACAAGCTTTAGGATTTTTCATTTGCTTAATGAGCATTTGCATTTCCTGTTCTATGAACTGTGAGTTCATAGCCTATGCTCTGCTTGTCTTTTTGAAAAAATTTCTGGAATTCTGTTTAATTTAGCAATATTTGCCCTCTGCCTTTCTACATATGACATGCATGCATAATACAGCTGAGATGGCTAACTGCTCATCAGAAATGTGTGCTCTGCTTTCCTGTGTGTAGAATTGTCCCTGGGAAGAGGCATCTAGTGAGGGACTACATTTCCCAGCCCTGTTTAGGGTAGACATGGACATATGAATGAGTTTTAGCCAAGGGACTGCAAGCACAGATGACATACACTACTGCCAAGCCTAGCCCATAGGAACTTCCCACCAACTCGCCTCCGTGACACCGGGGGGTTAAAGCTGGTAAGACCTCTTGTCAGCCTGGTCTTTGAATAATTTGTAGGAGAGGGTTCCCTGTTCTGTAGTTAACTAAACCACTGGACTTGAACCATCATATTCTTTGAGGTCTTTTTTTTTAAATAAATATAGTAGTAGTTCCCCTACCCTAACTAGTACACAAAATACCCAAGAGGTAGTCTATTCTAACTTACATGCTAAATGTGTTTAGTATTCATTTTTTGACATTTTACGTGATATATTTTTTTAAACCTACAGACTTACAAAACTTTGGTCAATATTTTTAATAATTTTTGGGTTTTGTGTTACGCATACAGAGACTCTCTCTAGCCTAGGATTATTTTTAAAGTCATCTGTGTATCTTTCTGGAACTTTTAAGGTTTACATTTTACATTAAAATTTTTGCTTCATCTGTAACTTTTTTTTAGTGTAAAGTGTGAAATGGATTTCCAGCTTAATTCTTTCCCACCTCCAATGGTTAAGCAGTTCTTCCCATTTTATTAATCAAATAATTTATTTTTTTTATTACTGATTTGAGTTATACCTTTATGGTATACCCCATTCCAATATGCATTTGGGCTTATATCTGGATTCTCTCTTGTTTTGTGAATCTGTCTGTGCCAAATTGCACTGTAACAAATTGTTTTGGTTATTTTAGCTTTATAATAAATACATTTACATATCTGATGAGGAAGTCCATCTGCCCACTTTCATTTTTCTCCATCATTTTTCCTAGTTATTCTCTTATATTTGTTTTTCCAGATAAACTTTACAATAAGTTTGTTTAGCCAAAAGAAATTATGCTGATACTTTAACAAGGATTGCTTTGAATGAGGAAAACCAACATTTCTACAACGCTGAAATTTCGTATTCAAGAATATGTCTTTTATTCAAGTATGATTAAAATTCCTAAGTGGCAGTTTAAAGTTTTTTTTTATAGAGATTCTGCACAGTTCTTGTGAATTTTATTCTTGGATGTTTTTTCTTTTTCTTCATATTGTAAGTGGCACTTTTTCTTCCACTAGATTCTCTTAACTGGTGGTTGTTTGTATAAGAAGAAGCACCAAGTCAATTCTCTTTTGTTTCTAAAGTTTTTAGTTGATTTAGATATATAATCATATCATCTGCAAATCATATTAAATTGGCTTCCTCCTTTCTAATACATTTACCTCTTATTTTTCTCCTTCTCTAATTGCATTGGCTCGCACTTCCAGAACAATGTTGCATGATAATGTTGGTGGTGCCTTCCTGTTCCTAAAGACCATTAGAGGCGTCCTAAGTCATCTGTTGC
Source organism: Ateles fusciceps (assembly GCA_036589455.1). Lineage (NCBI taxonomy): Eukaryota > Metazoa > Chordata > Mammalia > Primates > Atelidae > Ateles > Ateles fusciceps. The sequence goes on along the minus strand of JAZHEH010001382.1, from coordinate 11,948,146 downwards.
CTGCCATCAGACCCTCTCAGAGGACGGAGGGGGAGTTCGCTATGAGAGGCCTCTTAGGAGAGGCAGTGACCCTCATTAGAAGGTTCCTCCCTGACCCCTCTCTTTATAATATTGACCCTGGCTGCCCCACACTTCCTGAGCCTCACCTGCTTATCTCCTGCCCATAAAGCTATGCTATCTCATGTGATTCCTTCACTGTCTGTTTCTCCCACTGGAATGAAAGCTCTTCTAGGGCAGAGATGTGGCCTTTTGTTCACTGCAGTTTCCCTCCAGCCTAGGACCCTGCTTGTCACACAGGAAACAAACACAGAAATCAAGATGTGTTCTAGAAGGTGACACAATCACAGATAGCCTTAGTCGACCTCACACACCGCACATTCTTTCTGATAACTGCCTCATAATTTCACAGCACTTCCTGTTAACAAAGCCTTTTCATATACACTGTCTTGCTTTCCCTTCTCAACAAAGCCCTGCAAAGGTTTCCTTTTTCTTTTTTTTTTTTTCTTGAGAAAAAGAGAAAGAAGGAAGAAAAAAAAGAATGAAATAAAGAGAAAAGAAAAAAAAGGGAGAGAGAACAGGTATCTTGCTCTATTGCCCAGGCAAGGTTTCCTTTTCATTGTCATTTCACAGATATGGAAAAGGAGGTTCAGAGAGGTTCAGCAACTGGCTCAAGATTGCCCAGCTTATAAACGCAGAGCAGGATGATGTTGTAGCCTTCTGGTTCTTTCTCATGGGCTGTGCTGCTTCTTCGTTGAATATCCTTAAGATCTTCCATCTTGATAATAAAACGTGACTTTTTTTAGCTGCTAGCTGAAGGGGAAGAAGAGAGTGAATGGGAGAATTTTGTCCCCTGGAAGGTGCAATTGATTTTGCACCTGCCAGCAAAGGGCAAGACAGTTGAAAGGTAGGGCAGAAGTCTGGGAGGGTGGGGCAGGGTTGGGGGTGGGGAGGGTGACAGTGAGGGAGGAGCAGAATGTGCAGTGACCTGGGTGTTCTCAGCTCTACCAAGATCCACAGACCTTGGCTGCTGCTTCTTGGAGCCACTGGAACAGTCACTCAACTTTGGTCTAGAGGCTGAGGCTAAACCTCTTGTTTGGTGACCCTGTGGAGGGTGACTCGGAGCTCTGGGGCCTTGGCCACTGGCTACTTGGTGACCCTCCCTGCACACACCACTCCTTTCTAGCCACTTTGGGATGGCCCAAAGCAAAGAACAAGAGCACCCAGTCCTTATCCTCAGGGATTCAGTTCTGAAGGGAGATAAATAATTTAGTGCCCACTGTGTGCCAGGCCTGCTGCTTGCCCCCCTTCACATGCATTTATTATTTCCTTTAATCTGCACTATGACTCAAGAGTTAGCTATAATGACATCCTTGAATTGACTCTCAGCAATGTGGAAGGTCACAGGGTCCCACCCCCCACCAGTGTCACCGCTGGAATTCCAGCCCTGGGGACCCCTGTGCTCAAGCTTCTTCCACAGTGCCTTGAAGGTGACTTGGAGGAGGTGCTGTGACTGGCCCCTGGGAAAGGCAGGGAGGCCGGAGATTGCAGGCTCCAAGAGGGTGGGTAAACAGTTTGGCCTGGCAGTAAGGGGAGATGAGAGGGATTAAGTGTAGGCTTTGCATTAAAGTGTAACTTCTGAGTCAGCAACACTGAAGGCCATGTGCCCCTGAAGGCTGACCTTGGTGAAGCAGCGATGTCAGTAACGTTTACCCACTGTTTCACCCCCCTCCTAGAGCCCAGACTGAGTTCTGATCCTATAAGGCTTTGTATTCAGCTACAGGTCCACTCTTTGCCCCTCATCCCTTCTCCTGTTCTCCCCCTACACCATGTCAGGCTCCCCCTCCTGTGCCTCTGTGATTATTGATGCAATGGAAGGGGTTTTCAGAGACCCCAGTGCCTTCCTGGCTGTCTGCAGAGGAGTCATGAATGGGGGACATTCTGGTAGGAGGATCTCCCAGCACCCCTCATTGTCTCTATCTACTCCCGAGCCCACACTGGTGGTCCACAGGTTCAGGAGGACACAGAGGGAGGCCTGGTGGTGGCTTTTCCCATCCCTGGCCCTGGTACAAGGCCTTCCAGCATCATTGACTCCCCTCTAAACAAGCAAAGTAGAGCAGCAGCCCCATATGACAGACAGCCTGCACTGGGCGACTTCAATTTCACTATTGGAATGGAAAATCTTCAGGGGCTGGCCCCACCCACCCACATCTCCATTAGTAGCTCCTTAAAACGCAATCCAATATACTTGTGAATATCACTTTGAAACCAAATCTGGTGTCCCTCGCCTTGCCTTAATCCCTATAAACCTCCTGCTGTGGCTCAAAGCTGACCCAGCACTGGCCTCCTTCAGCTAGACCCTAAAACGACTTGGCTTGGGTGGTAGGGAAAAAATGAACATGGCAGCTCATACTTAGGCTGGACAAAAATGGACTAAATCTGAGGCCACTGCCCTTTAGGAATTTGAGTCCCCCTTCAACTGGAGGTGACAAGCGATCTACAAATAGGTATACCCTCAGCAAGCAAGAACAATTCTTAATCAAGAATAATTCTTAGTCTAAGAATAATATTGACATGGAAGGGGGCCTGCCAAGTTAGAAGATAGGGTTATAAATTACATAAGAAGGCTGAGGAAGCCAGGTCCCCTCAAACTTTCCTGAGGCCAAGCACATCATTAACCCCCTAATCCCAGTTGGTTTATCCCAACGCTTTCATCTGCCCCCCAAAGAACAAGAGAGCCAGGTTGGCACGACAGGGACCTATCAGATGGTCTCATCAAGGCAGCATGTAGCGCACTTGGCCACACACACACACACACACACACACACACACACACACACACACACACACACACACACGCTGCTTCTCACTTCCCCCAGCCAACACTCTTTTACTTCTAGAGAAATTGACAACCTGAGAGGCTCGGCGAGCTCAGCTAGCTCCATGAAGTTCCTCCAAAAGAACAGGGTTCCAAAGATCTGGACACAGCGCCCCCAGTGACCTTCACAAATACTTAGCTCTCTTCTGTTACCACCTTACGCTCTGCCTAAGAATGTGAAATAGTGCTCCGTTCGCTCACCCCGGCCTTCTGTCTGCTATTCAGGATCACTCTCGAGATCTCCATTGCCTTGCAATTTCCCCCCCCCCTCCCCCTTCATGTGTTTGCGTGCTGTCCCCTCCCTCCCTCTCCATTCCCTCAGGCCCTCATTCTGTCTCTCTTCATCTCTCTTTCTCCGCCCGCCATTCTGTTTCCTGTCCTCTCCTCCCCCATCTCTACTCCCTCCTTCTTTAATATTTCTCTTCCTCTTTGTCTCCCCAAGTCTGTTTGTTTCTTTTTCTCTGTCTCTCCATCTCTCTCCCCTCTCTTTCTGTCTCTCCCTGTGTCTCTTTCTCTCTCCCTGTCCCTCTCTCTCCCTGTCCCTCTCTCTCCCTGTGCTCTCTCCCTTCTCTTCCTGTCTCTCCTTGTCACTCTCTTCCTGTCTCTGCCAGTCTACCTGTCTCCCCCTCATTCTCTCAGTTTCCCTTCTCTCCCCCACTGTGCCTCATATTTGGCTCCCTCTTTTTTTCTGTCCCCTAGTCTGTCTCTCTTTCTTTTCTCTCTCTTCCTTTCTCTCTCCCTTCTCTCATTCTCTCTTCCCCTCCCTCTCTCATTGTCTCCCTCCCTCTCTCCCCTTCCCTCTCTCATTTTCTCTTTTCTCTCTCTCTCACTGTCTCCCTCCTTCTATCCCTTCACTTTCCCTCTTCTCAAGAAACACTATTCTGTATGTTTGTTCCATGCCTGTGCAATCTGACTCATCCCAGCTACGCTTTGATCTCTTATGCCTAGACCTTTCTCTCAGAGTGCCAGAGGCATTTAAAAAATGACAATACCCTCCTTTTCCCCTGCTGTCATTCTTTTCTTTCTTTTTTTTTTTGAGGCAGAGTCTCGCTCTGTCACCAGGCTGGAGTACCAGGTGGCACGATCTTGGCTCACTGCAACTTCCACCTGCTGAGTTCAAGCAATTCTCGTGCCTCAGCCTCCCGAGTAGCTGGGATTACAGGTACGCCACCATGCCCGGCTAATTTTTGTATTTTTAGTAGAGATGGGGTTTCACCATGTTGGCCAGGCTGGTCTCGAACTTTTGACCTCAAGTCATCAGCCCGCCTCAGCCTCCCAGATTGCTAGGATTACAGGCATGAGCCACTGCACCAGGTCTGTTGTTTCTTTAGTGCCTTGTTTTGTGGGCACTGATTCTTTCTCCCTAATGAGATTATAAACTCCATGAGGACATGTGCTTTTCTCTGTTATCCCCTGGAGTACCCACGCCAGACTTGGCCATATGTAGGCCCTCAAGAAATACTGAATACTTAATTGAGGATTTTGGTTTCCTATTTCAAAAAATAACTCCTCATTGCTTAAAAAAAGCTCAAGAAAGTGAAGCAGAAGAAATGTAATCAGGAAGCATTTAGATGTTTTTTTGCAAGATGTTCTTTTACTCTTTTTTCTGAGACAGGTTTCACTCTTGTTGACTGGGCCGGAGTGCAGAGGCACAATCTCAGCTCACCGCAACCTCTATCTCCCGGGTTCAATCAATTCTCCTGCCTCAGCCTCCCGAGCAGCCTGCGTCACCACGCCAGGCTGATTTTGTATTTTTAGTAGAGATGGGGTTTCTCTGTGGTTGGTCAGGTTGGTCTCGAACTCCCGACCTCAGGTGATCCACCCACCTTGGCCTCCCAAAGTGCTAGAATTACAGGTGTGAGCCACTGCGCCTGGCCACAAGATGTTCTGGGTGCTGTGTGTGTGTGTGTGTGAGTGTGTGTTGTATTCATGGATATGCTTGCTCTCATACGTACATTACTTTGAATCCAAGGCAAGATTAAGCATATTAACATGTTTGGTGACCACCTGTATATGGGTGCATCCACAGAGTCCTTAAATTGTCCTCATTTGAGATGCTTTTTTTTTTCACACAGTGTAACAAACCCAGTCATGTCAGGGAGCTGAGGCTGGAATGCCTAATCAGCTGTGGATGAAGAAATGATGTGATAGCATCTTCCAGATTATAATTAACACGAGGCCCCTATTATGCCCTATTAGAGCTGCATCTTCTTGCTGACAAGCAATTCCCCAAAATAATCACTTGTCTTTCAACATCTTGATGAAAGGACTGATTGTAAAGAGCTCCTGCCTGGAAAGGCCACCCGGACCAATCTGGGTACAATTACATGGGAACTGGTAGCTGCTCGGCACAATTACCTGGACTTGAATATGTGGTGAGTGAGACCAGAGCGTGGGGAATGAGGCTTTGGTCAGGCATTCAGACAGCACCTGCCCAGGGCTGCCAGCTTCCTAGTGGAGTTTCTGCAGAGCTAGCATGTTGCTCTGGAGCAGAAGAATAAAGTGCTTATCAGGAATACTTGAAAGACTGGCTGGGTGCGGTAGCTCACACATGTAAGTCCAACACTTTGGGAGGCCAAAGCAAGTGGATGTCTTGATGTCAGGAGTTAGAGACCAGCCTGGCCAACACTGTAAAACCCCATCTCCAGTAAAAATACAAAAAAATTAGCAGGGTGTAGTGGTGCACACCTGTAATCGCAGCTACTTGGATGGCTGAGGCATGAGTATCACTTGAACCTGGGAGATGGAGGTTCCAGTGAGCCAAGATCACGCCACTGCACTCCAGCCTGGGTGATGGAGTGAGACTCTGTCTCAAAAAAAAAAAAGACTTGAACCATTTAAAAAAAAATGAATCATGCTAGTCGTGATTAACTATAGAAAAGATAGAAAGTATAGGTAAACAATAAAACCACTACTAACATCTTGGTTAGTACAGTCGCTATCATCACCACCTCCACCACTCTCATCATCATCAAAATTGCTACCAATTAGGAGCTTATACCCTATTCCACGTACTTTGCGAGGCTCCTTAAATACGTTATCTCTAGATCTAACAACATTTTGTAAGGTAGGTAACTATGGGCCCATTTTAGAGATGAGAAAACTGAGACTCAGAACTGTCCCAGCTCACACAAAGCAATAGACATCAGAGGTGGGGTTTCCATGTGGGTCTGTGTGCCTGCTGCCACTCTGGTCTCTCCTCATCTTTAAGATGAAACGATGACCCTTACTCTCCTGGCCACCATATAAGGTTTTTGTGAGAGTTGGGTAAGATGCTGGATGCAAAAGCGCATTGCAGACTGCAAAGCCCTGTACAGACGCAAGGTTTGTAGGCAGTCCCTGGCATCCCGCCAGACACCATACCCAGCTGCCACATAAGTGAGCAATATGGTATTTAATTGGGTCTCATTGAGACATGGAACCTGGGAAGTTCTGTGCAGAGTCTGGGTAAAGGGAAGGAAGTGAAATGAGCAGAACTAGGCAGATGAGCCTGGACATCATGAGTTGAGGATCAAGAGAATGACTGGACCACATGGCAGGATTGATGGAACAGAAATTGTGCTGGGCAGTGGGAACCCCCACAGTTCCCATTAGCCACACCAACTAAGCATTTAGTAAAAACCAAAACTGTGCCCAGTATGCAAAGGCAGCCTCAAAGCTAATTCCTTAGCCTCTCTTCCAACTAGATGGTCAACTTCTTACAAAAAAATTCTAGAACCACTGGAGGTGCCAAGGCACAAGAGGGGCATGAGTTTGAAGATGAGGGGTGAGGACAGTTAAGTGCCTGAGTGTGAGAAATGGGCCGGGCAACTTGGAACGAGGCTCCCTCTGTCCCTGTGGTCTGCGTCTCTCAGCTTTCTCTCTTCTGTGTCTTTGTTGGTGTCGCTGCCTTTCTCCACCTCTCCTTCATTCTGACTTTTAGAATTTAGAAAATATGTGGTATTTTCTAAGTATTTGGCCCCATTATGTTTGGGAGAGCGTTGGGGTCAGGAACTGGTGCTCATATTGAAAGGCATAAGTAAGGAGGCCCCAACATCCTAAATGTCTTCCCCAAATGCCAGCCAAGTTCCCTGCCAGGCTTGGACGCTGAGCTCCACTCCCATGTTGGAGGTCCTGATGGCAACCTGGGAAATTAACTGGAGTTCTGTTGGGCAACTCTCTGCCAGGGCAACTCTCCAGCCCCCTGTGGCTTCTGCATTTGTCTTGGAAGAGGACCAAGCCAGGAGTGGAGTTTGACCAAAAGTAGGTGGAATTGACTCATAAGAGCTAACTCAGGCAGTCACTATCATCCAAAGAAAAGAGACGGTGGGTGGGGGAGGGAAATTGGAGCGCATCAGTGAAGATGGACTTTGCCGGGAAGAACTTGTAGCCACAACCTGGGAGGTAGCAACGGTGGTTACGTGCCGCTGCACATGTCCTTTCACTGGGACCATGGCAGGAACAGAGGCTGAACTTGAACTTCACATCCAGGCACTGTGAAGGTGAATCCAAGAATGAAGGTAGCCTCCAGGCTCACCATTATGGGACACCTGGATCTGTCCCTAGCATGCAGAAATAACCAGGCCTGGTGATATGATTGGGAACTCTTATACCAACCAGGCATCTTGTACTTGGCTATGTGGCCCTGAGTCCTGTGAGCTGGGAGAAGTAGGGAGCCAATGATGGCTGTCCTGCTCACTGTTGTGGTGGTGGCTTCCTTAAGAGAGGACACCAGTTGGGCATGAACTTTCTCAGTGCTTTATTCTCTGTATGAAAGATTAGACTACATCTACCTTCCTTCTTGGAATGCTGCTGGGCTTAATAGAAAAAGGGGTGTTGATGTATGTTCTCACATGTAAGTGGGAGCTCAACGATGAACACATGAACGCGGAGAGGGAAACATCACACACGTTGTTGGTATTGGGGGCCTAGGGGAGGGATAGATTAGGAGAAATACCTAATGTAGATGATGGGTTGATGGGTGCAGCAAACCACCATGGCACGGTTAGTTACATGATGTATACCTATGTAACAAACCTACATGTTCTGCACATGTATCCCAGAACTTAAAGTGTAATAAATAAATAAAAGAGGGCATTTATGTGGTATTTGCAGTGAGGAGGTTTTTCAAAGTAAAGAGTGATGTAAAGAGGAAGAATGATGGATGGAGATTTTCTCAATGGAAAATGATGAATGAATGTTTAGGACAATAAGCCATTGTGTTGCAGCAGCGAACAAGCACTTGGATAATTTGAGATGAAAAAAAATCACATAGGACTAAAAAAATGTGCAAATGCATACAGTCTAATTGGAGTCAATGCCAGGGATCTGCCAACCTATTAACTAGTTTAATAGATTAATCAGATTATCACTATTAACCACTATCAATTAGTAGACCTCGACCATAATGTCATTGCTCCTTTACAGTCTTTGGGGTTCACAGAGATTTCCAGGGAGGGAAGCAAAACCACTCGGTATCCCCTGCCTGATCTACCATACATTGCCCCTCTACTCTGTACTTCACTGCCACCAGGTTATCACAGGGAAATGAGGGAGACCGTTTCTGTTCAAGGGTGGGACTTGGCATTTGGAATGTGGAGGTCAAGGTCTTCATAGCATAGATTAACTTTCCACCTAAAGATGGAGAGAGTGACTTTGGGAGGGTGTTATGAAACCTTCTTAATGCCCTACTTAGATGGGCTCATATGGAGGTGAACCTCACAGATTTAGTAATTAAATAGCAGAATTCCAGGGACTCAGTCATGGAGCCCTATCAAGTCCTGACATTCCTTGGCCCAGGACTAACCCGGCTGATAGCCCAGTATTGGTGCTTTCATGATCATTGCTCTGAACTAAGGCCTGAAGAATCACTTCTTTGGTCCTCTGACCCAAGGAGTCACTTCTTTCTCATCCTGTTTCCTCAGTCCCTGGATCTCAAATTCTACCTGGCTCCTCATCTGTGGCCCATCTCACTTTCATGGGATGGAGCTCTTTCTCCATGATTCCCTTGCTTCAATCCATCAAAATGCTCCATGAGGGTCTAGAAACCAAGTTTTCTGAAGGATGCCTGAAGAATTATGAGTTATTCAGATTGAAGAAGAGGAGACACCAGGAGGAACCATTGCTGTCTTTAATCCACTGACGTGTGTGTATTTGGAAGTGCAATGCAGAATTAAGACCCATTGGAAGTTGGAGAGACTGGATTTCATATCAGTATAAGGAGGTCAGCTGCTCCAATATTTAGGAGCTGAGCCACCACTCAGGCAGCTGATTCTTGAGGAATTGATCATCATTATCATCATCATCTTCAGTCATCTGCATCATCATCACCATTCACTGAACAGTCACTGGATTCAGGCCCCCTGCTAAGCACTTTACATACATCATCTTGTGCACATAGCTTGTCACTTTATGTGCAGCATCCCTTCTACTTACTGTCACTTCCTTTACTCTCTCAGGCTCATCCTCCCCATTCCTCAATGCCCCTGGCATGTGGTCCTCAGGGGGCTTGGAGCCTGGGAAGAGGAAACTTGACATGGCTGGGAAATCTGAGGAGAGGGCCATGGCATTAGGGAGGCGTCCACAGAACTGCAGGTTTTAGAAAACCAAGTACTTGCTGGGTGCAAAACCAATTTCACTCTCCTTTATCTGACAACTAGGCAATTTAGTCCTTAGGCTAAGAAGTAGATAAAATATAGCATTCTTTTTCTGAGTTCCCTGACCCCACACACCATGAGATATACCATCCCCACTGCCCTTTCCAGCATCCTCTACCCGACCCACACAGAGAGCTGCATATAGAAAGGAGGCATTCTCAAGTTTATGTGAAATTTAAAGACTTTAGTTTCTTCTTCCAGGAGAATTTTTTCTACAAGGCTAATCTCTCATCATACAATAAAAACCTTTGTTCCCCTATTATTAAACGAGTACTATGGTTCAGAGAGCAAATGTGAGCATTTTGGGGGGATTTGTCAGGAAGCTTGATTCCCCTCCAACTATGCTATATGGACAAGTGCCAGCATAAACGAGAATGGATTAGGGAATGGGGGAGGTATTGTTAGTGGGTACAGAGTTTCAGTTTGGGATGAATGTTCTGGTGATGCTTACACAACATTATGCACTTATTGCCATTGAATTGTATGCTTAAATATGGTTAAGATGGGTAAAAAAAAAAGAGAGAAGGAAAGAAACTGGCTGAGCATAACATTTGGAGACATGGGGGCAGCTAGCAGAAGAAACAGGGGAAGAGTTGAAAGGATTGCTCTCTCTTGTACATTGCTTGGGGGAGATGCAAAATGGAATAATCCCAATGGGGAGCCGTCAGCAATAACCAGCCATAATCACAGATGCTCGTGCCCTTTGACCAATGATCTCACTGCTGGGGATTCATTCTAAGGATGTGCCTGCACTTGTTCAAGATGACGCTGAACAAGGGGCCTCACTGTGGCAGCATCAGGAGCAATACAAGATTGGAATTGGAAACAGCCCAGGTGTCCATCCAGAGGGGAGCTGGTTAAATAAACTGTGAGAGAGCTATGTAAAGATACACAATGTAACTCTGTGTGTGTGTGTATTTGTGTGTGTGTGTGTGTGTGTGTGTGTGTGTGTGTGTGTGTGTTGTGTAAGAGAAAGATCCAGCAAGCTTCCTATATACTAATATGGCTAGGTCTCCAGTAGAACCTCTCCATAGTAAGATTTATTAATATAAAGTAAAAATAGCAAATAGCAGAATAGTATAAATAAAATGCTACCTTTGCGTAAAAAATAGGGGGGAAAGCTGAACACATGTATTTGTAGAAAGAAACACAGGTGCATACACAGGAGCTAAGGAAATCAGTTACCTTCAAGGGAAGCTGTGGAGGAGGGGGAGAAGGTGGGATAGAGATAGGGTGGGAGCTAGGCTTTCATCATATACTTGTATATCATTTTTATTTTTTAATTGTATGAATGAATACATTACCTAGTCAGATTTTTCTCAAACAAAAAAAGGGATGAATAGAGCAGCCCGTTGCAAATTCTAAAACACTGTGCAGCTATAAGGAGTGAATAATGAGAAAATAATAATCCTCTTAATAATAATAATGACCATTGAGAGTAACAATACTGTCAATACTCTCATTTCTGAAATATTTACTAATTGCCAGGTGCAATGCTAAATACTTTATGTCTGTTACCTTCTTTGATCCTTACAGAACCTAGGGATACAATGATTTTCAGTACTAGAGATGAGGAATCTGGCAATCAGAGTAGGTAACTAAGTTATTCAAGGTCATATTTCTAGAAAGTTGCAGAGCTGCCATTTGAACCTAGATCCTTCGCTGCCAAGACGTGGCTGTTGACTCTCTGCCATACATTCCCTTGTGCTAGATGGCTTACGTGGGGAGCTTCTTTATTTCCTATGCTGCCAGTGCTTTCCCTAGCACGACACACCCATATTCCAAGAAGCTCAGCTCTTCTGTGGTCTTCTTCTCTGTGCCATTCTTGGAAAAAGCTGAACACCTTGACACCGCCAGTCTACCGCAGGCCATGTGGTCATTCTGTTCTTCAGGAGGTATTTTTGGTCATAATTTTCCTACGATATCCGGACAAGTGCCATGATTATGCATAATGCTTCCTTGCGGTCGCTCGCAGCCTCCCTGAAATATCCAATCCAGGGCCATGCTGGCTCCACCACTTTGGATGGAGCCCAGAAGAAGGTTTTTATGGGACACGTCTTTAAACTCGTGAACGATTTAGGAATAGCTTGGCTATGAAGGCAATATGCGTACAGATGTACAGCAAAGCCTTTTCCTGTGTTCAGATGACCGCAGAGCCACGCACTTAAACTTGCAAATAGGGCTGGGGTAATTACATGGTCCCAGAGGAGGCCTAACAGTCAAAAGAAAAATTGGTCATAAAAATAATTAGATCACAGGATATTTATAAAAGTTGGGTCTAGAAGTAGACACACAGACTTCATCCTCCTTTGACTTAAGTGAAGGGACCCTGAGTTGGGAGCAAGTTGAGAAGCAGAAGGGCTGGCATCTGGGGGATTTAAATTCCAGGCTACCTGTCCTAGGGCACAGGCCTGCTGCTGATGGGATCACCAGACGGAAGGAGAAACTTTTTCAAAAGATTCCGTTGGCGAAGTCTGTGGCCTGCAGGCGCCCAGCGCTTTTCCTTAAATGGAGCCCAAACTGCCCTTTTCCCCAGCACCATGCTTGATGACTTGTCTTTCACACAGCCGTTGATATATTTTAAAGTTAATGGTACTCTGTGACCAGAGAACGAGGCAACTGACGTGTAAGTTCTTACTGGAGGGCTGAGTTATGGGTGCCTCTCCGGAAACTGAAGGACCAGTTTGTTTCGGGATAAATGGCCTTATTGTGTTCTGTTTGCCTTATCTCAGCCGATTTCCCACAGCTAGCCTAACATGTTTGGGTGTAGTATTCAGGGTTTGTTTTTGTTGTGAACAGCAGCTAAAGTATACCTGTATATCATCATCCCCCCAGGCCATATCCTGCCCCCCAGGATCTGAGTACCAGTTACAGTGAATTAAGTTCCCTATTAAGGGGCGTCTAGACCTTTTCCTGGTGAGGTTTGCTGGTGGGGAGCTGGCTTTTCCTTTCAGCGATGAGTATGTTGAAAATCAATGATGCTTTCTACAAAGATGTTAGGGATGACTGTATCATAGAAAAAAAGAACAGTTTTTCCTTTTACCTTCACACTCAACAGAGAATACTTCACCTCTGGTCAACAAAATGTGTGTGGGTTATTTTTTCTTATACTGACCAGATCTTTGATGCCAGTTGGATGGCCTCTAATTCAATTCAATCCTGACACTATCTACCTGGAGTTAGAGTGAGATTTCACAGATTAAAGGTTCAGTCCCACAAGACTGCAAGACTGCCCCCATTCAGATGCCAATCACAAATCTCAGGCTGTGACCTGTGCTTCTGACCAGGTGGCTGTAAATTGGAGGTTTCCATGACCCGCTCCTCGTGGTTGATTATGAGGTAGGATTGCTCCCAGACCTCAGGGAAATACTTGACTTACTTTTATCCATTCATTATAAAAGAATGCACCTCAGGGTACAGCTTGAAGAGACAGACAGGGCAAGGTATAAAGGAAGGGGTGCAGAGCTTCCCCTCTAGGAGCATGCCCCTCTCCCAGTTCCTCCATGTCTTCAGCAATCCAGAAGCTTCCTGATTCCCAGCCTTTTGGATTTTTATAGAGTCTTGTTTATGTAGGCACAATTGATTATATCATTGGCCATTGGTGATCACCTCAACCTTCAGTCCCTCCCCTTCTCTGGAGGTCAGGGAGTAGAGTTGAATATCCCAATCCTCCAATCACAGGGTTGGTTCCACTGGTAATCAGCCCCCATCCTGAGGCTATCCAGGGACCCCCAGCCAACAGTCAACCATTAGCATACAAAAGGACAAATCACTTAAGCTAGTTTAAGGGTTTTAGGAGTTGTGTGCTAGGAAACCTCCTAGTTTTCTAGCACTTGTGCTTGGATGAAGACCAAATATATATTTCTTATTAAAAATCATAATATCTACTGAGTGTGGTGGCTCACGCTTGTATCTCAGCACTTTGGAGGGCCAAGGTGGGCAGGTCACTTGAGGCCAGGTTTTGCCAGCCTGCCCAACACAGCAAAAACCCCATCTGTGCTGAAAATACAAAAAAATTAGCAGGTGTGGTGGCGCATGCCTGTAGTCCCAGCTACTCGGAGGCTGAGGCCGTGAGAATCACTTGAACCTGGGAGGCAGAGGTTGCAGCAAGATTACACCACTGCACTCCAGCCTAGGCAACAGAGCAAGACTCTGCCTAAAAAAAAAAAAAAAAATCACAGTATTACAGTAACACATGCCAGGATGGGGGAGAGAGAACTGTAAGTAAGTTCCTGTAACTAGACTCTCTGTCTGACCATCTCAGTGGGAGTTTTCATCATAAGCATTGGAAGCCCTGGCTCCTGTGCAGGTCTCGGTTGCTGTTCCAGCCAACTGCTGTCAACAGGACTCAGAGGCTCTCACAGCTAGTGACCCACTTGGTGGTGGTTGCTCCTGCTGCCCCTCTGAGGTAGGTCATTTCTCTTTCCTGTGGTAACCCTCTGCAAACCTCTCAGCAAGATGCTGCGCCTGTGACTGTGTGGATTCTTGACCCTGCTTACAAAGTTCCCAGGCTGTTTCCTGAAAGTTCTCTTAAGGAACTTGTTCTGATGTTCCTAGCATCAGGAAGTCACTGTAGAGACACAGTTACATCTGGAGTTTTGCAGAGGGAATTCGCCAGTCCTTGGTGACTGTGTGTGATCTCAGGTAGCACTTGGTGACAGCTCTGGATTCTCTTTCCTGTGTCCCACTATGGGCTAACCAGGCAAACCAAATCCCGTGAATAACCTGGATTACCTGCTGCTCCCGAAGATGGGTATGCAACTGTGAAAGGAAAATATCTTGGGCCCGCAAAATCACTAAGGTAAAGGGAAAATTCAAGCTGGGAACTGCTCAGGTCAAGTGTGCCTCCCCTTCTATTCAGAGTCATCCCTCACTGAGATAGATGCATATTCTGATTGCCTCTTTTAGAAAGGCTTATCAGAAACTCAAAAGAATGCAACCATTTGTCTCTTATCTACCTGTGACTGGGAAGCCCCCCTCCCTGTTTCAAGTTGTCCTCACCTTTCTGGGCAGAATCAACATACTTCTTACATATATTCATTGATGTCTCATGTCTCCCTAAAATATATAAAACCAAGTTGTGCTCCAACCACCTTGGGCACAAGGTTGAGAATGCACACCCCTTCCTGAGGCTGTGTCAGGGGCTCACTTCTCAACCTTGGCAAAATAAACTTTCTAAATTAACTGAGACCTGTCTCAAATGTTTGGAGTTCACACAAGTCATCTCTGACATGACTCAAGGTTACTTTCAGTTGGGGCCATGTCTTCGTTTGCTTGGGCTGATTTAACAAAATACCAGACTAGGTGACTTATAAACCACAGAGGCTTTTTTTTTTTTTTTTCTCTCACAGATATGGAGGCTGGGAAAGTCCAAGGCCAAGGTGCTAGCAGATTCAGTGTGTGGTGAGGGCCTGCTTCCTGGCTCATCCATGTTCCTTCTTGCTGTGTCCTTGCATGGTAGAAGGTGCGAGGAGTCTCTCTGAGGACTCTTTTATAAGGGCACTAATCCCGTTCACCTCCCAAAGGCCCTACTGATCTCCTAAAACTATCACATTGGGGGATGAGGACTAAGCTCTGATTTTTTATCTGGTGGTGGTTGCTCCTGCTGCCTATCTGCTGTGGGTGGTTTCTCTTTCCTGTGATAACTCTCTGCAAACCCCGCAGCAAAATGCTGGCCCCATGACTATGTGGATTCCTATCTAAGGGGTTTGGGGAGTCATGCCCTACAAACCATAAATTCTCATCAGATGGGTTTTATTGAACCCTGTATATTGTGACTTACTTTCCAATCTGACTCTGGCATAACAAGGAAGAAAATCAAAATGTTTTACCCCCAAAATATATTTCCTTGCCATACCTTGAAATTGCCCTGCAAATTCTCTTGTGGGAAAAAGCCACATTCTTATAAGAATCCTTTTTCCCCTTCCTTCCTTCCCAGATCCAGGAGGTAATCAACGAAGAGCCAGACAACCTTTAAATTCCGGTAAGAAACCATTTACAACCTGCTCTCTCTGAAGTCTGCTATCCAAGAGCTTCCTCTCCTTGAACCTTCCCTTACTTTCCACCTCCTGCTAGTGGTCCTGTAGGATTTCAGCATAGCTCTACCTTAGCACTCACCATGTTGAAGTGAAGTTGTTGCTTGTGCATCTGTCTTGAGCTCCTAGAGATCCAGGACAGGATCTTACTCTAGTTTGTATCCAGCAGGGTACCTGACACAAAGTGGCACTCTGCTGGTATTTTACAGTTGGAACTGAATGGGATCCACGTAGTCAGCAGCTAACTAGGAATTGTGCTCTCTTTATGGGTTAGCCCTACTTGTCCATTTAAGATAGTCACACGTGGATTGGCCCCAATCTTTCTGAGTTGATTAAATAGCCTCCCAATGCTATTTCTTGGGGGTGCTAAGTTCTACTCCCTTCTTGCTGAGGCAGTTCTTAACTCCCAGGGATTACCTGGATATATTTCAGGGGCCTGCAAAGTTGCTGCAAGTGTGTATATATGTGCAAACAGGATTGATTCCCTCTTTTCCTGAGGGTGGGAGCCCATAGGTTTCATCAATTTTCCAAATGGGCTCATGAGTTAGAAAGTGTTGGAACCAATCATTTAAACATCTACTGGTGGCTCATTTGGGTGTTGTGGAGACAGGGAGGTGCTAGACCTGGACAAGCTATGAAAGAAAGACGGTTTTAGGGCTGAACTGCACAGTACAAATTATCAATGCAAAGGAGTTCTAAGCAGGAGGATCTATGATGCCAAGTGCATTGGTGTCTGTGGAGGGTCCTTGGGAGGGCCCATATGCTGTAGGGTTTTTGGCTCAAGAAACAAGTTCCTTGTTCCAAATCTTTTAATGATTATAAAGTGATCAATTGTCTTTATGTTCTATAGGTCCTTTAAAACAATGAATTAGCATGTATCTTGAGAACTTAACTCTATGTGAAGCTCTACGTTCATTGCTTGAAGAAAAAGTTCAGCCTTTTAAGAGGAAAAAGCCTGGTTTCCCATCAGCTCTGTGGTGTAGGTGCTTGGGGCTTTGGACAAGTCCCTTGGCCTCTGAGTCTGAGACCTCATTGATAAACTGAGGATAATACAATTTACTCTTGTGGAATTGATTGTTTTTGTCAATCCTTTCTTTTGGAGGAGCAGTCCTTCGTGGTTGTGTTTTTTTTTTTAGATGGAGTTTCACTCTTGTTGCCTAGGCTGGAGTGCAATGGCGCAATCTCAGCTCACCGCAACCTCTGCCTCCTGGGTTCAAGCAATTCTCCTGCCTCAGCCTTCCAAGTAGCTGGGATTACAGGTGCATGCCACGGCGCCCAGCTAATTTTTGTATTTTTAGTAGAGGTGGGGTTTCACCATGTTGACCAGGATGATCTCGATCTCTTGACCTCATGATCAGCACCGGCTTTGGCCTCCCAAAGTGCTGGGATTTTTTTTTTTTTTTTTTTTATCTGTAACACCCCACACTTCAGGCTGAGTAGGGACTTGACCCAAGCTTGACCTCTCCTCCTGAACTCAGTGATGAGCTGGAGAGTAGGCATGGGATCCAGACTTGGCCCATCAGTGTCCTTCCTTCTATGAAGTTTTTCTAGTGGTAGATTAATCTGTTCTTACTCTTAACTCAGATTGATTCAAACTGGGTCTCAGTTTTCTATAACCAAAATTGTACTGAATAACAAAGCATCTGAATTGTGAGATTTTTCGCAGAGTAGAAATAATTTATAGGGTAGTTAACATGGTGTCTGGTGCCTACATGCTCAAAAATATACACTTAAAAAATAACAGCATAATGTTACAATGAAGAAGCTTCTTTATTTTAACCCATATTTGAACTTGAGCTATTGAAATTTGTTAGGCATAGCCCTCCTTTAATGTCTTTGCTAATGCCGTTCTCTCTGCTTGCAATGACTCTCCTTGTCTACCTGCCATTGCCTAGGTCACTTCTAGTTATTCCCAAAGTCTACTTTGTGTGATATTCTTTTTGTTACGATTTGTCTGGTACATCTTTCCCCAGTCCTTTTCAGAGTTCTAAATTTATAGATATGTTTCTGTGAAATAGCACATGGCTAAACAATTACATTCTTCATTTGTTTGGTGAGTTGAATCTATTTACAATTACTGCAGCTTCAGATATGTTTGAATATATTGTATTTATTTATTATATAGCATTTTCTTTTATTAGTTCTGTTTACTCTATACTGCTTTCCCTGACTCTCCTTCCTTCCTTCCTTCCTACCTTTCTACCTTCCTACCTTCCTTTCTTTCTCTTCTTCTTTCCCTCCTTTTTTCTTTTTCTTTCTTTTTCTTTCTTTTCTTTTCTTTCTCTTTTTCTTTTCTTTTCTTTCTTTCTTTCTTTTTCTTTCTTTCTTTTGTCTTTCTCTCTCTCTTTCTTTCTCTCTGTCTCCTTTTCTTTCTTTCTTCTTTCGACATTTTGCTCTTGTTGCCCAGGCTAGAGTGTAATGGTTCAATCTCAGCTCACTGCAACCTCTGCCTCCTAGGTTCAAGTGATTCTCCTACCTCAGCCTCCCAAGTAGCTGGGATTACAGGTAGCCACCACCATACCTGGCTACTTTTGTATTTTTAGTAGAGACAGGGTTTCTCCATGATGGCCAGGCTGGTCTCAAACTCCTGACCTCAGGTGATCCACCTGCCTTGGCCTCCCTAAGTGCTGGGATTACAGGCGTGAGCCAGCACGCCTGGCTGACTCTTCTTTTTTGTCTTTATTTCCCTTTCCATCCCTCCCTGGTTTGGAAGCTATATATTTCATTTTTATTCTTTCAGTGGTTGCCCCTAAAATTTTAATGTTTATTTGACTTAACAATATCAAGTTACCTCTATTGCCTTGCAAACAATCTAGGAATCTTGATATGCTTTAACTCTGATGTAATAGGACCTGTCTAGCATGTTATTGCTGTCTAATATTTTAGCTCCATCTTATTTTGGTACCAATCAAAATTATCATCATTAATATTTTTGCTGTTTTAGAAATCAATGCTTGTTTAGTATTATCTGTATGGTAATCAACATCTTTGCTCTTTAATGCTTCTTTCTTACTCTCTTCTGGGTTCAGTTTCTTTTCTCCTGAAGTTTATCCTTTAGAAATTCTTTCAGGGAGAGTCTGTTGGTGACAGGCTCTCTGTTAGTTTTTATTTGTCTACAATATTTTTGTGCTCAGCTTAGAATTCTAGGTTAACAGTAATTTTCACTTAGTCCTCTGAAGATCTTGTTTGTTCCATTGTTGCTTGTTTCAGTTGTTTCTATTGAGAAGTCAGCTGTCTACTTGCCATTCCTCTGTAGGTAGTTTCTTTTTTCTGTCTTGTTACTTTAAATATTTTATTCTTTGAGTCTGGTGAATTATGATTTCTCTATAAGGCATGTAAAAGTAGGCTTTTATTTATTTTGCTTAGAACTTGTGGCATCCTGAATCTATGAATTCTTGTTTTTTACTTCTCAGCTATTATCTCTCTGATTATTGCTTCTCCCCAGTCTTTATCATCTTCATCTGGAGCTCTCATTAGGTGTACAGTGGGTTTTCTCATTCTATTTTCTTTCTTTTTTTTTTTTTTTTTTGAGATGGAATCTTGCTATGTCGCCCAGACTAGAGTTCAGTGGGTGCCATCTCAGCTCACTGCAACCTCTGCCTCCCAGGTTCAAGCAATTCTCCTACCTCAGCCTCCTGAGTAGCTGGGATTACAGGTGCCTGCCACCATACCTGGCTAATTTTTGTACTTTTAGTAGAGACAGGGCTTCACCATGTTGGCCAGACTGACCTCAAGTGATCTGCCTGCCTCAGCCTCCCAAAGTGCTGGCATTACAGGTGTGAGCCACTGTTCCCAGCCCTATTTTTATTCTGTTCTCTGACAGAAATAAGAGCCATGCATGTGCTCTTATTTCTATCATTTTCTTTCTATATACTACATTCTGATTATATTTCTCAGATCTCTTTTATTTGCCTAATTGTTATAGTCCAAGTGAGTCTGATCTGCTATTTATCCTACTTGCTGAGTTTTAAAATTTCTGTGGCCATATAAAAAATTTTCACAAGTTCTCTTTCGTTCTTTTCCAAATCTGTTTTTTTTTCTGTTGTACTTTTTACATTTTTAAATTTTATGTTCCTTCCTTTTTGTCTAATAAATTTACACTTACTAGTTTTGTGGTCTCTATCATATTATTCATTTACTTCAAGTTCTTGGCAGTCTTATCTGATTTTGCTTTTTTTCTATTTATTGACATTTGCTGATAATGTGACTCTTCATGGGTTTTGAAATTTTGGATTGTGAATTCATATTCAAGAGCCTTTATCTTTGGGAATCTTTTTCATCCAGAGTTGAGAATTTGTATCTTCTCCCTTTTTAATTTATGGTAATTAATATTTGTGTGTGTGCTTGTGTGTGTGTGTGTGTGTGTGTGTGTGTGTGTGTGTAATAGAGGCTTAATGAACACTTGTATTTGTTGATGACATGGAAAACCCACAAAAAGACACTAAATATCCTCATTCCTTTTATTGGAAAGGCACCTCATTTCTCTAAGATGTCCTCTCCAAGATGTTTTGCTTATGAGTCTGTGAGTATTTTCATTGTTGTTAAGATATGCATTTTTGAGACAAGAGGCTGTAGCTGGCCTTGGAAGAAGGGAAATGAGAACAGGTTCTGGAAAGGGGAAAAGGACAGAACAATCCTTCCATCACAGGAGGGAGAGACAGCACTGAACAGAAAACAGGTGAGTAAACAAGAATATCAGCATCCCTGGGTTGAGATAGGGGGAGCAAAGACAAGAATAGCATGGCTTCGATCTAAAAGGGTTGGAGGGGGGTACCTCATGGTATGCATCAGAGGATGGAGACTCAGAGAAAGTGGGTACAGGTTTATATAACCATGTTTCTGCCTTCATTAATAGTAGCAAAGGCCAATGAAAGGACATCATGTGCCAGGCACTGTGCTAAGAGCTTTACCTGGATTCTTCCATTCAATAGTCATAACAACTCACTGAGAAGGCACTGCTATGCTCCCTGCTATATAGATGGGGGACATTGAAATTCAAGAGGCTAAGAAACCTGACCCACACCATGCAGCCTGAAAGAGGAGCAGAGCCGAAATCGGAACCCAGCTCCGTGGTACTCCGGAGTGGGATCATGCAGCCACTTGAGGGCTGAGCTAGCACTTCCACTGACCCATGGTGCGAAATATTTAATTCGTGTGGTTGCTCCTCTGGGGTCCCTCTTATGCTATGGGGGAGAGTTGCTGTGGATGGGAAAACCCTGTTTATAGAAATCACCAATAGCACAACGCACATGGTAGGTGCTTAATAAATATTCACCTAATAAAAATCTAATATTTTTTCCTTTGTAGAATTGAGGAACTGAACCCTGGAGAGTGGAATAGAATGTGTTACACTGAGACCCTCTCCTCCCTTGCCTCATTCTTGTCTTTAAAGCCTTGCTCAGTCAGCTGGAGAGACCCAGTGTCCTGAACCCTCGCTGTGCAAAGAGTCTGGGCTGTGTGGGATTCCCATGAAAAGTGCCACCCACAGGCCACTAATGGGGATGGGAGGCGCTGCCTGGCCATGTGGAGCTTCTTCTCGTTTGTTTCTGCTGAGTCCTAATATGATTAATCCTCTTCTGGATGATGAAAAGAGAATACACAATGAAGGGGATTCCTCCCTTGCCCCCACCTCCTACACAGAGGTCCAGGCTCCCATCCAGCTGGCACAAAACCTGACATTTGTAAGACAGGACCATCCATGTTGGAGGAACTTCCCAGGACTGTGCTTTGCGCGTACACCCAGCATCTTAAGCACATATTCCCCTGGGAAAGGAGACAGTCCAGAGAGAGAGAGAGAGAGAGAGAGAGAGGGTGTGTGTGTGTGTGTGTGTGTGTGTGTGTGTGTGTGCGCGCGCACCTCTGTTGGGCATTGGGGGAGCTCACTTGTCAGAAATTTGCCACCAGGATCCTTCCTTTAATGGGAGCATACTTGTTTCTTACTGTTGGAACTTTGGACCCCCTTATGTTACAGGCATAATCTCTCTGTGCTTTGCTAGGGAAGTGGAGCAACCCAGAAGAGGCCACTGGTTTGGGCAGGTGATGTCCCTTTCTCTGCCTTGTTCCTTGGCTCTCCATATTTCCTTCTTTCTTGCCTTCCTGCCTCTCTCCCTCCCTGCCTCCCCTCCTTCCCCACCCCACTTCCTCCCTCCTTCCTTCCTTTCTTCCTTCCTTCTTTTTCCTCACCCTCTCTTTTTTTTTATTTTTTACTTCTTTTCTTCCTTCTCTTCTCTGCCATCCTACTTCCTCTCTCATGCTCCCTCCTTTGTTTCTGTAAACTTTCCCATCCCTAGACCCACCCACCCCACCAGCTTTGCTCTTCCCAAAGGTGCAGTATGGCACCTGCACCTGCCATTCTCCCTCACCCTTGCCAGCCTCCTGGGGTCTCCAAAGGTCCTGGCTTGCCTGTAGCCCCAGGTTGACCCCACAGAGCTTCTTCCCAGCTTCTGTCTTGGCCTCGGGCTATGTCTGAGACTGAGGAGCTGTGAGGTGCACCTGCTGAGTTTAAGCCTCCTGCTGGGGACATCTCCTAGGCTAACAGGGTGGAAATGCCCAGATGATGGGGCAAACTCTCTGCATGCCTCCCATCAGTGAGGGACTTCTGAGGCTCTCTGTGCTGACTCACAGTCATGGGCTTACCTGGCAGTGGGGCTCCCAATGGGGGAAAGAGCCCTGTGAGCCTCAGAGGCCCTGATTAGCATTTGAAAGAAAGGTCAGCAAGAAAGGATTTCCTAGGCCTGCTGGGAGAAGAAAGGAGGATAGTGAGGAAACTTACCACCTGCCTGGCTCCCAACAGGCTCATCTGCTGACCAGGTGGCCTTTGAGAGGATAAAAAGAGCACCAGATAAGGATTCTAACCTCAGCTCAGTCACTGGGGAGCAAAGGGGCTATGGTTAGGTTATTAAACACCTCTAAGCTGCACTTTTCTCACTAAAAAGAGAAAGTCAGACAAAGTCTGTAAAGTGCTTTTCCTTCTAGAATTATGAGGGCCCAGGTGGCGGTGGGGTGAGAGGGCTGGGTGACCCCTGAGAACACTGTGCACTGACTTTGAGGACAGGCTTTGGAACAAATGCCAGCTCTGTGTGTGACTTTGGACAAGGTGCTTACTTAACTTACTTGAGTCTCAGTTTTCACATCTGTATAGTGGGAGTGATACTTTATGGAATGGTTTTTTGTTTGTTTGTTTTTGTTTTTTTTGAGACACAGTCTTGCTCTTTTGCCCGGGCTGGAGTGCAGTGGCGTGATCTTGGCTCGCTGCAACCTCCATCTCCCAGGTTCAAGCAATTCTCCTGCCTCAGCCTCTGGATTAGCTGGGATTACAGGCGCCCACACCACATCCAGCTAATTTTTGTAGTTTTTTAGTAGAGATGTGGTTTCACCATGTTGACCAGGCTGGTCATGAACTCCTGACCTCAGGTGATCCACCCACCTCGGCCTCCCAAAGTGCTGGGATTACAGGCATGAGCCACTGTGCCCAGCCTCATGTAAGAGTTCAAACAAGTAGGAAAGCAGTGCTTCCCACAAGGCAGGCTGCTTGACCCTAGGCAGTATAAAGGATGATTTGAGCTTATACTCTGGTCCCATTCTCTTTCTAATCTGATTGCCACAGAGATGGTTGGTGTGCCTGAAACATCTCTACAGCACTTACCAATTTCTCCTTTTAGCAAAGGGAGTTTAGGCTTCAGATGGAGGGCTTTCACCTGACAGCAGCAAGCTCTGAGTTTACAGCATTGTTCGCATTTATTATGTTTACATTTATACTTGCCTTCTACTTATTTTTAATATATTTATATGTTGATTTTAGTTATTTTATTTTATTATTACAGTAGCCTCTTCCCCCACTTATCTGAGGTTTTGCTTTCTGCAGTTTCAGCTACCTGTGGTCAACCACAGTCCAAAAATATTCAATGAAAAGTTCTAGAAATAAGCAATTCGTAAGTTTTAAACTGCTGTAACTCTGAGTGGTGTGATGAAATCTCTTGCCAGCTTCTCTGTCCTGCCTGGGACATAAATCATACCTTTTTCCAGTGTATGCAGCACCCACTACCTGCCTGTTAGTCCCTTAGCAGTGTTCTCTGTTATAAGACAGAAAAACTAGTATATGTTCTGTGTAGAGTTCGGTGCTATCTGCGGTTTAAGGCATCCACGGGGGTTCTTGTAACATATGCCATGCAGATAAGGGAGAAACCGTATTTATTTACCTGCTATTTATAGTGATGCTGGTTTTCCATGAAAATGGTGGTATAGAATTTCCTTTTGAAATAAATTTAGGTAATTAAAGGTAGTCTATTGAAGACAAAGATTAACAAGTAACTGAAAAGGCGGTGTGACAATATGGCCAAGATTGTGAATGTGGTCTAAGAATTAGGGAAATGTGTGCATTGCATTTTGGGACATGTAAAGTGCCCACAATGGTCTCTGGCCTCAACTATTATTCCCCTAGAAGGAAGGGCATGTCCTGCCTACATGCTTCTTTTCTGCCTACCATCTCAGCTCCCAGGCAGTACTGATTTTACCAGTCTTCATGGAAGACCCCAGGAAGACAGAGCAGCATGAGCTGTCTCATGCATTCTGTTTAGTCTGTAGATTGGTTCTGACTCAAATGATATCCCCCACTGACAATGGAACGCCATTCCAATGGGCCACCACATGATGAACCATTGAATTTAATAAAAAGTCATTTCAATGAGCTACCAGATGATGAACCATTGAATTTCTACACTAATGATAAATGGGCTGGAATCCCCTTATGGGCCATTGTACTTTAAATAGAATATGTATTACCTTCTGAAATAAAAGCCACTTATGCATACCAACCAATCTATCTCAGTAGAGTGTCACCAAGACAGATCTTGATAGAAGAGCCAATAGCAAGTCAAATGAAAAGCTCTGAGCCCATGACCATATATCACTCAGGGGGTTCCCAGGGCTGCTAGGGCAGTTTGTGAGTTGCTTTGTTCAACTTACAGCTTTCAGTTTTGTTATTAGGAGAGAGAGACAAGATGAGATCGATAGATAACCAAAGGATGCTTCTGCACGCCTTCAATTCAGGGTAGCATCTTGCAGAAAATGCATTTAGCATAGTGTCCTGGTGGTCACAGAGGCTTTCTCCTGAAGGGAGGTCTGAGCCACTTGCTGGGCATTGTCCGTCTCTCACAGTCTCCCTGTTCCAGCTGCATAGTGCTGTAGGCAAGCCATCTTTCTGGAAGCATCTAAAATTTATGCTTAAATAAGCCCATGTCAGAGGTCCTCAGGGAAAAAGAGCTGGCAAGGCACTCTGTGGATGCTACCAAATTGTAGTGGCTGCAGTGCCCAGAGAAACCGGAGGCCATTTCTCTTTGTGTTTGCACTTCCTAGAATGGCCAGGCAGATGGCAGGGTCTCTCCCACCTTCAGCTCTCTTTCAGGATTAGTCAGGCAGCCATGCAAAGTCCATTGGGGGAATCTCCCTGGTAGGAGATTCAAGGAGGAGCCAAAGGTGAGGATCTACCACCTCTTCCTGGCTCCAGGCAGCATTCCTAGAATGGGGTTTCTTACATTATTCTGGAACTCTTACAGCATTCTGCTGAAACATGGCAAGTGCCTTCTACTGGGACGTTTCCTGAATTTCCCTCTAGGACCCAGAAACCAGTTTATTGGTCTGTATTTATGGCTTATTTTTTTGCAGGACACTGCTAGATTGGGTTTTTGTTCTGGAGGACCCCTTCACTGTTTTATTATCTACCCCCATAGCCATTAAAGTACCAGAGATTGCCAGCTGGATATATCACACCCAAGTGAAGCCTTGAAAAGGCCCCAGGGCACCAGAGCTGGAAGAAACACCCTTGGCTCCTGATATACTTGCAAGGCACTGGAAGATAGGAGGTTCCTCTTAAGTGCAAAGGCCATTAAGCTCCAGATGATCCTCAGTGAGCGACACTGTCCTCTCAATATTCAAGAGTCACCCTTTTGTAGGGGAACTCTAGATTGTCCATCTGTGGGACAGAGGTAAAATCTTGCTCCTGTCTCCCTCGGACCTGGCTAGACACTGCTTTCACCAACTCATGGAGCCAAGTCAGCCCTGACAGCAAGAGGCCAAGACCCACAGAACCACCACCGCCCCTCTGTCAGCAGGAATAAGTTGCAGAAGACTCACCTTTATCCATTTTCCCCCAAAGGTTTAGAATCTTGGACTCTTAGAGGGGAAGGTGTTATAGTAGGTAGCCAGTCAGGTATAAGCAAGGCAGGAGAGGGCTCCCTACAACACATCAGGAGTGTTGGGTGATCATCAGGTGATGGTCAGGGGGTTAACTATTTCTCTAAAGTAATAATTGGTCACAGCCAGTGCCAGGGAACAGCACTCTCCTAATAGATAGAAAACAGCTGAAACTGATCAGCAGCTTCCCAATAAGCTCTCAGGAGTGGAGAGGAGTAAGGCAAGATCTTGGAAGCAGGCCAATGTATAAAACCCTGTATTAGTTTGTTCTCACGCTGCTAATACAGACATACCTGAGACTGGATAATTTATAAAGGAAAGAGGTTTAATTAACTCAGTTCCACATGGCTGGTCGGGGGGGGCTGACAATCATGGTGGAAGGTGAATGAGGAGCAAGGTCATGTCTTACATGGCAGCAGGCAAGAAGGCTTGTGTAGGGGGAACTCCCCTTTATAAAACTATCAGATCTCATGAGACTTACTGTCATGAGAACAGCATGGGGAAGACCCGCCCCCGTGACTCAATAACCTCCCACTGGGTCCCTCCCACAACATGTGGGAATTATGGAGAGGAAGCTACAATCCAAAAGGAGATTTGAGTGGGGACACAGCCAAAGCATATCAAACCCCAAGTCAAAAGGTCAAGCTGTGCACTTGGTTTCCTAAGCTGCCCACTTGACCCTCTTTCAAGTTGTACTCTCCTTCTTTTCTTTTCTTTCCTTAAGATCTAAAGCTTTTAAATAAATTTTCACTCTTACTCTGAAAAAAAAAGTTTGTCTTTGCAAAAATATAGCAAAAGCAGAATTTCCTGGTTTCACAGAAGGAGCCTTACCTCTCATAAAATCATCATGGTTTATAATTTTTTAAACCATCAAGTGATCAGCTCATCTTTGGGAAGCAGGGTTCTTAGCAACTGTGGAATACCATGGCTGAAGAAGGGATGGATGCATTTTCCAGGGAGGCCACTGTGAAACAAAGGGCTTTTAAATTTTTTTTTAGACGGAGTCTCACTCTGTCACAAGGCTGGAGTGCAGTGGGGCAATCTCAGCTCACTGCAACCTCTGCCTCCACAGTTCAAGCGATTCTTCTGCCTCAGCCTCCAGAGTAGGTGGGACTACAGGTGCGTGCCACCACGCTCAGCTAATTTTTCTATTTTTAGTAGAGACGTGGTTTCACTATGTTGGCCAGGATGGTCTTGATCTCTTGACCTTGTGATCTGCCCACCTGGGCTTCCAAAGTGCTGGGATTACAGGCATGAGCCACTGTGCCCGGCTACAAAGAGTTTTTTTTTTTTTAATTCCATTTTTATTTTCCATTCGAGGGTGCATGTACCAGCTTGTTACAAGGGTATATTGTATGATGCTGAGGTTGGTGCATCTATTCATCCTGCCATCCAGATAGTGAACACAGTGCCCAACAGGTAGCTTTTCAGCCCTTTCTCCCCTTCCTCCCTTCCTCCTTTTGGAGTCCCCAGTGTGAGTCTATTGTTCTCATCTTTATGTCCATGTGAACCTGAGAGTTGGTTCCCACTTATAAGTGAGAACATGTGATATTTGGTTTTCCTTTTCTGTGTTAATTCACTTAGGATAACAGCCTTCAGCTGCAACCATGTTGCTGCAAAGGACGTGATTTTTTTTTCTGGTTGCATAGTATTCCATGGTGTACATGTACCACATTTTCTTTATCCAATCCACCACTGACGGGCATTTAGGTTGATTCCGTGTCTTTGCTATTGTGAATAATGCTGTGATGAACATACAAGTGCACGCGTCTTTTGGTAGAATGACTTATTTTCCTGAAGCAAAGGGACCTTGTTTTGGAGAACATTATGACAAAAGCAGACACCATGAGAGCAAGTCGGAACTGGAAATAAATAAAACTCTTAGAGAGGTTGCACTTCTTGATGTCTCTCCTTATTCCCAAGAGGGTTTGTAAGAGGGAAGGATAATCTCAGCATTGTTCTTACTTGGCAAATGTTGCAAAAGCTACCGGGCAGAGGCAGGAGTAAGTCCCTTGTTTCATCTGCACAGTCCCTTAGCTTGTGGTCATTAGATTATTTTGGAGCACTAGGAATAAGAAGTCTTGGACTGCCCAGACGTTGAACTAGAGCTTGCAAAGATTAGATCAGGAATACTCTAAGAAAAGGATTAGAAAGCTTTTTGGTCTGTCAGCCAGGAAGACAAGCTGTGTAGCACTGAGGAGAATCATTTTCCCTTTGGTGCCTTCTTTTCCCACGAGTGAAAATGGGTGAACTAATTTTTACCCTGCCCACCTCCCAGAGGCAAGGCCCACAATAGTGGTGTTCTGCTGGGTGACACTGATCACAGAGAGGAAAGGGAGACAGGAATCGATCATCATTCTGGAAGTCCTGCAGAGTGTCAGTGAAAGGTGAATTCTAGGGAGGGCATTGTCCACGAGCTGTGCCTTCTTTGACCTAGCCATGGTTGTCCTATGGGGAATGAAGATGATGTATCTTGGCAGGCAGGTGGCACAATGATTGAGGAGGATATGATGAGACCACAGCATTATTTTCTCCAAACACTCTGGATTTGATGTGTTAGAAAAGAAGAGAGTTACTTTGTTGGTACCATGTCCTGGCTCAAAGCTTCTTCATCACAATTGGCTGATCTGAGGCCAGTGATCTGGGGCAGGGCTGGGAAGTATCCCATGGCTAGACTGACTGTCATAGGTGTCTCTTTCCTGCACACACCTGCTCTCCCAAGACGCTGGAGACAGGATGGAAGCATGTCAGTGGAAATCTTCTGGACATCTTTTTGACAACTAGAAGTCATTTGCACACAGTTGTAGAACTTATTTTAAAACATATTAAACTTTGGAATCATCTAAATGCCAGGACTATGCCATCTACTGGAATGTTATTCCATTATTATTTTTTAAAATAGTGTTTTCCATGCTATTTAATGACATAGAGAAAATGCTAACAATTTCATGTTAAGGGAAATTAGGATAAAAGTTAGATGTTCAATCTAACCCTAATTTTGCAAAAATACACACCCAAGAAAAAGGTGTGAGAGAAATATATAAAAATATTAATAATGGCTATTTTGGGTGGTAAGATTCTAGGTGACATATTCTTTTTTCTTGTCACTGACTTGAAGCATATATGAAACTTTTATATTCCAAAGTTTATAATACATATGAATTATAAGCAGAATATAAAATAAATATCTATAAAAATACAAGCACCTGAAAGCTTGTTCTCTAAGTCCCACTCTCCACTGTTAGAAATTACAAAGAGACAAATCACTTCAGAGGTAATAGACTTTCCTTGTTGCGTCAAGTAACCTGACAGATCTAAGCCTCAGTTTTCTTACCTGTAAAGTGGGAAAATAGTTGCTGCCCCTTACTTTTTTTTTTTGAGATGGAATCTTGCTCTGTCACCAGTTGGAGTGATCTTGACTCACTGCAACCTCCATCTCCCTGGTTCAAGCGACTCTCCGGCCTCAGCCTCCCGAGTAGCTGGGATTACAGATGGGCACCACCATGACTGGCTAATTTTTGTATTTTTAGTGGAGATGGGGTTTCCTCATGTTGGTCCGGCTAGTCTCAAACTCCTGACATCAGGTAATCCATCTGCCTTGGCCTCCCAAAGTGCTGGGATTATAGGCGTGAGCCACCGCACCTGGCTGCTACGGACTTTTTTACTTCACAAAGAGACTGTGAAGACCAAGGGTGATTAGAAAAAGGGATACTGCTGACTTTAAAAGAAAACACAGTGGTGATTCAAGGCAGGTCAGGGTTACTGGGGGCAGTTGAGATCTGTCATCAAGTCATGGTAATAATGTGAACTTTGTCAGCTGCCTTTATCCAAAACAGTTTGTATGCTGGTAGAACGGGTAACTAGTTAATTCACTCTGCTGAAGCTGTAGGGTTTTGTTGCTGTTGTTTATCATGTTTTTCCTTATTTATTTTTAAAAACATGGACAAAAAATGTGTTTATGGTGTATATGATGTTTCAAAATACATATACATAGTGGAAGGACTAAATTAAATAAACAAATAAATTAACATCTGTATTACCTCACATACATTTATCTGTGGTGAGAAGACTTAAACTCTCTCAGCGGTTTTCAAGTATACAAAACATTGCTATTCACAGTAGCCACCATGTTGCACAATTAGATCTCTTGATCCTCCTGTCTAACTGAAATTTTGTATTCTTTGACCAACATCGTCCTGATCCATGCCGCCTCCCTAATCCCTATAGTTTTTTCCAGCAGGGTTTTCCTCTTTGGAATTTTCATATCTTATATTTCAGACTGTTAAACTAAGCCCCTTTTTTGAACATTCATGAAATAATGTCATGTGCCAGGAAAATCCACCAGAGGGCGATATATCATTTAAAGAGTCACCCCCTGGCTTCTCCATCGCAAAATCACCAAGATTGATGTCAGAGTATTGGAACTGGGTCCAGGTTAGAGGAAAAGAAAATCCATTGCACATTAACTGTGGGGCTTGGCCAACTTTTCAGTAAATAACCTTTCTTGTTCTCCTTGGCTTTTGCTTTAGTCACTCTGCTTTTTTAGTATGTATGTTTACGCACTTCCTTTTATTTCTTTTAAATCAGGATTGTTCAGATCAGAATACTTAAACTTGAAACCTCTGATTTGCTTTGAGAACTGCCATAGACACACATGCACATGGTACACAGGTTGCCTTTCTCTCTGGGAAGCTTTTAAATGCATTTAGAAATAAAAATAAGTGGCGCACAGTGTTTTTAGAACAGAGGGTGAAGTTTCTACTTTTGTTGAGGCTTTCAGTTCTTGTGCAGTGGACGTCAATTTCCAGCCCGCAGACACACCCACATTAGGGGGAAGACGTGCTGGGCTTATAGTGCTTCTCTATACCTTTCTCATTTCCAAGGCTGTCCAGGGACTGGCAAGACAAGGAGTGGGCATGAGTGTTGGGTAGTCAGAGAGCCCATTCAGGCTGGAGGGGCTCTGCTGTGCCCTGGACTCTGGCCACAGCCTGGCTGTGGACATGCTGTGAACAGCATGGCATGGGGGCATGTGCGCATGCAAGTATGAGCTCAGGGGTCAGAAGATGTAGTTAGACTTTGGCTGTCCATTTTTTGGGTTATAGTAATGACAGTCAAGATCTGTACGTTTTCTTTTCTTTTCTATTTTTCTTTTGAGACACAGTTTCACTCTGTCACCCAGGCTGGAGGGCAGTGGTGCTCACTGCAACCTCCGCCTCCTAGGTTAAAGCGATTCTCATGCCTCAGCCTCCCAAGTAGCTAGGATTACAGGCATGCGACACCATGCCCAGTTAATTTTTGTATTATTAGCAGAGATGGGGTTTCACCCTTTTGGCCAGGCTGGTCTCAAACTCCTGACCTCGGGTTATCCACCCGTCTCAGCCTCCTGAAGTGGTGGGATTACAGGCGTGAGCCATTACGCCCAGCCTTCTTTTTTCATCCTCACACATAACCCTTAGAGGTAGGTAGGGCAGTTTCTGGTTTTATTTTGATTGTATAAATGAAGAAACACATCATATCAAAGATACCTAAGGTTCCTTTTAAGTTTGAGATTCCATTTCGTCTGTGCAGAGCCTTTTCCTAAATTGGTAAGGCCAGGTGCCAAGTTTTCTGGAAGTGGTGCAAAAGTTTGTGAACAATGTGGAAATGGCCAGAGAGAACTGGGCAAAGGTCTGGCAATGTCTATTTCTGGTGGATGGTGGCACTCTCTCAGTGCCTACCAGCTAGGCCATTCAGGGAGGTGGTGAGAGACTGGGGATTGTAGGAAGGGGAAAACATTGATTTCAACACTGAGCGTCTCTGATGAATCCTGAGCCGAGATCTTGGATAGTGTAGAAGTTGCTAAGAGCTTCAATCAGCAGAGGCAGGGGTGATGAAGAGAGCAGAAGGAGCTGGCATCTGAGGGGCCTCCCAACACCCTCTCCAAAGATGCTGAGGTGATGAAGGAGGAGAAAAAGCTACGGATTCTGCACCTGGGGTGATAGAAGTCAAAGCCATCCGCTGCTTACCAGTAGCCACAGACTAGCATTTCAGGGGAATCCAGGCTGTAGGGGACGTCTGAGAAGGCCCCTCATCTACTGGTTTGCAAAATTTCAGATGTGTGGGTGAGGAAATCCATTCTGGAGGTTTCATATCCCACTGGGGAGACAGCCCTATCCTTTGCTACTCTTTGTATGTTCTGGGTGTCTTATTTTTAAATTTCAAATCTTGGCCTTGATTTAAGGAATGTCCTTAACTTTCTTGGCATATGCTGTGGCACAAAGACAGCAAAGTACAGCCATTGAGAAGGCTAATAAATAAAGGAACCTCAATGCCACAGTCACCTTCCTGTGCATCCCCCACAGCACTCCTGGGTCCAGCTCCCCCAGCCCCAGGACCTTTGCATGCTTGGGACTGGTGTGGCAGTCATGCATTCAGAGTGGCTGAACACAGAGGCCAAGGTTGGAGGTACTATGGGACGGTATAGAGAGGAGGCTCACACAATTCCATTTTCTGGAGAACACTTTCTGCAGCTCCCTCCTACATACACTACTTTTTGAGAACTAAATACTCAAGAACTCTTACCTCATTCTATTTTCTCCTTTGACTTGAGCCTTGACTCTTTCTTAGTGGAAGTGTACCCTAAACCCAATGAATGCATTTTGAATCAAGCAAGAGAGAGGCTTCAAACATCGTCTTCAGCCTCTCTGCCCAGCTCAGCCTCCCTTGCCACTCTTCCTTCTAGAGACCTCCAAGGACAAGGGCAGGGCTGATCCGACTCCCGCGGAGACAGCCTCAGGTGTAAAGCTAAGGATGCTAACTTGGGCCTTTTCCACCGGAAGAGCTGAAAGGAACCTGAGAATTCCAATTAGGCCTAATGAGCTGGAAACTTTGGAGAAACCACTGCAGCAATGAGGGGGAGAGCGTGATCATCTGCGATTTAATCAGCGCTGGAAAAACTTGTGGTCCAGCTGGTAGCACGAGGAGGGACAGTGTCCAGGGGGCGCAAAGTTTCTGCAAGTGTCGTTAGGGGGGATTCCCCGGGTGGTGTACGGAGAGAGGCTAAGGAACAAACATGGGCTTCTTCATCTTAAGTGGGAAAAGGGAAGACCCTAAATAGGGGAGCGGTGAGCCGGAATGAAGCCTGAAGCCCCCCTTCCCCCATCTGTCCTCCTCACAGGATGAATGAAGTCCGGGACTATACAAGAGGAAAGCAACCCTTTAGGAAACTCTTGTCTATCCGGCCTGCACTGCCCCAGCCAGCTCGCCCTGGTGATCTCTGCCTACTTTCTATTGGGCAGCCCCTGTTGCTAATGAGGGAAAAGGAGAGAAACCACCTGCTGCTGTCAGAGGCCACAGATCACCCGCCGGCCTTCCTGACCCTGCCCTCCAACCACGCGCGGGACACTGGGCACATAGGAAGCAGGGAGAAGAGCGAAGGTAGGGGTGGGTAGCTGTGTGTATCGTGGCGTAGGGTCCTCCTCACTCCCGAAGCCCGAGGGTCCTGGGGCGCTCAGCCTGTGGAATCTCGTTGACATATGGCCACTCCTTCCCTCCCCACTGGGGGCTCTTCGGGAAAAAACGGCCTGCCCGGGGCGTCCCGCCATCCTCCCGGGGTACCCCACCGCGCTCGGCTGGGGGCGCAGCACTTTGGAGAGAGGCGCCTGGCCCTGCACCTGGGCTGGGGGCGCTCTACCTTGCGCCCTGGGAGTCTGGGGGAGCGTGTCGGGCCGCCGCCGAGGGGCTCTGCCCGCCCCTGCCCAGTCCGGAGCCCAGGCGAACTAGCGCGGCGAGCCTCCTCCCCTCCCGCCTCGGGCGTCCAGAGCCCGCGCCCGCTCCAGTTGCTGCAGCTGCAGCTGCTGGCGGCTGAGGGGAGCGCGGGGCGCGCGCCGAAGAGGCTCTGGCGGCGGGGACGGGACGAGGAGGAGTCGGAGGCGGCGAGGAGGAAGAGGGAGCGGAGGCCGAGGACGCTTAGCGGCGTGGCGGCAGGACTCGGGGGTCCCGTCCGCATGGGCTAGCAGGCGGCCACGGCCTGGCGGCCGGACGCGGTGAACCTGCCGTGGCTGGGCGCGCACTTGGGCGGCGAGCCGGAGCCGAGCGCAGCCGGGGGAGGACCGCTGGCGCGGGGGCGCCCGGGCTGAGGGGGGCGGATTATCCATTATTAACGAGTTGCCGCCTAATAAGCCTAGAGCGGCTCGTTAGCCACGCGGGAGGCGCGCGGGGAAGGGGGGTCCCCCGCCGGAGCGCAGCGCACACCCGTGGCGCACGGCAGGCGGCGCGGCGCCGAGGACACCCGGGCCCGCGCGAGGGGCCAGGGCGGGCCCGGGGGCGGCGCAGACCCCGGGCGAGGGCGGCCCGAGGCGCCCCCTGGCTCTCGGCGCTCGGGGCCAGCGCAGCCCGGGGCAAGCGGGGCGCGGGCCGGGGAGGGGGAGCTGCCCGCGCGCTCCATCCCCCTCCCCCCCCCGGGCGGGCCGGCGGCCGGGGGGAGGGAGGGCGGCGGCGGCGGCGGCTCGCTGTATATATCTTGGCGCACCCCGCCAGGTCGCGCACAGCGCCCCGAGCCCAGGCGCCTCCCCGCCCCCCTCCCGCGCTCCGCGGCGGCAGCAGTAGCAGCAATATGGCTGTTGATGGGTGTTCGGGGTGGCGCTGGCGGCGGGAGGAGCTCCCCCGAGCCCCTGCGCCGGCTGCCCGTTGCTAGCTATGGCAAATGGTGGCGGCGGCGGCGGCGGCAGCACCGGCGGCGGCGGCGGCGGCGGCGGAGGCAGCAGTCTTAGAATGAGTAGCAATATCCACGCGAACCATCTCAGCCTAGACGCGTCCTCCTCCTCCTCCTCTTCCTCTTCTTCTTCGTCCTCCTCTTCCTCCTCGTCCTCGGTCCACGAGCCCAAGATGGATGCGCTCATCATCCCGGTGACCATGGAGGTGCCGTGCGACAGCCGGGGCCAACGCATGTGGTGGGCTTTCCTGGCCTCCTCCATGGTGACTTTCTTCGGGGGCCTTTTCATCATCTTGCTCTGGCGGACGCTCAAGTACCTGTGGACCGTGTGCTGCCACTGCGGGGGGCAAGACGAAGGTAACGCGCGCCCCGGGCGCCCGCCCTCTGCGCCAGCCCCGCCGCTTCTCGGCGTCCCCCTGCAGCCCACCTCCTCGCTCCGTGCCGCGCCGTGCTTCCCTTCATCCCGCCTGCCTTCCCCCTCGTCGCCTTCCCTTTCCTCCGCTCTCCCGGTGCTCTCGGAGCCGGGCAGCGGGCGGCGCGCCGAGCTTGAGGAGTTGCCCCCAGCCAGTGCGCTCCCGGACGCGGATGCCCAATCCTGTTTCTTGTTTATTGTAGGGTTGTTGGCTGCGGCTGGGGCCGGGGTGGGGGGACGCACGGGCTCGGGTGCCATGGTGCGGGGTGGGGAGAGCCAACCCCGCTTGGACAGAGGAAGCTGGGGGCCGCTGGTGCGTGTTTTGCACCGCTCACCTGTCGGGGCACGGCTCCTGTCGGTGGGCGAGAGGGAGCACATCCGCCCATACTTTAGAAACCTGTTAGGGAAGTGAGTTCGTGGGGTCAGACAGAAGAGAAAATTCTTTGGGCAAGGGAGAGAATAATTTTGCATAAGGGAATCCCGGGGGAGGAGCATGGCCCGAGGTAGTGGGGGGGGACTTCGAGGGGCGAGACAAGTTGGGGGAGATCCATCCCAGTATTGGGGGCAGCCCACGGGGCTGCCACATTCAGAACGTGTCGAGGTCGCAAATCCGATGTCACCTCCCACTCCGTCCCTTAGGTGTTCTAGTGGAACGTACCCCAAGTTCTTCGGCCTCTGTTCCTTTGCCCCCAGGCCACCCGCTTTGGGTCCCCGGAAATGCCCAGCAGTGCGAAGCTGGAGCGGGGGTCCGCCTGAGGCCGCGGTTTTACCCGGAGCTTCTTCCCTGGCGCTCGAGGTGGCTAGATGTCGTCGACTTTAGCTATTCCTGGCGCAGACGCCCACCAGCACTGAGGCTGGCGACACGTTCGATATATGGTTGCTAGGCTTACTGCCTGGTCTGTACTCGTGTCCCTAGAGATGTCCTCCCTTCTCCATAGCCGCTGGCTGGAAGGGGGGACCCGATGGTGTTTGATAGAAAATTACAGAATAAAGAAGAAAGAACTGGAAAAAGAGTGACCCAGCTGCCTTCTTTCTGAGGAATTCCCATCCGAGGGGGACGTCACAGCACTAACCGTTTTGGAGGGAAGGGATATCCAGGTGAATAGTGCAAGGTGAATACACATCGAAGTCCCCCACGTGTTCACATCTTTTCTAGTAAAGTTAATCCGAGGACCCCCTCAAACTTCCATAGGGCACAGCAACTTGTAGAAACCTCCTTGGGGGCTGAGAGAAGTAGGGAAGCCAGGGGCTATGCGTGAAGGCTGGCTATGAAAACACTAGGGGGAACCGAGGCTCTCTCTCCTGATCATTAATTATACATCCTGTTGGGTGCTGGAGCTCAGCTGTGTTTTGTGGCAGCACATTTGTGTTTTGGAAAATACTGGTGTATTGGAACAAAGGGAGAAATACCAAAACCACCATTCTTATCCTCATTCTCCGGCTTCTCAGAGGCCTGCAGGTGTTGGCTAGAGAGCTTTCTTTGGAATTACCTTCTCCGCTGGAGAAGTTCCTTTTTATTTGTTAAGGAGGAAAACCTCCCACTTCCCAGAGAAACCCTCAGGTTAAGCAAAGCCCTTTACACCTGTGCCCTGCCTAACCCTCCTGCTGAGACCCTAGACAGCTTATTCCTGGAGCCTTCAAATTCCCACATTCCCTCTCTCCATCCCTCTCCTCCACCTCCCCCAACAGTCTCAGGAATTTTGTTCCCCTTTTAATGATATTCAGCAACTGTCTTTAGGGGAAAGATCTGAAATGTTCCCTAGATGGAGTAATCTGGGTGAACTTTTTAACAGCTTGCTTTTTTTCAGGCAGTGGGCAATTTTGATCATAACGAAAACTTTTTCAATGATTCAAAATAACTCGTGGTGTTTTTGTGATCCTGGGGTCTTAAACACAGCTTCCAAGATCTTTTTACGCTAGTGGGTACAGAAATGCGATTGCAGTGCCTGTAATGAAATGCTAATCCCATTACACACACAAAGGATCTCCTAAATGATGAGCAAGCATAACTTCTGTCAGTTTACTCAAGAAAATACGTTTTTGGCAATGATTAGAAAAAACAGTCCGTAAATATTTGGCTATATTTTGTAGCTCCAAGACCTGCTGAGTGGACATAACTGGAAGTTAGTTGCTATAAGAAATTTGCCAGGGATGAGAGGTGATGGTGGTTGGTTTGGAAGACGTGAGGCCAGTTTCGAATGAGTACAGGTTCCTTTTGATACCATGAGTCCGTTTTAAAGCATGCCCAGAATCTCTTGATAACTGCCCCTAGATTTGCTCACTTAAAGCATAGGTAGCCAGCTCATTCTAAGCAATAATGGTAAGTCAGGCATTTTAAAAGCTTATCTTTCTACCCTTGAGGTCTATATTTTTATTGCAATTGTATTTTTTTTCTTTTGTTATTTTTGCTTTCCAAGTATTTGGTAGTTTTCTCAAGACTTGATACACAGGCATGTATTTGGCTTAAGTTTGGAATAATAGCTTTTGTGCTAGATTTCCCAAGAAAAATATAGGCTGCTTTTCTAGAAAATTCTACCAGCCCTCAGATGGGTTCACCCTCACCCTCCTTCAGCCCCAAGATGGTTTGATCAAAAGCTGGAGTCCAGAGTAAAGGAGGTCTTTTGTAGCATCTGACATTCTGTGGGAGATAAAATTCAGCAAGGAACTCCAATTTCATGAGCGTTTGGTCTCTGGAATTGCACCAACCTTTTTGATCAAAGGAATCCAAGACTGTGAACATGCATCGTGGGACATCTCTTCCTTAGTACCTTTGGCCTCTGAATCTCAAATAGGGAATGACTTTATTCTTTTGAAAAGAGTGGCATGTGCACTTTTTCAGAAAGTGAAGAAGAAAGCATGACAATTTCCTCCTGTTGGGAACTTGGTCACAGTCATTCCAGTACTGTGTTCTTTGCTGTAATTTTTTGCATTATTGTTTTTTAGTTTGTTGGATTTTATCAGAGCTCTCTGTTCACTTGGCTGTGACGTTGTGAAGTTCAATCCTGTGGTAGACTATATTGAATAGGGAGCTCCTCTGGTAGCCTGAATAAAGCCATGACTTTGAAGAAGTTATTTAACCTCTCTAGTGTCTCTCTTTCCTTGTATATAAAATGTGGGAATTGAATTCTGTGAGTTCTAATGTCCCTTCCTGCTCTGTGATTTGATATAGGAGAGGGAGAGGAGTTGAGGAATGAGGGTTAAAGTTTCTAGCTCAGAATGTGTTTTGCAATTCCCCAAGGAATTCAGCCTTGGAATAGTTATGTATCTTTATTTCCACCTTCTGCTCGTCTTCCAGCATATGGTCCACTTCTCATTAAATATCTGGGGAAACCGAGGCCAACTTCCTGATGGAGCTGTGGTTTGCTCAAGGGCCTGAGTGTGGCTGGGAATAGAGTTATTTCTATTCTCAATTTGAGCTGTTGTCCTTGTAGAAGCCTGGGCTTGATCAAGGATGGTCTGCGTGTAATGAATTATCGAGATGTTGTCTCCATGGCTGTGTCTGAGAAAACACGTTTTCTGTGTCCGGCTCGTGACTAATATAAATATCAGATCCCATTACAGCTTGGTAATTACCCAGGGTCTGGCCTGACGCATTCAATCAGGGCTGGAGCTTCAGTGCCATGCAGCTCTTGATTCCAGATTGGCCCTGGTGCCTCATCTCATCCTGTCCTGGGGATCGGCTGCACCGGATGACCTTCAGATACTCTTTTTTGAGCAGATCACTTGGAGTGACCTAGGAGGCGTTCTTGGGTCCCAGTGACAGGGAGCTCCCGCTGACCTGCCCTTGTCCAGAGAGCTTGTGCTTCTCATTCCTGGCTCTCTCTCTCTTTTTTGAGATGGAGTCTGGCTCTGTTGCCCAGGCTGGAGTGCAGTGGCACGATCTCGGCTCACTGAAGCCTCTGCCTCATGGGTTCAAGCAATTCTCCTGCCTCAGCCTCCTGAGTAGCTGGGACTACAGGTGCATGCTGCCATGCCCGGCTAATTTTTGTGTTTTTAGTAGAGATGGGGTTTCACCATGTCGGCCAGGATGGTTTTGATCTGACCTCATGATCTGCCAGCCTCGGCCTCCCAAAGTGCTGGGATTATAGGCGTGAGCTACCCTGCCTGGCCCCTGGCTCTCTTAATGGGAAGGCATACTTTAGTACAGACTCTGTAATCAGACAAACTCAAGTTTAAATCATGAATCTCACATTTATTAGCAGGGCGTCTTGGACTGCCAACCAGGTTGAGCTTTGATTTCTTCCCCTATACCAAGAGCATACTGTTGCTTACTTCGTAGGGTTCTTATAGGGAGTGGAAATAATGGGCATATAGCACCCTGCAAACACCAGGCACTTAGCAGGCTTCTTGTAAATGGTAGCTATTACAGCTTCATGAAGTGCTGAGTTTATTTTCCCTTCGATTCATTGAACTTATAGCCCCTGAAGGGCGCAGACTATAACAAATAAAGTTTTTGAGCCAAAAGGAGCCTTTATATCCTGGAGTGTACTGTCATAGGTCAAACAACCAGATAGAGTCAGACTGAGACTTGGTCTTATGGCTCTTGGCTGTTGCAAGGCTGGAAGGTTAGGGTGGGGCGGCAGAGGTAGGCTCCATAGATGGGGGCCTGGCAGGATGGTTACTGTTTTGATGGTGGGGGTATCAGTGGATGAACATTGACAGTATGGGGGACCAGGAACTGCAGGGCTGGCAGAAGGGAAACACTGTGGTGTTTGGTGGGCAGGTGTGGTTGTCCAGAATTGTACCTTTGAGGAGGGACGAATTCCATCTCTGTTATCCCAAGTCCAGAACTCACGGACCTGTCCCCCCAAGTGATGTCACAGTCTCTTGGCCAGGGCACTCACTGACTGCCCAGACCAGCTTTTCTAAAACATCCCCTAGGCCAGTGTTTCCCAAAGTGTGCTCTGTGGCACACTTGCCTTTGAAATTACCTTGTAAAAAAAAAAAATCAGCAGGCATGGTGTGGCTGAGCTTCCCCCTTAGAGGGTCATATCACAGGCTTGGAGGCATCCTGCTGGTAGAGAAATTGGTTAAAAACGCCTTCAGATGTGCTACTTTGAGCAGTCTTGCTCTGGTGTCAAGTTTGCTGTGTAATGCCCAAGGTCAGCCTGTGATCTTGGGGCAGAGACGTCACTGTTTTATGCCTCAGTTTCGTCATCTGCAAATTGAGGGCTATAACAGAGCGCAGCCTCATGGAGTGGGTTTTTTCCACCAACCTCACTTTATAGCATTTCCTAGGAGGTCACTGGGGACCTATGGCCTCCCTCTGGAAGTTTTGGGCTAGCCCTGCTTCCAGGTGCCCAGGAGACTTGACCAAAACATACATCAGGAGGAAAGCAAGAGCTGCCTGCCCCCCGCCATTTGGCCTGGGGGATGAAGGATTCCAAAGGCAATGCCGAATGGGCCTTCTCTTTGCCTTGCAGCTATTTTGTTCCCTGGATGGGGACAGTCATTGGGTGGCTGCTAGCCAGGATTAAGTGCTTGCTTTGGGGCTTGCCCTCTCATCAGGGCATGAGGCCTGGTGCAGAAACATTCACATTGGCATTAGATTGCAATGCCAGGATCTCCTTCCCAAAGTGGGTGTCCCGGCTCACACTGGCAGTGACCGTGTTAATCTGTGAATCACAGCAGCCAACACCACCTTCCTGAGCTGAAGATCCCCTGGAGGGTCGCCTCTGTGGTTCCTGTGAAAGGGCTGTTTGTGCTGTGATGCCGGGCCCTGGGCCCTGTGGGGGAACACTGGGTTCCTTGGAAACATTCCTGGGGGTCAGGCAAGACCAAGCCTTTCTGTGCACAGTGAGGGAGAAGACCAAGGGTGTCTCTTTTAGAACTGCGTCTTGGGTGGGTGGGACCACCTTGGCTAGGCACCTAGAAAAGGAAAGTCAGGGACTCCACCCTCAGAGGCAGGGGTGTCCTAGCATGGTGGACAGTAGGCCAGGGGAATGTTCAGTGGGGGATATCAGATCTCCATCTCCAAGAGCTGGAGAGAGTGTCTAGGTCTGGGCTTCTCAAACTTTTTTTTTTAGACAGGGTCTCACTCTGTTGCCCAGGCTGGCTGGAATGCAGTGGCATGATCACTACTCACTGCAGCTTCAACCTCCCAGGCTCAAGTGATCCTCCTGCCTCAGCCCCCCCAAGTAGCCGAGACTATGGGTGTATGCCACACATGCCTGGCTAGTTCTTTAAATTTTTTTTTGTAGAGATGGTGGCCTCTCTATGTTGCCCAGGCTAGTCTTGAACTCCTGGGTTCAAGTGATTTTCCCATCTTGGGCTCCCAGAGTGTTGGGATTACAGGTGTGAGCCGCCGTTTCTGGCCAACTCAAACTTTAATATGCTCAGGAATCACCAGGAGCTGTTAAAATGCAGGTTCCAATTCAGAAGGTCCAGTGTGGGGCCAGAGATTCTGCTGATCTGGCGAGACACAGGCTGTATCTGATGCTGTGCAGACCACATTTGAGTAGCAAGGATCTGGTCCATCCCTCAGACTCCAGGCAGTCTATCCCTGAAGACAGTCTTATTTTTAAATATGGAAATTCCCAACTCTTCAAGGGGGAGGGGATGAGAAGCAGAAAGTTTGCTGTGCCAGCCCGTTGGGTGGAGAAAACTCCCTTCAGGGCCGGTTAGCTGTGGTTCAGGCTGGGCTCTTGTTTGCTAAAGCTGATGGTCCAGGTGTCTGCTCCTGAGGAAACCATCAGCACTGTGGATTTAGGGTTGGGTTGTGGCGGCCAGAGCAGTATTTACAGGGTGTGGTCTGCGTGTCGCCCACCAAAGCGTGGACTCTTCCTCATGCCAGTTGGTCATTCTGCAAGGGGTGTGGCTTCCTGAAGTCCAGGAGGCCAACCCAGCCAAACCACATCCTTGCAAAATGAAAGGCTGCTGGTGTCGCCAGGGCTGCACTGTGGTGATGCTCCAGGCTGGCTGGAGGCCACTCCCTTTGGAGTGTTTGAAATCAGTGGACATCAAGACTGCTAGCCCGATTTTCTGTAGGGGCCTGGGTGTGCCTTCCCAAATGGAGAGTTCAACTTCAAGGGATAGGCTGGAGAGCTGCCCGTGGAGTGACTGGGGGACACGTGTGGCACCGTGCTGTGCGGCCCTCCAATGTACTTCTTAAGAATTCCAGCAGATGAAAGTGAAAGTAGCTCCTTTTCTCACCATACCAGGGTTTTTCACAGCTCACGCTGTCAGGGACTTTTTCCATGAGATGTACTTTTTATGTTGTTTCATTGTCAGAGGGGAGAACCATGAGTGTCTGCAGCAGACCGAATGAAGGACTTGGCGTCATGGCCTGCACACAGTAGGCCTTCAAAGAAGTCTTCTGGCTATTATTATTATGGTTGTTTTTGTTTTTGTTGCATATTAAGTGCGTGTGATGTGCCAGAAACCAAGCTAGGTGCTGGGGAAAAAATAATTAAGATCCAGTTCTGACTCCCTTCTCATTAAGACTTTCATTAGCACTTGACAGGCTGAGCAGGGGAAAGAACAGTTATCGTCTCATGGAATATGAACATCTGATGTCTGAATTGCCTGCAAACTCCTTGAGGGCAGGAACCGAGTCATACAACTGTAAACACACATAGATGTTGGAAGGCTCTTTCCAACATCTTTTGCAGTTAGCTGGGGGCTGAACCAGAATGCAATAGGGGGGCCTATATTTTGGTGCTTTTTTTGGGTAATTTGTTAGATGCTATGGAGAAATTCCTGGGGAAAGGGGTGGTCTTGGTTTGTTGACAACATGTTGCTTGAGTCATTGGTGGATTTTAATTATTCACGCCATCCTGGTCTCTCTTGATCAGCAACTAACAAGGATTTAGCTCATAACGAGCAGTTGTTTGTGAGGTGGATGAGTCAGGCAGGGGAGGGAAGGGCAGTTCAAAAGAATGGCTGCCTTAATTTGGAACCTGCTTTGTTTTTGGCATTATTTGGTGATTGTCTTGGGACATTATGTCTAATTGCCGATTTGGAAATGTAATTGGCACTCCAGGCCCAGAATGGATATACTTAACGTTGTCAAGCTGAGCCTTGGAATCATCTCCTTGTAAGATCTCGTTACCTGTATGACTAATGTTTCTTCATGTGGCCAAAATCAAAATTATTTAACACATCTTATTTATTTTCTCTTCTTTATGCTGTTTCGCTGGGCTCTCTACCAGATTTTCTTGGGGGACTCAGATCTGGTGACTCTGGGCATTTCAAGACGAATTCACAGGAAAACCTGAATTCCAGCCTTCTCCCCCCTCCTCTCTCTCCATCCTTTCTTTTACAT
The DNA here is from genome assembly GCA_036589455.1 of Ateles fusciceps. Taxonomy (NCBI): domain Eukaryota; kingdom Metazoa; phylum Chordata; class Mammalia; order Primates; family Atelidae; genus Ateles; species Ateles fusciceps. The sequence continues at coordinate 11,905,043 of JAZHEH010001382.1, read as the reverse complement.
CCTTCTTTCTTAGTGGTTCTAATTCCCGAGGGTTTCTGTGGAAACTTGGTGCTGTTTAAGTTTGGTTTCTAGCACAATAGGGAGGAATACTTCCATCTGGCGAAGAAGTAATTAAACTAAACATTTTGTCAATATCCCCATTATCAGAGTTGACTTTTATTTGGGGGAAGGATGTTTTTTAAATAGAAAAATTAGGATTTTAGATTTTTTTTTTTTTGAGGCAGAATCTCACTGTGCTGCCCAGGCTGGCAGACTGGAGTGCAGTGGCACGATATCGGCTCACTGTAACCTCCACCTCCAGAGTTCTCTTGCCTCAGCCTCTCGAGTATCTGGGATTACAGGTATGTGCCCCCACGCCCGGCAAATTTTTTATATTTTTTAATGGTGACGGGGTTTCACCATGTTGGTCAGGCTGGTCTCAAACTCCTGATCTCAAGTGATCTGCCTGCCTCGGCCTCCCAAAATGCTGGGATTACAGGCGCGAGCCACCACGCCTGGCCGGGTTTTAGATTTTGACCTGAAGTGAAATTAATTTCCATCTGTTAGCTGCGGAAGTCTGGGAGCATGAAGTCTTTTGCAAAAGAGTTTTTAAGGCAAGATTGTCAGTAATGTTCTTTCCTGGGTCACTTCTAACTGTACTTAAGTGATCAGCCAAAATGGGTCTGCATCTCTGCACATCATTGTAAGCCAAATTATCTGCAGGCTGCTGCTGGGCTGCCTGTATGTGGATTTCAAGTTGGGAGTATAAGATGAGTATTTATTTTATTTTCTTGTTCCATGTCTTATTCTTGTTCCTTCATCCCTTTTAGAGACTGGGCATTCCTCTCTGTCTTCATCTTTGGGAGTGAACTGGGGGTGGGGGCTGGGACTGAGAGTGGCCTCTGCAGGTTGGGGACTTCAAGTTTGTAGGTTAGTGGACAACATAGAGCGACCTTATTTAACAAGTTCAGAAGCACATGGAACTATAAACTCATAGTTGTAGAAGGACGCTTTGAGGCCTCAGGCCCTGTGTGCTTCCTCACCAGTGCTGGAAGTCCACCCTACGAGAATAAATATGATCTCCTGAGGCCACCATTCCACTGGGGACACACCCACCTTACAATGAACTTGGAAAGATCTTTCAGTTTGTACTAGTCCCTCTTTGCTTCTGGTCTGTGTCTGGGACACTCAGAACAAGCCTTGGTGGACAGTAGATTTCAAATTCTAAATCTAGTCCAGCAAGGGACAGAGCTGAGTGGTGTTTTCATGTCTGCAGTGTTGTTGAGATGTAGAATGACCTTAACCTTAACTTGTGTTTCCTCTGTGAAGGCCACTTTATTTTCCTCCCTGATGGCTTCCCCGGGTTCCTTCTCCTCCTGAGACAGTGAGGTTTCCCTTTGCCTCTTTGCCCAGAGTTCAGAAAATGACCCATTCTGGTTGTTGTTTCTTGAAGTTTACCCTCTGAGGTCTTTTTGGTCTTGTCAGCAGCTGTGGCTGGAGGCTTTTGGCTGTTACTAGGCCATGAAGTCACCTCCTTGTCAATGTCACCTGCCCTGTATCTCCAAGATTTAGCCCCCTCTCAGTTTCATGCGGGGCTTATAATTTTGGGGGCCTGACAAAAATCCAGATGTAGGGTATGGAGCCTTTGTTAGGAAACCTGAGTTGGATTCTGTTTTCTAGATGTCGACTCTTTTTCATTTAGGGAGACAGACAGTGCTCTTGAACCTCTTTTTGCATCACTTGAATACAGCTGCTCCTTAGAATAGCAGGCTGTCTCTTCCCCCGCCCTGCTCATTGGGTCTCCTTTCTGCTGGGACTCCTGTATATCTCTGCTGGTATTTCCCCTATTTCGCTCAACAGAAAGAAACCAGAAAAGAAAAGAGCAAAACACACAAGGGAAAAAGGTGAGAGAGGGTAGAGGGAGAGGTTCACACCAAGGGACAAAGAATTTCCGCTCTGAGAGTTAGAGGTTGGATAAATAGCTAATTGGATGGATTTTGGTTTTAGTTCCTTCACCTTTGTCTTAATGAATAAATCACATCAAATGACCTCACCTCCAAGGAATAAAGCATTATATAAAGACCGGTGGGTAGAATGAGTTCACTTTTGGAAAATTTTAGCTTTTCAAATGAGATGTTCTTTCTAATGAACTGATAGCCCATGGCCTGTGTGGCCCTGTGGCCCACAGGTGAAGGGTTGGAAGGCTTCACGGGGAATCTTTTTTGTGTGCGTGTTAACCGAGAGGAGAATTCTGATCCTCTTTGGGAGACGTTGCCACATTCAGGTTGTTTTCTCTTTATGTGGTTTTGGAAAGTGGACCCTTTGTGGCTCTGGAAGGGGAAAAAGTGGGCCTCCAGTTATTCAAACGGAGAACTCAGAGATAAGGTTCTAATGCTTGGAGGAAAGATTTGGAAGATGAAAGGCCTTACCCAAGTGCTAGGGATTTTTATGACCAACATTAGCAGGCAAGAGCTTAATATACATTGTTGTTCTCCAACAGGCATCTGGGAGCACTTTCCTCCCAGTGCTCAGAGGAATTATTTTAGCTGCCCATGAATTATGGCTGTTTCGCCCGTGGATTGTGGCAGCTGCAGCCGATCAGGTGATAGATTCTTGAAGAGTATGGGAATGATGTCTCTAGCCGAGCCCACAAGAGGGCTCAACAGTTTGCCTTGGTCTAAAAACATCCAATCATTTCTTAAGTTCTTTCACAGCCCTGTTTTCCCCATAGGATTTACTTCAGTGTTTTACATTTTGTCCTTAATCCTAAATGGACTACATGTTCATTGTAGAAAACGTGGGCCGTGCAGGGGCATTAAACAAAAAGGACACAGTCAGACCTGTTAGGATGGCTACTGTCAAAAAAAAAAAAAAAAAAGAAAATCACCAGTGTTGGTGAGGATGTGGAGAAACTGGAGCCCTGGTGCAGTGTTGGTGGGAATGCCAAATGGTGCAGACACTGGGGAAAGCGGTATGGCAGTTCCATGACAAATTTCCAAAACAAATCAGTCACTGAATTATCATGATCCAGCAATCTCACTTCTGGGTAGATATCCAAAAAACGCAAAAGCAGGGTCTTAAGGAGATATTTGTACACCCATGTTCACAGCAGCGTTATTCACAATGGCCAAAGGTGGGAGCAACTCAAGGGTTCATTCATGGATGAGTAGATTAGCAAATTGTGATAGGTACATACAGCAGCATATTATTCAGCTTTAAAAAGGGAGGAAATTCTGACACATGCTACCACATGGATGAATATTGAGGACGTCAGGCCAAATGAAATAAGCCAGCCACAAAAGGATAAGTTCCACTTATAAGAGGTACCTAGAGTTGCCAAACTCAGAAACAGAAAGTAGAATGATAGTTTCCAGGGGCCAAAGGGAGGGAAGTGTTTAATGGGTATAGGGTTTCAGTTTTGTAAGATGAAAAATTTCTGGAGATGGGTTGCACAACAGTGTGAAATATGCACATTCGTTTTTTCTTCCTTGAGACAGAGTCTTGCTTCTTTACCCACGCTGGAGTGCAATGGTGCGATCTCGGCTCACTGCGACCTCCGCCTCTCGGGATCAAGAGATTCTCTGCCTCAGCTTCCCGAGCTGCTGGGATTAAAGGCACCTGCCACCACACCCAGCTAATTTTTGTGTTTTAGTAGAGACAGGGTTTCACCATCTTGGCCAGGCTGGTCTTGAACTCCTGACCTTGTAATCCACCTGCCTCTGCCTCCCAAAGTGCTGGGATTACAGGCATGAGCCACCGCACTTGGTGAAATATGCACATTTTTAAGTGTGAAGTATGCACACTTAAAAATGGTTAAGATGGTACATTTTTATCTTCTGTGTATTTTACTACAATTACAAATAGAAATTTGAGAAAGGGAAAAAATTCCTCCCAAATTCCCCCCCCCCCCCTCCAGGAGATGACCACCATTATCTTTGGGCGTATTTCCTTCCTTGATACGTTCTTTACTGTGGCACTCTCGTTTTGTTGGTAGGCAGCTAATATTCTTCCTCTAAAGATTGCAACCCCTCTAGACCTACCCAGGCCGACTTTGATTTAGGCGGTGTCCACTTTGAGAGCAGATAAATGAAGAGAACAGCCCTTTTTCTGCCTGTGGGATCTGGTTAGAGTGAAGTTAAGGGAGTGCTGGATTTTTGATTTTGACATATGACAAGTGACTAACTACAGTGTCTTAGACAAGTCATTGGTTCTGGGCCTTAGTTTTCCCATGTATATAACAAGTTCTCTGATTTCGTGATTTCAATATAAAGCCATTTCTTAAGTCAGATTTTAAAACTATCATTTTTACCTGATAAAGAACCAAAGATTAAGTTAATTCAGGACGGTGAATCCAAGGAGAAGTTCTTGTTCTACTGTAAAACATGAGAGTGAAATTTGATTGACATGTCCCCAGAACTTCAATATTGACTTTGATGACATATTTAAGAATTACAGTCTGGGGGACACAGACCCCACTGGAAATACCCATAACCTGTCACTTTTTAAAAGTCTCAGAAATAGGTTTTTGTGACTCTGCTATTACTTCTAATGATACAGCCACACCACTACTGAGGTTTTCATTTTAATTTTTGGTGCGGGGGGAAATGGTTCAGAACATTTTAGCTTATAGACTATAAATAGTGTGCCTGCTTTGTTGAGGTTGAGCATAAAAAGAAACATCTGATTAAAGAGAAGGTCATGCAAATCAACTTAGTTTGATCCTTTTCCTTAACTTGCCCCCAAAGGCAGCCCTGGAGCCAGAATATTCATCTCAGCCCTGTTCCACGGAGCATTACAGCTGCTGAAAGCGGGATAAGATTACCACAGCTTCTGTGGCAAAAGAGCACGTGTCTAAAGGAATGATTCCCAAATACTCAATAACCTCCAAAAAAAACTCCCCCGAACCGTAAGCAGCCAGCACGTTGCAGCTTACTGGAATAGTTCTCTTAGGTTATGTAACATCAATTCGATTACGCTACTGGGGCCATGCATTAAATTTTAACTTGTCACAGATACATTACATTAACACTTCACAGATCCACAGAGTACCAGGTAGCTCTGGGGTGTTGGTAATTGTGTAGGACTTGGTACAATCCAGGCAAAAATACTTAGTTGTACATTTTGTTTCTTCTGTACTATAGTTTAACTCTTACTGGGGGTGCAAACATCCTGCAAGTACTCTTTCTTTTTTTTTAGATGGAGTCTTGCACTGTCATCCAGGCTAGAGTGCAGTGGCATGATCTCTGCTCACTGCAACCTTCGCCTCCTGAGTTCAAGCAATTCTCCTGCCTCAGCCTCCCAAGTAACTGGGACTACAGGCACACGTCACTATGACTGGCTAATTTTTATTTTTTTTTTGTATTTTTAGTAGAGACAAGGTTTTACCATGTTGGCCAGGCTGGTCTTGAACTGCTGACCTCAAGTAATCCACTGGCCTTGGCCTCCCAAAGTGCTGGGATTACAGGTAAGCTACCGCACCCAGCTGCTGCAAATATTTCTTACAAAATAAACTGAAGGTTTAGACAATAGTGATTTCCACTGTCATACTGAATGCTTGATGTGTGGCCATGAACCAAATACGACAGAGATTTTTAAAACTCTGGGAATCTTTTCATTTTCCAGTGACAGGCAATGCAAGTGCTATATTTTTAATTGGTCCCTTTTTAAAGTCAGGAGCTGAAATGTTATCATGCAAATCTCTCCTGAGTTGCATGGAAACTAATAAAATCACAAAGGTTTCTATTTGTACTCTATGAACACAGACTGTAATGAAACTGAAACAGCTATCTCCAGGGATGATGCTATTTAAATTCCAGGCAGAGCTTTAAAATGATTTTCATGGTGAAAACAGAAACTAGCAACTGAGATGTTCCTGTTCTTTCTTCCCCATCTCACCAGTGCCTGTTCACCCGTGATCCTCTTTACTTCTTGACCTCAGAAAGAATGAATGTAAAACAAGAACCTCCAGTCTCTAAGCTAGGCTGTCTATCACTGGTTTTAGAAAACAGCAATGATTTCTTCTCTGGTCCTGCATTTATTTTACTGGCACTTTTGTTTTTGGGAAGTCTTTCTGTGGGAATTGGAGTTACTATTTTCTTAGAGAAAAATATTAGAACAAATTTGTTCAAGTGGTTTCTATGCATTAAGCATTGTTTTAAGCTCCTTATGTTTATTCTGTTATTTAATCCTCAAAACAATCCTGTGATGTAGACACTTGTGTAATTCCCATTTTATAGAATAGAAAACAGATGCATAGAGAATGAAAATGATTTTCTGGATAACAAACTTTAAGTGATTACCGTGTGATGGTTGTTTCTAAATTATATGTATTATATAATCCTCACCACAACCCAGTGAATTCAGTGGTATTATTATCCTCACTTATGGAGTAGGAAACTGAGGCACAGAGCGGTCAAGTAACTGTCCAGGGTCACACACTGGTGAGGGGGCAGAGCCAGCTTATAGCCAGGCAGGTGGGCAGTGGATCTCATGCACCTAACCCTGCATTGTACACCTCATTTGTACCTCCTTAGCTCATCCTGGCCGCAGTGTGAGGGAAACTCTTATGACATAGACAGGACTGAAAAGAGGAGTGATGCGTTGTTCCTGGATGAGATGTGAGGTCCCTTGACAAGTTGAGAGAGTTCCATACGATTGAATTCTCAGGTCTGTTAATTTCCAGGATGAGAAGGAACTTTAAATGTTGTCTACTCCTATTAAATTTCCTGAGTTGTAGTTTTTCTTGCTGGAAAATGGGATAATTGCCATTTCTCTACCTGACAGGCAGTGGGCTGTGTACAGTCATGCAGGTTGCTCGCTGTATAACCCCAGGACTGCTGTGAAATTCACATCAGATGATATATAATTGTACTTTATGAACACAGCATATGTGCCATATCCCTGTGCTGGGTGTATGTGGAGGCACAGAATCAGTATTGGGTCATTTTTCTGAGTGTCAACAGTCTTCCTTGAAGATTTAGGGAAAAAACCCACTATTTTTCTCCAAAATGTCTACCTCCTGGGCTCAGGCAGCCTCCCACCTCAGACTTCTGAGTAGCTGAAACTGCAGGCATGTGAATTTTTGTATTTTTTGTATTTTTGGCTATTTTTTTGTATTTTTGGTGGAGACGGAGTTTCGCCATCTTGCCCAGGGTGGTCTCTGACTCGAGCTCAAGTGATCCACCTGCCTTGGTCTCCAAAGTGCTGGAATTACAGGCATGGGCCACTGGGTCCAGCAGAAAAAATCTATTTTTGATATTAACATGTACACTGTACATAGAGTATATTGGAGGTAGAATGCAGAATTTGAGTAGGTTTCTAAAAACTTGAGAGAGATGTGTGTGCTTACATATGTGTGAGATGCACACAGATCCAGGAGAGCCTGGGGGACCAGCAAAGTTTGACACCCACCAGCAAAGTCTCATCATTAAACCATGGGCCTATGCATCCTGTTGCGAAATGATGCCTTATTGTCCCTACACGCTGTCTGCTTATTTCACAAACTCTGAAACTGTGTTAGTAAAAGAATGGGAATTCTGTGAAAGAGAAATAAGTATATCCGAATTCCAGATCTGTTAAAATTTAGTGCATTTGGATGTTGGTGCGACAGACAGAATTTAATTTACACTCTCATAAGAGTTAACTCATTCAGTGGTTATGACTCTTCCTTGCCTTAGAAAGCTCAATTCCTTGTGCCTCTCCACCTCCATGGCCTGAAATGCATTTTTGTATCTCAATATGGCTCTTTTTCTAGACCACTGGGCATTGTGGCCTTGTACCTGCCAAACCCCGTGCATAGAATATTTGGAAGCAGGAGACAAATTGGTTAGTTCGCAAATCTTTATTAGCATGGTGGTTATTTTCCCAGGGATATGGGGTCACGTAAGACATCATTTCCTCTCTGGCAACACCAGTAGCCACACTGCATGATTCCAGGGCTCCACTCACATCCTGGTCATGAATGATACCCTCTGGAGTTGTGCAGTGCACAGCCTGCACGTCCATATGTGTTGTCTTTTCTAGGCATCTAGCTGTGTTGGTATAAAACCCTTACACAACAAATTAAAAACACAGTGCAAGGCCCATAGTTCTTAATGGGAATGTGAATAACAGAAACATCAAGAATTTGGGATTCAGGAAAGGGGGAGAAAACAGAACTGGCCCTAGAGGGAGTGGCTAGAGAGAGCCCACTGGGGATGTGGGGTTGTGACGGCAGCCCCAGCCTGTCCTCCGACCCCAGCCTCTGCAACAGGCAGTCTCCCTAACTTCTGACCACTGTGCAGCTCCTGACATGATAACAGGAGGCCTCCCAGGCCCCTGTGCCTGTTCTAAGTATGAGGCTTGGAAAAGAGAGAATGCTCAGTGCCAGCTCGTGTGTATCCTATGGACAAGGAATAATAGGACTCTGAGGACTTAGAAAAGCCTTCTCTGTTGCCAGCTGTGCTATTTTTAGCCCCCTTCCATGGCCCCTGCTGTCCCTAGGTGTTTGTCAGCAGAGCATACTGCACCTGCATGGAAAGTGGCAGTCGGGGCCCAGGCCTGCCTTGTGCTGTGCAGGCCACAGCAGTCTCCTTACTAGGCTTGGTGATCAGGCCCAGCCTCTGAGGCTGGCAGGCTGCGATGAGGGTGGTTGCATAACTGGCCTTTCTGCTGCTGGTTCTGGGTGAGGAGGTTGAGCCAGAGAAAACAGGTCCACAGTCCACAGCCCCTCCCAGGCACTGGTGCAACAGATAGGCTTGTGGGCCTGGTGATGACCCTCACAGTCAGGAGCCGCCCTTGTTCTTGAGCTGCTGATCATTGCTGCAGAGTGTGCAGTCTGATCAACATCCCTGCTGGGAAACATGGAGATGACCTGGTGTGGTCTATGGTGATCCAGATGTGACAGAAGGCTGGGGGTGGCCCCAGGGATGACCTACTCCTTCCCTTCCAACCTGCCACCTCCTCCGTCCTTCATGGCTTAGCTCACATTGCTGGGATGTTGCCTTCCTTGGAAGCCTTCTCCACCTACCCTGATCAGCTTTCTCTGCCTCTCCCTCCCCCTGATACTTCCTCTCTGTTTGTCCTTCCATGCTTGGTGGGGACTAGCCATCTGATGCTGCACCTCTGTTTTCTATGCAGGCATCCTATCTCCTCTGCAGACAGCTCCCTGTGGACAGGGCTGGTGGTTTTTTTGTTTCTGTGCCTGGCAGGTGGTCCCAGAGGATGGTGACTGGAGGTCACTCAGTGCGGTGGCTTGTCTTCAAAGCAGGCCCTCAGTGAACCACAACTCCTCATGTTCATCCTCTTTGGTTGTCCCCTTTGGGTCATGGCTGGCCCTGTGACTTGCTTGTAACCCATGGATTGTGGTGGAAGTGATGCTATGTGATTTCTGAGGCTATGGTGGAAGAACCCTGGCAGTTCATTTGTTATCTGGGAAAGGTAGTTCTTAGGGAATTTGGCCGCTATAGGGGGAAGAGCAAGAGTAAGCAAGAGAGAGAGAGAGAGAGAGAGGAAGAGAAAGAGAGAGAGGGAGGGAGGGAGGGAGGGAGGAAGAGGAGAGCCTCTCCAAAGAGTGCTGAGGCCCCACGCATGTGTGAAGACACCATCATGGAAGTAAGTCCTCCAACCACAGCTGACACAGATTGGAGATGAACCCACCAGCTGATCCCTCTATGAATTCCTGACTTAAAAGTCATGAACAAAATAAAACGATTGTTTTAAGCCACTACACTTTGGGGTAATTTGTTACACAGCCATGGATGACTGTAACAAATAATTACTCTTTAGTGGGGTCCTTTCATAGGATCCAGCTCCTGCCCTCTCTCTAGATTCTTCCTAACATCTTCCCAAGCTCTCCATACCCACCACTTAGGACTTCCTTCATTTCGTTCAAGCCTTTTTTTTTAAACCTCTGGGCCTTCACACATGCAGTCCACACTGCTGGACTTCTCTTTCCTTGTCCTCCTCCTCCCCTTCCACTTAGCTGACTCCTGTTTATCCAGGGATGTGCTAGCAAATGATTAACAACTGGATTTCTGGAGAAGAAAGCCCTGTGTACAGTGTTCGTCAGTTCCCATGGTATAAATATTCCTACCCTGGCTGGTTTGAAGATGCCAGTGTGATGTCATAGAACACAGAGGTGGGTATTGTTATCCATGATTGACAGATGTGGAAACTGAAGCTCAGAGCAGTTCAGTCACTTTTCTGGGCAGATCCCAGGCAGATATGGCCTCTAATATGCTTGGCCTCTGAGACCATGCTCTTTCTACTGCACCACACTGTTCTCCTGAAGAGCTGGTAGCTGTGAGCACACGTAATATTGGTGCTGGGCCACCCTGTTTCTTCTAGACAAATGGTCTTCCCTCTGCATTTCTTGAGTTGCTGCAGGCTTTACCTTATGCTTACCATACCTGGCCAGCTGCAGCTGCTGGTTTCTCTCCTGGACCATCTTATGGTATCTGAACTCTGGTGTGTGCAGTGGTGATGGAATCACTGAGGCAACAGGGACCTGTGAGTCCATCTTGAGGTTTGATTAACTGTGTATTAGTCAGCTAAGCCACCACAAGAGGTCAACATGTCAATGACTTAATACCGCAGAAGTTCACATATTGCTCATATAAAGTACCACTGATGGTGTGTGTGGAGGGTACAGTGAGGACACACTTCAGATGGTCATTAAGGATCCTGGCTCCTTTCACCTATGGACCTGAAATCTTCTAGGGGCCCCTGAAGGTCTCTGCTGGACCCTCTGCATCTGTCTGGATGATAGGAGATGAGAAATAAGGATCATGAGGGGTAGTTTTGTGGGGGTAGTTCTAGAAGTCATTCACATCACCCACACAGTTCATTGGCCAGAACTTGGTCACACGGTACTTTAACTGCAAGGGATCCTGGGAAATGTAGCACTGCACCCAGGAAATTGAAATGGATTTGGAGGATACTTGGACTGCTGAAGGGGCTCCTGAGTCCCACACTGGGGGCTTCTGCTGTCCATAGCTGGCTCTGCCAGAATCATTATCATGACCCAATGAGAAAACTGATGTTTACTGGGTGTTTGCTAGGTGTCAGACATGGTGTCAAGCACTTTATATGCATTATCTCAGTCCTCTAAATCAGCCTATGCTGTAGAAACTATATTATTCCCAATTTCCAGATGAACAAAAACTGGGGCTTGCAGTGGCTACGTAATGTCACTTGCCCAAAAGGCATCCTTAATAAGAGGCAGTACTGGCGTTAGAACCCAGGGTTTTCTGTCTTCAGATTGTTAACTCTTAGCCTCCTCCTATGCTGCTCTGAAGTTCCTTCAACTCTTCCTTTTCTTATCCCTGCCTGCAACTTGAAAGCTACTCAGCTTCTTAAACATCTTCAGGATAAAGGGACTAAGGGGCATAACTGCCTCCCCCACTTCATGTTTTCAAAGAGACTGTCGCTGGGTAATGCTGGCCCTAATTCGGGGGTGGTGAATTGACAGCAGTTGCTTGAGCCTGCCCTCATGATTGGAATGCATCATTTCCCAGTCTGCCCTCTCCCACTTTGAATCTTACCTGGCGTGGTTTCTTGCCTGGAGCATTGAGAGCAGAAGGCTCATGGATGACAGACGCGGCTTCCCAAGTTTCTTATCTCACTCCCCCTGGTGATGTGCTTCACCTTGGAAATGCACTTCACTATAGCCCCTTCTACCCAGGTCCAATTTTATGTCTTAGCAAAGTAAGTTCAACAGTTCACTGCTGAGAAAACAGGGGCTCAAACGTGAATAATAACATGAGTAATAAGGTTGACTTTCTAAAATCCAATGGACCAAAACTGTAATGTCTCAATGAGTACGATATCTCATTCTGGATAGTTCAGTGTGGTCATCAGGAGCATGCCCTCTGGAGCCAGCCTACCCTGGCTTAAATCATAGTTGTGTTACTTGCTGACCTTTGGGCCTTGGGCAAGCCACTTCACCTCTCCGTGCCTCAGTTCCCTCACTTGGAAAATGGGACTAATAATACAGAAAACTCCTTCAAACAGTTTCCTAATATCAAATTGACTTTTTTTTTCTTTTCTTTTCTTTTTTTTTTTTTTTTTTTGAGATGGAGTCTCAATCTGGTGCCCAGACTGGCGTGCAGTGGTACAGTCTCAGCTCACTGCAACCTCCATCTCTCAGCTTCAAGTGATTCTCTTGCCTCCCAAGTAGCTGAGATTTTAGGCACGCACCACCATGCCCAGCTAATTTCTGTATTTTTAGTGAACACAGGGTTTCAGCATGTTGGCCAGGTTGGACTCAAACTCCTGATCTTAAGTGATCCACCTGCCTCGGCCTCCCAAAGTGCTAGGATTACAGGTGTGAGCCACTGCACCTGGACTTCAAATTGACTTTCAAATGCTGGAAGATGTCACCCACATTATCCTCCTACTGCCTGGGGTTGTTGGTAGGATAATGTGTTAAATGCTGAGGGTGCTACATACCTAGGGCTAGGAAAGTGTTAGTGATTATTGTTACTTCAGTTTGGTCACCTTTGGGAGACTGTGACTTTTTCCCTAGTGTGGACATTGACAATAACCTCTCAGGTCATTTGGTCACTCTGTTTCTGATAAGTCTCCACTCTAGTCCATTGAGGTTGGATGGCATGCCTGTGGGAATGTACACCCCTGCTGGAGTGTAGAATGTAGCATCTCTGAAGCCTAGGACTGTATGCCTTTCATCTTTGCATCCACAGCGCCTACTGCAGTGCTTGGGGCATTTGGGGGTCCCCTACCCGGGTTGTCTGACATGTTATCCCCATGTTGAGGGAAACTTAAAGATAAGAAACTTGTTTTGCTCATCTCTGTTTCCTGAGCAACCTACAGCAGTGTCTAGCATCGCCAAACGTTTTTGAATAAATGCAGGACCAAAAGTGGTTTCATCCTTTCCTGAAAAATGAGTCTCTTCCCGGGAGCACCCTTGATAGCATCGATGCTGTCTTTTGATGTTGTCTGGGGTGATATCGCTCAGCAGTTGAAAGTCAGTTTAATATTAAGAGACTGTCCAAAGTGGTTTGTGAGCAAGTATAATGAACAGGAGAAGAAGCCAACATGGGCAAGCGATTCCTGGTCCCTCAAATGCGTAATGATGAGGTATTGAATCTGAAGGTTCTGGGTGGCTTTTAAATGAGCTCTGTTGGCTATTTCCAAAGAAAAGTTCCAGAGATTCTTTGAGTTCTGGAAGCACCGGAATTAGTGTATGATCTCCACCCACCCCCAAGTGCAAAAGGGCAGCACTCACTTTGAGTGTTCATTTTGATCTGTTAAATTCAGTCTTGTGAGCCTCTTAGTCTAGCTTGGAGTTGGGCAAAGGTGGGTTTTAATCCCCAGGTCTACCTTGCACTAGCTCAGTGGTCGTGGCCAATTTACTGAACCTTGTCAAGCTTACTTTCTTCATTGGTAAACCGTGAATACTAAAAATACCAGCCACGTAGAGGTTTTGTGAGTGTAAAAGAGAGCATTTAGCATCTTGTAAGTGCTCAATAAATGGCCCTGTTATGATGAAGTTGACTGTTATTTTAGATCCCTCTCCTTTGTCCACATGACCAGGATGGCACTGAACTGAGGGGAGAGGAGGCCACTGGAGGGGGCAGGGTAGCCAGGGGCCAACAGTGGGCACCAAGACGGACAAACAGTGAGGTGGTGCTAAAGATGGAGGCAGAATGTAGGGTGGAGAAAAATGGGGTGAGAAATGCTCCCTTTCCTCTGTGCCTCTCATTGCCCACTGCATGTCCCCCATAGGAAGGACAAGGGAGAGGGGGAATGGAGAGAGAGGAAAGGAAGAATTTTGGAGTATGAGATGCCTGGCATTGAAAAGGTTAACTCGGGGGGCGGGCCTCAGTTTGCCACCTGTAAAACAGAGGATCGGATTCTGAGGGTCCCTGGTGGCTCCAGCAGTCCCTTGCATTTTTGTAAGAACTGTGCTGTGCCCATTCTGTCCCCCGCACCCCCCACCTTCTGCAGCCTTAGGCAGAGGGAGACAGAGTCATAAGGGACAGAAGGGGTGGAAAGTGCTGGAGGGGTGCAGAAGGGCTTCTCCCAAAAGGCTGAGGGTCTGTAAAGAGGCCCGGGTAGCTGGAGCAGGACAGACCTGGTGGACCCGTCCATTGATCCTGGGGCTGCTTAGGGGCCTGGTGAGCGGTGAATGGACCAGAGGTACCTTTTGGGCTCTGAGCGAAGAAGAGCCAGGCTCCAGCCACAGCCTTCCTGCCCGATGGGTTTTTAGTTGGCACTTTCCCCTATTTAGGAACCCGTGCTACTCTGATTCTCTGAGGCAGTCCAGGCACCCGTGTTAAGGTTGCTTAACATCTGGTATTCGTCTCCACACTCTTTCCTCTATCAGGGATTATGTGTTCTGAGGCACCCAGAACATCTTTCTGTACACTGGATTCCTTCAGGAAGACTTCCCCGGTCTTCTTTCTGTCCACTTCCCACTCCCTCTTATCTCAAGTTTACCGCCACAGGCATTCGGTTAAGCAAATATTTTGCTCACTGGCAACTTGTCCCATACCTGGGCCAGGTTATGAAGAGGATGCCAAGAGTGTCAGTCATGTGGTGCTTGCTTGGGGGGAACCCAAGCTGAGCTGGGGCTGGGTGAGGAACGGACATGGGGGCTCCTTTTCTGCTCGTGCAGTGAGGTGGAAAGGGCTCGGGCCTGGGGTGCGAGGACCTGGGTTCCACTCTTGCCTCCCCTGTGTGGTCTTAGGCAAGTTGTCTACCCCTCCTCATGCCTCAGTTTCCATTACATGTAGGGTGAAGACCGCAGAGAAAGTTCTGCCTAGCACATGAAAAATACTCAGTAGGTAATGTCTCCCGTTTTTGTGATGTATCCAGGCAGAATAATGGCATTTAGCAGAAGCTCATTGTGTAAGATGGACTCAAAGGTGAGTCTTGAATAAATTTATTCAATAATTTTATTCAATAAATTTAATAAATTTATTCAAGACTCGTCTTTGAGTCCATCTTACACAAAGTGCTGGTTAGGTGAGGGATGGGGATGTGACCCAGAGAATTCTACACGGCTTCCCTTCTTCAGCTCTCCAGCTAGATTGTAAGCCCCTAATTCTGGATCCTTCAGAATCTGGCACACTCTGGGCTGTGAGCCACTGATGCAGGACATGCATCTTCTTCATTTATCTCTGTGTCCCCAGCACCAAACATGTGGCATGTCTCTGGTGGGCATTTGGTAGATGGTGGGTGAATGAATAAACAACACGGGCATTCAGAAACCTCTTGCTGATGAATTGACTAATACTCTACACTGGTTACATTTATGTTTTGGGCACTGAATCTCTTTGTTGTCTGGCACTCTGAGGGTATTTAATTATTTCTGGAAGCTGAGGTTGAACCTTTCAGGCCGCCTTCACCAGATCCCAGGCTCCAAATAGATGAGACACCCGCCCAGGACTGGGCAGTGGTAGGAAGGGCGTGACCCAGGGGTTGGCCTGCAAATTTGCCCCTACCTCTTAATGCCAGTGACTTGGCACAGGGCTCATGAAGCCTCTCATGCCTGACTGCCCCAGAAGAAAGGGTATTTTGTGAGCTCTGTGGGTGCTCATATTGAGTGGCAGTTCCCACTAGCAGATAGCCTTCACCTGTGTTTGATAAAATGACAAATGCGTTTTTTTCTTCCTCACTCCACCCATCTCCGTCTTTCCTTCCCTGAAAGAAGGAGATGTCTGAAGGGGCCTCTTGTCAGGCCGGCCACCAGCTATCGTGAGAGGAGCCAAGTTCCTCATTGCCCTGTGCTGAACCGAATTGCAGCTAGTTGGATGAAGGAGGCAGTTTTAGCTTGAACGCAAACATCCTGTAGGAGAACAGAGCGATTATAGTTTTTGCTGTGCATGGGGAAATAACAGCACAGAGGTGAATCGTGGCATCTGTTTACTGCTAATTAACCCTCTGTGTACACTGGCGTTGTGTGTGAGCCAGCCTGCAGCCTGAACCACCTCCTATAAGGAGGGGCTCCCTCGGCAGCCAAAACCAGTTGGCCCAAATGCCTCGATAGGCTTCCTGCTTCCCTTGTTGCCCATGGGATCTGATTTTAGATAAAAAGATTGCTTTTGGGCCAGATAAACTTTGAGTTCTTTAATGAGGCACTGTGTGTATTGGAGAGAGGCAGAGAACACCCAGAGCTGAAGCTGTGGTCAGTCCTGGTCTGCCAGAGTTTATGGGGCTCCTGGGAGGTGTTAAACCCTGTGCTGCAACTGGGGGAAGGTTGTTGGGAAAGGTTGGGGCCAGGGAGCTACTATTTATTGACAGCTTACAATATATCACATTCTGAGCTGGCCCCTTTGCATATTAGCTGCTAAAATTCTCATAGTGATCCTGAGGGACCAGTGTGGTTCAGGAGCTGAGACTCATTAGAGGTTAAGAAATCAGCTGGTGATGGGGTGGGGGAGGGGTCACACAGACATCCCAAGATGTAGAAGACAAGCCCCCGACATCCAGGAACTTACAAACTTATTGCATGTGAGATAGTTCCGTACCTTTTGTAATTTATTTCCAAAATAAACAGTTTTTGGGCATCTGTTGTATGCCTGTGCTCACTGGGGGGTAGGGGTGGGGATCGGGGGAGTAAGGGGAGAGAATACAGAAAGGAGTCAGCTCCGGCTTTGTCTTCCATAAGCAAGTGGCTTAGAGGGGATTCTTCATTTTCATTGTTTTGTTTTGGGCTAAGGAGCTGTGTCAGGGAGGTGAGTAGGTAGGGTAGAGAATCATTCTCCACTGTGAAGCGAAGAGAGGAAGGTGCCCCTACATTTGAAATAGGCCTTGAGGACCAGAAGGAACTGACCAGTCTTTTGACTTTCACTTTTTGAAAATTGAAGTCTAATATACACATAGGGCATGCACAGGTGTTGGCTGTACAGGTTGGTGCATTTTTACAATGTAGGTGCCTGTGCAGCCGCCTATTCTTGGAGGCAAGAGCCCCGGGTTGCATGCTGTGTTCAGGCAGAAAGAGGAGATGCCGACCACAGCGCTCCTAGGAATTCAGAGGAAATGGAGCTCAGTGAACCCCTCCAAATCTGCTTTCCACCAGAAGGGAGAGGAAGATGAATATTCATGGATCTTGATCTCTTTTCGCATCATTTACATTTTGCTTTCTCTGGATTTGAGGCTCCCCACCTGCCCCTGAGTTCTGAAGAATAATTGTTTCATGCATCATATTTTTACTGCATTGGGAGAACAAGAGGGAAGAAGAAAATAAATTGGGAGAAGATGATGAGCCTTCTTGACTAGTTCAGCCAGTTTCGTGACGACCTAGAGTGTGTCTGGGTCTTCGGTCATGTCCATGAAATGTGTCTTTGGAGTTTGCAGGATCAAGGCCTGGTGCTGGGCTCTGATATCCTGCGACCTCTGTATGTTCTTGGGGGAATGTTTCTGGATCTGGATAGGTCCGTGTGTTGGGAGCATTGGGAGCCAGGAGAAACCAGAGTGCCATCAGGATTCCCAGCTCTTTCTTCTCTGGACTCCTTTAGCTTGTACTGTTAAATTTCTTAAATCATGCCACTAGTGAAATATACACGTCACTGTTTGTGGACCTTGATCTTGCCTTGCTGATTAGGTGATAAACTCCTCTTCAGGCTTATGATCACAGTGCCTTGCCCTTCTCTGATGTGCTGTCCCGTGCATACCTAGTCTTGTCTGAGCACACAGTACATCACCGCATGAATGCTTGCTGCGTGCACTGATTTTGTACACAGCAAGGGTCTTTGGTAAAGTTTTCTGTGGCTTGCCATTACAGGGACATGGGATTGGATCTAGTTATAAGCCAGTAGAACAGTTTCTGTCTCTAGACATCTGGGTGAACACTGGCCTTGGGGAACAGCAGAGAAGCTTGGAAAAAAAATCATAACTCACACTTAATGGAGAACTCGCTATGTGCCAGGCTGGGTGTGAAGGACTTTATGTAGCTGAATCAACGATAATGCTTTCGATTGCATATAGCAGAAATGCTCACTTCAGTGGGTTTAACATTAAAGGGACTCCATTGACTCATATAATTGGAAAGGTGGACGACTTCAGATGAGTCTTGATCCAGTGGCTCCATGGACCCAGTTTCTTTCTGTCACTCTAATCTGCTTTCCTTATAGTTGGCAACGTCATGAGGCTAGTTTGCCTCTGGCTTCCTACATGGCTGCTGCAGCTCTGGAGGCCACATGCTGATCCGCCCAACCTTGTCAGGAAATAAGCACCTTTGCACCAGCATTCCCGGCACAGGGTCTGAGGGTTGCTCTGACTGAACTGGCTGAAGCCAGGGATTATTGTCAGTATCTTCAGAAGCTTATGGATCTCAAATGGGATCAAACCTTACGGATCTCTGACTGGGATCTACAGTGTCTGACCTCAAGGATTCTCCATTCCTATCTTTCTCAGCAGGAAAGAGACAGTACCACTAGCTAACTCTGGAAGAATCCAGAGATTCTGTGCTAGAGAGAGAGAGAAGAGAGAGAGAGAGAGCCTCCACCCGTGTGCTTCCTGCTTACCTTTCGGGGTAGCCAGAGGCTGCGGCTCAGTGAGGGCAGCTATGCCTTTGTCTCTACACCCTGTGCTGTGTGGATACTCACAGTGAGGGTCATTCTGCTTTCTCCAGCACCCTCTGTGTGTCAGAGACTATCTGAAGCCCTGGGAAACCACAACAGAAAGGACTGGGTTGGGGTTGAGTATGTGGTGGGAGGGCGCAGATAATCAACACATCAGTAAATCAATGAATGAGATAATTTACAGTGGCACAATGAGACAGCTGATCGAGGGGGTGGGATTGTGTGTGTCAGAGGGGCCGCTTTGGTGGGTAGCCAGAGAAAGCTCTCTCTAGGAGGAAGTGGTCACCTGGCAGAGATGGGACTGAGAAGAAAGAGGTGGCCATACAGGATTTGGGCCAGAAGGCCTCAGGCAGAAGAGCAGCTGGTACAAGGTGGGAACAGGGTGACCTGGCCTTCGGGTGAATTGGGAATGGCGGGTGACTGGCCATCTTATTTCTGTTTTCACAGCCTTGTTTCTGCTTTTTCTAAATGGTTCCTCCCAGGCAGACACCTTTTACTTGTAGCCTCTGCCATGGAAGGTTTTGTCCACTGCTCATAGGCTGTGGGGGAGTTCCATCCTTGAGTCTGTTTGGGGCTTTATTTTCAGTCTGTTTTTGAAACTTTGAGCCCTGACTTCCTCTTGTTACTGCCGCAGGACTGAGGGTGCAAATCAGCTGTATTTTTTTAAATGAACTCTCGTTATTAAAATTTTCTCTCGATAAATAAAAATTGTACTTGTTTATTATATACATCATGTTGTTTTGAAATAGGTATACATTGTGGAATGTCTAAATTGAGCTAATTATCATATGCATTATCTCACATATTAATTTTTTGTGGTGAGAACACTTAAAATCTATTTTCTTAGCAATTTTCAAGAATATAATACATTGTTATTAATGGTAGTCACCATGTTGTGCAGTAACAGATGTCTTGAATTTATTCCCCCAACGGAAAGTTTGTACTCTTTGACCAACATCCCCCTCCATCCCAGCCCCTGGTAACCACTGTTCTACTCTCTGCTCCTATGGGCCCAACTTTTTAAGAGTCCACATATAAATGAGATCATGTGGTATTTGTCTTCCCATCCCTGGCTCATTTCACTTAACATACTGTCCTCTAGGTTCATCCGTCTTGCTGCAAACGGCAGGATTTCCTTCTTTTTTAAAGGCTGACTAGTGTTCCATTGTGTACATGTACCACAATTTCTTTATGTGTCATCTGTTGATGGGCACTTAGGTAGATTCCATTTCTGGGCTATCGTGACTAATGCTGCAGTGAACATTGGAATGCAGACATCTCTTTGACATACTGATTTGATTTCCTTTGGATATATACCCAGTAGTGAGATTGCTGGTTCATATGGTAGTTCTATTTTTGATTTTTTTTGAGGAACCTCCATACTGTTTTCCATAATGACTGTATCCATTTACATTCCCACCAACAGTGTAACAGGGTTCCCTTTTCTTTATACTGACACCAGCATTTGTTTTCTCTCTCTCTCTCTTTTGATAATAGCCATTTTAACAGGTGTGAGGTTATAACTCATCGTGGCTTTGATTGTGTACCCTGATGATTAGTGATATTGAATGCCTTTTTATATACCTGTTGGCCATTTGTCTGCCTTCCTTGGAAAAATGTCTCTGCAATGGTTCTTTTTGATAAAGATGTTAAATAAAGCAGTTCTGGGCAGAAGGAGATCAATGCAAGTGTCTACCACAGGCTGAGAGTGGATTCACTGGTGAACAGGACAACCAAGGTCCCTCCCCTCAGAGGTCTGAGCAAGTCCATCACCAGTGACTGGATTAAACAGATAATCCCCTTACACATGCATATGCACACTTCAGTCTGGAGTGTGATGAGAGGCTATGGACTATAGTGCGTGTGTGGGGTGCATCCTCTCCTTAACTGGGGTTCAGGGAAGGCTTCCCTGCAGAAGTGAGACCTACAGGCCAGGCATGGTGACTCAGGCCTGTAATCCCAGCATTTTCAGAGGTCAAGGAGGGTGCATTGCTTGAGCACAAGAGTTTGAGACCAGCCTGGGCAAGATGGTGAAACTCCATCTCCACTAAAAATACAAAAAATTAGCCAGGCGTGGTGGCACATGCCTGTTGTCTCAGCTAGTCTCGAGGCTGAGGTGGGATGATTGCTTGAGCCTGGGAGGTGGTGGTTGCAGTGAGCCGAGATTGTATCATTGTACTCCAGCCTGGGCAACAGAGCAAGACTGTGTCTCTAAAAAAGAGAAGAAATGAGACGTGCAGGATGAAGAGGCATTAGCCAGGGGTGGGTGCAGGGGGGACGTGCAGATGGATGGTGTCTTTGAAGATTCTGAGCCTGGAACAAAGCTTCATGGAGGGAACGAGAGCTGGAAGGATGGGGAGGACTTAGGCAGAAAGCAGCTTAGTCCAGGCCACAGGGCGCCTAGGAGAAAAGATGGAGGAAAAGGATGGCAATGTGTTACAGGAAGGCAGGGATGGGTCTCTTTTGTGAATCGCTCAACTCCTAATGGCTAGCAGTGTTCATCATGAGAAGGGACTTCTCGAGGGGCTGAGTGTGTGTGTCAGTTTCCCTTGCTGCTGTAACGACCACAAACTTAGTGCCTTAAGATAACACAAATATACTCCTATAGTTCTGAAGGCAAGAAGTCTGAAATCAGTTTTTACTGCGCTAAAGTCAAAGTGTCTTCAGGGCTGGTTCCTTCTGGAGGCTCTGAGGGGCGAGTCATTTTTCTTCCCTTTTGCAGCTTCCAGGAGCCACCTACATCCCTAGTCTTGTGGCTCCTTCCTTCATATTCAAAGCCCATTGCTCCAATCTCAGCTCCCATCATCACGTCTCTTATTTCCTGTTCTGTGTCAAATCTCCCTCTGCCTCCCTCTTACAAGGACCTTTATGATTGCATTTAGGGCCCACCTGGATGATCCAGGATAATCTCTTCATCTCAAGGTCCTTAATTCAATTACATCTGCGGAGTCCCTTGTGCCAGTTAAGGTCACATTCACAGGTTCCAGGGATGAGGACATGGACATCTTCTGGGGCCATGATTCATCCCGCCTCAGTGTGTAGATGGACGGCATTTTTATGGGAATCGAGCGAGGCGTGCTAAGCAGGCAGCAGCGCCTTGCAAGCAGAGGTAGGGAAGATTGGTTCATTCCTTCAGCTGGCACTGGCCAGGCTCCACTGTCCATTATCCTCCTCACCTGCCCTCATCTTTCCTTTCTTGCTCCTAAGTGATACCACATAGTTTCTTCAGTCTCAAAGCATTCTACTCAGACCCTTTTCTGACACTGAGAGCCTTCCTTCTGTCCTTTTCTCTTTCTATCTGATAAATCCTTGTAAGTAGTTGACAAAAGGGTGCCTAAAGATGTTAGGGCAGAGGCTCACTTCTGATCTGTCTGGTTGGGTGAGTCTGAGCTTGAGGCCCCAGGGCTTATTGGAGGCAAACTGAGTCATGGAGAGGGAGAATTCAGCAAGGCCACTGCCAAGGGCTGGCTGCAGAGGGTGAAAGGGTTGGAAGGGTCTTGGGGGTAGTCAGCTTCCCCAGAGGTCTTTGTATGGTGTCTGTAGGCATCAGGTGACTAAGAGCACTGAACGTGATAAACTCTTGGTGGCTGTTCCTGCTGCAGGAAGGGAGGACTCCAGGTTCCCAGAGGAGACCAACCAGTGATGGAGTGATGCTGTGTGCTCAGCTCCCCTCAGCTGAAGGACCCTCAGAAAGGACTTAGGAAGAAGGGCACTGCCAGATGCAAATGTCTTTCTGGACTCTAGGAAGTGGTACCTTTTTTTCTTTTAAGAGACAGCCTCACTCTGTTGCTCAGGCTGGAGAGCAGTGGCATGGTCATAACTTACTGCAGCCTTGAACTCCTGGGCTCAAGTGATCCTCCCACATCAGCCTCCCAAGTAGCTAGGACTACAGGTGTGCATTACTTTTTTTTTGTCTCACTCGGTCAGCCGGGTGGAGTGCAGTGGTGCAATCTCAGCTCGCTGCAACCTCCACCTCCTGGGTTCAAGCGATTCTCCTGCCTCAGCCTCCCGAGTAGCTGGGACTACAGGCATGTGCCACTACGCCCAGCTAATTTTTGTATTTTTAGTAGAGATGGGGTTTCACCATGTTGGCCAGGATGGTCTTGATCTCTTGACCTCGTGATCTGCCCACCTTGGCCTCCCAAAGTGCTTAGATTACAGGCATGAGCCACGACACCCGGTCAACTTAATTTTTTTATTCTTTTGTAATCTTGAACTCCCATCCTCAAGTGATCCTCTCCTCTTGGCCTCCCAAAGCACTGGGATTACAGGTGTGAGCCACTGTGCCTGGCCAAGAGTGCCTTTTTGAGGGCCATTGGGGGTTGCTGCTCTGGGTCTGGGCATTTCTCTGGAGGAGCTGCTTGTATAGCAATGACTGTCCCATCCCTCCTTTTTAGTCCCACAAGTCAGAGTGGGACAGCCGGGTGTTGTGGCTCATGCCTGTAATCCAGCACTTTGGGAGGCTGAGGTGGGCAGATCACCTGAGGTCAGGAGTTCGAGATCAGCCTGACTAACATGGAGAAACCCCGTCTCTACTAAAAATAAAAAATTAGCCGGGTGTGGCGGGCGGGTACCTGTAATCCCAGCTACTTGGGAGGCTGAGGCAGGAGAATTGAACCCAGGAGGTGGAGGTTGCAGTGAGCCGAGATTGTGTCATTGCACTCCAGCCTGGGCAACAGAGCAAGACTCCGTCTCAAAAATAAAAAGAAAGAAAGAAGACAGTGGGACCCCACACTTAGAGCCAGCCTGGCCTTTCAGCAGCATTATGTGTTACCTAGAGAGAGGCTGAGGCAGGGGTGTCGGGAGGCCAGAGGTCTGCATCAAGGGTGGATGGCAGAGCCTGGTCCAGGCTACAGCACTGCCACGTGGCTGGGAAGATGGCAGCGTGTGGGTACAGTCATGGATGTGGCCGCTTATCTGCATCCACTTGCTTTCAGGCAGAAGCAGGGTAGCGTGGCATGGTGAGGGCTGTGGGTTCAGTTCCAGCATGGCTGTTGATAGCTGCGTGACCCTGAGCAAGTTCCACGTCCTCCTAAGTCCCAGTTTTCTGTAGCATGGGCGCCTATGTGGTAGAGCGTTTTTGCAGGTACGTGCAAAGGACATGGCAGTTAGGAAGCACCTAGCAAGTGTGAGCCGTATCTATTGTCGTTGCCATGTGTCAGCCAGCCCGAGGGCCTGCGGGGTCTGGCCTGGGACGTGGGAAAGCGTTCCAGAAAGGGAGTGGGAGATGGTGCCCTGCCACCTCCCCCAGCCGGGCCGGAGTGTGGGGGAGGCTGCTCAGGGCTTCCTCCCTCTGAGATACCCCTGGCGACTGTCCCAGCAGAGAAGGGAGGCTGCCTTGGAAGCCTGGCTGCCCTGTGTAGGGAGGGTACCCGGCAGAGGACTGGGAGGTCTCCAGGCCCCTTGAGCACCGACAGCCCATCACCTGACCTCTCCAGGAGCCTGTGAGAAAGCGTGAGATGAACAGACAAACCTGGCTTGAAGCTCACGTCCTGGTTGTGTAACTCCTCAGAGCTTAGTTTTGATGTCTGAAAGGTGGGAATCACGTCCCACTTGCTGGGTGCTTTGAGGCTCAGGAAAGACGAAGGATCTCTTTTAGAGGCCCTCCCAGCTCCAGGCGTGGTGCCAGCTCTTTCCTGCGTTACCTACTTGACCCTCTTCAAGGAGAGCGTCTAGGACAGTCCCTGGCAGCTAGCAAGCACCCAGCACAGGGCCCTTCTTGCCAGGTAGTCTCTGAGGACCTTGCAGCCGTGTGCCCCTCGGCTGCGGCTGGGCGGGGTCCTTGGGAGGGATGTCCCTCTGTGGTTCCTGGAAAGGCTGGCAGCTGGCTGCTTTGCTCTGGTGTCTGCTGTTAGGACTGCAGGTTTTATGGCTATTCCCTTGTGCCCAGCCTTTTATAGGAGACCCTGTGTTCTTGGAGCCACACCTCAGATGGGGCCTGAGGCCTTTGAGATGTCTCAGAGTCTTTATGGCTGCAGTGGCATATGGTGGGCAGGCCGAGCTGCCGGACAAGGAAGTGGTAGCGGAGGGCTGAGGCAGGGAGGCCAGGACCTGCATTTCCAGGTGATCCTGAGGCCTCAGAGGGATGTGTTGGTTTTCTAGTTGCCTACTTATGTCTGCTAATCTTTAGGAAGAGAAGGATAGCCTGGTTTATGGGATATCACATAAGTTTCCTCAAGGGACCTGAGAAGAAGAATTAGGCAACTCTCTCTCTCCTTTTTTTTTCTTGAGATGGGGTTTTGCTTCTTGTCCAGGCTGGAGTGCAGTGGTGCAATCATAGCTCACTGCATCCTCCACCTCCTGAGTTCAAGCGATATAGGTGCACACCACCATGCCTGGCTAATTTTTTTTTTTTAATTAAATACATTGTTTTTGGGGGTAGAAATGAGGTCTCATTCTGTTGCCCAGACTGGTCTTGAACTCCTGGCCTCAAGTGATCCTCCTGCCTCAGCCTCCTAAAGTACTGGGATTACAGGAGTGAGCCACTGTGCCTGGCCAACAACTTTTAAAAACTAATAAACACGACACCTATTGATTGTTTTTCTGAAGAGACTTCTTTTTCTTCTCTTTCTATTTCTATTTCTGTGTCCCTCAGTGTCCTGGACAAAAGAGGCTTTTTGTGCTCACTGGGTTTTGCAGGTAATAGTTTAGTGCAGAATGGTAGTGAAAGCCATGGGCTTAGGGTCAGACAAATCTTGGTTTGAATCCCGTTCCCACCACTGAACTGATTGGATTGTCACTTAGACTAGAGGAGCAACTCCTAGCATTCACTTCCCAGGGGCCAGGATGAGTTGGCATCCTGCCGTTCACAGGGCAGCCTGGGGGATCAAGAGATGGCTGCTGGCCTCAGATGCCAGTGGCTACCCGGAGAGACAGTGTTAGTGGGTTCCCAGTAATATATGGCATTTATCACAAACCTTTATGCGTCAGGCACCGTTGTGAGCAATTCACATTAGTCCTGGAGGTAGGAAATGTCATTAATCTCATGTTGCAGGTTGGGGAACTGAGGTTAAGCAACTTGTCCAAGGCCACACGTGTAGTAAGTGGCCCAGGTGGGATTTGAACCAGGCAGCTCAATGCCGGCGTCTGCACTTAGAATCACCGAGAGCCATATTGCCTTCCTGAGGCTGTTCTTGATCCGAGAGACTACAGTCCTCTGTCAAGAGCTAGTACTGGGCAGCCCTGGGGGTGGGGATGTGGGATGTGGGCTGTGGAAGGAGTGAGGGGGGTGTTTTCTGCTGTATAATGGAGCAGGTGGTTGGGTGTGAGCTCGCCTGACTTATGGCCTCAGCTGTTTCCTCTTCTAACTCCTCCTCCTAGACGCCTGCCAGGATGCCAGAGGGTAGAGGGTGGCGTGTCCAATCACGGACTGGATCTGAAGTCCCTCTCCTTCCCTGCTTATGACACAAAGTCTCAGACCTTGTTCTCCTGAAGGGACACAGAACCTGTCTCTCTGTTTGGATTGCAAGCCCCAGACTGCATCCTTGGAAGTGGGACAACAGAGGGAAATCTATCCCAGCCTCATGATCCATGGATGCCTCTCATTCAGTCCTGGGCTCCTTGCTGGCCCTGGGTGCTGCAGAAATCCATGGCTGAGAGGGTGGAGATGGGTGGAGGGGGGGGCCACAGGAAGTCGAGCAAGCCTGACTCTGCAGGGAGTCCTGAGAACACTGCCATTGCCTGTTGCTTTATTTTTAGTGGTATGAGGGGCGCTAAGGGCACCAGGGGGATGTGGGAATCCGGTTTTTTGCTCTGTCTTGCTAATGGAACCTCTAGCAGTTTTTATGCCTGATTTGTTTCGCTCTGAAGTCTGTCATGCCTACAGCCTCAGACTGTATTCTTCCTTGCAGAGGTCAGAGGAACACAGACGATGGTGTCAGCTGTTGGACTTGCAGCCCCCGTTCTTGCCAGCCCTGGCCTCCCTGAGAAGGAAGGGGGCTGCCTCTCTTCTTTCATACCCTTCCCCCATCCTCAGCTTGGTTACATTGTGCTTGTCAAATAAGCACTCGGCTCCCCTCCGAGATGAATGTGTATTCCTGGAGGGACCCCTGGGCATGTTCTGAGAACGTTCCCACGCCTGCCTTGGTTGCTCAGAACCCCGGAACCCATGGGAGGGATGAGGGCACTCGACTGGCAGGAGGGGCTGCTGGAGGGCTGAACAAATGCCCATGTGGGGTGCTGGTTCCCCACGGTAGGATTGTGAGGGCTGCTAGGTAGGACTGATATGTGTCCAGTGCACAGATGACAAATGACAGGTTGTGGGGCAGGGAAGCACCTCCTAGTGTGCTACCTCCATATTCTTCTCTACCATCAAATTAAAAAAACCGAGCTTCATTGAGGTATCACTCACATGCTATAAAATTCACTCCTTTGAAGTGGTTTTTAGTATGTACAGAGAGTTGTGCAATCATTGCCATTATTTAATTCCAGAACATTTTCATCACCCCAAAAGAAACAAACCCCATCCACATGAGCAGTCACTCCCTACCCCCTCCTTCCCCAGCCCCAGATACTACTAAACTGCTGTCTATCTGTACAGATTTGCCCCTTCTGGCCATTCCGTCTAAATGCGCTCATACAATAGGTGGCCTCTCTGAGCCCGTGTCATGCTACAGTAGTGAACCCCTACCCTGTTCCATGACAGAACCTGAAGAGCTGGCTTCATCACAAGTGCATCCCCCGTCTCTCCCACCAGGCTTCCATGCCAGGGCAGAGATGGGAGACCTGGGAAGTCTTCCCCCAGATTTTGCTGTCAAGCATTGATGAGTTTTGTGTCTCTCACAAGTGGGAATACATTCGAGAGACCCCTCCCACCAACTGGGATAGTGAAAAGTATAAACGACAGTCTCATTCTCAGTGCCGTTTAGAACAGGGCAGTTTTGATGAGGAGCAAGGCGAGTTTCTTAGGTGGCGTGGCTCTTGTCGGAATCAAGGGAGCGGGGGCTGGACTCCTGCTGCATTCCTTGCTCAGAACTCAGCACTGCCTGGACCTGAACATTAGCAGAGTCTGTGCCACCTGCTTTGGCTCTTGGTCCAAATAATTTGCGGCACCCCTTGCTTAGCTACTCTGTGTCCTTGAGGGCCAGGAGGTTGCTTTGAAGTCCATGTGGTTTCTGGTTGAGTCACTGACAAATAAAGTGGCCTTGGTGCTTACCAGGGCCCGTGGGGAGGGGGAGACACCATGGTGATGACCTCAGACAATAAACAGACCATTGGGATTGGACTGTGGCCTCCCGTATTCTGCTGACTCCTGTCTTGGAACCAGATGCAGAAGCTACTTTGTCCTGCAGCAGATGGGAATACGCTGCCAGTAGATATTTTGGTGCCTAGATTATGAAAGGAGCACCAATGTGTAATCCAGGGTATAAAGGTCATCACGTGGTCCCAGTCTAAGGCGATGGTGTTATTTGTGCTTGATTGGTGGAATCTTATGCTGACTGCTTCTTCACTTCACCAAACATTTAGAGAGTGGGCATCACACACTAGTCAATGGCACACATTTGGATTTGAAGATAGGTTCAATTGTATTTCTGCATTTTCATGACATCTTAGAGATCATCTTTTCCTTTCACTCATGAGGCTTTGTGGGGGAGATAGTAAAGGTGGTTGATGTGCCTGGATGTGAGTGTGCTGGTTCAGCATGGAACCTCAGGCAGAACCTTCACACGTGAGCCCCAATGACCTTCTCTGCCAAGACCCTGGCTCTTAGAGGTGTGAAGCTCAAATGAGATCACGTTTCTGAATACAGTTTGAAAAGGCTGACCATAAAAGCCGGGCAGTCAGACCTTCCTGCTGGTGAAGGGCCAAGATGAAGTCTCTTCTTTGCTTCTCACATGAGAAAATTGCCTGTGCTCAGTGGGAGGGACCTCTGACCATCTGAATCTGGGAAGAATTATTAAGTGCCCATTATGTGGCTGTCACTGTGTTAGGCAGTTTGACAAGCCCTTTCATACACTGTAGCCCGGGAGTCGGAGTGGTGGAGTGGCGTGAGCTTAAAGACTGGAGCAGAGGCCCTCAGTGAATGTCTGGGTGCTGTCACCTACTGACTATGTGACCTTGAACAGGGTGTGTGTGTGTGTGTGTGTGTGCATGCACATGTGTGTGTGTTTTGTAGCAACTTCTCTGTGTCCTGATAGCTACAGGGGCTGCTGTGAGGACTAAGTGAGGAGGGTGTGTGTCAGGTGCTTGGAATGTCAGTCCGTCCCACCTCCTGCTCTTCCCACTACCACCTCCTCCTCCTCCATCGCCTTTTGATGGATCTCATTACCTTCATTTTACAGATGAGGAGACTCTGGGTCACTCTTCATCTTTTGTAGACATACCTCTGTAACAAATGTTGTGGGGATATTCGCATCTCTGGTAGTAGGGAGCTCACTGCCTCCCAGGTATCCTGTTCCATTTTAGAATAGCTTCATGTGAATCTTAGAATACGCCAAGGTGGATGTGAAGTCTTTGCATCAAAATCCTGAATTGCCTCATCCAAGAAAATGGTACGATCAGCCTGTTTCCCATAGTGCACACTCAGGGTGACTTCTCATGACATGGAGATGGTGGGCAATGAGCTTTCTCTTGTGACTTCATTCAGGGGAAACTCTGTGGCATTTTAGGGACTAGTGAGAGTTCGAGATGGAGGTGAAGGAGACTGGCCCAGAGAGCTGCGGAGTTGAGGGGAGGAGGGGTGGCACTCAGGAGGACGGACCATCAGGGACTCAGGCTGGCGACTGAGATGGGAGTGGTGTCCTTATCTTCAGGGTCTCAGGCCTTGTTCCTCCTGCCCCTAAGAGGGGGTTTTGGATTAGAAGCATCCCTGTGTTTTGCAGACCTCTATTATAACAAAGGAGAACAATCATGTAATGATCTCTCTAATTGCTGAAACGACATTCAATATGATTCAGTAGGTGCTTCGTGATCACACATCACCAACCCTGTGCAGTGGGAACTTACTTAATCTGATGACAGATAGCTACTAAAATCTCTAGCAAACCTTATTCCTGATAGATAGACATGAGATGCAATCCCTTCAGGTGAAGAAGACAAGAACACCTACTATCATCTCTCTTATTCAACCTTGCACCGTAGGTCAGAGCCAATGCAATACCACAGGAGAAAACCGACAGAGACATAAGTCCTGGAAAGGAAGTGATGAAAGCATCATTATTTTCTGGTGCAGTGATCATCTGGCTGGAGGAAATCCTAGACTCCAAATCTATAAATTATTAGAAGCAGTAGAGTTGAGCCAGGTGGCCAAAGGTCAGATATTAAAATGCACGGCTTTTTGATAGACCAACAGCAAGTAATTGGAAAACACAATAGAGGAAACCAAGGCTCCCTGTGGGGCGGGTTTTGCATTATCCAGTGAGGCATCCATGCTGTGGATTCTCTTCCAAATGTTTGTACAGCGTGATCAAGCAGTATCACATACGTCCAGCCCAGTGGGGCAGATACCTTTATTTTGTCTTTCAGGGAGGAAGAACCTGAGGCTCAGAGGTCAGGGCACCCTTGCCCAAGGTGATTCAGTGACTAGGAGGCTGAGCTGGGTCCTGGCCTCCTGGACCAACCTTCCTTCCTTTTTTGCTGCTTTCTACCCACCTCGCCTTCTTCAGACCTTGCCATCTCCACCATTTGTCTTGTTCTGCCAGTTCTTTGTTGTCTGCCTCCAGTACCAGCCGAGCTGGGTGGGAGGGGAGAGCCTGGGAGCGTTGGGATTTGGGTTAGCATCTACCCTGTGGTGTCTTTCATTAGCCACAGGCTGACCTTCCCAGAACGCTCACTGCACTGGATGCTGGGCAGGGCTGGGTTCTTCTGAGGAAGGAGAGAGCCAGGCAGTTGTTGGGCGTGGCCTGGGTCCCTCTCTCTTCGAGTTGTCTCCCCTCCCCCTCCACACTACTCCTCTGAGTCTGGCTTACATATTTGCTTTTTTATTTTATTTAATGCCTCTTCAAAAGTTACAAAAATAGCATATGTTCACAGCAACTGGTGGAATCATAATATGGAAAAAAAGAAAGTCTTTTCTTATTTCCTCTTTGATGGCTCTTGGATGCCACACATTCCTCTCCTGCAGCATCTCCGGCCAGTGCTGAAAGTCTAGGGTAGACCCTTCTTTTTATTTCCCCAGGCTTGGGTCAAGATGCGCAAACAGGTTTTCCATTCATTCATCGAGAATTTGCTGGATGATTACTGTTAGCTAGGTGCTGGGGATACCACAGGGAACAAGACAGACAAAAACCCTTGCCCTCTGGGAGCTGACGGTCCAGGGGATTAAAATATCTTACAGTGGGCCAGGTGTGGTGGCTCATACCTGTAATCCCAACACTTTGGGAGGCCAAGGTGGACAGATCACTTGAAGTCATGAGTTCGAGACCAGCCTGGCCAACATGGTGAAACCCCATCTCCACTAAAAATACAAAAATTAGCCGGGCATGGTGGCACACGCCTGTAATCCAGCTACGCAGGAGGCTGAGGTAGGAGAATCGCTTGAAACCAGGAGGTGGAGGTTGCAGTGAGCTGAGATCATGCCGCTGCACTCCAGCCTGGGCGACAGAATGAGACTCAGTCCCAATAAAAACGAAAATAAAACCAAACAAACAAATCTTACAGTGAAGTGAATGCAGTCAATGATAAGTGCTGTGGAGAAAAATAAAACAGGAAAAAGACCCCCTCCATCCCTGTTTTGGAATTTTAAAGGAGGGTAGAATTCACTGAGAAGGTGAGTTTTGCACAGAGACCAAAAGGACCTTGGGAGAAAGCCATGCAGCTCTCTGAGGAAGGAGCACTGAGGCTGAGGGTAAGTGCAAAGGCCCTGGGGCAGGATGTGCCTGGAAATGTGTCCTGTCAATGGGACAGAGCAGAGTGTGTGACAGGAAGAAAGGCAGGAAATAAAGTCACAGAAGGAGGGGAAGGAATTGGAGGAGGGCAGATTGGGTAGGGCTTGTAGACCTTGTATAGGCTTTTCGGTTGTTTAATGAAAATGAAATCTTATTATATGCCTGTCCCTGCCATTTGCTTTTCTTGTTTTTAAATTTCAATTTATTTATTGGTATATAATATTTTACCTATTGATGGGTTACGTGTGATATTTATTATATGTGTGGAATGTATAATGATCAAGTCAGGGAATTTGGGGTATCCATCACCTTGAGTATTTATCATTTCTATGTGTTGGGAACATCTCAAACTCTCTCTTCTAGCTACTTTGAAATATATAATACATTGTTGCTAACTACGCTTGTCATCCTGAACGTCTCTTCCCGTCTGTAGATATGGATCTCATTTTAAAATATAATGACAGAATATTCACAGTATAGATGTACCATAATTTATTCAGTCATTCTCTTTGACGGACTTTCAGGTTGTTTTCAGGGTACTGTTTCTTTCTCCACTACATCTCATATATGTTGCCTTTCATGCTGGTGTTGAGAGCGCGGGATTCCTAGGTCAAAAGGTGTGTGTCTATATATGATTTTAATAGACACTGTTA
This sequence comes from Ateles fusciceps, assembly GCA_036589455.1. Lineage (NCBI taxonomy): Eukaryota > Metazoa > Chordata > Mammalia > Primates > Atelidae > Ateles > Ateles fusciceps. The sequence goes on along the minus strand of JAZHEH010001382.1, from coordinate 11,873,060 downwards.
GATTTCTTTCCAGAAAGGTTGTTGCCGATTTCTCTGATATAATTTCTGTTCCTAAGTCCCAGTTGCCTGACTTTGCCCCCTAGTTGCTAAATAGCTACTTTGCAAAGAGGGGGAAGTCACACCTACAGAAGGAGATGTCCCTGGAATCCTTCATCCCGTGGGAAGGTGTGTGGCCTTTTGGCATGTGCTGCTGGGAACGATATCATTTGCTCTTTTTTGGAGCTCGTATTTGATGGTTGTGACGTCAAAATAGCCAAGAAGATGAAAACACAGCTGTTGCTGTGTTATTTGCATTATGGCTGATTTTCCATATGTTTAAAATAAGCACACCACCAAGGAACCACATGGAAACAGATTCACACCTTGTCGAACATTGAATTGTGCTCCTGTAGCATCTAAAGGATAATGCTTCCCCATGGCATCCCTTCTTGTGCGCATGTAAATGTTGGTACAACCTCGGTGGGTATGCACTTGCTTACCAGTTCCCCCACCCTCTGACCTCTGGGATGTTATGGAGCAGGATCTTCTAAACTTTAAAGTAGAGCTTTCATCTGTTTAGTAGCCAAATATATTTCTGTGATTTGTACTGTTGGGCATTTAGGCCATGTCCCATCTGTTGCACTTGAAACAATGAATAATCTTGCGTATGAGTCTTTTTGTGCATGTATGAGGATTTCTGTTGGGTAGATTTATAGAAGTAGAATTGCTGAATTAAAAGGGACTTGTGGCCAGGTGCAGTGGCTCACGCCTGTAATCCCAGCACTTTGAGAGGCTGAGGCAGGTGGATCATGAGGTCAAGAGATAGAGACCATCTTGGCCAAGATGGTGAAACCTTGTCTCTACTAAAAATACAAAAATTAGCTGGGTGTGGTGGTGGGTGCCTGTAATCCCAGCTACTCGGAAGGCTGAGGCAGGAGAATCTCTTGAACCTGGGAGGTGGAGGTTGCAGTGAGCCAAGATCATGCCATTGCACTCCAGCCTGGCAACAGAGCAAGACTCTGTCTCAAAAAAAAAAGGACTTGCCTTTTACAAGTTGATAGACATTATGAAATTGATCTCCAGAGAGGAACCAGTGTCCCTGTCCACAGATAGTGCGAGTGAGTGCCTTTTCCCCACTTCATCTGCAATTCAAAGTCTTCCCACCCTTTTTGATTTTTGCCAGCCTAATGGGTGAGACGTAATTTATTTTGTATGAGTAAGGGTGAACGTTGCATGTCCAGGAGCTATTTGTTTTATGTTTGTGAATTGTCTTTCAGGTCCTTTGTCCACAACTTTTTTCTGGTGGCTTATTAGTCTCTGATGTGGCCCCTTCCAGTGTGGCCTGTCCACGTTAGGAGGGCATTTGATACTGTGATTGGATAAACTAACTTGTCTGGCTAGAGGTTGATCCACACCTCTTCATTGTCAGAAGTGAAAATCTATTAATAGGTGTTTGAGAAAAGGAAATGCACCTCAGCAAAACACTAGATGGGTGCTGCACTTTGGTGTGTGCTGTCCTGACTGTTCCTCAAATAGGTTGAACACAGACGTCACAGAACTGTGGGGCCCCGGAATCCGTCTGCTGGGGTACATGTTTTATATGGTCTTATTTTTATCCTATTACTTGGTAGAGAAATTATCAGGAAACTTGGCTGTTTGCTACTAAAATTTTTTTTTTTTTTTTTTTGAGATGGAGTCTTGCTCTGTTGCCCAGGCTCAGTGCAGTGACATGATCTCGGCTCACTGCAACCTCTGCCTCCCAGGTTCAAGTGATTCTCCTGCTTCGGCCTCCTAAGTAGCTGGGACTACAGGTGCCCATCACCATGCCCGGCTAATTTTTGTATTTGTAGTAGAGATGGGGTTTCACTATGTTGGCCAGGCTGGTCTTGAACTCCTGACCTTAGGTGATTCGCCCACCTTGGCCTTCCAAAGTGCTGGGATTACAGGCGTGAGCCACTGTGCCTGGCCACTAAAACCTTTTTCTCCATTCACTTGTATTTACAACCTCATTGTGGGATTTTCTAGGCAGTTACTCCACTGGGACATTTTGCTAGTCCAGGTGGCCTAACTGCTGTCGCAAGCAACCCCCAACTCCAGCTGTGTAACACAATCGAAGGGTGTGTCTGTAGCTCTGCCCTTTTAGGTCCCCAGAGTCCTCCTCTGGGTCTTCAGCTGACAGAGAAGAAAAAGAGAGAAGAGGACCGTGTGTGGGAAAGCTTTAAAGACTAGATACTCTGCCCACATTCTGCTGGCCAGAACTTGGTCTTCCAATCCTTCTAACCAGAGGGAGGCTGGGAAAGGCCAGTCATGTGCCATTGTCATCAGTCCTAACCAGGTGCTTGGTAAGTCATGGTCTCTTAGTGCCCTGTAGGACCTATGAGTTTTTGAAGTGTCTTCTCGAGTATGGTCTCACTCCATCCTCAGAGCACTGACAGCCCTATGAGGAAGTAAGATGAGTGCTTCCAACTCCCAGTTCAGAACCATGGAGACTGAGATCTAAGGAGATAAGTGTTGTAGGCAAGGGTAGGCAGCTAGGTAGTGACACAAAGGGTATGGAGATGGGGCTTGAGCAAAGAGCTCTTATGCTGCCCAGCCCCATCCGACAGGGCACAAGAGCACCCACTTTGGGTGTGTCTGGGTCACCCTCTGCATGTAGTGGGCATGGGAGAACAGTGCTGCTTAGTGAGGGGGAAATTGGTGGCTGGCTGGAGGGCTTCTATCTTGGAGTGTGGCAAGAGAGGAAGTTGTCTTTTGCCTTTTGTAAATTGCAGCTGAATGGTGAGGGGTGACAGTATTGCTACTGGTAGGAAGACTTGGATGGCGGGGACAGAACGGCTATAAACCTGGCCCCTCTGGGGGGAGCTGCCCCCTCACCTTGACTTTGACCATTGTCCCTTTCTATCACTGGCATGGACACTAGCGTTGACAAATTGGGGCTTTTTTCTTCACACTCTCATTTCTCTTTATTTAATTATTTTAAAACATCTGATGCTGCAGTGAGATCAGCTGTGATATCTCATCTGTTCTATTTTGAGCTGCAGGGAGACAAATGGGAAATGCTGCTGCCTCCCCTCTCTGTGAGGACTGTGCTCCCAGGAGCCCATTGGATGGACTGAGCCAGGGCAGCTCTGGGTACACTTTGGATGCTTTCCCCTCCCCTCCAGGGGAATGCCTGGGTTTCCTTATTGTGCAGATGCCTTGAACTAGCCTGGTGAAAATCTAGAGACACAAAATCACAGATGGTTGCACAGGTTGTTGGAGCAGCAAAGACGTCATCAAGCAGCAGAAAGAAGACAAGGCATTGAGTCTGAAGCTCAGGGCTGAGCACCGTCACTCCTAATTGAATGGCCACTGCACTTTCGTTTCCTCATCTATGCAAAAGAAATAACATTTTTTCTACTATTCTCACTGGGTTCTTATGAGGATCACACAAGATAATGTGTATAAAAATGCTTTGTAAATGGAAAAGCACTCTGCAATTTAAGACATTATTACATTAATAGTAACAATTACCATTTGCAATTCTGGTGATTCACTTGGGGTAGGATACCATAGATTTCATCACTGCTGCCATTGCTACCCCACATTGTACTTCAAAGCTGCAATTACCTTGCACAATTTCATTTGATACATTACTGATCATGCAGTGTTAGAACTGGAAAGCATCTTGGGGATTAACTAATCCAACTGTATCACTTTAGAGATGGTGACCTGGCACCCAGAGGGGAAAGACTTGTTTGAGGTCCCTAGAACTCAGGACTGCAGGCTGTCATTCCTAGGGAGTGGGCTGTTTTGCTTTGGATTATGGTTCCCTGTCCTTTCTCAAGGTCTAGACAGGGGAACTTTGGGCGGGATGTTGATCCTTAGTCATTAGGTGGAGTCCTGCCTGACTCATGTCTGCTTACTCAGTCGACCCTGCTCTGAGCTCCACTGCTAAAGGTTCTGGGTACATGTGGACAGTGCTTAGAGGAGAAGCTCGCATGCCGAGAAGCTTGGGCACAGGGTCAAAGAGAGGAGGAAGTAGGAACTAAATTGGTTTGCTGGCAAGAAAAGGAGACCAGGGCAATTCCAGAACAAAGAAGGTGGAGGTGCCCCTGGTCTCAACCTTGGTCCTTATCAGAACCCACTGCCTTTGTGCGCTGTCTCTCACTGTCCGCTCCAGGGCCTCAGGCCACCAGGGTACCCTCAGTGGGCACAGCTGTGGACTGTGAGGCCTCCTCCAAAGAGAAGAGTGAGGGGCCCCCAGGATTGTCATAAGTATTCAAAGCGTGGCCAGAAATCATCTGGATAAAAGAACAAGCACAAGCGGGTAAACATCTTGGCAAGACTGAGTTTGCCTCATGTCATTGACGGTGCCACTGGCTGGCCCCTTTCCTGCCTCTGAGTCTTGTCCAAATGTCATCTTGTCCACATGTCACCCCTCTATTTAAGCAGGCAGCCTGCACCCCACCTCTTATTTGGCCCATCTTTCCCAACTGGATTCGCCATCAAAATATTATACAGAATATTTGCAAATTAGTACAGAGAATTTATGTGTACCTGTTAGCCAGCTTCCCATAATGTTTACATCTTATAGCACTATAGAATAGAACAAGTTTCATGTTGGTCTAAAACTGCATGTTAAACTGTAAACGTTCCTCAAATATCACCAGTTTTCCTACTGATGCTGTTTTTCTTTTCCACAATCCAGTCTAGGGTCCCACATTGCATGTACCCACCATGTCTCCTTCGTGTGCTCTAATTTGTGACTTGTCTTTCCCTATCTTTCATGACTTTGACATTGGTGAAGAGTGCTGTTTAGTTACTTTCATAGGAGGTTCCTATATTTGGGTGTGTCTGATGTTTTTTAATGGTTAATGTGTATGGTTTTTTTGTTTTCTTTATTTATTACCATTTAGTGGGTCTCTCCTGGCACTAGAATATCTGCTCCCTCCGTGCAAGGATCCTCGTTAGTCTGGTTCACTTTTGTGCAGGAACATTTGTGTGTGCCTGGCACCCATGCTCAGTCAATATTTGCTGGGTGAATGAATGGGGCTGTGAACTCCCAGGCGTTAGTGGAGCATCTGACCTGACCTGAGGGAAACAGAGAATCTGAGTCCTGGCAGAGCCTTGATGGGCAGCTGGGCTGGATGGGCACTAAAGCCTCTTTCAGCATTCAGGTTCTGTGATTTTGTAACCTGATGGTGGTTCTGAGCTCAAGCTAATTAAATTCCACAGGTGTTAGCTGAGGAGTACTTGCTGTGGCCCCCTGGGCTGGGGAAGGTGGGGGATTGATGGGCGTGTGAGCTCTAGGCTCTGAAATGCATTCACATTCCCAGGGAAGCCAGGAGCACAGGGAATGTGTGGGAAACACCGGTGTCCAGTTAGTGGTTTAGAATCTAGACTCTGGATTAGTGGCTCCTAAACCACAGTCTGCCTTAGAATCACGAAGGAGGGCATTGTTAAAACAGCAATTAATAGGTCCCATCTTCAGAGTTTCTGTTGCTTGGTCTAGGGTGTGGCCTGAGAACTTCAACGACAGTTCCAGCAACTTCCCAGGTGATGCTGATTGATGATGCTAGTCTCACAACCCTGTGTTTAGAAGCATTCTAGAGAAGATGTTCAGAGAAGACACAGGTTGCTGGTAATTAGCAAGGGCCAGGAGGACTTCCTGGAGGAGGTGGTCAGGCTTGAGTGGGGTAGGATTTTCACAGGTGGATCTGAGGCTTGATCTATACACAGCTGGCTTGCTGACACCTCATGTGATCTGTGGTGCCTTTTGCTTGCCTTTGCCCTGCTGGCATCTGGCCTCACTCGTGGCCTTGTCCAATCCTCTTGGTACATGAGTGATCTTGGCCAGGGGGAGTCTGAGCCCCCGGAAGAGGAGGCTGACTAAGCCGTAGACTGGAGTTGACCTTGGCTGGCTTGGATGAAGTCACTCCAAGGCCTGGATGTGTCCTGCACTGCACAGCCTGCCCTAATGTGTTTATTTTCCTGGGCCTTGCTCGCTGCCTGCTGGCACCATGTGAGGTGTTGCTTTTGGGCTCTGTGGCTCTATTTCTGTTTTCTCGTCTGGCACCAGCACGGCGGGGCAGATGAGGTGTGTGGCCACCCTTGCTTTCTTCGTGGCTCCAGGTTCTTTTTGAGACGGGCATTTGGTCAGGGAGAATATTTGAATCTTGCTAGAATGTCTGGTACAGAAGCAGCTGGATTCTTTTTGGGAGGGAAAGGTTCTGGGAAGGAGGGAGAAAACCTTTAGAAAGTTAAATAAATTTAGACTTAGCATCAGGCGGTGGTAGGATGTGTACACACACTGTGTGTGTGAGTGAGTGTGTGAGTGCGTGCACGTGTGCGTGCATGTGTGCGTGCGTGTGTGTGTGTTTAGCCTTCCAGGATCATTAAGGAATTTTTATTCCTTAAGTGCCATTCAAAACTTGATGGTAGAAGTGAGGAGAGGTCCAGGCAGCTTGGGAGAGGCATGTTGTTTGTGCAGTTGGAAGACTCTGGGCAGGGAAGCAGCATTGCTATTCAAGTCGGTGAACGCTGGAACAAGAGGCGCCTTCCACGTGCTTCTGATTCAGCTCCACTGTTTTAACTGAGACTTAGAAAACTGAGTGACTTGTCCTACTCCAGTGCTACCTCCCCAGTCTTCCATGGCCAGACTAAATCACTCTCTCTTTCCTTTGGGCTGCAAAGTCATTTTGTTTATAATATACCTCTCATGTTTTATAAGTAGTCATACAGGGGTTTGTTTTACCCACTAGATAAGCAATCAGCACATTACAGCCTGCAGGTCGAATCTGGCCCACTGCCTGTTTTGTAAATAAAGTTTTATTGGAACACAGATATGCTCATTTGTTCATGTATTGTGCATGGTCACTTTTGTGCTATAATGCCAGAGGTGAGCATTTGCTACAGAAACTGGCCTGCATAGCCTGAAACAGTCACCATCTGGTTCTTCATAGGAAAGATCTGCCAGCTCCTCCACTGGGAGGTGAGCTCCCTGAGGGCAGGAATGGCACTCCATTTATCTTGTTGCTTCTTGTTTTTTGCTGATAGTAGGCACTCAATAAATGTATGTTGAATAGGTTTGAAATGCAGTGGATTGATTTATCAAAGATGAGTGCAGACACATGGCTCTTGTGGCTTCCCTGGCTTTCCTCTTGCTGTTTGGCCACTTTGTGCTTAGTTTTCTCTCTACAGAAAGAAGATAATATTATCTGTCTTGCTGAGTTCATTGATCTGCAGTGTGGGTAGAACAGAATATTAAAATATCTTACCAGAACCTTGGGCCCAGCTTCCAGTCTTCCTAATGGTTTCAACCCAGCCCTAGCACTGGACTTCTCTGTCTGAAACTCTGCTCTCGTGGCCCTGCCATTCATGAGGCACCCTTTGCCTCCAGGCTAAAGTAAACACCTGTCATTCATGACCCTCCTTATTTCAATATGATAAAATATAAGGGCCCAGACTCCAGTCCTATGGCCCCAGACTCCAGACCTACCTGTCTGTCTTGATCTCTCAATCCTCCAGGGCAGCCTTCTCCTACATCCAGAGTTTTCTGCATGCTGTCCCCTACATGAGTATTGCACTTTTTTCTTGGGATGCTATCCCCCCTCTCCCTGTCAATCCCCTGTCTTTCCCCTTTCTGCCTTTTTGCCCTTTGCCTCCTCTCTGCCCTTGCCGGTCTCTCTTATGTCTGACCTTGCTGGAGTCCTTTGACCCTGGCCAGTACGAGTGACTGTCTCATTTGCCACTTATGCACTGTCTTATGTTTTAAATTTTTAATCCTTGTGACTGCTTGTTAAAAATACAGGGACCCAGACTTCATTCTCATGGAATTAGAATCTCCAAAGATGTGATCCAGGCCCCTTTGATTTTCAATAAGCTCCTAATGTGGTTATGAGTCTGATCAAAGTCTGAGGAAGACTAACTTAAAATAGTGCTTTGCGGTATTATTTATCTTTCTGTGGGACTCTTTGCTTGTGTCTCCAAATAAATTATAAACATCTTGAAGGCAGATCTGGGCCTGATTTTGTTTTCAGAGTAGCATACACATCTGAAGACTGGGGCCATGAGATGAGCTATCGGTGAGATGATCTCCACCTGGGGCCTGCATCTGGTAGGCACTCAGTAAGTGTTTGCTTGTTGATCAGTACAAGATATGAAAGTGTCTGGGAAAGCAAAACAGCTTTTGCAAAGCAGGGCATTATTACTGGGAGCAGATCTGACACGTACCTTCTACAGATTCTGCTGAAGGCGTCCTCAGAGCACCGGACACTCAGGGGCCTGCAGCCCAGACACAGAAAGTCCAACCTGCTGAGAAACGCTCACCAAGCAGAATCCCTCACACTCTCTAGCTTTGTTCTCTTGACTTTGATCTCTCTGAGCTTAGGAGGAAAGGCTCCTCTTCCCTCCCTCTTGGCTTATCCCAATAATGCAAAGCCATAGAAGTGCAGGCTGCTGGGGAAAAGTTTGTTTGGACACTTAAGAATGTAGAAGAGGGTTTAGCTTGTGTAATGAGTTTTGCTTTCACATTTAAAATGCTTGGAGAGAAGTGTAAATGTTTTATATCTGTCTACTGTGTTATACTGCCTGTTTACATAAGCCTGTACTCAGTGGCCTGAGAAAAGGCTTCTTGCCTTCTTCAGGGCATGATGGTGCAACCTTGCTGTGGAGTTTCCAAGCAGAGATGATGCTAAGGCCTCACATGGCGGGAAGGCTGTGTGGCAGGAAGCATGAGTTCAAACTGTGGTTTCTTTAGAACTGTTGTGCAAAGTTATTTCTTCCATCCAAGTATTAACCGGGCCCACCTGCTTCTCTTCCAAGATCAGACAAGATCAGGTGCGTCCAGGGTGGTATAGCTATTTCTAACATAAGGATGCTCTCCTTTTATTGAGCAGGGAGAAGACAGCATGTACAGACCAACCATCCTGGTCATGAACTTGGGTCCTGGTCAGAGCTCTGGAGTAGAAAATCCTTAGGCTGTATGTAATGGAAAGAGAGTGGAGTCCAGCAAGAAAAACAGATCAAGTAAAAATAGAGCTAGGAGTCAGTAGTGAGGGTTGAGTTAGGAGAGTTCTCTGTTCTTCCCTAGAGATTTCCAGCCATCTAAGCCTATGTGTGAGCTCTTGCTTTGACAAGTAAGTACTCCACTGGTATGCGCATGGAAACTTCTTTGACCTGTGGGATCCTTACCGGCATGTGTTATGTGGAGGGGAAAAATAAAGATTTGAGAACTTCTTTCTTCCCTCATTTCACTCCATTAAGATTAGGCTTAATTCAAACTTATTATATCAGAGTCTCATTGTGTAATTTTAAAAATTGAATGGATTATTAGCTTTTTAATAAACAATGACATTTACTATCTACTAATGAGGGCTCAAATCATGTGATTCATTGCGGCATGTCTATTTTGTTCATGAAATAGAACAGAAACTACTACCTACTTGAAACTGGACTTGTTTTCTATGCTCCTATGAAACCAGACAGTGGAGGGTTGCCATGAAGGATCTGGAGCACAGAAAAGGATGTCAAACATGCAATGGTCTGCATCCAGGTGCTAGCCATTTTTTTATCCCTTCATCATCCGCAGAACTAAGAGCGTGGGTGGGAATAGCTGAGTAGAGTGACCATGTGATCCTGTGTTACAACTGAAGGCAAAATCTGGCCCATAGTCTCTCCAGTGATGACTATGAAACTGACTGATGTCCCATCAGATTCGGAAGTGGAGAGTGTTATATACTGATTTCAGAAAAATGTTAGATGAACATTGGAACCCTTTATTACATAAAGGGGATGGAAAATGTGTGTTGATGAAAGTTTGGGATGTTCAATTTCACTGTGATGTAAAGTGTGCGTGGTCAGATTGGTTTCTATTTTTGATTAAAATGAGGTTCTGGAAAGCCATTCTGGTTCATGTGCTTATGAGAAAGAGGTTTCAGAAAGGAGTTTTGGGGTGCTCTCCTACAGAAATAGGACCGCTTTTAATTGTTCTGTCACTAGAGGCTTGGCCTCAAAGAACAAAGCATGAGTCTCAGTCTTTGTCTTCAAGGAGTTGTGGTCTGATAGGGGCATATAGTATACCTATATGGATGGCTATAACGACAGGTGGTGAGGACCTGTTCTTAGATGCCTGAGAAATCCAAAAACAGGACAGGGAAGCTGTTGGTCTGGGAATCATGAAGGATGTAAAACTACTTAGGGGAGGTGGCATCTGATCTCATCCTTGAAGAATATTTAATTTTTATACAAACAGTGTTGAAGAGGTGAGGAGAACAGAAAAGCTGAGTAATGTGCTGAGCATTTTCAAGGCAGGGTAATGAACATTTCTTGAGGGCCTGCCATGTGCTCAGTGCACCAATCTAGTGAAAGAAATCAAATAAGAGCTTGGTATGAAAACCAAGTAATATACCTTGTGCATCACTGTCACTCCTCTTCCTGCAGTAATTTTTGAGTACAATAAATGTTGTCTTTAATTATATTAATTCATACAACTGTGACAACAGCCTGGTGAAATCAGCACCACGCTTGTCCTGATACTACAGAAGATGGTCACTCGGCTAGTGTGTCGTGGAGCTGAGACTCACCCCAGTCAGTCTGACTGTGCAGCTAGTTGCAGCCATTTGTTTCTGTGCTCCCCTCCCCCAACAATGTGAGTGGCCTGAGAGCAGGCATGTGTTTTCGTCCTACTGGTTCTCTTCTTGTCCAGCAAACTGCCCAGCATGTGGTCAGAGTTCAGTATGCCAACTACAAAAGATCTGCTGTGGAGATTCTTTTTTTTTTTTCTTTTTTTTTTTTTTTTTTTTGAGACAGAGTCTCACTCAGTCACCAGGCGCCAGGCTGGAGTGCAGTGGCGCGACCTTGGCTCACTGCAACCTCCGCTGTCCGGGTTCAAGCATTCTCCTGCCTCAGCCTCCCGAGTAGCTGGGACTACAGGCGCGCCCACCACGCCCAGCTAATGTTTTTGTATTTTTAGTAGAGACGGGGTTTCACCATGTTGACCAGGACGGTCTCGATCTCTTAACCTCGTGATCCGCCCGCCTCGGCCTCCCAAAGTGCTGGGATTACAGGCGTGAGCCACCGCGCCCGGCCCCTGCTGTGGACATTCTTAAGTGATCAAGCTGGGTTTTGAGGGACAGCTTGGAGAAGGCTAGGGAGGTTGTTCTGGGGTAAGAGGAGAACAGGAGCGAAAGGCCAGCATGAGTGAGAGGTAGTGCAGGGTGTGCATGCTCCCGATGTTCCTTGGCCAGGTGTGTGGGCTGCCTGTAGAGAGCTGGAGGTGATGCTGGAAACGCGTGCTGTGGAAGCTGTAAGTGAAGCCGAGTGCTGGGTTCTCTGTGAGACTTCTTAGGGTCTGGAGGAGTGTGTCAGACCTCGGCCTCATAGGCGATGTCAGATCACCAGGCCCTCTCCCAGCTCACTCTTGGGTATATCTGTCAGAGACAGAGTCAAGACTGAATGGCCCATAGACTGGATTTCAGGGAGCATGTTCTTCTTTTAAAAACATTTATGGAAAAACGTAAGTGTACCACATTCTATGACTATAAAGACAAAAAGGGCTTCCCATAGGTCCTATGTATATGTTGTATTGTTGGTGCTTGTTGCTGGGGGGAGAACTAGTGGGTAGTGAGGACCAAGGCCCTGTCCAAGGTGGTCGGGCAGTTATAAAGCACTGTGGACTGACGGTGTTTCTCTCACCCTAAAAAGCTAACTGGCAGGGTACCCAAGTCCTGCTTGCGGGGGTTTTGTAACCCAGCTTAGAATTGAAGAAATCAACAAATTGCCACCAAATCAGATCCTCAGTCATGCATGATCAAGCATGACATATGAGAGAGGACACAGAAGTTAATTGTCTTACCCCATAAATCCAGCCCCCTGCAATCTGTGTCTTGTGTAAGACTTCAGTTTACAGAAATGGGAGGTTCCTTTTTAATGTACTTAGGATTACACCTCCTTTCTTACCTGAAAAAGGCATTTCCTTGTATTTCCTACCTGAGTAGTGATCAGGACTTGGGGTTGGGCACCAAGGCCTTTAGGAAGTGGGGTTGGGTGTGTTGGCCTGTCCTGTTGAACCTCTCCTGTTGGCCTCTCCTGTTGAGGCTAGGCCTAAAAGGTAGGTGACAAGGTTGAAGCCCCCAAACCATCAAGAATCAATACCATTTCTTCTCTACCTGCTCTGTGCCAGGCCAGGAAGGCAACCCTGAGACCCAGGAGTAAGCTCAATCCTGCTCTGCTTGCCTGGAAAGTCAAGTCACTCAGGAGGATGAGTCAGTTTCCCTCAAGGACAGACTCTTGGTCATGAAGCTGACTTCTGTTGTATTACTCAGATTTCAGATCTTAGAAAATGATAGCAGCATGGGCTCTGAAGGCCAAACACATGATCATTGCCTCCTCTTGAGATGAGACACTCCTGGCATGACATCCAGCACTCAGAGATACCATATGCCTTCTGAACCTGTGTCCCTATATGAGGGTATCCACCCATGCTCTATCAAGTCTGTATTTACCACTACCTGGATTTCAGCAGCCATTTGTTCCCCATCCATCTTTCTGTGAAACTGGGCCAGTGATGCACTGATCTCATTTCTGATGGGCTTCATAGTGGGACCAGCTGTGGTCAGACCAGTGTAAGGCTAACCAGGAAGAAGCCCTGCCTGGGAGTCTTAAGGAGCAGAAGCAAGGCTCAGGACCAGGGAAGAGCAAGTACAGCTACAAGGGCCAGGCTCTGAGCACTCAGAGATTGGCAAGAGCAGCCCTGCCCATGAGCCTGGCACAGAGGTACTATGATAATCCTGGACCTGTGAGTGATGTTTGTAGCAGAAAGAAGGTTGGAGGTGCGGGTTGCTGTGGACTGAAGCAGGAGGGGGAGAGAGATGCTCGCATAGTCTCACATTGCCTGAATCAGCTTTGCCTTGCCATTGGCAGATGGGGCTGGTGGCCCATCATGGGTGCAGATGAATCAGAGGAAGTGGGGCCTCCCTGGCTGGTGGCTTGCCCCATGCTTTGGGATGGTGCCCATAGCTAAGCAGTTGCATGTCGATTAAAAAGTCTCATCTGGTAGCTAATATGGAACCAAACACCTGAGTGTCTCTGCCAAGGCCTCAGCCACCAAGGTCAAGAAGTCTCCTGAGGGGCATGGCTCTGTGAGCTGCCCTTGTAGGTGTCCTGGAGAAGCAGGCGCTTCATTGCAGTTGGTCAAGAAGAAGCAATACTTCTTGCTTGTCTTAGGGATTCTAGAGAGAGGGATTTAGGACATGGCAAGGTAGGGGCTACTTCCTGGGGAATGAGCATTTCTTTCTTTTTTTTTTTTTATTTTACTTTAAGTTTGGGGATACATGTGCAGAACGTGCAGGTTTGTTACATAGGTATACCTGTGCCATGGTGGTTTGCTGCACCTATCAACCCGCCATCTAGGTTTTAAGCCCCACATGTATTAGGTAGGGAATGAGCATTTCCTCGGGTCCCTAAGAAGAGCTTGAAAATGATCATATCGATATTAATCACTAGCAATTATTAAGCTCCTCTTCCACGTATATTAAGTTATTTATGCCTCATGATAACCCTGAGACAGGCATCATTATTTCTGTTTTACGGAGGAGGAAGTGAAGGTACGAGAGGTTAAATAACTTGCCAAGGCCAATCAGCTAGTGAGCATCAGAACTAGGATTCAAGCCCAGGCTGACCAGCTCCAGAGCCTGAGCTAGACTCAATGTCAGTGATGACGTCGGTGACCTTGAGGGATGGACTCCGCTTTTGCCCGCTGGGTCCGGGTTGAGATGCATTTCATTTGATCTTGCTGGAGAAATGTCCGGTCTTCTCAATCCTTGGAAAACATGTACAGTGAAACCTCAGAGCTACACCCTGAGGGTATGTCTCTTGGTTTGCTGAATTTTTAAAAGAGGTTTTACTCTACGGCAGGCTTTCTCGCCAGGAGATCCGAGACCGATGACGGCTGGCAGAATTAGTCTCTCTTCCCAGCTCTCTCCTACCCTTCCTAAAACTTAGATGCTCTTTGAAGCTTTCTTCCTTTTGAGGAGCATGTGCTTCTGCAGTGAGAGCCAGAGAGTGGGGCTGGGCGGGGCAGGTGTCCTTCTAAGGCCACCTTCCTGCAGCACTTCTAGTCACCATTCCAAGGTCACTGTGGAGGAAACAGAAGTGACTGGGAGAGGAAGGGTGCTTCTTAAGGAGGCAGAGAGTAGAGGGAGGAAGGGAGCTGAGCACGGCAGCTGGATAGGCCTAGGCCACCAACTCTGTCCTGCCTGGGTTAAGAGTCCAGAATGGTGTCAAACAGAGCCTGGTGTCTGTCCTGGCTTTGGCTTTTATAAGCCTGGAATCAAATAGGCACTGACATGAAATTTCTAACCCTCTTATGGATGGCAGGCAGGTGCTGGAGTCCCACTGACTGCATTACCCCGATGCCACCACATCACTGTGTGATGCCACACAGTGAGCTGTGTGACCTGAGTGAGATTGGCGATATAACTTGCAGGGTCCTGTGCAGAGTGCAAATGTAGGGTTCCTATAAAATGTATGAAGAATTATGCCGGGTGCAGTGGCTCATGCCTATAATCCCAGCACTTTGGGAGGCCAAGGCGGGCGGATCATGAGGTCAGGAGATCGAGATCATCCTGACCAACGTGGTGTGAAACCCCATCTCTACTAAAAATACAAAAATTAGCTGGGCGTGGTGGTGTGTGTCTGTATTCCCAGCTACTTGGGAGGCTGAGGCAGGAGTATAGCTTGAACCTGGGAGGTGGAGATTGCGGTGAGCCGAGATTGTGCCACTGACAGAGCGAGACTGTGTCTCAAAAACAAAACAAAACAAAACAACAACAACAAAAACCGTATGAAGAATTTTATGATGGTGATAGCAGAGCATTAAGCCAAGCGTGGGTCCTTCCCAGGTGAGGGACCTGTATGATTGCAAAGGCTGTACTCTAAGCCTCAGTTTCTTCATCTTCAAAATGGAGAAAATAGTGGTATATCTCTCATAGGCTTGTTGTGAAGTTTAAGAAAGATAATAATGCATATAAAGTATTGGGCCACATGAAAAGGGCTTGATGAACACCAGCATTTATGAGTGCAGGGTCAGAAATTCACAGCTTCTTTTTGGGCCATTAGCAAAAGATCATGGAGTGCAAAGGTACCTGCAACAGGGGTTCAGCTTCAGGAATAGGTCTGGACTTTGGTCTCTGCCCTTGCCTGCTGTGGCTTGGGACTCTGATCTCTTTTGCAAAGCATGGATGACTCTTCTGGAGGGGCAAGAGGTCCATCACCACATGCATAGGCCACATGGATCCAGAGACGTCTACCTCCAAGAAGTGTGTGTGGGATCCCAGAGCAGGCTGATCCTGCCCTGTGTTTTCCAAGTCATGGACCAAGAGGAGGATAGTAGAGATCAGAGCCTTTTTTGCTGCATTCATTTTTTTTATGTGCTGAAATATGTTAAAAGTCAGTTACCAACATCATAGGATTTCATCCCTGGAGATTTTAGTAGGCATTTCTGAAAATAAGGACATTTTCTTATATAGGTACTACAATCTTATTGTAGACATTGAGGGTTTTGTTTCTTTTCTGGTTTTATTAAAGATAGTATTTTATGGAAAGTTTGCTGGATATGTATGGGTAGGGAAAGTGATTAGTGTTAATTTGGTTTGCTAGGATGAAGGGCTATTATCCAAATTCAAACTCAGCATGCTTATTTATATTTAATTGCTGTTCATGGAAGAAACATCTGGGAACACCTGCCTTGCTGTCCTGATGGGTCAGATGGAAATCATTTTCTGCAGGGAGCCTCTGTGACTCATTTCCTTTGCTGGGGTCTCTTCTGTCTTCCACCTAAACCATCTCAAGGGCCTCCTGAGGGTCTCCCAGCCTCTGGAATAACACCTTCAATGGTTCGTTCTTTACTGGCCACCAGAGAGGCCTCTTGAAAACATAACCTGGACCTTGTCTTTCTTTTACTTAAAACTTCCCAAAACCTCTCCATTGCCCACAGCAGGAGTCTACCGGCCACTTCTTTTTGTATGGTCCATGAGCTAAGGATGGGTTCTGTATCTTTAAATGGTTGGGAAAAAAAAACTCAATAGGACATTATATTTTTGACATATGAATATAAGATATTCAGATTCCAGTATCTGTAAATAAAGTTTTATTGGGACAGAGCCATCTGTATTCAGTGATGTATCTTTTACAACTGCTTTCACGCTACTGCAGCAGAGCTGAGTAATTGTGACAGATTGACAGCTTGTTACAGAGAAGTTTGCCCACACCTGAGCTGTAGGATAAAATTCAGGCTTCTTGGCACGCACCTGTAGCCATTTGTCACTGACGCCCAGTCTCCCTGATCCCTCCTGCCTTGATTATCTTCCATGCGCATAGCAACCCCCAGCTGCTGGCAGATGCCCTGGATGGGCCATTTCCCCCTCTGTGCTTTGCTCCTTCTCTTCTCTCCATCCTTGCTGCTGCTTTGGCTAGACATCAATGACTCATCCCTGAAGAAATCACCTCCTCCAGGAAACCTTCCTGACCTCCCCTCTTTCTCTTTCATCCTGTTTGGTTTAGTGGCTCCCTCTCTGGATAGGAAAACAGGGAGAAGCCCAACGACTCCGGGGAGGTTGGCAGCTGGACGCTCAGCACAGAGGAAGGAGGCCTGGTGCTAAAATGGCTCACTGAGTCAGCAGACCTGGTGCCTGGTACATGCCAGGTGCTCTAGAAGTGAAGAGTACATATGCAGGCCCTGCCTCTGTGGGGCTCATATCCCAGTGGGGGGATATAGACAGTTAATGCACATTTTAACAAATATATAGGGGATGAGAGTCCCTATCTTGGAAGTGTCCTAGCCAGTGTCTTGGGAAGTGGTGGTGGGTGGGTTTTCTAAATAAGGAACCCAGGAAGGCCTCAGATGGTGACTTCTGAGTCCTGAGTGAGGCAGAGCCCTAGGCGGCCAGATGCTCTGGAGCAAGAGGGGAGATGAAAGATGAGATCTCTTTCTATGTCCTCTTCAGGCTCCAGGAGGTGGTGGGAGGTTGTCACTTCTCTTCTCCCAGGCTCACAGCACCAGCAGCCTGAGAGGTTGCACTCGACTTTCGTGGGTGGGCTGCAGGCTTCCCCTCGGACCCTTCTCTAGAGGGCATTTGATCCCAACCACAGGACTTAATTGGAAGCCCCTTTTTGAGATCTGTGAGATGGCTGGGATTTTTGAGCTGAGAAGGATTTCAGCGATAGGCCTGTCTTCATCTCAAGAGGTAAAGCTGAAACCTCTTGAGCAGTTGAGTCCCTTGGCCACTGGGTTGATCAGATGCACAGCCGGGATCAGAATTCTGGCCTTCTGACCAGCAGAGCATAGGATCACTCATCTTCTTTTGATTTAATTGGGGAATGTCAGGAGAGATCAGCCACTAGAATTGGGAGGAGGCCATTAAAGGAACCCCTTGAGTCCACATATCCTGCAGGAGAAAGGCCCACTGGTGAGGCCGAGCTACTTCTTTGAAGAAGCTCCTCTTAGTATCACCAGTGCCACGTTGCTGGAGGTGTCCAGAGGCACCGTCCGAAGCTGCTGGCCTCTGATCCCACTGGTTTAATTTAGCTCCAGTCCTGGGGGAGGTTTGCTAATTATAGCTAGCTGGCCATGCTGGGAGCTATAAATAAGGCAAGAAGCACCTGTTTGGTCCTTACTGGGCGTTTATCAAGGTACCTGCAAAGGGTTTGGCCACTGGGCTGGGCGCAATGTGGGCACAGAAAGGACCTTGAACTGTGCTCTTTCTTCAGTTTAGGCACCAAAGCCAGTGTGAACTGTGGAGGGGGCAGGGGATGTCACCAGCATGACCTGGAAACCAGACGGTCAGAGTTCAAATTCTGGCTTCACCACTAACTAGCTGGGAGACCCTAGTTACCCAAGCTCTTTGTCCTTCAGTTTTCCCATCTGCACAATGGAGAGCTAGATATTTACAAATAAGGCTGTTGTGAGGATGGAATGAGTGTATGTTTTATCTATACATAATAAGTGTGTATTTATGTATACACACAATGTAATTTAGAGTTGCTTGGTGTATTAAGCGTAATGATATTGCTTGCTGTTATTTATTACCATATGAAATGGCCTGAGGACAGCACCATCCTGCATAGAAACCTGGATCTTGGAAGGAGGCTGAGTGTCGCTCTCTGTCAGTCCTTGAAGAGGCAAGTTAAGTGTTTCATCTTTAGGCATTTAAGTGAAGTTAACTGCCTTAACTACCTGGCAGTTAAGAGTGTAGGCTCAGCAACCTGGGGTCAGTTACTGCTGTGACTTCCTGTTGGGCGTGCCACTTCACATCTATAATTCTCCATTCTTCTCCGTTCTTCCCTGTTAAACTGTGGCGCCATAACGATCATTTCATGGGACTTCGGTGAGGATTGAATGAAATAATACCTGCAGAACCCTTCTCACAGTGCCTAACACATGGTGCATGGGAAACAGTGTAAGCCATTATTGTCCTTCCTCCTCCTGTTAAATGACTCGGACAGGTCACCAACATCTTGAGGCTTAACACCCTTTAGTTCTCTAGCCCAGAGAATGGGACCAGTGGCTTGGAGGGCAGAAGGCTGGCAGTCCGGAGACCCCAGCCTGCAAATGGAAACTGGGTCTTCTTTTTGCAGTCTTTTTGTTCCAGCTGTTAGAGTCACTCCTCTTAGGATTCCATGGTGACCTTCCTTACAAGGCTGTGTGCTTCTTGTGTTTCTATCATTGTGCCCCAGCTGGGTCCCAAGCCCCGAGGACCATATACAGCATGTGGTGGACACTTAGGAAGCACATCTCCAGTGGAGGGGACTTAACTCCAGTGGAGGGCAGTCACTTAGTACTGCCCCGTCAAGTGCTGGGAGAGGCTGAGACTCAGCCTGCTTCCAAGATCCAGGTTTTGTTTGTTGTGACATAGCAAGAGAAGTTAAAGGATGGGAGATTGTTTTTATTGTAGGGAGAAAAAGAGGCCAAGAGGTAGAGGTGGGAACAGGATACCTGGGCACCTTCCTGGGAAAGGGAGGCGTTTCCTTTGTCCTGTGGCCCAGAGCAAGTCTCTGAGAGTGGAAATTTCAGGGAGGGAGATGTCTGTTGAGGAAGGGCAAGTTGCCTGGCCCTAGACCTGCTTGAAGTGGGAAGAAAGTAGATTTGGCAGTCAGGCCTGCCAGTCTAGGGCCTTGTTCCTCAGAGTGTGGTTAGAGGATCAGCAGCACAGGTCCCACCCAAACCTACTGAGCATGAATCTAAATGCGTCTGGGTGTGCACGCAGAAGAGTGAGGAGTGCTATTCTAGACCAGAGCTTCTCAAACAGGAGCTAATCTCCCCATCCTACAGCTGAGAAGCCTATAGTAGGAACATGCTCCTTAGCACTGGTTCTCAAAGTTCTGGTTTTCTCCCTAGACCAGCAGCATCAGTCTCACCTGGGAGCTTGTTGGAAATGGGAATTCATAGGCCCCACCCCCCAAGTCCGTGAATTCCCTCTGGGGGTGGGGCCCACGGCTCTATTTTAACTGGCCTTCCAGGTGGGTCTGAGGCACCAGCGAGATCGATAACCAAGAGCCAGAGCACCTGCACTTTGGAATCTCCTGGAGAGATCAAGCAAATGCCTGGAACAAATCCAGCAGCATCTGGGTGTGGCAGGTGGGTTTTCTAGATAAGGAACCCAGGAAGGCCTCTGAGGAGGTGACATCTGAGTCCTGAGTGAGGCAGAGCGTTAGGCGGCTGAATACTGTGGAGCGAGAGGGAAGATGAGCTCTCTTTCTATGTCGTCTTCCGGCTCCAGGAGGTGGTGGGAGGCTTTCACTTCTCTTCTCCTAGGCTCACAGCACCGGCAGCCTGAGAGGTTACACCAGACTTTCAAGTCAGAGTCCTCCCTCATGGGTGGGCTGCAGGCTTCCCTCTGGGAACTTCAGGGACTCTGGGAACTTCAGATGCTCCCCAGGTGATCTGAATGTGTAGCCAAGATGGCGAGCCAGCACTTTCGGCCCATGAACTAAATCTCAGTGTTCTCCAGTTGGGTAGACTAACCCTGTTTGCCTGCCAGTGATGGGAAAGTGCCTTGAGGAGCATTACCACTTAGCTCCCTGGGTTCTGGGTACACACACCCGAAAGTGGGCTTCCATCTGTCCAGAAAGGTGCAGCCAAGATTACCAAATTACCGTTTTGGAGAAGGTAGGATTGGATGCCTGCTATGGCCTCAGGTGGAATTGCAGTGCAGTGGCTGGTGAGTCCAAGTACTAAGTGCTGTAAAGGCAATAACCTGCTCTGGAAAAGGAAATCTCTAGTGCCTTGAGAGCCCAGTTCATGCATTCTCCCCCTCTTGTGCTTCCCAGCCTCTACCACCACTGTTTACTTCTAGGGCTTACCTTTAGTGAGGTCTTTTGTCCTGTATGGAGAGAGCTGATGCTGTCAGCACTGTCCCAGGATTAGAATGGCGGGGCTGTTGGGGAGCTGGCCTGCTCATTCTGGGCACTGGTGGTGGCAAGAATGAGGTTTAGAGAAATATTTACCTAAAGTAATCCCTTTGCTATGCCACTGCCTATCTCCCAGGAGGCTGCGCAACAAACACAGAGTTCTGGTTATCATTTATTGAGGGGACAAGCTCACCTTCCAATGGCTTGGAGGGGGCAGGAACAAAGGGTGGTGGTCCCATTGGCAGTCCCAGCTCCCTGCAGTGGCCAGGCCCTGGGGCTTCCTGAAAGCCCTCAGTTCCCACTCCAGGCAGGCTGCATGTGCATCATGAATACTGGATTCAAAAGCATCATGATGCACCAGACATGGAAAGCATCCATAGTCTTGTGTTAGAGACAGAATTAGACGGCACGTACAGTGTGTTGGGTGCATCATTTGAAGTATGACCTCGTGTGATCCTCACGACCACCCTATGAGCTAGGAGTTGTCATTTCTCCAATTTTACGTGAGCAGTTCCCTTCAGAGGTCTGTGGTGGCAAGACTAGGCATTTCAGAAATAAGGAACTAAAGGCTCAGAGATTAGATAGATGCCTTAGTGGTCATAATGAGTGAGTAGGAGAGACCTTAGAAGTCAGGTCCCAGTGGCTGAAGTACATCCTGAAAAACAGAGAATTTAGTGAGACTTCTTTTGATTTTCAGTCTGGGATGATGTTAATACAAAATGTCTGGATTTAGTGACACCAGAAAAAAAACAATTCACAGGATGTTTGTGCTAAAAAGATTCAGAGGCAGTCAACTAGCATAGTAAATCCTAAAGTTTTTAGATCACATCCCACAGTATAAAGCGTAAAGCGCACGTTGTGTGTGCAAAGCATACATTGTGTATATACATGTGTATTATATCTGTATATTATATATACATGTGCGTACATTCTGCTAGATTATATGTATACACGTGCACACAGGTAGATATTAATATATATATGTCTTACAGAAATAGAAGTTCCTGAAACAATGGCTGTTCTTACCACATGAGATGCAGCTTGACATAGTCTTTTCCTTTTAAAATTATCATAACCAACTTATTATAAAGAATGTTATAAAGGATAGGGCCGGGTGCAGTGGCTCATGCCTGTAATCCCAGCACTTTGGGAGGCTGAGATAGACGCATCACTTCAGGCCAGGAGTTTGAGACCAGCCTGGCCAACACGGTGAAACCTTGTCTCTATTAAAAATACAAAAATTAGCTGGGTAGGGTGACACGTGCCTATAGTCCTAGCTACTCGGGACTGAAGTGGGAGAACTGCTTGAGCTCGGGAGGCAGAGGTTGCAGTGAGCCGAGATTTTACCACTGCACACCAGCCGGGGTGACAGAGTGAGACCCTGTCTCAGAGAGAAAAAAGAGTGTTATAAAGGATATAAATGAACAGGCAGGTGGAGAGGTATACAGGGTGAGTCTGGAAATGTCCTGAGTATAGGAGCTTCTGTCCCTGTTGAGCAAGATATGGAGTCTTCTATTCAATTTTCTTAAAAAATATTGCTCATAACCTGTTGAATAGATTTCCTGGTCAACCACAGGGCTGGGTCCTGCCATCTGAACTAACTGTTGCTGTGGTCCAGCTCTCCTGCTGTAGAGGAGGACTCTGAGGTTTTGCCTCTTATTATGCATCTCTTAGTCACACATCTGAGGCCAAATGCAACTGTACTGAGGGCCACTCCTACCCAGCCCCGCCCCTGTTGTTACACTTGAGGCTTTGCTAAACATCTTCCTGGGCCATGTCTGACCTGTTCTGTGGTTTTATGCCAGTACCTCCCCCTCCGCCCATGCACACGCTGCACACCGTGGCTCCTGGGCAGGCCCACTGGGCTCTCTCTGGCACCTGTTTCATGCTCCTCTCCTCTTCTGGCCACTGTTCTTTTCTGCCCCTTCTGAGAACCAAAGTGTAGATTTTGAGACTCAGTGCCAAAGACTTTTAAACTGATATATTTAAATGTAAGGTATTTTGAGAGACGACTTAGGTATCCAGTTCTATACCACCTCATTCCCAGTTCTGAAATCCCCCAAACTCTGAAAAGGGAGTGTTTTTACCTAATTCATGGAGGGGGTGGTGGTGAGTGGAAGCTGTTCTGAACTGTGAGGCAGCTTATGGTCTTCATTCATCCAACTTAGTCTG
Source organism: Ateles fusciceps (assembly GCA_036589455.1). Taxonomy (NCBI): domain Eukaryota; kingdom Metazoa; phylum Chordata; class Mammalia; order Primates; family Atelidae; genus Ateles; species Ateles fusciceps. The sequence continues at coordinate 11,850,521 of JAZHEH010001382.1, read as the reverse complement.
AATTATTGTAAGTGTCATTGAAGAAATGTTAGTGTGTGTGATTGTGATGTGTAGCCCAAACCTCAGAGATTCACCTTAATAACTTCCTAAAACCCGAAATAGCTGGAACTCTAAAACACATCCGGTTTTGAAGATTTTGAGTGAGGAACTGTAGACCTGGAGGTAAATTTGCCGTGTGTCCATGTTTTGACTTTTTTTTTTTTTTTTGAGACAAGATCTTACTGTGTTGCCCAGGCTGGAGCGCAGTGGCATGATCATGGCTCGATGCAGCCTTGACCTCTGGAGCTCAAGCGATTCTCCCGCCTCAGCCTCCTGAGTAGCTGGGACTATAGGCGCATGCCACCATGCCCAGCTAATTTTTGCATTTTTGTTTTTTGAGTGATGGAGTTTTGCCATGTTGCCCAGGCTGCCTCAAACTCCTGGGCTCAAGTGATCCACCCATCTCAGCCTCCCGAATGAATTATTGATTAATCAATGAATTATCTTTGATAAGAAGTAGTGATAGATGTGAGAAAGTACAGTAGACTGGTCATCAGAAGTTTGGCTATTAATGGTTATAAAATGCACTTCTGAGAGCTTTTGTGAGGAAGAACTGAATGATGGCTATGAAGCCAGTTGGGAACTGTAACTGGATAAGGTGTTGGATATAGTCTGGTTTCTTTTGTTTGCTTGTTTTTTGTTTGTTTGTTTGTTTTTTGAGAGAGTCTTGCTCTGTCGCCCAGGCTGGAGTGCAGTGGCACTGTCTCGGCTCACGGCAACCTCCACCTCCCAGGTTTAAGCAATTCTTTGCATCAGCCTCCCGAGTAGCTGAGATTATAGGCGTGTGTCATCTGGCTGGCTAACTTTTTGTATTTTTAGTAGAGACAGGGTTTCACCATTTTAGCCAGGCTGATCTTGAACTCCTGACCTCGTGATCCACCTGCCTCGGCCTCCCAAAGTTACTGGGATTACAGGTGTGAGCCACTGTGCCTGGCCTGGTCTGGTTTCTTTTTAAAATTCTGAATTGTAGTTTCTAATTCTACACTCATTTTCAACTTTTGTCCCATATCATGTGTGTGTAGGGTGAAATATACCTCCTATGTTGCCATCCTGCAGATGAAGAATAACCTAGAAAAATACGGAGACAGAGAGAAATGTCTCTGTAGTCTTTGTAGATTTTTTGCCCTTCCACTCCGCTCTGTTCTAATATTTCTCTCTTTGTTCTTCCTTCTTACAGCATTTCAGATACTCCTTAATCGGAATTGCTGACTGCACAGGCATGTGTGTTTTTTCCTCCCTTCCATTAGCCTTGTAGGTCATTAAAACCTTGTTGCTGCTGCTTTCCTTTCCCTATAAAGACTTCTATATTTCAAAGTTTTGAAAGCGTCTACCTTAGAAGGCCCTGGGAACTCTGGGCTCCAAAGACCAAAGAAAGGTGTACTAGCTTTCAATTAGGTATGGGAAAGACAGATCTAGGCTCTAAGAAAGACTTCGCTATGTCTACAATAAATCAGATTGAGGGCATGTTGGGCTTTAAGCCAGGATTGAAAGCATGGCCTTTAGAATACCCAGGGAACCAGACCCTTGCCAGGTGGGGAGTTGGAAATGAGATTCCTGTCTGAAGCTTTCCCCTACAGGAGGAACATATCCCTAGGGGACAGATGGTCCAGCAGACATCTGCAGTGGGGCAAAGGGAGAAGACAGGGGCCCTTATCTGTTTTGACTTTGGCTTGTGGGTAGAAGGATGGAACAGTGTTTTCTGTAAGAATTTGTAATTGTAGGTCTGACTCTATGCAGTTTTGGGTTTGAATTTATACAGCCTGGGTGACCCAGGAAACCCCATGCTACAAAATTAACTGGAGGTAGTTTGGGGTTGGTCGCTCCAGAGTGCCTGTCAGAATCAAATGCACATTTCTCTGGGGGGGACATATTTGTAGCTCAAGCCTTGATGGATTCCTATGGGTAAAACCCAGCTATTCAAGCATGAGCTTCACTCTTAGAATCCAAAACATGAGGAAACCAGTCACCATGAGTGAAAGTCATAGAAACAACAGACAGAAGAATCAGATTCCAGGGTTTCAGATATAGTTTCGATGGAGTAGATAATGTATTTTAAATGTTTGAAACAAATGAGGAAGAAACACTAGATTAATTTTTTAAATCCGTGGAGATTTGAAGAAATACAAATAGGACTTCCAGAAATAAAAAATAGAATAACTGAAATTGAAGATAAGATCTTCAGCAATTGGCACACATTTTTCTAGGTTATTTTTATGAGCAACATTAAGACAGCAATTCTCAATAAGGGTATGTCAAAGACAGTATTTTTTTTTTGAGACAGAGTGTGGTTCTGTTGCCCAGGCTGTAGTGCAGTGGTGTGATCCTGTCTCACTACAGCCTCCAACTATCAGGCTCAAGAGATCCTCCTGCCTCAGCCTCCAGAGTAGCTGGTACTGCAGGCAGCGCTACCATGCCTGGCTAATTTTTGTACTTCTTGTAGAGACAGGGTTTCACCATGTTGGCCAGGCTGGTCTTGGACTCCTGGGTTCAAGTAATCCAATTACATCAGCCTCCCAAAGTGCTGGAATTACACAGAGCCTGGCCCAACACAGTTTTTTTAAGTAATTTACACAATTTTACAGGACTAAATGTGTCAATGCATTGGAAAGGGCACCCTAGCTCAGACCTAAGTGTTCCATTTACTGGCTTTGTCACCTTAGGTTAGACTGCAGCCCCTTGTATCCTCTTGTGTAATCTGACTGCACGGTTTTGCTCCCAGGGTCCAATTAGATAGTTTTTGAAAGCATCTGGATTTCCCTTTTCCTTTCACTTTCCTTGGTTCTGGAGACTAAATAGTCTCTCCCTTAGGAAGGGTCCTACAGTTTCTCATTTAATTAAATCAGCTCCCTGAGATGAACAAAGGGACTGTGTTCATAATTGCTGGTAGTTCCTCTAGGAACTAGGATTTGCTCCAGAGTTACACACACTTATCTGGAAGCCCATGGAGGAGGCTGGCGGCTGAAAGGTAGGCTGTCAGCCAGAAGGCCAGTCTTGGACAGCGAGGCTCTGGCCGCACCTCTCCACCCGGGTGGTGATGGATGGCGGGGTTCTGATTTTAAGAGGGGCCTGAATGTGGTTAACATGGTGACAGATACGGATCTTGGTCGGGCACAGCCTGCAAATTCCAATTAATCTAATCCCCCCCCCCTTGGGAAATCTGAACATTGCATGGAGCTTGAACTGTACTTGTAGGGCTCAGGGCCCAATTTGTTACATCGCTCTGCAGGCATCCAGTGCCCTGTCTCCTTGGTCAGCTCTTCTAGAGGACAGTATCTGCTAGGGCTGCCCCAGACCTAAGCTCCCTGAGCAAGGGAGAGGAGGAGAGAACAACTGGGAAAGTTTTGAGTAGGGGTGTTCAAGGTAAAACTAGGTACAGGCCCAAAACTTCTTCCCTCCTTTTCCACCTTTCTCCCTCCTTTCTTCCCTTCCCTTCTTTCTTTTCATTTCCTTCCCAACTTTTTCTTCCTTTTTTTTTTTTCTTTGAGACTAAGTCTTACTCTGTCACCAGGCTGGAGTGCAGTGGCACGATCTTGGCTCACTGCAACCTCCACCTCCCGGGTTCAAGCAGTTCTCCTGCCTCAGCCTCCTGAGTAGCTGGGACTATAGGCGCACACTACCACGCCCAGCTGATTTTTATATTTTTAGTAGAGACGGGGTTTCACCATGTTGGCCAGGATGGTCTCCATCTCTTGACCTCGTGATCCACCCGCCTCAGCCTCCCAAAGTGCTGGGATTATAGGCATGAGCCACTGCGCCCAGCCCCAACCTTTTTCTTCTTTTGCTTTTTCTCTGTTTCTCTTTCCCTTTTTACCTCCCTTATTGTATCTCTATAGCCAAGGATTGCAAGACCATTTTTTTTTCATGCCACAAAGTGAGTACATGAACATTTGGAAAGTAGGTATCACCTGGGCTTGCCCGAAACAACACTTGACACATAGTAAGTTTTCAGAAGCAGTCAGATGGAATTGTCCTGGACATTGGTGCAGCTTCTGAACCTTTGTGGTGTGAGTCCAACTTATGGCAATGGAATTGTACCCAGGAAAGGAAGCAGCAAACCTGAGTAGTGCCCACCATAGCGGAGGGGAGGGGGCGGGGAATAGCAGGTTCCTCCCCTCCCCAGTGATGGTGGCTCAGCCTGCAGGGGACCTTTCTGCCCAGCCCAGTCTTGGAACTCAGTGTGGTCAAGCCTGCTGATGACATCACTGGCCTTCCATGGGACAGCTGCAGCCAGCATCAGGACACTCCAGAAATGCCAGCAGTAACTAGAAACTTCATGTTCAGATGCTTCCCACAGCATTCACGCATTGCGAGAAGTGCTTCTGCTGAGGGACTTTTCAGGTGATGCCCCGAGCAGGTTCCTTGGGAGACCAGAGAGATCAGAAGCCAACTTCCATCTTTCCTGGACCAGGGATCCTAGAGGGTGGGATGAGGGGAATGTTCCCCAGAGGGCTGCAGCTTTCTGTCAATGGGATTTCATTGGGGTTGGTCTCCAGAGAGCCCACAGGGTATATTTCTAGGCATTAATTTCCAAAGCCTATTTTTCCCATTCCATTTAAAAATATGTTCATCTTTTCTTGCCTGTCACTGCTGCCTAATCTTGTTTGTGCAGTGGGTGAGTAGAAGAGAAATAAGAGGAGAGAAAACGTGAAGATTTTAGGGGGAGAGAATATTCCGTGGAGGAACAGCAGCTGCCTTCGCATGTCAGATGGTCTGTAAGGCGAAGAGGCATTGGCTTGTTCTCTGTGTCTCTGGTGAGAGTGTCAGGGCTGTGGGGGAGGTGCACTCATCTGCGGATTCCATGGGGTGGGGTGGGAGGCTCACATTCGACACCTCCTGTGGGGACAGCCACAGTGCTAGGGTTTGCACCTCTGGCTGTTAGAGACAGTAACTGCTAGCCTGGTGCCCATCACATAGGCCCGTTACTAACCCCTTATCTTGTGCCAAGTACTAAGGGCTGCACCAGGTCAAATCATACAACTAGCTACCCTCTTGGGTGGGAACTATTACTAACATCATCTTACAGGTGGAGGAGAGTGAGTGGGAAGAGCACAGCTGCTTAAGGTCACACAGTGCGTTGGTGGCAGGGCCTGCCCTGGAGCTGAGGCTGCCTGCACTAGGCTCCTGCCCCCAGCTCTTCAGCACCAGGATCTGCTTCTCAGCCGTGTCTGGGCTGTGGGTCGAATGCACTGGTCCCATCTTCCACATTTTTTTCCCTCTACCTTCTTTTTATCATCATCTTAACTGTCATGTTAACACATTACCTTATAAAAGTGTTGAAAAGATAGCAGTTTGGGAAAATGTGCTCAGAAGTAAAAGCTATCTCCGTTTCCCCGCCCACAGCCACATCACAGTTTGTCTCCTTTAAGGGAGTACTTGCACGGGAATGGAGGGATTCCCTGGACTCCCTCAGCCTGGAGGAATTCACAAGGCAAAGGTAACCACTTGCAGAAGGACAGTGCTGAGTGCAGGGTAGGAGGACTAGGGGACACTTAGGTCCAGCCTAAGGAGGACAGTTGTGGAGGGCGGCTCTTGATGGGACTCCCACTGGGACAGAGATGGGTGCTTCCAGAGGGTGATTTGGCCGAGAGGCAGTGGCTTCCTAACCCTGACAGTCTGCCTGACTGATTGCCCTTGCCTCCTGGCGGCTCTGCCAGCTTTCCTTCACCCCCTGCTGCAGGCTGTCCTGCATGCAGTTGCCCAATTAAGCTCCCCCAAATACTGATTTCATGATGTCACTCACTCCTCTGAACTCCCTTTACTTCCCTCTGTGATCAGAAGCTTGAACTCCTGAACTCCTTTACTCCCTAAGCGAAAGCCTCCAGGCTTTGACCCCTGCTTGTCTTCCCTCTGCCATCTGGGAGTCTCTTCTCCTTTCCACTTAACTGAGTTGAGTTCCTGGTTAGTTCAGGGCTCCATTCATTCTTTCATTCATCTAGATGTCAGGAGGAGGCTGCAAAGACTGAGACATAAAGACACGTCACCTGCCCTCAAAGAGTTCTTGATCTAGGGAAGGGGCATGTATGAAATCACCTTTTTAAAAATTTAAATTAAAATTTTATTTTTTTGAGATGGAGTCTTGCTCTGTTGCCCAGACTGGAGTACAGTGGTGTGATCTTGGCTCACAGCAACCACTGCCTCCTGGGTTCAAGCGATTCTCCTGTCTCAGCCTCTTGAGTAGTTGGGATTACAGGTGTGCGCCACCCCGCCTGGCTAATTTTTGTATTTTTAGTAGAGATGGGGTTTCACCATGTTGTCCAGGCTGGTCTTGAACTCCTGACCTAAAGTGATCTGCCTGTCTCGGCCTCCCAAAGTGCTGGTGTTACAGGCGTGAGACACCATGCCTGGCCATGAAATCACCTTTGATCAGTGTGGTGAGAGCCACTTCAGGCTGCATACAACGCCTTCCTCTTGCAGGAAGCCTTTATCGATTACTCTGTCACTGTGAATTCACTCTTCTCTGCAGCCCGGTGGATCCTCATCTCTGTTCTTCTCTTTCGTTCCTTGTTTTCTGCCTGGTATAATTCACTTTCTTTTACTGCCAGTATCTCTTGGACTTTAGGCCCAAGGAACATACCACAGTGCCTGGCACTGCGCCACGTGACTAATAATAAGGAGGTACATTTATACTGAGCTCCGATTCCAAAGCCCGTTCACATCTGTGATTCCTCTTGCTTTGCGTAACAGCTCTCTGGGACATGTGGGACAAATGTGATAAACTCCAGCCTTCAGAGCAGGAGGCAACTTGCTTATGGGCACACAGTTCATAAGTGGCAGTGGCGGCACCAGGGACTGGAGTCTTGGAGTGGGTATGCCACGTAGCCCCACAGAAGGATGGATGCATGGAGTTCCGTTGTGTGGACTCCTCCGTAGGCCTGCGATGTGTAGGGATGTGTTAGGGGAGGATGAGAGGGCAAGAGGGGGATCTCGTGGCTAAAATTCAGGAGGTTCATTAGGAACCAGGGAGATACATGGGGTCACTTGAACCCCAGCTCTTTTCATCTAAGCATGACACTCCTTTTTTCCTTTATGGAGACTGGGAATAGCAGGATGGAGGGAGGGTAGAAGGAGTAGAGGAGTGAGTGTTGGGGCTAGGGCTGGAAGGGATGGGGAGAAGAGAGCAAGTTCTGGGGACAGAGGGCAGTCAGGCGGCCTGTTAATTCTCCCTGTGTAACCTGGATTCTCGAGAGGACTGAAGTGCATCAAAGGATGGGTAATGAAAAATGGTGATGAGGTTGGGTTTCCTCATCACCCAGAGGGAGGAAAACTTCCGACCCAACCATCCTGCTTAAGCGTTGAGAATTCTATGCGGTTCTTTTAAGTATTTAGAGGTGCTGGAGACAATGTGTGCAGAAAGTGGAATCCCAGCTCCTTCTCACCCTGGCTATTGATTTTTGGCCTTGCAATTACTGCAGAGGTGCTGCCTCTGTGAACACTATTAGTGCTGGTTAGAAAGCTTGAGCTTTTGAAGCTCAGCTGTTTGAGCTACCTATATGTTTGGTAAAAAAAGGATCTTGCCATGTGTTTCCTTAGCCTGGGCATGAATCAAAAATAGTTGAACTTTTTTTTTTCTTTTGCTCAAGTTTAAAAATAAAAAAGTCACCTTTGGGCTGAGATCAAGAATGGAAAATTTCAGGGCATAGTGTAATTTTTTCCCTATCTGTTCTGGGCAAGGGACGATAAAGTGTTTTGATGGAAGATTGTGTGTAAGCATCAACCATGAGTCTTACTACTTAATTGCATTGCAATGTCTACTTTGTTACCATGTCTTAAAAGAAAGGCTCCCTCCATCCTCATGGCACAACTGAATGTGCTTGGTATGGGGGAGACGTGTGTAACTGAATCTAAGCAACTAATTGGAATAGGCAAAGGAGGAGGTGATGAAAATGAAGTTGCAGCTTCTGCAAAGGTGGCTTTATTGTATAAGGTGCAGGTTAGCACCCTAAGTGATCAAATACTAAAGCTCTGGGCAGTGACAAGTGTCTAGTGAGAATGCCGGGCCAAGGGAATTGCTTTGTCATGTGAGAATAAGGATGGGGACACCTTTACATTTTCATTAAAAAAAAAAATCTGGATGGTACTTGACTGTGGTAGTAAACTTTGTAAAGGGTATAATGGTTACAGCTTTGTTTGTTTGAGATCCTCTATTTTTATGGTTCAATATTATTAAGGTATGAAGAAACTGCTTTATGGATGTCAGTTTTGCTGTTTCTGACAACAGCTCGTGAGGAAGTATACGTTTGTGCAACAGACTGCCTCGGATGTTAATTCTAAATTTAGCAGCCGCCTTCAATGGGTGCAGAAATCAGTTACACAAAATTCAGGTGCTTACTAAAAAAAAAAAATCTGAATATCCATGAGGCTGGTACGATCCCTGGTGGAAATTTGGGCAGCTGGGCCTTTCTCAGGATCCTGGGGTTGTCATGGCGTGGCACAGCAGCTGTGGGCTGGGTCTCACGCACGCACATCAGCATCTGTGTATTAACATAATCAGCACAGATAGGGAAGAAACAAACCACTACCAACAAATGCCCTAAGCACCAATCTGGGTGTCCGGGTGCCCTGGATTTTTATTTTGACTCTGTCACATACTAGCTCTGTGATCTTGGGCACCGTGCTTCTCATAGCAGCCTTGGTTTCTTCATCGGTAAATGACGCGGTTGAATTCTATATGGCTCTAGAGTTCTTTCCAGCCCTGCAACATGCAAAAATTCAGTTTCTACTAAGAGTTTTAATTCTCTTATCTGGGCTGTTTGTAGTGGCCAAAACTGATGAGATAATGAAAAAATTCCCTACTGATTAAAATCATTAGACATTGTCCTAAGTGCTGTGAGTGTCCTTGCTACCTTATTCCGTCTCTGAAAGCCTCTGGACTTCCCCTGGAAGCAGCCGTTAAAACAGCTGTTTCCAGCATAGTAGGGGATCTCCAGCCTAGCCAGTGGTGCCCCTTCTGAAGGTCATGGACCCATCTTACCCATTGCTAAATATGTTTTACTATCCCTCTGGTGTATGGGGAGAGCTTCTGGGTGGAGTGGACACAAATGATTTAACTTTCCCAAGTCTCTGCTTCTGGACCTGAAAGTGAAAGGAATCATAACCAACGTAATGGAGGTATTTAGGAGGGTTCAGAGCTGGGCCATCTGGGTTCAAGCCCTGGTCCCACCTCTTAGTATCTGTGTGAATGTGGGTAAGTCATGTAAGCTTTCTTACTTCATTTCATAATCCGCAAAAATGGGGATGATAATAGCACCAACCGTATTGAGCTGATGATGAGATCAAATAACACACAAAATTCTTAGAATAGAATAAGCATTGTAGAAGTGAGAGCTCTGTGTATGTTATTAATACATGCACCTATATCACTGAACTTTATTTTATAGCATGTGAGATGACTACTGTCCCATCCAGGGTGATAATGTATGTGAAACCCCTAGCACAATGCTCGACAAATAATTTTCAGGGAATCTTACCTTCTATCTAAACAGGTCTCATGGGGAAAAAAAAAAAAAAGTTGTATTTTTATATAGTTCCAGTTCGTTTCTCATCTGTGATCTATGCTATTTTTAATTGAGAAATACAAAGGAGTTTCCATACATTGTCAGGAGGAGCTGTTCCCCTGTCCCAGTCTCTCACAGAGCACACCCTCACTCTCTCATTTTTCCAACAGTCCCAGGGCTAGACCACCTGTAGAGACAGGAAGTCTGGCTAAACAGCAGAATTATCTTCTCAGAAAGATCTAGTTGTTTGCTGGAGCCTCAGCTTGAAGAAGACTCCGAGTTTATAAAGAAGTCCCAGCCCTAGTCTGCTTGAGACTTTATAAAGAGGCAACGAGGTAGAGGCTGGGCCCAAAGGCACTACCAGGCTGTGGGAATGTGGGGCCTTGGCTGGCATCTCTTCTCAGGGCCTCCTGGCCAGCCTCAAGAGGTCTGGTGCTAAAGGTTACTCTGTTGGGGAAAATCTCAGGGGCACTAGAGACCACATCAGCGCAGCTCTTAGGGACGGAGGAGCCGGCTACTTAGCATCCCGGAATCCTGATGCCCGTGGCCAGAGCCAGAGCTGCTTAGAAGAAGAGCAAAGGCTGCAGGCTGCAGGCTGCAGGCTGCATGGACTGAGAACCACCTCGCCTGGCTGCACATTCTCTGAGTGGTGTTGACCATGATGCTTCTCTGAGTCTCAGTTTCCTCATCAGTGATAGGGTGGAGTAAGCTAGATCAGGGGCTTTCAAAAGCATTTTCTCCTGAAACCCACAATAAGAAATACCTTTTCTTTGTCAACCCAATACGTACGTCCATGTATATAATTAAACAAAAGTTCCATGCAGCCACCCTTTCAATATGCAGTACTGTTTTCTCTGCTGTTATTTCAGTTGAAAATTGCTGCTCATGGACACAGTCCTGGAATGATTCAATTGATTCTGTGACCTGCTGATGGGTCATAACCTGCAGTTTTAAACACATCAGGCTGAATATAGTTGAGGGCGCTTGAACGCTGTGATGCTGTGATTCTGCTATGCCTGAGAACAGCAGCTCCCCTCTGTGTTGGACCAGAGAGTGCTGAAATGTCTAGCATATTATAGCAACCAGACTTTTAGTTCTAGAGGTGAAGCCAGAAGCCGTTTTTTTTCTCTCAAAAACAAGTGGGTAAAATTTGCATAAACACATAGACTCAGAGGTATGGATACAATGTCTGAAGGGCTATAGTTCCTTCCCCCAGGATTGACCATCTCAGCAGGAATGGAGGATCCCTAGCCAAAGAGGAGAGCGGAGGGTGACACCTTCTTGCCCTGTGGGGGGACAGTTGGTGGTGTGGCCTCAACAGCTTCTTAGCAAGGTGAGTTCCTCAGCCTTTCCACTAGTGGGGTGTCTGGGTTAAGGTGCAGCACCATTGACTGGGCCCGTGTGGGGAGGATATTCAAAGCAGTTCACAGTTACACAGCTGTCTGGGCACCAACAGAGTCCTAGAGCAGTGTCAACTGTGCCAGGTTCAACCCTTCAGTCGCTGGATCATGGAGAGGCCTGGGGTCCCAGTGTGGAGGCTGGGTGATGGTAGTAGGCATGCAGGAATTGAGAAGCCGCTACTAACATGTAAAAAGGATTTCAATATTTTCACCCTGGTAGGGCTGCACCAGTGTGTGCTTCTCAGCCCCAGTCTTGGACATGTGCCCCATTGCCCTCAGGTTGTCCCAAAGAGGCCACCATTAGACCTCACCTCTCACAGACAGGTGGGAGACATCTGAATGCAACCACATGTTGCCAGGTAACAGGGGCTGAGCCGACCAAGGGCATGGAGAGTGACTTGCCCTCTGGGGCTGAGCCAGTCACTCACGCTCACAGCATAGCCCTGGAGCTTCACTGCATGTGCTGTGTTACAAGGAAGTTGTATCAGCAGCTCTACACCAAGGTATATAGGCTGTGACCACTTTAAAGAAAGACTCATTAGAAAGAGGCATTGTTTGGGGAGGCCAATAGGCCAGCGGATGGAGACTAAGCCAGAGGTTCTGTGTCACGGTACCTGGCTCAGTGCTTACTTCTCATTGTCTGTTTCTTGAGTTTATTTTGTGCCATCTGTCTTCTTCCATCTGATTTGGAATTCCAGGACTGCCGTGTAGGCTTCTCTTGAGCAGTAGTCCCAACTGGCAGGGGCAGCCTTTCCAGGGGCAGGGACTGGGCATTTGTGTTACCTATCCTGGAACCATCTGTTTCTTTCTCCTTGACACCTACCACAGAGGTCTGTGCACAAGAGGGTTGGTTGATACCATTTTTAATAAGGGAATCTATCTTCTTGGAACCATCCAGAAGCCATGGTCTTTTTTTCCCCCTGGAACACCCCACCCCTGACATCCCAGTACTAGATTCAAGTTGGTAAACCACAGGTCAGAGTTTTCAGTTGCTGTCTTCCAGGGCCTTGGTTGTTCCACTGTCCCCCTCTCCCTGTACCAGGATCCTCATGATCCAATGGATCTGATGAGGTTGCTACACCCAGCTTGACGTGTAGGGGTGTTGAGCACATCCCTGCCTCTGATGAGGTTGCTACACCCAGCTTGACGTGTGGGGTGTTGAGCACATCCCTGCCTCTGATGAGGTTGCTACACCCAGCTTGACGTGTGGGGTGTTGAGCACATCCCTGCCTCTGATGAGGTTGCTACACCCAGCTTGACGTGTGGGGTGTTGAGCACATCCCTGCCTCTGATGAGGTTGCTACACCCAGCTTGACGTGTAGGGGTGTTGAGCACATCCCTGCCTCTGATGAGGTTGCTACACCCAGCTTGACGTGTAGGGGTGTTGAGCACATCCCTGCCTCTGATGAGGTTGCTACACCCAGCTTGACGTGTAGGGGTGTTGAGCACATCCCTGCCTCTGATGAGGTTGCTACACCCAGCTTGACGTGTAGGGGTGTTGAGCACATCCCTGCCTCTGATGAGGTTGCTACACCCAGCTTGACGTGTAGCGGTGTTGAGCACATCCCTGCCTCTGATGAGGTTGCTACACCCAGCTTGACGTGTGGGGTGTTGAGCACATCCCTCCCTCTGATGAGGTTGCTACATCCAGCTTGACGTGTAGGGGTGTTGAGCACATCCCTGCCTCTGATGAGGTTGCTACACCCAGCTTGACGTGTAGCGGTGTTGAGCACATCCCTGCCTCTGATGAGGTTGCTACACCCAGCTTGACGTGTAGGGGTGTTGGGCACATCCCTCCCTCTGATGAGGTTGCTACACCCAGCTTTACGTGTAGGGGTGTTGAGCACATCCCTGCCTCTGATGAGGTTGCTACACCCAGCTTGACGTGTAGGGGTGTTGGGCACATCCCTCCCTCTGATGAGGTTGCTACACCCAGCTTGACGTGTAGGGGTGTTGGGCACATCCCTGCCTCTGGAATTCTACGCTCTAAGGGAGATGCTGCCAGGGTATTACCTGATTCATGAGGCATGTCCTACCATCTGTGTTATTTTTTTTTAAGATCAGAATGACAAACACTTCAGGAGTCATCTGGGATCTGCAGAAGCAAGAACCCACTTTCTGAGTCTTTTACTTAACCATTCATGGTGGGTAAGAAACCTTACAGGTTTGTTGTGAAGGTCAAATGAAATAGAGAACTTGAGAACAATTTGCAAATCCTTCAGTTCAAGGTGAAAGAAAGTAATTTATTATTATTAATTCATATTGTTATTATTTAGTGTTTCTTAGAATATGTATACTCAAGTGCCTTATTTGACTGGTGCAATCTTTCTACAATTCCATTCTGGGATGTTGGCTTATTTGCTTAGAGAACGGTATAAAGAGGGGGAACCAGAGTCGGGCAGATAACCTGAGGTCAGGAGTTCAAGACTAGCCTGGCCAACATGGTGAAACCCTGTCTCTACTAAAAATACAAAAATTAGCCAGGCATGGTGGCAGGCACCCATAATCCCAGCTACTTGGGAGGCTGAGGCAGGAGAATTGCTTGAACCTAGGAGGTGGAGGTTGCAGTGAGCTGAGATTGTACCATTTCACTCCAACCTGGACAACAAGAGCAAAAATTTTCCTGGGCAGTCTGAATTTCTTAACCTGCCCCAGATAGCTTAAAAACTATTGAAAATGTGGAGGGTCCACATTTTTATAAATATCCTATGTTCATTTCTGGAAGCCGTGAGGAGGATGAGAGCTATAGTTTCTGTCACTGCCCAAGATTCTCTCACGAACTGTATAAACAGTATTGAGCTGCACGCTTGTCTCATAAACCCAATTGGGTGAAAACTATAGGCCTGTTTCTGTCACCTCTGGCTGGCAGGTGTTTGTATTTGTCTACATATCCTTTATGCCCAGGGCACGCTCTGAATAGGAGAAGCTTGTGCCCTCCCAGCTGGAAAATGCCCATAACTCATCAGCCCAACATTGGACTGCTAATTGTAGGCCTGGATTCATAGTGTTCTTGAAAGCTTCAGGGCAAGATTAAACTGCCTTTTGACAGTGAATGACAGCTTTCAAGATTGAAACAATGAACCGGGAGCCCCCATTCCCTGCAGACCACTCTGGAGTTAATTTCCTTGCATTCTTCCTACCTTCCAGAAACCTGCCTTTTGTGCAGCTCTGTGTTCCATGGATGTCACATCCATCTTTTGCTCTTTTCCAGAATTAATTGCCAGCATTATCTGAGGGAGTTATTTATATTAGTCTCAAACCAACCAGCTCTTGCAGCTAGAGGACCATCAATATAATACATGTCCTATTGCTTCAGTGACGTCAGTCTCGGCCCTGGCAGGGGCCCTAGGAGATTGGTTTGAGGCATTGCAGTTAATTGTGCCTGTGATTGATGGGACAGAGGCTGGAGCTGGGGAAATGCCCCAGGGATTACATTTGCTTAGGGTGTTTTTGGCTCACAGGTGTGTACCGTCATGGCATGACTATTGGGTATGGAGGGAAGATGGCTCCCTGGAGTTGGACATCAGGCACTTGGTTGGGATACTCTTGACCCAGGGATCCATGCTTATCTTGATCCTCAGTTCTGGGTGTGTCTGGGCCATATTTCCAGGGTCCTGGCTTTCACCTGATACAGCATGGTCATGGCTTTGAGAGCATAGGGAGTCCTTATTGTACTGTATCCTGGTCTTTATCATCATCACTTCCATAGGCAGCACTTTAGAGGGGGATAAAATTTACCTTTTTTTTTTTTTTTTTTGAGACAGAGTCTTGCTCTGTGCCCACGCTGGAGTGCAGTGGTGTGATCTCGGCTCACTGCAACCTCCACCTACCAGGCTCAAGTGATTCTCCTTCCTCAGCCTCCCGGGTAGCTGGGATTACAGGTGCTTGCCACTACGCCTGGCTAATTTTTGTATTTTTAGTAGAGATGGGGTTTTATGGCCTGGCTGGGCTTGAACTCCTGACCTCAAATGATCCACTTGCCTCTGCCTCTCAAAGTGCTGGGATTACAGGCATGAGCCACTGTGCCTGGCCCTGAATTGACTTTTAATTCCTCTCAATTACTTTGAGGACTATAATTTTATTTTTAAAGGTGAAGACACAAGCTCAGAGAGATTGGGTAATTTGCCCAAAGTTCCTCTGATGGTAACTGGCAGAAAGGGGAACTGACCGGAAATCAAAGTCCAAGCTATTTCTTTCTGTCTACACCATATGTCAGCTGTGTCGATTCTTGTGCCATCCTCTTTGAAAAGAACTCAGAGTGCTTTTGAAAACCCACACTGTGCAATTGCTGCTTTATAGGGTGTCAATGTTTGTCTAGGTTAATTCTTAGGTAGTGATTATCAAAGACGTAGCAGTTCATCCAGGGTTTACCTAGTTAATTCTGGCACGGAACCAGAGGCTCCTAAACACAAACAAGATTTCTGGCTTCTCTAGCTCTAACCTCCTCTCCAGATGCCTTCCATGAGGCATATGTGTGTGCTAGAGGCATGGAGGAGCTAAGTTTGGGTCTCTGTATGGTTTCCTTCTCATCTGTTTAGTTTAACCTCCAAAGTATTGTACCATGTTCTCTGTGCCCAGTGGAAAATGATGTTTTTATATTGCATCATACGTCATTCTTAACCCCAGAGTGGGGCTGGAGTGTTGGAACCCTTCAATACAGGACTCTGTTTAAAGCTGTGAGAAGCTTTTTTCTTCCTAAGTTGGCTGAACTAGTAAAACAGTTTTACAACTGTTTTTTAAGTTCCGTTCAGAAAGACAAGCCTGAAAAAATAGGTGATGCTGAAGTGTCGTTTTAGTAATTTTTTTTTTTTTTTCCTGTTAGAAGGGAGGTTGGCTCTTCCTTGATTCCTTGCTTCTAATCTTTAGGTTATTTCTCCAAGAGTTACCTTTCTGGTTTTTTTTCTTTCTGTCCCGTGAGGTCTTCGGTCCTGGATACTCTCATCCTATAATAGCCAGAAATGACCCTTGATGCATTGAGTTTGGGTTGGGCTGAAATCAAGTTTCAAGAAATATCACAGGGCCTTATGAGTTTGTCACGTGTCACCCTGGCCTGTGAGGGGGCTGTGCTGTCTCCCCACTGCCGCCCTGAAGTAGATCAGTCACATGCCCTTGGTTGTCTGCTTCCTCCCCAGCCCCCCAGCCCCCCCTCTCTCGTGTCAGTGTCCTCTTCCTGAAATCTGCACTGGACTGGGGGAGTTACTCATCAGATATGTCTTCCTGCGGTGTGCACATGTGTGTGTGTTTGTGTGTGGAGGGGGAGTCAGAGTGAAGAGATGATCAGGAAAGAGTGGGGCAGCTTGAGTTTCATTGTTAACGGTTCTTCTGAGAAGAGAAGTTAGGAAGAGGTCTGTGCTGTGATTGGCTGTGTAATGTTGCCCCCTTTCCCTAAACCCCCAGGAAGGGCCTAGTTCAAGAAAATGGGCAGTAATCGTTGACTGTTTGTGCCTGAGAGGTCAGGCTCTTCATGTGCGGAGGAGTCTTTGGAGATGGCGCCATTTCCAGGAACAGGAAGGCCTTGGAGGGTGTGTGGGCTCCTTGGGCAGAGGCAAAGTTTCTTTTGGACTCTTCCTCATTTCCAGATTTCTTCCCCCTCCCCTGCCCTCCCCCTCCTCCCCTCTCCTTTTCTTTTTTTTTTTTTTTTTTTTTCTTTTTAGATGGAGTCTCACTCTGTCACCCAGGCTGGGAGTGCAGTGGTGCGATCTCAGCTTACTGCAACCTCCACCTCCCAGGTTCAAGCGATTCTCCTGCCTCAGCCTCCTGAGTAGCTGGGATTACCAGCGCCCGCCACTATGCCCGGCTAATTTTTTTATTTTAGTAGAGATGGGGTTTTACCATGTTGGCCAGGCTGGTCTCGAACTCCTGACCTCAAGTGATCTGCCCACCTCGGCCTCCCAAAGTGCTTGGGATTACAGGTGTGAGCCACCACACCCAGCCCAAAAGTGATTTGTTTGGAATCTTCTTCATCTCATCAGAGAGGAACTGCTATTTTGTTGCCAGAGACTGTCCTGAGGGAGCCTTTGATCCTGTCTCTGCTGTTCCTGGGCTGCAACCTGGGCTTTTAGCAGGGGAAAGACACAACAGACCTGCCCACAGATGTGGGCAGTCTGGCTTGGCTTGTTACCAAGGGGTTTGCTCGGCCTGCTTTGAAGAGCTTGTGTCGCCCAGTGAGGAGCCCTGTGGGCTTTTCCTTCCACTCTCTGTTGCCAGTGGCCTAGATCAGAGCTGCTCGTCATGGCCACAATCTCACCTGTTGGAATCTAAAAAAAAAAAAAAAAATCAATCCCTGCTCAACCTACAAAATTGGAATATCCAGGAGTGGAATATCACATCTGTGTTATTGAACTCAGATCCACAGGGAGTTCTGATGCTCTGCTAGGTTTGAGAACCATGTCTGTTTATTCATTTACTAGCCAGTGAGGAAGGTGGGAGGAGGGGCAAGATGACACTTGGGTGGGGTCTTCTGTCCTTTTGGTTACCTTGAGCATAGCTCCTGGCCTTCCTGGTGAAACAGCCTGCTGCTAACCTACCTTGAACCCTGGGGTGGGTTCAGCAGAACCCTCCAGTCCCTGGTGGGGCATCCCCCTGGGAGCAGGCTTGAAGTAGAAGTGGCTTTCCGGGAATGGGATGCCCCTGAGACATAGCAGGTGGGCTTGCTGCTGAGTAACTCAGTGGTCTTCCGTGGCCCACATAGGTGCCCAGGCCCTGGCTGCGTATGCATTATGGAGGAGCAGCTTGGTGCACCACCTGCAGGGTTGCCTGGTGACTGCCCAGCGCGAGGGGGGCGGGGGCACTTCTTGGGCTGGTGCTCACTTCAGGTCCAGTGGAGGGAGCATTCATCTCACTAGAAGAGTGTCAACACTGCCTGGTCCCTGTCCTCTCAGCTCCCAAGTGCCCCTTTCCTCGCTGCAGCAGGAGAGGAGACTTGGCCAATGGGGAAGAGCCATTTATCCATGAGCTCCAATTCAGGAACATTTAAAATATTGACAGGCTGCCTTTTAAAACATTTACAACAAAAATTGTTTTATGGAGTCCCGAGGGGGCAAAAAAAGAAAAAAAAAGTTATATTTCAGATTTCACTCAATTAAGGAATGATACTGAGAAAAACGTTGCAGTGCAGAAGGAGCTTTCTCTCCCCTTTTTTCTGAGACAGGGTCTTGCTCTGTCGCCTGGGCTGGGGTACAGTGGTGCTCTTCTTTCTATGGGTCTGAGTTTTCTCATCTTGGGGTCTTAGGGAAAGGGGGCAACATTACACAAGGAAGGTGAAGGGAGAGCCAATCACGAGGGGTGTGGGCTGGCATTGACCTCTTCCTAACTTCTCTTTTCATATGAAAGTGACTTCTCTTCTCAGAAGAACGTTCATAATGAAACTTGAGCTGTCCCACTCATCCCTGATCAACTCTTCACTCTGACCCCACTGCAACCTCGGCCTCACAGGTTCAAGCAATTCTCATGCCCCAGCCTCCCAAGTAGCTGGACCTACAGGGGTGTGCCACCATGCCCTGCTAATTTTTGTATTTTTAGTGGAGATGGGGTTTTACCATGTTGGCCAGGCAGGTCTCGAACTCCTGACCTCAAGTGATTGGCCTGCCTCAGCCTACCAAACAGCTGGGATTACAGGTGTGAGCTACCTCACCCAGCTAAACCGTTTGAATTCTTCAATGTGTTTATGGGCTGCTTCAGGAAGCCAGGCCACCGCTGGTCCCCAGGTCTGGAGTGTTCACAGCAACGGGTGATCGTAAACATCACGTCAAAGGCAGGAAAAACAAAACTCTGCCCTCTGGAGTGTTAGATCCCAGTACTTGAAATTCCAGACGTCCAAAGGGGGAGCAGAGAGCAGCATATATGTATATCGGTTGCTTGTCCACCTGGTAGTTGAGTGCCTCCATTGGGTATCTGTGGTAGCTATGGCCTAGATAGTGCTGCTCTGTGCTGGGCACTGTGCCAAGTGCATGTCCTATATTAACCCTTTTAGTCCTCCCTACATCCCTGAAATGTGTCTGTGTAGTTATTGTTCCTGTTTCTATATGAGGAAGCAGACCCAGAGGATGAAATAATCTTATTGAGGTCACACAGCTGGGAAATGGAGAAATTAGGATTCAAACCAGGCAGGCAGGCATCCTTCAGAGCCAATGGTTTAACCCCAGGCACTGAGTTGCCTTTTCCCAAAGTAGAGGATAATTTGGTCAGGCAGCAACAGCTCTCAGGATACCTCCAGCACACCTCTGCTGGGCTGCTTTGTAGTGGCTGGGCTCTCCCCTTGGAGAGTTTTTTCCATCTCTTGGTCTACAATCTAGCTTCCCAGCCTTTTGCAACCAAATCCTTTCCTTACTGGTCTGGGGTTTCAGAAATGCCTGGAAATTGCAGATTTGTCCAGGGAGATTTTTCCTACCATGGCTCAGGGAGATCTGAGCCTCTCGGTCACTGACGTTTAACCTCCTCCTTGCCACTTCTGGCCTTCCAGTGTTGCTGGTCTGTTCTAACAATCTATAAGGTTAGAACTATAGAGTCCCCTTTGTGGAAATCTGCTTCCAAGAGTAGTTCCTGGAAGGACAAGGTGACTTCTACATTTGTCCTGTGGCTGATGACTCAAGTAGATTTGCCGGCCAGGCTGGATTGGGTCTCAGTCCTCCTGGCGGGCTCCACACACACCATGCTTAGGGGAAAGAGGACCTTTCCTGATGGCCCCAGGCTGCAGCATCAGTCAAACCCTAGCTAGAATCTAGAAGCATCATTGTACTCATCAGAAATATTTAAGGCTGCTTATTAATGGTGTGTTGTTCCAGGGCCTAGGCAGGACCAGTTTAGTTGGAAACAGTTCCTGGCCACTTGGAGAAAGGTGTCTCAGTCTGGAGGTGGAAAGAGCATTAATCGTCGGGTGCAGGGGTTTGGGATCCAGTTTGTTTCTGCTCTTCATTCTATGGGTCTAAGTTTTCTCATCTGTAAAATGAAGCCATTAGAAACTTGGAGCTTTTGCATTTTTTGCTGGTTATGCATTTGTCCAGAAGTGTCTGTCTACCATGCTCAGGGGAGTCTGTGCCTCTGTCTGTGACATATGATGAATCTTTAAACTTAGATACACAGAATTCTTTAGGGAGAGAGAAGAATAAAGGTGAATGAGCCCTTCCTCCATCCTTTCCCTGTACATATAAGAGCATGATTCAAAGTCACCCACTCTAAGCACAATATTTACTTAATAGACTTGCACAGCTTTTTCTGTCACTCCGTGATATATGTTTTCTTTAATATAAAAATAGCGTTAGCTGGGTGTGGTGGCATGCTCCCTGTAGTCCTAGCTACTCGGGGGGATGAGGTGGGAGGATCACTTGAGCCCAGGAGTTTGACAGCAACCTGGACAACATAGCAAAACCCTGTCTCTACAAGAAAATAAATAGGAAGAGTGTTCTTCCCACATCTTTGAATCAGTCATATACTCCATGAATGTGTCCCCTGAGTGGGCTTTGTATGCCTCTGACACCAAAATCTTGGTTGGAGTCTTACATCTGGGAGGTGAAGCTTGAGGAATAGGGCCTATGTACTGCTTGGGTTGTGGGGAGCAGTATATAAAAATAGTACCCCACCTGGACAACCTCAGAGTCTTATTTTCACACTGCTTCTAGCGTCTGCCTTCATGGTCCTAACAATTATGTCAACATGTTACATTGAAAATACTCCACTTCTGAAGATGGGCTTTGAGGGAGTACACACAGTCCTTGCCACTCCCCCCTAGCTTTGCTTCTGCCCAGACGCAGCCTGGTTCCCTGGGGAGAGGCATGCTGGAGTCCGCTGAGACGCCTGCTCCGGAATGTTTCCAGGGCCCTTTCCAGCTCTTAGGTTCCGTGGATCTACGTGAGGCCACAAAGCTGAGACAGGCATGCTGACAACTGGGTGGATGGCACAACAGTATGTTAATCCGGGAGATAAAAGAGAAAGAGAGGCAGGCACGAACAGGGTGAAATCCCAGAGGAAGCACCAGGACCCCTGGGACTTCCAGTTGCTTCCAGCAGCAGACACCTCCAGCTGCTACAACAACTCCCATGACCAAACATGGAAAGTCTACCCAGCAGGTGCTGGGGGAGAGGCAGCCCCAAACAGAGCCAATATCAGATGGGAGTTTCTAGGGGAAGATGATCCCACTGGGCATGGGAATAGGCTGGGAGTTCTCTTTCTCCAACCCATCACTCTCCCATCCCTGTAATTGTGTCTCTCCCCTTCTCTTTCCTTTCTCCTTTGCTCTGACTTGCCCCTGGTGGTGAAGGACCAGATTTGAGCATCACTGCCTGGCTTGGGAGAATCTCTTGGGTGGCTGGGCTGGGGGTTCATGCACAGTGCTGAATCTTACACCACTGGTTTTCCCCTTACCCTTGCTCCCTTCTTTGCAGCCTGCTCTTTTGAAAGGAAGCTGTGATCTTCCTGAGTAAACTAGTGCTTTCATTGTCCAGCATTGGCAATGGAGGAAGATGCTCTGGGAGGGCAAAAAGTAGTTGGATAATCCTGACTCTCTTCAGCTTTACCTTTCTCTGGAGGAATTTCTCAAGTATTTAGTACGAACACCCACATACTAGTTTTAAGGTGGTGCCATTTTTCTCTAACCGTGGTGGGCCAAGCTTGGGGTGCATGACTTTCTAACCTTTCCCTAATTTTCTGTGGTTGTGTTGAGAGTCTGGCTGGGACGTTTAGACAGGACTTAACTGAAAATGTGGAGATAGAAAAAAGAAAATGAATGGTGGCTGACAGAGCTAGATAACTGCCCTCTAGGGCATAGCTCATTTTAGCTCACAGACCCTGCTAGAGTCCTCATTTTTTTGGCCTTCTTCATGGGTGGGTTTCGCTCTTCTCACTGCAGCCCACAACTAGTGATGTGCCCTCCTAAAAATCCCCAGCTAGGAGAGTTCAGCCCAAAGAGACAGATGGGAGGATGACCTCTTCCAAGGAGTTTAAGGCCTCTCGTCTGGGTGCTGCTTTCCTGTTAGATGCCTTCCTCTTCTGTGATGATTGAACTAGGGAAGGAGAACTTCCTTCTCTATCTAGGGAGAGACACTTCCTCCCCCATCTGAGGGGTCATGGTCTTACTCCTCAAGATAATGAAGAAAGAATTTGACACAGTAAATTCAACACTTCCAGCCAGTATGGGAGATACCATAAGGGACAGGACACTTATTTCCTTTTTAGCTCCAGTGCTCCAGGCCTCAGCTTCCTTGTTTGTGAAGTATGCATATTTAGAGTGCCTACTTCAGTGTTGAGGGCTCTCTGTGATGGTGAGGTTAATACACACAAGGCATTTAGAATAGTTCCCAGTCAATGACTTTTATCAGTGATGTATTCCCAGCAGGTCTGCTCAGTATGTGAGTCTCATCCATGAATGGCCCAGAGTGGGATGATAACATCACCATCCATGACTCAAGTGAAGCACATCATGATTTTTCACAGTATTCATCTATGCTTCTCTTATTAGTTTCTATACCAAACCCAGATTGTAAGCTCCATGAGGTCAGGGAATTTGTTCGTCTTGATTGCCACTGTATCCCAAGTGCTTAGCACAATATCTGACTCATAGTAGATGCCCAATAATTACTTGGTGCATGACTAAGTTCTGTGAGTTAAGTTAGACGGAGCAGGTAGTATTAACCCATTTAACAGAAGAAGAAAGTAAGACCCAGAGACATGACTCTTCTAAGTTTGCATCAGGAGTCAGCTGCAGATCTAGGGTAAGTCCTTGAGTCTCCTAAGTCCTGGTACAGTGCTTCTGCCCGTGTGCTGCTGTATCTATCAAGAGTTGTACCTGCTGGTAGGCTGGAAGCAGGGGCTAAATGCTGAGTTGCCATCAGGTCAGCTTCATGGATTCCATCGACCCTGCTGCTCTGGGCCTCTGTGCACACCTACATGTGTGTGTGCTAAGAGTCACTGGCCCTAGAGTCTGTAGACTAGTGGCATCTGCTGCATGAAATCCTGCCAAGGGGCAGCTTTGGAGAAGCCTTCTGTCTGCCCCTGAGCTAAGTGGGGGTGGAACATATGACCACATGTCCTCTTGAACCAGGTGTTGTCCACATTAGGCTTCCCCAAGTGTTGAGTGTGGGTGCAGGGTAAGCCTGCATGATTGCACCAGGCATGTTAGTTTGGCCTCCCCAAGGTGGTGCACAGATTGCCTTTCTGTAAATAGGATGTCTGTCACCTGAGGCATTTGTACCAGGCACCTCATTCCTTTTTTGGCTTCCTATGGAGTTGGAAGAAAACTCAGGGGCCATTTTTTTTTTCATCCTTTTCCCTCCATATAAGACTATACCAAATATATTCTAGAGATATTATTTGTTCTTAAAAAGGCTCAAGAAGTAGGCCTAACTACATCTGAAACTTTCTCTAAATCAGTGGTTGGCAATTCTTTTTAATCTGTAAAAAGCCAGATAATAAAGATTGTAGGCTTCGTGGGCCATGCTGTTGCAGCCACTCAGCCACGCCTTTGTAGCATGAAATCAGCCACAGACACCCAGAACAGATGAGCACGGCTGTGTGCCAATAAAACTTTATTTACAAAAATAGGCATCAGGCGGGATTTGTCCCATAGGCTGTTGGTTTGCTGACTCATGCTCTAAATGATTATCTTTGGGGTCAGCCCATTTCCTTTGGTCTTGCTAGTTTTGGGTGCTGCTTGAGTCAGATAATCCAAGAGAAAGAAAATTCCATGTTGAATCCTCTCGTTAGCCTCTGCTTCAAAACTTTTTTAAAGAGAATATTCATTCAAGAAGGAGCTTGGAGGGTCCTAGAAACATGTGCCTTTCATGCACATGCCTACTGCATGGAGAAAGGCAGGCTTTCACTCCAGATGTCAATTGATCTGGAGAAGCCACACACAGGTGGGCCCGGATGGGCGGCCTGTCTTGATGAGTCTGGGTTACTGGAAATGCTCAGACACTTGGGTTCTTGGCTCTGTATGTCCTCCCTGCCTTCCTAAAGCCAAGAAAAATGAAAGGCAAGGGCTGTCTGAACTAGGGTGTGACATTTAAGTCTTAGTGGGTAGGGTGAAATATAATGGAGCTGTTCTGTTCCTTGAGCCAAGCCTGCGGGCTCCTTAGTAATCCATGGTCAGGGTTGCAGCCCTGTGGGGAGGCAGTGGGAGCCTTCAGCAACTTGAAAGTAGATGTCTGGATTCCAGGAGGTACAAGCTTCCAAGAAGGAGATTTTTGTAGCTCATCTCTGCACAAGGAGGTTTTAATGGAAATTTGAACACTGCTAGTAAACACCCTTGCTATTAGCATCTTTCATTTTGACAGAGAAGTTTTCTTCCTCTGTTCTGATGGATTATCCAGGCTGGGCTGGGTTCCTGTGTGGAGTTATGGGCTCTCTTCAGGGAAACATCTGTTGTGGTAGAAGATCCTGGTTTCTGGAATGAGATTTGTGTCTTGACTATGTGCCATTAGTTGCAGGTAAGATTCTCAGGCACGGTCTTTGACTTCTCTGAGCTTCAGGCCTCACTGTTGTTGGGGGGACGGAATGAGAATGAGTTTACAAAGCACCGAGCACAGAGCCCGACACATGGTAGGTGCCCTAGAAGGGAAAACAAAACTCCAGTTGCTAATACCCAGATCTGTCCTGCCATCTTTGGGGCTGGCTTGTCTGTGTGCTTCCTTGACAAGGAACTACCCAGGATTCCCATTTGAAGATGGGAAAAGAGGCCTGGAGGGGCATGCTACCACACAGTGAGTGGCCATTCCTGAGAATCGGTCTGCCCCTTCCTCTCCCACTGGAGACACTCAGCCAGTGTGGGGGCCACGCAGCACTGGGGAAGGGACACATGTCTGGGAATCTTGGGAATAACCTTCTTGTGTGAAGTTTTTCAGAACAGGCCAGCAGTGGCCTGGGACCTGGATAGCTCGGGCTACCTGCTTTGCCCCCTGTGCTTGTCCTGGTGACTTAGATTCTTCAAGGCAGAGAGGCTCCCTGGCTGGTCCCCTACACAAGGCATCTCCCATCCAGCACGGTCCACTTCGCTGCTTCCTGCGCCGCTATGACTGTGCTGGGTGGTGGTTCTGCTCTCTTTTCCCTGTGGGGTGGACCAGAGCTTCCTGTGGCTCCTCAGTGGGGCTGGGGGGCCCTAGCACACTGTGAACTAGTGGGAGGCAGTGAGCTGGGAATTCAGTGGAGTGGGGGAGAGGGAATAGGAGGAGGATGAGAAGGAAGAGGAGGAGGCAGTTGAGACAGTTCTCTCACTTACACAGAAAGTGTGTGATCACAGCCGGCTCCACACAGAATTTCCTCCAAATGAGAAGGGAGTGAGAAAATGTAATTTTAGTGTCTGGCTTTTGACTGACTCCCTGTAGAGGTTCCTTCTGGGCTGTGGTGTTGGGTGTCTCTCTTCCCCTCCAAGGGACAGCTGGGCCTGGGCCTGAGATGAGTGAGTTTAGACGGTAGGGGGAATGGCCATGGGGAGGGAGGGAGTGAAGAGCCATACCTGTGCCCAGGGGGCTGGAGGGCTTGGATTTTAAGACGTCAAGGAGGTGACATCAAGGACACTGCAGGGGGGGATTTAGGGACAGGATAGTGGGGTCACTGCCTGACTCAGTCCGAGCTGAGCTATATTGGGTCTCTGTTCCTACGCAAGGCGTGCTCTCCCAGGCATGAGGCCGTGTTTTCCAGGCCACGGTCCATGGCCTGGCTGCCAACACAGGTGTGCATTTTGGTGGAGGCTTGCCGCCCTCTGTGTGAAACCAAGGCAGCACAATATTTCCCTGGAATCGGGGCTCCTGGAACATGACCCTGCCAGGAAGCTCGAAGTCCTGGGGAGAATATGTTTCAGGCACGGCCCGGAGGGCACCTCCATGCCCCACTGCTTTGTGGCTCCTGGCACGGGAGGTGCTGAGCAGTATATATACTCTGCCGGCTGGACAGGGTGTCATGTCTGCATGTGAAAATTAGATTCTGGGGAGATTATAAACCAAAGAGAACCCCTCACCCAGCCTACAGAGTGCCAGCGATTCCCTCAGTGATTCGTGTGTGGAGGATTCACACTTGGTGGAAAATCTACTTAACATTTTTATCCTGTTTTCCCCTCCACTCACGGTCAGTCCTCATGTATTAGGGGAGTGGAACTCATTTAAATAGGAGTCTATGAAAAAATACAATTAGGATAAATTGAAAAATGCATATAATACATTTCCATGCCAGACATAAATTACTTTATCCATGCCGCTGCACTCCTCCATTAACCCAGAGAGGTGGGAGTTATCTGTGGGATGAAACCCTCTTAGGAGATTTTCCAGAGGAACCCAACTATTAGGAACTTTTTAAAAGAAGAACTTAAATGATAGCATATAGTTAAGTGCATATTAGAAACTTCATGATTCCATTTAATCATTCAGTGACTTCATCGTGGTTCAGAAAAAAAATAAGCTCTCTGTACATTTTGCACCTGCAGGAGGATCACTCAGGGAGGAAGAAGGTGGGGTGGATGAGAGTCACATGATTTTGTCTTCCTATGTTGGAAGACGATGCTTATGGAAGGGGATTAGACTTTCTGCTATGTCCCCAGAAAGCAGAGTAGGTGTCATTGGTTAGAAGTTATAGAAAGGTGGATTTGGGGTCAATACAATGCAATACTTTCTAGCAGAAAAATTTGGTAAAAACAAAAAAACAGGCTTTGGATTCGACCACAGTGAAAACTGAAGCCCAGCTCTGCCAACTACTGGCTGGAGGACTTTGGGAAAATTTGCTTCTCTGTGCTTCAGTCTCTTCAACAGGAAGATGGGCAAAACTGTAATGAAACCTCGTAACCTCATAGGGTTGCTCTGAAGATTTAAGGAAGAATTTGCCTAGCTCACAGTTAGGGAAATTCAATGAAAGGTGGATATTGTTACTAGAAGATAGGGTAGCAGTAGAGGGAAGATTTGTGGTCCTATAAAATTGAAGTTGCCTTGCAGTGAGATGGGGTATATGAGGATAGTGAGTGCTTCATCATCACTGGAGATCTGGACAGCAGCTTGGTGTGTGGCTTCTTCTCAGGAGTGATTTATGGAGATTCAGATTCCTGGGCTAGATTCCGTGGTCTTCAAATTTAACTGATCATCTCAACCATTTGGGATTTTTTTCCTTTAAACAATTATAACAATTGTTTTTGAAAATATTCACCATAAGTAATTTAAGCAACAGCAAAGTTCAGAGAAGAAATTTTAAAATGACTCAAAAATATCACCTCCTAGACATAACCATCATGAACATTAGAGGAAACTCAATCTCTCTATCAACACACACACACACACACACACACACACACACACACACACAGACACACACACACAGACACAGCTGAAAGGATATGTAGATCTCAGATTGACAGGAATAATTTTAGAATAACGGAATCATACTCTCTACGTCCCAATTTTAACAAAGAGTATTAATGTACGTTGCTTAAATTTCTAAGAGGAAACAAGTACGTCTAAAGGAAGTTCTGGATAAATATTTCTTCATGGAAATGGATATTTTTTAGAAGAGCTCATTAAGGTTATGACAAATTTTAAGAAGATGGAGTCATTGCTTTCTGTTAATACCTAGTTTCAATTTTAGACTTTTGAGCCCATGTTATAAATGATGAAAAAATTAGCAATCACCTGCTTCCTCCTACCCCCTTTCTTATTTTAATAACAGCATTATTTTTACATTGTTAAGGTTGATAATATCTAACAAGTCTCTGAGTTGTTTGGTATCAAGCATTTCCCCTATGTAGGAATTCAATTTCCAGCTGTATTCTTTCTGTTCTAATTTACTTGACAATCTAAAATGGGATTATTTGGGTCTTTGTTTTCTTTGACCTGCTCTCTAACTCTTCTGGATTCATTGAATATATGTTCTTGTTAATTTTTATAGCATTAAACACTTGCAGGGAATTTCTTTTGTTTCCTTGGTTATGTTTTCTTCTAGAGAGGGTTCTTCATCATCATAATAGCACAATATGCTATTGTGGTCCATATTATCCTCCTGCAGTGTGTGTTCACAAGTGCCATATTTTTTTATATTAGATATGTTTAACTTGGGTAGCTCTGTCCACTTCTTCTAATCACTCTGATAGTGTGGGCAAATACTTTAGGCCTCCTTTTGTGACTTGTCTGAAACCTCTGCCATGGTGTCGGAGCTCCAGTTTGAGATGATTTCTGATGCCTGGGAGCATTGTAGGGAACATGGGAGATGAGGTTGTTCAGACTCAGAGCTGTGTCCTCCTTTAGGTAGGATCACACTTGGCTCTTATGTGACTTTGTTAAATGTCCTGTTCCAGGGTTCATTCTGCTGATGGGGGGATACAGGAGGGGATGTCTTTGCCATTTAGGTGATCCCCTCAATTAAGCATTGAGCTCTGGAGCCTATGTTTCTATGAGAGAGAGAGAGAGAGAGAGAGAGAGAGAGTTCTGATTGTTTGTGCTGCTGTTTTATAGCTCATTTTCTAATAGTTTTCCATTTGTCCCCCCCAGCTCTCTCCCTATCAAGTCAGAAAAGGGGAAGAAATAATGACATACCCACAGTCTGTTTCTCTCCAAATATGTAGTAATTAGTGAGAAGTCTAAAGATTTTCGCCTCATCAGTAATGCTTCTGGGGCATGGGGTGGGACAACCTGACCACTCCTGCCAAATCCTGTTCCTGTCCCCTACCCTTACCCAAGGTCTTTCAGATGTTGATGGCATGAGTATGTGCCAGTTCCTTGTTTGATTGCTGCTTGCTTTCCTCCTTCATTTTTTGGTTTTTGCTTTGTTTTGTCTAATTACGTATTAGGACACTGCTATCTTTCTCCAAAAGCCTCCCTGCATATCTTTTAAAAAAAACACCATTTCCTAGGCTCAACACAGAGCTATTGAATTAAATTCCCTTAGGGGAGGGCCACAGAAATCTATATTTTTATAAAACTTCCAAGGCAGTTCTAACAATCAACCAAGTCTGGGATCCATTTTAAGTTTCCCCTAAGATTGTTTCCAGTGCTGAGATTCTGTGGTTCATTGTGTTCTCTTTAAGAAGCAGGGAGAGGGTGTTAGCTTAGCACAGAGATTCTGTCGTGTTCTCAGGCATGGAATCCTCTCACTATGCAGAGGAAGAGCTTACGTCTCCCTTTATGCCAATTCTTCCTTTTGTCTTGGTCCATTTGGGTTGCTATAATAAAAATGCCTTGGACTGGATGATTTACAAACAGTAGAAATGTATTTCTCAGAATTCTGGAGGATGGAAAGTCCAAGATCAAGGTGGTTGTGATTTTGGTAAGAGCCCACTTCCTGTTTCATACATGGAGCCTTCTGTGTCCTCACACGATGAAAGGGACCAGGCAGCTCTCTGGGGCCTCTTTTATAGGACAGTAATGCCACTTATAAAGGTTAAGATTTCCACATATAAATTTTGGTGGAGAGACACAAATATTCAAACCATAGTAAAGGGATAAGGTTGGAGGATCTTCTCATTTTTCTTTGTCACAATGACCTAAAGATACCCTCCAGGTTTTAGCAAATTTGCCCTTGAGTTCATAAATGGATAAGTTGTTCTCAACATCAGCTACACATTAAAAACCCTTTGGAAGCTTTTAAAATATTGATGCCTGGGCCTCACCCTTAGGCATGTGGAGTTAATTGGTCTGTGGTAGGGCCAAATCATTGGCCTTTTCTTTGAGTTCCCTAGGTGTTCTATCTAGTGTGCTTATGAGACTGAGAACCAGGAGGTGGTTCTTATTTTTTTAGTGACTCATGATCCATTTTCCATTTTCCTTACTCCTATTACAAGCCTTGTTTTTGGAACATGTACTTTCTAAGGTACTGAATGTTTTCTAAGGTAATGTTACTTAGAACCCACTGAATGTTTTCTAAGGTAATGTTACTTAGAACAGTAGAGTCATGTGGTTGCAAGAATGGGCTTTGGAGTAATAGAAACCCGAGTGTGGGTCCTTTTTCTGCCCCTGCTGCTTGTGTGAGCTTGAGCAAGTAACGTAACTGCTCTGTTTCACAGTCTTCTTATGCAAAATAGGGATTTCAAATCTACCTTGCATTGTTTTGAGGACCAAAATTAGTTTTATATGATATTAATTATATGTTACACTACTTTTCTTGTGGGTAGTGTTTTCCTGACACAGTATTTTTCTCTCTTTATTGTCAATCTGTTAGTAAGACCTCTAGATATATATTTTACAATCATCGAATAATTGAGTTTTGTTTAATATTTTCATCTGGTTTGATCATCTCTCTTATTAACAGGTACATTTAATTCATTTATACTTACTATACTCACTGATACAACATGTGAGCTTTTTCTGCCATTTGATTTTGGATTTCTTTGCTTCTCTTTTCCTCTTTCTTATCTTATGTTAAAGGAATAGTTCCATATTTCCTCTTTTTTTTTTACTTTGTTGGTTCATAAGCTATAGATTGTATTCTGTTCTCCTAGCGATTACTGTTAAATTTTTGACATACATACTCATAAGTCTAGGAACATTGAAAGTGATAACAGTACTTTTACTCAAATAATGTATTCAAAATATCCAGGACAATGCCTGACAGTCTTTAGAATGCATAATAAATTCCATTTGCTGGTGCTAATCTTACTACTGCCAACACTACAATTAATATTATCATTTTTACCCTTTATCCACAAGTATGATACCAAGAAGATGAGTTATCCAGAATAAATTGTAGTCTTAACAGTGCCAGTTTTCCCCAAAGGGGTTTGCTCATTTGTAAAATATTATACTGAATATTCAGTGAGATAAATTCTGCAAAGTGCTTAGCCCACAGTGGGTGCTCAATCACTGTTAGCCTTTATGTGGATACCAACCTGGACTTCCCTTTCTGAACACCCCAGCCTTGCCTTATCACTCTGAAAACCAGTTCTGGGCATGTGTCTCTGGCTGTGACCCTTGATGAAAGCTTTCGGGGGCTGAGTGAGGATGTGACTGCTCTGCTCTACCTGGCTGGGACACAGCAGGACAGCAGGCAACCCAGGTCTGTGAAATCAATCATGATGATTGTGGGAGGGATTACTGGTAAATTAGGGAAATGCTCTAAGGGATGGTCCAGATGGAGGTAGGTGTAAAGTGGAGTTTTGCTAGAAGGAGTTGTTTTTGCACAACATATTGATCTCCTTAGGGTGGGAGAAAAAAGAAACAGCAGCTCCTTGCTTCTCTCCCAGAGTGGTGGGTAGGAGAGGACAGGTGGGAGTCTGTCGGGCCCCTTTATCTGGTTTTTTTTTAAGATGTACCATTAGGTACTGCAACTGTATTCCCACTGCTTCCCCGGCAATGCAAAGGGCAGATTACGAAGCAGAGCCAGGCTGGCAGCGAGTTTTGCTTTGCTTTCTTCCAGTGACCACAGCATTTGCATTGGTGGGTGGTGCAGACACTCTGCAGAGAGAGGGTGATACCCGTGCTCGGGGCCCACAGACTGAGCACAGAACAGAAAATTAGGACTGAGAATTCACCCATAATTCACTCCTCAGTGCCTGGGTTGCCCACCTCTGATAGACTCCCCAAATAGCAGGGGCCAGGAATAGGGTGGGGACATCTGGGGATAAGGGGCTCTGCCAGAGCCAGGTTCATTCTTGAGGGAATGTCTCCCAAGTCTGCCATTTGAGAGGATAGAGTTTTGGTCCCCAAGCTCAGTTCTGCCTCACCTCCATGCTCCATTATCTTGGTGGTCCCAGGCCACTCACTTATCCCACCCACGTCTGTTCTCTTACCTGTAAAACTAGAATTGCAGGTATTTTAGTGAATAAGTTGTAGGGAGATGAGACATAGGGTTTGATTCCATCTCCATCTCTGCATTATCTTGGACATGCAACCTGACTTAGGTGCTTGGTCATCTATAAAATGCAGAATCATGGTACCTGCCATGCTAGCTCACGGGGAAGTTGGGAAAGGCAAATGAGAGAATGGCCTTGCAGGCCCTCAAGGTACAGAAAAGAGTGTTTCTCAGAGACATATGCTCTTTCCTAGGACGGGGGAGTTGCCTTATGGATGGTGCAAGACTCAGGGTCCCTAGCTTCTTCTCTAGGGTCCTCCTGGACCAACCAGCCTGTAATGGAGTGTGTTCAGCCTCTTGGGCAGATGCAGAACCACAGATGGTGGGATGAGGGAGACAGGGTGCTGCTCAGCAGGAGGAGGGACCTGTGTACGGAGCATCCTAGCCTCAGAGGCAGCTGTTACTATGCAGAGCCTTCATGCTGAGCCCTGTGCTAACCACTCCACACACACCGTCCCCTGAATCAGTGTCTTGACAATCAGCCCCTCCCAGGCAAGGAGCAATGGGATTAAATGCTTTTTGTGGCACGAGAACAGGTTCCTAGAGGCCCTCTGTTAGGTCAGATTTTAATCCTGTAATCCTTAGGTTTTAAGGAGATCCAGGGAGTCCGTTGCGGAGGGACCAAGGTTGGGGGGCTCTTGGTGGGTCACAGATGGCACTCACCATCTAGCTGGGCTGTTGAGGGCTCTGTATTAGGTATATTAGCCTAGGAGTGTAGTACTGGCATTCTCCAAGACACACCTGAAGAAATTGAGGTTCAGGGAGGTTAAGTGACCTTGCCAAGGCCACACAGCTAGTAAGCTGTGGAGTTGGGATTCTAACTCAGATCTGGTTGACTCAGAAGTCCAGCTGGGGGTAATGATGGCAATGAAGGCTCTAGAGTTGGAAGAGACCCAGACAAAGTGGGTTTGGGGCTGCTTCAGTGGCCAAGGATCTTGGGGGAGAATCCTGGCCTACAAGACCACATGGATTCACCTGGGTGCTGCTGGCCAAGAGTTTGAGTGTGAGTGTGAGTTTATGTGTAGGGTGTAGGGTATAGCACATGTATGCAGTGTGAGTGTAGACAGTGTGAGTGTGACTGTGTGTGTGAGTGTGAGTGTAGAGTGTGTGAATATTAAGAGTATATGTGTGAGTGTGTAGAGTATGCATGTGAGTGTGAGTGTATATATATGTGTAGAGTATGAGAGTATGTGTGAGTATGAGTTTGTGTAGAGTATATGTGTGTGTTTAGAGTATGTGTAGAGGTGTGTGTCAATGTAGTGTGTGTGTGTAGTATGTGAATATGAGAGTATGTGAGCATGTGTGTGTGTGTGTGCAGAGTATGTGAATATGAGCATGGGTGACTGTATAGAGTAGACAAATGTGAGTATGTGCGTGCGTATGTCGAGTATCCAAATGTGAGAGAATGTGAGTGTGTGTAGAATATGTGAATATGAGAGTATCTGAGTGTGTGCGTGTGTGTACAGCGCCTCCCCGAAGGCCCCGCTCTGCCAGCAGCCTGCCCATCCATCATCATAATGGGCGTGGAAGCCCATTCCATTCCTGCTGAGCCCTGCCAGAAAATCAGCAAGGGAGAGCCAGGAGGAATGCGCGCTGGGAGGAGCAGGCAGCGTGTTGTGGTCCTAACGCCCAGTGTGATGATTTGGGTGATGGTGTGGCCACCGGTGTCACTGAGACTCTAATGGCCCCTTAGGAGTTGTTATAGTCATAATAATAGATTTTCCCCCGTTTCTCGGTGCTAGGTCCATTCTTTAAGATTTTTTTTTCTTTCTTTAGAGGAAGAGAAGGAGATGGAGAGTTGGTGAGACTGAGATTTTAGGTATCCTCAAGTCAATTCTGAAACTCTTAAGTCAGAAAAAAGACAGAATTCGGAGTGATTTTAATTTTTCTGCAGTCATGGGGGGGATCTCTATAGGGAAGACCCTTTTCAAGCAAGCTCATGTGTCTTGGATTCCAAAGAGCCCTTCTCAGGCCTGGTTCTGGCATTTGTCCACAGTTTGGGGAAGGCAGGCCCTGGGTGGTGGCGAGGATGCAGCTTCTCCAGGAGCACTGCAGACTCAACGCGGTTCTGCTGGGGAGGTGTTCTCGTGGCTGAACAATGTGTCCACTGAGTTGGCACAGTGAGGCATGACACAGGATGGATCCAACAGAAGGCATTTCTGTCACTGAAATTAAAGGAGCAAGTGGTGGAGGGGGGGGGCAATGGAGCAGAAGAGGAGTTTGGTTCTAGGAGTATTCAGAGGTCTCGGGAGTGTTGGGTTAGGTGACATGGTCCCTGCCTGCCCTGAGGCTCTGTGTATTCCCCCTGGAGATTTTATTGGAATTGGTGATGTCCAATATTTAGGGCTATCTCTGGAAAATAAACATTAACATAAAATGATAAAAGGCTGAATCTACGAAGGAAATGAACTAGAGTCAATATATATTTTCCCCAGGTACCATGCAAGGTCTTGCAAGTCACTGGGAAATGGGTGGGACACAGGACGTCACACTCCATGCAGTGAGTCTTGTGTTTGGTTTTTCCCAGTCATTGGCTGTGGGGAATCATGAGTCCTCCCTGTGTTAAAACAGCTGTTGAGAGAAAGGCGTGGACATTGGCTGCTCTGGGGAGGAAACCAGTGATGACACCAGTTGAGAGTCCACTATGGTGTTTAGATCATTGGCTTTTAAAATTAGACAGTGACCTCTGAAGTTGGCTTTTTTGCTTCAGCTGACAGACATTGGAGTGTGGGAGACAGAGCACCCGGTTCCATCCCCAACGTCCTGCCCACAAGCTGTAGGACCCCGAGCAAGTTACTCACCTCTTTGTGCCTCTACTTCCTCATCTCTACCTGGGGGAGGTAGTCATAGTCCCTACTGCTATTCTCGTAATACGGCTGTTGCAAGAAGAGATGAGTTCATAGGTATGAAGCCCTTAGCTTTGTATCTAGCACATTCTAATGATAAAAATATTGGCATTACTGTCATTAATGAGGATATCGAAGATCAGTGAAATGAGGGAATTCCCCCATGATCCTCCCAACACTGGAAAGAAAGACCACGGCAGGAAGTAAGTGCTGGGAAAGCACATGCTCTCTGATTCTAACAAGGAGGATGCTGGTGTCCTCCTGCTCCGAGATGCCAGGAACTGTGGCCTCACCTGAGGGGCAATTCTAAAGTCCATCTCTAGACAAAGAGTAGTTGCCAAACCAAACCATTCCGCAAAATACACATGCCAGTGCATTTTCGTTTCTTGGTCTTAACATTTTTTTATGGACACATAATAGTTTTACATATTTATGAGGCCCATGTGATAGTTTGCTGCTAGCACACAATGTGTAATGATCAAATCTGAGCAATTAGGATACCATCACCTCAAGCATTTATCATTTCTTTGTGTTGGGAGCATCCCAAATATTCTCTTGTAGCTATTTTGAAATATAGAATAAATCCTTGTTAACTACAGTCATCCTGTTATGCTACTGAACACTAGATCTTACTCCTTCTATCTACCTGTCTTTCGTACCTACCAAACAATCCCTTTTAACTTCCCCTCCCCCACTAGCCTTCCCAGCTTCTGGTAACTACCATTCTACTCTCTTGCTCCGTGATACCAGTTTCTTAGCTTCCACATGAGTGAGGATATGCAATATTTGTCTTTCTGTGCCTGGCTTGTTTCACTTAACATAATGTTCTCCAGTTCCATCCATGTTACTGCAAAGGGCAGAATTCTGTTTTTGTATGGCTGAACGACATTCCATTGTGTGTGTGTACCACATTTTCTTTAGCCATTTGTTCCTTGATGGACAAAAGCTTGATTCCGTATCTTGGCTATTGTAAAGAGTGCTGCAATAAATAGAGGAGTGAAGAGATCTTTTCTGTGTGATTGCTTTTGTTTTGGGTATATACCCAGCAGTGGAATTGCTGGATCATATGGTAATTCTATTTTTAGTTTTTTGAGGAACCTTCATACTGTTTTCCATAGTGGCTGTACCAATTTACATTTCCACCAGCAGTGTATGAATGTTCCCTGTTCTCTACATCCTTGCCAGCATTTGTTATTTTAAGACTTTTTGATAATAGCTGTCTTTTTAAAAACTGAATTAAAGCTACTTCTATCCATATTTTTTGGAAGGAGAGTAATAAACTTCTTAGACCAAATCTGATAGGCCCTGAGATATATGGGTAGATGAACAGGAGTCAATGGTGGGACCTTTTGACTTTTGAGCGCTGGTAGGAATATTTTGGGATGTTAGTGTTTCCTTCTGGAATTACGATGTGCTTAGTAACTAACGTGAGGTTGCTACTGAGTGTGTGCATGTGTGTAGAATTTAAGAAATTATAATTTCATGCCTCACCTTCATTTAACATATTAAGGTAAAGATTGGCACTTGGGGGATCCCCATGACCCTTACGGGTAGTTTGTAGGTGTGGTTGTAGATATAGGTTGTAGATTGTGGGTTATAGGTTGTAGGTATATGGTATAGATTACAGTTGTAGGTGCAGGGTATAAGTTGGAGGTACAGGATGTAGGTTTTAGTTTGTAGGTATATGCTGTAGGTTGCAGCTATAAATGGTAGGTATGGGTTGTAGGTTGTGGGTTGTAGGTATAGACTGTAGGTGAGAAAAGAAAGAACGTTGATCAAACATTTGTTACTTCTTTGTTTTGGGAACATCCCAAATATTCTCTTTTAGCTAGTTTGAAATGTAGAGTAAATAATAATTAACTGTAGTCATTCTGTTGTGCTGCTGAGCACTAAATCTTATTCCTTCTATCTACGTGTATTTTTGTGCCCATTGTACAGATAGATCTGGACCTTGAACCCAGAACTTTTGATGCCCAAATCCCCGATCTTCCTGAGTATATTGGGTTCCTTCTGGAAAAATGAGATGCTTTTCAGCAGTAATGTTTATGCTTTGCTATAATAAATATACATAAACGTGGATAGCAAAAGGACCTGTATCTAGTTTCTTCCTAGAGACGCCAGTTGGTTATCTTTCAATGCATTTTCTTTAAGCCTCCTTGTACAGATTTTTTAATTTTTCAACTTCTTTAGCTCTGACTGTACCCTCTATCCAATTTTGTATGCCGCCTTCTGCCTCTCAGTTACTATAACAAACATCTCCTATGTAAACCCTTTTTATGATTGCATTCTATTTGGTGTGGCTGCACCATAATTTCTCTAGTGTAGGATATTTAGGCCATTGATGCTGTTTGGCTATTATAAATAACATAGCAATAACTATCTCTGAGCTAGAAGTTTTCTCAATGATTTTATCCTTAGGTTTCTGGGGTGAGTACAGGGCTGGGTATTTGCCAGGCTTGGGAGAAGCTGGGGGAGGAGCCTGGTAACTCCCCTGATGGAGAAGCCCGGCCTGGAGTTACCTGGCTGACTGGCTCAAGTGTGCCCTTGGCAGGGGCTGCTGGTCCAGAGGCCAGCACCAGGCAGCATAGTGGGCCAACTTTGGCATAGATGGAGCAAGAGAGGGAAGGGTTCTCCCTCTGTAGTCAGGAGTAGAGCATTCAGGCACGGAGCTAAGACAAATGAGTACCTTTTAGTGCTTTGGCTATATAGAGGCAGTAGAGGTGGCCATGAGGTGGTAAGGAACAGTCACACATTTATAGCCTCTCCACAGTTCATCCCTCTGATATTTCTGCCCTGAGTTATCAATGAGCAACTGGCAATTCTCTCCCACAAAGCCTAAGCAGGGGGCAATTCATCCTCCTTTGTTAGGACTTGATATTATCAGAGGGATATTTGGAGGTCAATGGTTGGAAGAATGACCCCGTCATAGAGTTTGGTGACTCTTGCTGGGCAGTGATGGAAGTAGGGGAGGGGCAGAGCCTGGCACACAAAGTGGGAGAAGAGTGGTGGTATATGGGAAGAAAGACTGGTTCCTGTACTCAAGGAGATTAGGATGCTTAGGGTTTTTACTTCCAGCGTTTACTGTCCCTCCTCCCGGGATGCCTGCCTTCCTCTTGTTTGGCTTGTGTTTGCAAATGAAGCAACCAAGTTCTAGAAAAGTTAAATGATTTGTCCTAAGTCATGTAACCATTGACCAGGGATGGGAAACTAGACACGGGGCTCCACCTGCACGGGTGCCCTTTTGACCATGTCATGCAGGCTCTTCTGTATGTTGGCTAGTCTGCCTAGCAGACTCTGCTCCTTGGGGCTCTGGTTGTGTCTGACCTTGTTGAATCCCACGCATGTGTGGTATGACCTTGTTGGGACACCATGGGCACCTTAGCAACACTGAGTGATGAAAGCACTGTTGTGCCATAGATGGTCAGCCCTGGTTTGTTGAGTGCATGGTGTTCATATGTCGGAAATACATATGCATTCACTCTGTAAATATTTTCAAACACTTATTATGTCCCCAGCATGATAGTAGAGCTTTTAGTATTGCAGGGGTGAAAGTCTTCAATAAAAAGTTATAGAATAATTTACAGATGGTAGAAGAGCCAGGGGAAGAGAGTGATTTCAGGTTGCCAAGAGAACATACTCAGAGAGGCGTTATGGCTTTTGGGGGACACCTTTCAGTATCATCAGGATAGCCGCGCTAGAAGTCAGGGTCTCACAGAGCCAGTGGGAAGGTTTTGGCAGATCTGGGTTTTTTTCACCTGGACTCTGGTTTTGGTTCTGCTATTACCAGGGTTACTTTGAAAAAGTCATTTGCTTCTTATGTCTTACTTGCTTTATCTGTAAAATGAAGAGGTTGTAAAATTCTGCTGTAAATCATTTAATTACCACCCCCTTCCCCCATGGAAACAAACCTAGAAAATCATAACTTTGCTTTAAAAATATTCAGTACATGGAATATTTTAGTGTTCATGTTTTCTCTTTTGAGCAGGGTTTGGCTATTGACTGGTTCTTAGATAAAATTTGGAGGGAGGTATTCTCCAGGCTTAAATGAGTAAAAAAGTCTGGGAAAAAATAAACGAACCCTGCCTCCTGCCCACCCGAGGATTGTCCTTTGCATCCAGCATTGCCGTGTTTCCATTTGCCAGTCAGTCCCTCATCTGCTGCCAGCCTCTTCCCTTCTTGGCTGGTCAGACGGTCCAGAGAGCCTACTGTGCTGCAGGGGAGAATCTGTCCCTTTTGCACACATCATTGGGAACTCAAAGTCATCTCTTGTTGGAGTCAAATGACGTGTTAGCACACGCCTGCTTGGGGGATCCTTCTGCAGTTGGCATATTGCGTGACACATGGGGGATTCTCATCCTGCTGAAATGCATGGCCAGCCTCTTCTTTCTCCAAGCATGATTCAGTGCATTTCCCCCCCCAGTTGCTACTTCTTGTAGGAGATTATTTCTGATGCATATTGACTTGTTACTGGAAAACACTTCAGCGGGATAATGAGCTGGGTAGTTTCCTCTTCATTTTTCTTTGGTGTTGAATTCATATGGGTAACTGGGCTCTCCACTTATACTTTATTGATTCCTGAATTTAGGGCATAGCTCTGTAATTGGCAATTTCCTCAGTGCCACGTGGGCAGAGAGAAGTACTGTACCTGGGGCTGCAGACTCTGTGGGAAGCCGTACAGGCACTTTCTTTCAGCCCTGGACTGACACAGCTGGGTGCCCTTGGGCAAGTCCCTCGTTGCCACTTTCTTGGCTCTGGTTTTTCCTTGCTGTCTTGTGAGGGGTCGAACCAAATGACCTTGAGCACCAGCCCATCCAGTTCTTGAATTTTCCAGGTTAGGTTGGAAGCCGTTTTCTTCTTCGGTGGCTTTATGCGTGAAGGGTGGGTGTTCCTGTGTTCACAGATGACACTGCTGACCCCCGTGCTGTCATCATTGTTTTCCTTGGAGGGCTGATGGATGTGTGCTGAGTCACGAACATGCACAGCCAGAGTCCCTTGTGACTAAGCTATGCATTTTCAGGAGGGCTGGCAGGACCGGTGGTGCAGCCTCTGAGCTGGGACAGCTTGAACCCAGCGTTGTCCGGAGGAGGAATAAACTTTGACCTTGATGGCATGGGTGAGGGGCACCTGCCCATGGAGCTAACCAGTCTGGACTCATACAGTGCTCTCCTTCTGTCCATTTTGGTATGCTGGCTGTCAGCTTTGCTTATGCATAGATGAATTACTCTCATTTCAGATTATCATGGAAAATCTTGCTGTCAAGTTCTTAGGACAGGATTAAGTAAAATAGGTGATAAAGGTCATTGGAATTATTTACAACCTCTTGACTTTCATTCACCCCCATCTCTTGTAGACAAGCTGGATGCTTGCAAGAGCAGCAAAGACTTGGGACTTGGAATCAGGCACACCCGAGTCTGAAGCCCCACAGCGGTGCTATCTGGCTGCGTCACCTTGAATGCTAGCGTCCCCGAGTCTTGGTTTTTCTAAAATGGTAGGAAACAGCTTTGTTTGGCCTAAGAGGTTTGCTGGTGGAGCCTAAGTGAGCTACTGCTGTGTTTTGCCACACCTCAACACTGGTGGGGATGCAAGATACTTTGAGGAGGGACACAGACGAATTTCTTATTATAGTTGTGTATTTGAATACGCTTGTGAGAAAATAGAACTAGCACATCAGAGCTCGTGATTTCACAGATATTATTGTCCAGGACAATGCTAATTTGAAAAAATTGAGACAATTTCAAGTTGATTTCAAGGATATGTGCACTGAATATTAGTGCAGGGCATGCAGGCGGGGCAGAAATCAGGAAGGTGGGAGAGATTGACAGAATCTGGGGTACCACTGAGCTATCCTACACTACAGATCTCCTATAGAACATGTGGTGGGAACAGAATCAATGCGTCTTTCTCTTCGTGTCTGTCCTGGTACAGGGAATGTGTAGGGTCATGCAAGAAGCTCTCAGAGAAAAGGTGACAGTGACTCAACTTTGCGCATGCATCACCCTCACAGGCGACGCTGTCTGCTCCTGGTGTGACTTCTGCCAGTTTTCTGGATCCTTCTGGGGCAGATGTTAGTCATAATAGCATTAGAGCCTTAGAGCTAGAAGAGACCTTGGAGATGATCTGCTCCATTTTATGTTAGACTTAGATGACTTTTTACAAATGGGAAAAATTAAAAAGCCCTAGAGAGATCTGGACTTACTCAAAGCCACGCGAACAGTTGAGTACTGTGGCTGAGAGGAATCGTTTGTGTCTTTCCCCCATCTCTGTTTCCTTGTCCGGCTGCCCATCCTGGTCAATAGCATCATTGTTTGAAGTGAGTTTTTAGAATGGGACCCACCTGCATTCGGTGGGTTAGTCCAGCACCACGAGGTCTGTCCTTCAGCATTGCCTGTGTCTCTGGCCTTCTCGTGGTGGTTAGAAGATTGAGGGGCAACCATGTAGACACTGCTGGAGGAAGGGGAAACACACTTAAAAGTCACAAGTTTTGGCTTCAGATGCCTGTGGTGTTGAATGTTAGCTTTGTCATCGGGGCATGCTCCTGACCTCCTGGAGTCTCAGTTTCCTCTTCTATAAGATGGGTTTTACCTCTGCAGGTTTGAATAAGGTAAGAGGTGGGGAGGGCCTAGTGCTTGGCTCCCTTGAAGAAAGTAGTGGAGATTGAATCCGAGGCCAAGCTGTCCACTCCAAACTAGGATTAGGACCTCACGGTTCTTCAGCCCCTGACCTTCCTGATAGAGGCCCACGTGGGGGCTCTGGGTTGGCCTGGTCACTGTCTGCTTGGGGTCTCCTGGTTCTTTTCCCTGGGGAGGTTCTGGGATCGGGGGTGGGAATGGAGTTAGGTTATCTAGGAATTGAGACTCCCTTCTTCATAACTAATTTTTCTTCCCTGTCTCATGACTTCTAGATAATAATCTGTAATTTTAACTCATTTGTTATTTATATCGTTTCCATGTGCTTGGCTCTAAGGGTATAAGAGCAAATGAGGTCTGGCCCTTGCATGGAGGAAGCTGACAGTCGAGGTGAAGGGCTCTGTCTAGCATGCACAGAACATGGTGCTTTGACAAAGGCTAGGTGTAGGGGAGCAAGTTGGGAGCCTCGAGGAGGAGGCCTTAACAAGGGAAAACCTTCCACAGCAGGCAGGAGCTGAGCTGGGTTTGGAGAGCTGAGAGGAGTTGGGCTGGCCAAGGTGGGAGGGTACTGGGGTGGCAGAGGGTACACTTCTGGTGGCAGGAATAGCATGGGAAAGGCCCAGAGGTTGCAAACAGCATGGCATAGCTGGAAAACCACAGGCAGAGTGGTGCAGGGAACAAGAGGGGCAGTCAGGAGCACAGGGATGGAACTTAGTGTATAACAGCAATGCCCTCCACCCTCGTGCCTGGCCCCTCCAGCCTCCCGGCTCTTCAACACGTGAGAGGACTCGGGGGAGAAGAGCCTGAGTGCTGTGCCCTTTCTGAGTTCTTTATTATTATTATTATTATTATGATAAAGTATACACACTATAAAGTTGACCATTGTGACCATTTTAAGTACACAATCAGAATTCTGTTGAACCACCTCTGCTACTTACTTTCAGCACTGCCCAGCACCCTGGATGGAAACCCTGTACCCATGGGCAGTCACTCCTGTTCTCTCCTCTGCCCAGTCTGAGCACCTGTGATCTGCTTGCTGCCTCTTGAGGCCAATTTGGATGTTTCCTATGAGTAGAATGATAGGATATGTGGCCTCTGTGTCTGGCTTCTTCCACTTTGCATAATGCTGTTGAGGCTCACCTGTGTCGTGGCGTGTGGTGGTGCTCCATTCTGTGAGTCCCTTGCATGGCCACACCACGTTTTCCTTATTCATACATCAGCTGATGGGTATTGTTTTCACCTTTGGCTATTGTGAATCGTGCTGCTATGAATATTTGTGTACAAGCTTTTTTTTTTTTTTTTTTTTTGGAGTCTTGCTCTGTTGCCCAGGCTGAAGTGCAGTGACATAATCTCAGATCACTGCAACCTCTGCTTCCTGGTTCAAGTGATTCTCCTGCCTCAGCCTCCCGAGTAGCTGGGATTATAGGCACGTGCCATCACTCCCGGCTACATTTTGTATTTTTAGTAGAGATGGGGTTTCACCATGTTGGCCAGGCTGGTCTTGAACTCCTGACCCCAGGTGATCTGCCTGCCTCAGCCTCCTAAAGTGCTGGGATTACAGGCACGAGTCACTGCGCCCGGCCTGTTTTTTATTTGGGGTATATGCCTAGGAGTGGGATTGCTAGATCCTGTGGTACTGCTGTGTTTAACTTATTGAGGAAATTGCTGAATTCTTGAGGATGTGTTTCAGGTCCACCCCTCTGTTCGGAGCCCCGACCTTGTTACTTGCTCTGTTGGGTGCAATCTCTGAGGCATGGACTAACACTCACCTTGCGCCAGGCCCTGTTTTCCATCCTCACAAGCAACCCCAGGTGGTGGGCACTCTTCTTGGTCCTGGTTTTCAGACGAGGAGAAGGAGGCAGAGTGGTTAAGCATCATACCCAAGGGCACACAGCTTGTGAATAGAGGGTCTTGGATTTGAACGCAGACAGGCTGTCCGGAGCCCAGTCCCTCCCCCAACACACCTCATGGTACCTCAGAGACAGGAGTCCCACAGACAACATCCTGGTTGGAGCCTGTAGCCTCCTGATGGCAGTGGGAGGCTGTGTACACAGCATGGAGCCCGAGACGGCCCCTTGGGGGTGCGGGCTGCGCCAGGGCCCACTCGGCCACCCTCCACCCCTTGTTCTTTCCTTGCCTTGCCTCCCCTCTGCACTCCTTCCCGTGCCGCCTCCTCCCCCACCAGCCTCACCTCTTTAATAAATGGAAGTGGTTTATGCGCCCTTTTGGAAATTGCACCTGCCTTCTGGTTATAACAGGGGGAGAGAGAAAGAGACACAGAACAGAGAGAGAGAGGCCTCCTTCAGCAGATCTGGGTGCACATCCTGGTGGTGCTTCCAGGCCTGTCATAGAAGTGACCCTGAGCTGGGCTCTGGCTCTGATGTCTGAGGGCGCCTTTTTCCCCTCTCCCCCTGTGACTGGCTGCGGGACAGTGCAATTTCTCTGCTATTGTGTAAGCAGCCTCCACAGATCATACTCCATGCTGGGGCATTAACTGCTTGTTGAAGAGCCCTTGTGTATTTCCCTGGCTGAGGCTGAAGGTGGGGATCCCTGGGGAAGGCTATGGAGGGGGAGAAGGACCTCTGGGGAAATGAAGAGGGAGCCCCAAGCCAGTTCGTCCTGTGGGAGGTGGCCCAGATTATGGTTCACAGTGTAAATTTGGGAACCTTCCAGGGCCATATTAATACTGCATGAGGCAGTAAGGGGACCTCAGGCTTGAAACCCGAGCTGTGGCCTAGAATGGAACTGAACAGTGGGCCTTGTCTTAAAGGGACATGACGAGCTCCCAGAAGTATGTGTCGGCATTATTTCCCTCTAATGCTGTTTACTATATTTGTACACAATGCCCCCGAAGGATTTAAAAAGGAAATGGCAATGTAATAAGAGAAGTATTTTTTATTGCACATGGGAGCATGCTCATTGACTTAATTATTGTTTCTTTTGTTGCCTTGGTGAATGAGAGAGGGGGAGAGAGGGAGGGGAGGATGGGAAGTTGGAGTGAGGGAAGAGAGAGAGGAGAAGGAAACCCATGTCTACTGTTATTTTGCTGAAATCTATCTCAGCTAGCAGGCAGATTGAGAAATCAAGGACTCAACCACAGATAGAACAAAATGAATAACACTTTGAAAGCTCAGCATCATCAACGCAACATAGAATTCAGTTTCAAGGTGCCACTTTGGACTTTTCTGCTCTTTGAATTGAGTTCATGGCTGTGCTCATTGTCTTCATGGAGAAGGGCAGGTCAGTGTTGTTTCTTGTAGGAACGATCGGGCCACTAACATTTGTTTAGAAACCAAGCAACTGAAAAGTGCAAATATCTGGATGCTATTGGCTTTTGAGAAAGAAAGAATGTCAGGCGTTTATTTTGAAAGGGTAACCTCCATCCAGATGGTGTTGTAGAGCGTTTTCTTAGACATCAGAAAGATTCAACTGTGTACAGTAGTTTTAGTGTTAAGAGTGTTTCAGAATACTTTTATTTTTTCCAGATTGGTGGTCCACTACATTAGTTAGATGCCTTTTGATTACAAATGATCGAGAACACTGACTCAA
Organism: Ateles fusciceps; assembly: GCA_036589455.1. NCBI lineage: Eukaryota > Metazoa > Chordata > Mammalia > Primates > Atelidae > Ateles > Ateles fusciceps. The sequence goes on along the minus strand of JAZHEH010001382.1, from coordinate 11,805,822 downwards.
ATTGGCTTAGACAGTAAAAAAATGTACCTCCCATAAGAGAACAGAGCTGGGGGGAGGAGAGGCTTCACTATGGATGGATCAGTGGTTCAGTGATGTGGTTGAGGCCTTGGGCCCTTTCTTTCCCCCACTCTGCTGTCCTTAGTGACAGCTTTATCCCAAGTCTGATTTCTCTCATGGCTGCAAGATAGCTGCAGTGGTTCCGGACATCATATCTGGACGTGGCAATGTCCAGAGTCAAGGTAGGGACCATCTCTTCTGATGAGGACTTTATATATAGAGAAAAACTTTCTCCAAAGCCCCCCTGTACTTCTCCTAGTTTTCTCATTGACCAAAACTAGGGTGCTTGCCAGCTCGAAGTCAGTCAGTTTAAATAGAATGAGAATGTCCTGATTGTTGTAAACTAGACAGGACCCACCAGCTGGTGAGGGAATGGGGTCAGTTTCTCTGAGCTGCAAGACAGGGTAGAGAAGGAGTGGAAACCTGGACAAGAGGGGGCCATGCTAGAAAAGAGCAGGAGGGTGACATCTTTTGCCTCCATGAATAGCAAAGGGCATTTCTTACTTAACTGGACTGCATATGGCATCACAGAATGCTAGATCTTGGAAGGGAAATTAGAGACAGTCTTCTTCAGTCCTTTCATTTTACACATGAAGAAACTCAGCCCCAGGAATCGGGGGGGGACTTGCTCAAACTCACTGATCCTCCCCGGACCCCAGGCACCAGCTGTGTGGTGCCAGTGGGCCGTTGGGGCACTCTAGCCAGTGCCACACAACCAGGGAGCAGTACCAGAACCCAGGGCCAGGAGAATGTTGGCAGGGCTTCTGGAAACTATTTGTAGGGCCTGTCATTTTCATTCAGTAAGTTTATTGATCAACCATTGAGTCTCCAACCCTGCACTGTCTGGGTGGTTATGAGACGATGTGAAGTTAAGGAAGCCACAAGGCATCTAGAAGCGAATGGTTTCCAACCTGTAAGGACGTATCCCGGGCTGGGTGTGTGTTCTTTTCTGGAGAGAATTCTCATTTTGCTCTCTCTTTTTATATTCTCACTGCCTGAGTCCAAGGACTTACAATGGTGTCTAGAACACAACTGGGTCCATAAATCCATGTAGCCCAGAAAGTGTTTTCATCTTATTTTAACGTGTACACATTGACTACAAAATTAAGTCATGGTAGATATTGTCTAGACAACATTGTCCAAAGAAAAATAGACACCGTGTCTTCCTGCAAGTGAGCTCATTTGGGGGCTGTGATCTTGATGGTTGAGTATTGACGGGGTCAGGGAGTCAGGCAGTGGACAGCAGTTCAGCCTGCTGGTGCTGAGGGAGGCTGGGGATCATATCCGTGCAGGTGATCCGTGACAGCCCGCGACCCTAGTGTTTAGAGGAGGTGGGTGGACTCACATCATCTCCTCCCTTCCCCTCCTGCAGCCTTTTCTTACTAGCTAGGTGGCTCTGGTTGTGCATGATGTCAATTGCAGGGAATGTCAGTGGGGAGGTAGCTCATAGATACCTGAGACCCAGGCCCCTTAGCCCCTGGGTACCACCCTAAATAAAGCAATAAGGCAACCCGCAAGCTGCATCAGTGTGCCTGGTATTTTCATGTCTCCTCCAGAAGCAGGCTTCTAGGGCTGTCAAAAATTTGGAACTCAGAATACCACACATATATCACCATTTGAGGTTTCTAAATTCAGGCCGTGGTTTCTGCGTGATTCTCAAGAGTGTCAGAAACTTCAAAACATTTAAAGGGTCCCAGAGGAGAAGGGAATAGCCTTCTTATTATTCAGAGAGAGCATAGTTTGCACATTCTTGGCTTCCTCAACATTTGGATGCTGGAGCTCCATTGGTCTGAGGCTGAGGAGCAAACTCCACCAAAGCTTCTCTTATCATGTGGATGGAAAGTTTTCGGTGTCTGTTTTATTACTTAGGCATTCCACGTTCCCCTTCGACATCTCACATACTCCTGCTGCTTTCCTTTGTGAGTGGAGACCTCGCTTTCCTTGTAGGTGGTAACAGCTGTGTTCTCTAGAGAGTGAATTTTTGCACCACAAATCTATTCTCACAATAACTTCACTTGCATTGAAGATAAGTTCCCAGCAAGAAATATTGTTTAATCATTTATTTTTAAAAAGGTTTTAAATTATTTAAAAAACTTTGTGGGTTACATAGTAGGTGTATGGATTTATGGAGCACATGAGATGTTTTGATACAGGCATGCAATGTGAGATAAGCATGTCATGGGGAAGGAATATTCATCTCCTCAAGCATTTATCCTCTGAGTTACAGACAATCCAGTTACATTCTTTAAGTTATTTTAAAATATACAATTAATTTATTATTGACTATGGTCACCCTATTATGGATAAGACATAATCTTTCTAGTTTTTTGTATCCATTCACCATCCCTGCCTCTCACTCAAACCCCGCCCCCCGACCCCACTTTCCTTTCCAGCTTCTGGTAACCCTCCTTCCACTCCCTAAGTCTGTGACTTAAAATGATTTGATTTTTAGATCCCACAGGTTTTCTTTACTTTTCAAGTTGAACTGTATAATATGATACTAAAACCTGAACACACCACAAAGTGTATACATCTTCAAAACTGAACACACCCATGGAACCAACACCCAAATCAGGAAACATGGCTGCTTTACAGCTTCTTGAAGTAAGCACTTACCTGGAGATGCAAGGCACTTGCGTGTTCTTTCAGTCGCATTTCTCCTCTCCAGCATCTGCCCTTGACATCAGCCTTGCCTGCACATTGCCCAGTTGGGCAAATTTCTCTCCCATGTGGAGGTTACCTGGCTTGCATTTCCTGTTTTAGTTCCCTCTTGGTCTTTCTGTGTGTTTGTATACCTCCATTTCAAGCAAACCCAACATGTGAAAAGCCGTATTTACCAATGAGACCAACTGGGGGTAGTGTCTATGTAATATCTTTTGTTTAAAATAAAACTGTTCCTTTAAATTGGTGAGCTCCAAGGTGACTAATGTTAATAATTTATTAAGCACCTACTATGTGGTTCTGTGGTGTGAGTGCGGGGGTGGGGGCATGTCCAAGTTTGAGTAAGACATAGCTTCTGTTCTCAGGGATGCCCCAGTCTAGAAGGGGAGGGAAGCTATGCGCTAGCTTGACCCAGATCTTGCTACAATAAGAAATACCTGGGAAGAGCATGAGAGAGTTCAGGGGAGGAAAAGACCCCTCCCATCTGTGGGTGGGGAGGGGCATTCAGGAGGACTGAATGGATGAGGGGGCACTTTACACTGGCAGTTAGAGGAATCTGCCCCTTGATGAGACCTGAACTTACATTTATGATGTGAAAAATGGAAAGGAGACTTGTTATGCTATAATAGTAGGTGCTGCTATTTAATGCATGAAGCTTACTCAAATGGAAGAGTTTGGGTTTATAAAAGGAAGTTCGAGGTCTCTGTGTTAGCCATTCTGTATGTTCAAAATGTGATACAGTGGGTTTACATAAACTGCTGGTTGCCCTGAGACCCCTTTCTTGTGGAATTGGCAGCTTGGCAGAGTTTGCACCTTTGAAGGCTGCCCTCCAAGGGGGAAGGACTGGAAGCTGGCCCTACAACTCTGCCTCCCAGTATCCGGCCCCACTGCCAGCTCACTCCAGCAAGCCCTGCTCCTGGCCAGTGACAGCTGTGAGGTGTGGGTGAGGGGCTATTGCTAGGAGTAGGGCTCCAGCTTGCCTTTTCTGATGTGTGTGTTCAAATTAGCATCTTTAAATGCTGTTCTCGACAGTTACTCAATTTTGTAACTTCTGGGGATTTTGCGGCAGGTGGAGAGTGTTAAGGAGGAGGAGAGGCGAATGAAAGGCAAAACATTTGGGGCTGTTTTTGAAAATGTTAAATAAGGAAAAGAGTGTCAGCTGGGAGAAGGCACGTCTCAGGCCCCATTGCAGGACACAGAGTCCCCACTCTGCCCCAAGGTGTTGAAATGGCTCATGGTTCATGGGAATGTGCAGGAAGCCCAGAGTCCTTTTTTTTTTTTTCTTTTTTTTGAGATGGGGTCTTGCTCTGTTGCCCAGGCTGGAGTGCAGTGATGCAATCTTGGCTCACTGCAACCTCTGCCTTCTGAGTTCAAGTGATTCTCCTGCCTCAGCCTCCTGAGTAGCTGGGATTATAGGTGCCTGCCACCACACCGGACTACTTTTTGTATTTGTAGTATAGATGGGGTTTTGCCATGTTGGCCAGGCTGGTCTTGAACTCCTGACCTCAGGTGATCTGCCCACCTTGGCCTCCCAAAGTGCTGGGATTACAGGCATGAGCCACCATGCCCAGTCCCCAAGTCCTCTTAGGGTCTCCAGAAATCACTGTACCGAGTGAGGTTTTGGGATGGGCATATCTAAATGATAACCACCCACTAGGCAAGAGGATCCTGGTGTTTGGGAGATGGGGTGAGAAATTGGGGTGGGTGTCATTCATTCAACCGAGTCATCATTCCCAAGGGACCAGATGGAGAAGGGGAATATAATAAGAAAAATGATGATGCTTTAACTAAATATTGATAATGCTCAGATTTTCAGGCACCTTCTATGTACCTTAGATATTTATTTATCCAAGAGCCTCACTTCTTTTTACTTGTCCGATCCTTACAGCAGATCTCAGAAGAGGTTCTCTCTTATCCATGGTTTACAGATGAGGAAACTGAGGCACAGAGAGGCGGTTAAATCACTTGCCCCAAATCACTGAAGCAGTAAGTGGCAGATCTGGGATTGAAACCCAGGCTTCCGGGCACTAGTGTGTGGGCTTCTAATCTTGTACTTTGCTGCCACCAGAAATTAGGTACCAGGATGGAAACTGAGGAAAACAGGCACGAGTGAGAATGTGGAGGTGGAGGATGGGAGATGGGTCTCAGGGAGGTTTTCTGAGTTGAAGACGGTCTGTCCTGTGGCTTCTTAAAGGTTGCTTTCAGATGTGGGTGACACAAAGTTGTCCACCTGTCCTGGACATTTTTTAGAACCCTGTCCACAGAGAACATGCCAGGATTGTGTGCACCTCAGGGCCTTTGCACGTGCTGTTCTCTTTGGCTGGAATCACTGTTCCCCTACTTTGTGTGTTATGGTTCCTTCTCATTTGTCATGTCTTAGTTTAAAGCTGCCTCCTGCGGAAGCTGTCATGTCCTAGCAGTTGCTCCATGAAAATTTGTTGAGTAAATGGTTGAAGAGTAAAGCTCTTGGCCTTTCAGGGAATCACTATAATGAAAAGTTTGGAAGATCTTTCTGCAGCTGAGCCTTTGGAATTTTGATGTCTTCCAAAGGCTGAGGTTGTTAGTAGAAGAGGTGCCAACGTGGGACTTCATCTGTAAAGACCCAGCTGGAGCTCTTGTCCATGCCTTACCCTGAGGCTGGAAGGTCTCTTGAATGCCACAAGCTGCCTCTTTAAAATAGGGACAGTGGTGGACTTGCCTCTCGGTTGAGGATGTGGGTGAGGATGAGGGAACAGACTTGGGGTGAGCCTGGCATCTGGGGTCAGTGAGCTATGTATAGCATGGGATGACCAGTGGCCTCCCCTGGGATGGCTGCTGGACGTTGGAGGGCAGTCCCTTCTCCTCATCTCAATTCCTGGATTGGTGTGGGGGCCAAATGAGATCCCATCATTCCTAATTAAGATATAATTACATTACTATAAAGACAATAATGACAGCTGATACTTAGAGAGTGCTGCTACTTGCTGGGCACTGTGCCAAGCCCTTTCCTGCACCTTATCCTTGAGTCCTCACCAGCCCTTATGTGCAGTCACTTCAGATGAAGTGACTCACCTGGACCATACACTTGGTGAAGCTGGAAACCAACTGGAGCCAATCCCAGACTTCACACTGCATACCCCAGACCTCACACTGCATACCCCAGACCTCACACTGCATACCCTCACACTGCATACCCCAGACCTCACACTGCATACCCCCAGACCTCACACTGCATACCCTCACACTACATACCCCAGACCTCACACTGCATACCCCAGACCTCACACTGCATACTCTCACACTGCATACCGCAGACCTCACACTGCATACCCTCACACTGCATACCCCAGACCTCACACTGCACGCCCTCACACTGCATACCCCAGACCTCGCACTGCATACCCCCAGACCTCACACTGCACGCCCTCACACTGCATACCCCAGACCTCACACTGCACGCCCTCACACTGCATACCCCAGACCTCACACTGCACGCCCTCACACTGCATACCCCCAGACCTCACACTGCACGCCCTCACACTGCATACCCCAGACCTCACACTGCACGCCCTCACACTGCATACCCCAGACCTCACACTGCATACCCCAGACCTCACACTGCATACCCCAGACCTCACACTGCATGCCCTCAAACTGCATACCCCAGACCTCACACTGCATGCCCTCACACTGCATACCCCAGACCTCACACTGCATGCCCTCACACTGCATACCCTCAAACAAGGCCCTTTCTGTCTCACTTGCACCAAACAGAGGTACTTATATTGCAGAAGTTTTCTAGCTTGAATCTTTGAAAATTTTTTTCTGTTCTGTGTTTCACAATGGGACATGTTAACTGTTGACGTAATCACAGAATTCCCTTACTTTATAATCACTCATGTTATTTATTGTTCTTGTTATTATTAATAAAAGCCGTAGTAATTCAGCCTTTGGGTTGGAACGGCAGCAGGAGCCAGCTGAGTGACCTTGGCCGTGATATTAATACTCTTTACAGTCTTGCCTTGATTATTGAGGCTAATGGAAAGGGAACCAGTGCCTGAAAATAATCATAAAACAAAGAAATCAATTATCTGCTCGGCAGCGTGTTGACTGACACGTAGGTCCTAAGCCTTTTATGAGGCTGGCCTTCAAACACGACTGCAACTCTGGTGATATTGCAGAAAGCGTGAGGTGGGAAGTAATCCCTATTTTGCAAGTCAAGGGTGGAGAAGCAGCTTGTGCTCCTACCTTTCATCTCTGAATAGAGATGGTATGTGGATATCACCAGCTGCCAACAGAGGGGTGAGTGCTGTTATTCCCTTTCCTGCAGCAACTCGGGGGTGATGGAGAAGGTTGCCTTAATCCCCCTTGAGCATTTTGCTGGCTGGTGTGGACTCATGGAAAATGTCAGCATGCTGGCCCAGGCCAGGTGGGCTGAAGCCAGTGCGTCTTACAGCTTCGTGGAGCAGACGTGGTGTGTGGCTTGAATGGAATGGAAAGGTCATAAAGGCCTGGGACGAGGGAGTGGACGGAGCCAATGGCACTGTCTGGTAACACTATATGGAAGATGAAATTGTAGTGTGGAGCTGAGAGGTGCAGGGCTGGGGAAAGAGACCTCAGTATTTTCCATGATTAACTTTCTCACAGTAACCGTGTGTGGACAGTGGGTGCTGGGCAGCGGGGGAGATGGCTTCTCCCAGGGTGCATTCATACAGTGCAGGTGGCTTCCCACCATCATTGGGGTTTCTCCATTTTGTCTGATGCAGAGATCAGAACACAGACCTATTGTCCTTGATGGCAAAGTGGGGAGGCAGTCAAGTTTGTCTTCTCCTAATGGACTCATTTCCTCCCTGCTGAAGTCCCCAAAGCATAGGTGACCACAGAGCTCCCTCTCAGCTCTAAGTCATGAAGAATCAGATGCTAGAGAGGTTACCCAGAAGCCAGGGACAGAGGTGGCAGCAGCACCCAGGCCTCCTCCCTTCCAGTGCTGTGCACTGGTAGGCAGCCTGTGGGCTTCTTCCTTCAGTTCTGTCCCCTTCCCTCAATACTAACACGTGGTCCAAGATTTCTCAGCAGCTCATAGAGAGAAGTGACGGATTCACACTAGAGTGTTCATGACTTCGTGTGTCACTTGTCTGAGAGTATTTTTAAAAGGATGCTGGGGGAGGGCATTGCTTAACCCAAAGGAACAAGAAGGGGACTATGAAATTTCAGCCCCGGGGCCTGCCACGTGTGGGCCTGTTCTAGGTGCTGAAGATATAGTGGTCAGCAAGACACAAATCCTCTCTCCTTTGACCTCATATTTCACTGGGGGGAGGCAGAAACGTAGTAAATAAATAATAAACTAACTTCAGATAGTGAGAACTGGTTTTAGCATATGAGGCAGGCTAAGGGGGGGGGGACAGTGATGTGAGTGAATTGGGGCATCTGTTTTATGTAGCTGGCCAGGGAGGGTCTCTGTAAGGCAGTGACCAATGAGTGGAACCAGATCATCCTGCCTGGAAAAGGAAACTGGGGGATGTCTGAGGGAACAGCACTTCAGGTGTGTGGAACAGCAGCTGTGAAGCCTCTGGGGGAAGAACAAGCCTGGCTGCTGGAAAGCTCCCTTGGATACCCTGATCAACGGCCCCTCCTTCTGCCTCCCTTCCCTGTTTTATTATTTTCCCTGGGGCATTTGTCACCCTCTTATATTTGTCTTAACACGCCTTATATTTGTCTTATCAGTGTGGTTTATTGCCTGTTTCCTCAGCTACAAAGTCTGTTGCGTGGAGGCGGTACTTGGCCTGCGCTGTTCAGTTCTACACCCTAGGAAAGCGCCTCGGAAGTAGTGGTGCTCGATACTTCCTTGTTGAATGGGGAAATGAACAAATGCATGAACTTAGCAAGCAAGGCAGACGGTGGGAGGAGATGTGACCAGGAAGAGGGCAGGAGTCGGAGGGGGGAGAGGCTGAGAACATGGGCCCTTCGGTGTCTGTGTCCGTGTCTCACTACTGCTGGAGGGGCTGGCAGGAACAGGCCTTCTTGCCCCATGAGCCTTAACTTAGCAGAACCACCCAGCAGGTCTTAGCATCCCCAGCCTGGCTGCTCCCGGCAGCTGCAATGCTCTTTAACCATGGAGCTGGTAACAAAGTGCCTGTGTCCTGCACTGCACTGGTGCCTCAAATCTATGTGTTCAGCCCTGGTGCAAAATCACGAGGAGCCAGGGACAGAGGGACTCCAGGGACCCCACACCTAGGAGGCCTGAGGGGCTCATCCTTGGTGGCGGCTTGTGTTTTCCAGGGGTGGTTTTGCCTGCCTAGTTACTGCTGTGGAATTGACTCTGGCCCATTAATGGTGGAGGCCTGGGTTCTGGTGACACTGCTTCCTTTCTGTACACCTTGAATGAGGTCAGGCAGCTCTCTAGAGATGGGGAACTCTTCCTGGAGCGTCAAGGACAGGGTCTGCCTAGTCCGAGTCTCTCCAGCCCAGTGTGCATCAGGGAGAAAAAGTACCAGCACCTTCTCCACCAATGCACCCTTCCCCACATTCACACACACATGTGCACATGCACGCACACATATGCAGGCTGGCTTCCCCTTGCCTTTTTTTAAAAACATCCATCCCCATGTCTATAAGCACCCTCTCCCTCACTTCCTCCTCATCCATGCACACCTGTTCCCCAGTGATGCACATTGGCTCACACACCTGCAGCTGCGCACACATGCCTGCATGGGCGGCCCTCTACCCTTCGGTCCCCCGTACACAGGCAGGTGCTCACCCCATACCAGCTGCTCACATGGGCACCCCCGTTTTAGCCTCTTACACCTGCACAGAGGATTCTTCACCTGCTTTGCAGCACCAGAGCCCAGACACATGATGAGGCGTGAGATCCGGAAAGTTCTGCAAGTGCTCTGCCCGCCGTGCAGAGGAGGAGGAGGAGGAGGAGGAGGTAGAGGTTTGGCTGCCTCTGGGCATACAGAGGCTTAGAGGTCTTTGTATCACACAGATCTTTTTGAACATATCTTGCTTTCTTAATTTGTTTAGGTAGCCACTGTTTACTGTGCACCTACCATGGGTCAGATGCTGTCTTCCGCACCGGGCATATGGCAGAAAATGAAGCAGACGCAGGTCCTGCCCTCGTGGGGTTAGGTCTAGTACTGGAGACAGATCACAGACAGGACAAATAGGGGAACAGGAGAAGCCAGGTGACCATGAGTGCACAAATAAAACAGGGAATGGGGGAAAATAGTGCTGTGGAGGGTGCATGTGAGAAAGCTCTTTGTTAAGGGGAGTTTGGGGCAGATTTCAGGAAAGAGCCATATTGAAGGCAGAAGGAAGAGGAAGAGTGGCCATGACCTGGGAAGGTCGGAAGGAGGGTGGCTGTAGTGGGGCAGAGTAGGGGGTGGGCTGCGGGTAGTCTCCATGTTGGGGATTTCTTAGACATCTCTCACCCTCAAAAGACTGTGATCCCCTGCAGCCCCTGGATATGTCAAGCTCATCTCGGTGGCTTTATGTACCCTTTGCATACACCTGGTACAGGCCAGTGCTTGGAAGACACTTGCTCCTCGAGAAGTTGCTGGTTCAATTTGTGGAGCTGCTTCTGTGTCCCAAGATCTGCACTGGCTGTGGGGGATAACAGGGATAGAAGAGAACCAGCCCTTCCCTTGAGAAGCTCCCTCCTAGTGAGGGTCAGCCAAGTGCCTGGAAGTTGTGTGTAAGCACGCAGAGTATATGACATGCCTGGTTCCAAGAAACCTCCCAGCCCAGGGGCTGGCGGGAGGGCACTGGACAGCCCTTTGAAGGACTGATACTTGAACGGAGTCTTCAGGAGGGAGAGGAGTTAGCTCTGGGTAAGGAGGCGAGAAGGAAAGAGACACTGTAAGCCGAGGGGTGAACCACAAATATTTGGGAAATGGTACCAGCAAGGTGTACAGTGGGGGATTCCAAACGGTTCCTGATTCTCTCCTCATAGTGATCGGAGCCACACTTCCTGGTTATCCATTGGTCCTTGCCCTCTGGCTGGTACTGTGTGTCTGAGAGGAAGCCAAGGAAGACCTCCCTGGGGAGAAGCAGAGAAGGTTAGTGACCTCTGAACATGCTCCCCAGAATCCAGTCCCCCACCCTACCTATCGGGGGACAAACTGGCAGTCAACACGTGTGTTTGGTTTGGCCCATGTGGCTTCATTGTTTTAAAAATTTTTTTTCATCAATTGCCTATATTTACAAAGCAGGAGATTTTGTATAAAAATCTGGATTGCTAGATTTTCTTGAAAAAAAGATTGAAAGTGTACCTTGGTGTGCCTATGTCTGCTCGTGGTGACGATCGGTTTGGGTGGAGCCATTGCCTATCTGTCCTTCTCCCCGACCGAATGCAGCACCCCCTCACTTACCATAACAGGCTGGCTCCTGTGGACACATGAGCTTGGATCCCTTTTTTGGATTACGGAAGCAAACATGTAGGATCGTGGTTCTGCAAATTCTCAGAGTTGGTTCTTGAGCCCTTAAGCTCTTCTGGGTCATTCTCATTTCCCAACTAGAAGCTGGCGGGTGGGAGCCCTCTCTGTTTTCATTTGCTGCAGGACAGCTGGACTTCACTGTATCTTACAAAGAAAAGGAGGTGGGGTGGGCAGGGCTGTAGGCCGTATTATAGAAAAAAAAAACAAAAACAGGCAGCAGCTCCTGATTTCTGTAAAAATGGTGTCTAGACGTGGGTGAAGAGGCAGAAGGTCAGAGGTGTTTTGGAAACCTCACAGAGCACGCACAGGTGCAAGGAGAAAGCACAAGGTCAGGGCCAGAGATTTCCTTTTTCTTGCGTCTCAGCTTATTATCCTATTCCACCCACCCTGCCAGGTGCTCAGTGAGTCTTTATTGAAAGAGAGATTATTAATATGGTGAAGTGTCTGAGATGGTTCTGTCTCCACATACCCAGTAACACAGGGTCCCTTTGGCTTGTGGCCATTTTCAGTAGGTGAGAAGCCTAGGGGCCAGCTGGGAGTTGGCACTGCATTGGGAATCTGCCTCCTGGGCCTTTGTATTAAGGTGGGGGAGTTGTGTGCTGTTCTCTTACCTCTGGTCCCTGCTTGGAGGAAGAGACTGAACTTGTACCACCTGGGAAAGCCAGTTTGCTGTGACCACACATGTATTCGGTACCAGATGAGCACCTGGGGACCGTGCCAGTCAGGCAGCCAGGACGCAAAGTGATTTGCTTCCCCCATGCCAGTATTTTCTAGGGCCTGCATTGAGGGGCTAGTATTTTCTAGGGCTAGCATTGAGGGGAAGACCAGCACCCCTGTGGGTGCCGTAGCTCATAGGAGTCTGTTGGGCCGCACTGCCAGACCCTTGGGACCCTGAGTAAGCTCTGATGCATCAGGAAAGGCAGAGGGGGAGGCCACATGCCGCCGGCCACCGATGTTAGCAGGGAGGCCCCAGACCCGGATGCCAGGCAGGCAAATTGATTTTTCAGCCTGCGGAACTTCTAAAGATAGGCACAGGTGGTGCTTTGTGCTGGCACCGGGAGTGACAGACCATCTGTGAGTCACAGGCCCCCCTGCTGGTGGAGTTCAGGCCCCAGCGGGCAGCGCTGCCATTGAGAGGGGCCCAGATGCAGGAGGGGAGGGCTAATGCAATGAGCCTGAGTCAGCCCTGCTTGCCAGGCCAGGATCCCCCTCCCAGGACAGCCCCAAGGAGGGGTGTTCTGCTGCCCGGCTCCAGGAAGACTGCAGCCGTCTGTGATTAATGCAGTTCCTATGGCTGGGTGGAGGAGACACGGCCCGAATGGGTCCTTGGAGTGATTTGTAATTCCCTAACCCTGTGGCCTCACATATTTAACAAAATTGGTTGCTTGGTTTATTTCTTGAATTATCACTTGAAATCTCTCAATTTTATTCTGAATTGCTCATCTGTCGTCTTCTCCTTTTTTCCCCCCCTCTTTTCTTTGAATTACTTGGCTGGCTCTTTTGGGTATTTGTGACATTATTTTACATTTATGCAGCACTTTACAGTTTGCAAAGCTCTTTCACATACATTACCTAGGGAACATGTATTTACTGAGTTTTAAGGCCTTGGACTAAGTGCTAGGATCCCGGGATGCAGCAGTGTATTTGACAGCTGCTGTGGCTGCTCTCAGGGAGACAGTGATAAGCTACTGCTAACTTGCAGGATGACAATAGTGTGAGATGATGCCAAGGGTTTCTTTATGATGGATGGGAAAAGCCTCTCCGAGGAGAGGACGTTTGACCTCAGAGGAGGCCAGCCAGGAGGAAATTTGGGGGAAGACTATTCCAGGCAGTAGCAACAGCTAGTGCAAAGGCCTGGTGGCAGAGGTAGCTTGCTTGTTTCAGAAACAGCAAAAAAGCCACTCTGAATGGAGTTTAGGACATGAGGTGGTGGGGGGGTGGGGAGGTGATAGGGGAGGAGGCAGGCAGGGGCCATTTTTCAGGGCTTTGTTGGCAATGGTGAGGAGCTTGGATTTCCTTCTCAGTATTAGGTAACATTATTGGAGGAATCTAAGTAGCCATGCATGTGATCTGATTAACACTGGTGAAGTTCACTCTTGTAACAGTGAGGCCAGGGAGTATGGGCAGGAGTGGAAGCAGAAGGGCCGCTTAGGCCACCGCACTTGTCCTGGTGGGAGTTAATAGTGGAACTGTGGCTTGGACTTAAGGCTCAAGTTGGATATACCATCTCTGTCCTTACAATCTCAATCCTTATAGCAGCCCCATTACAGGGAGGAAGAAACAGAGGTTCAAAGAGGTTCACAGGCAGGAAGCAGCTAAAAATTGTAACCAGAGTCTCAGTTTAAGGATACACACACTCTCCTGGCCTCAGTTGTCTTGTCTCAGGAGGCCCTCCTGCCTCTGTCATATAAGACATGGTGCTGGGTTGTTGGCTGAGAACAATCACTGTGAACCCCTGTATGAGTTTGCTAGGGCTGCCAGGGCTCCCATAGCAAAGTACCACAGACTGGATGACTTCAACAACAGACTTTTATTTTCTCATAATTCTAGAGGCTGGAAGTCCAAGATCATGGTGTTGGCAGGGTTGGTTTCATCACAGGCCTCTCTGCCTAGCTTGTAGTTGGCTGTGTTCTCCCCGTGTCTTCATGCTGTCTTCCCTGTGTGTGTCTGTGCCCTAATCTCCTTTTCTTATAAGGGGTCTAGTTATATTGGATTAGGCCCACCCTAATGACCTCATTTTAACTTATAACTTAATTTCTTCTTTAAATACCCTATCTCCAAATACAGTACACACCCTTATCTTTAGGGGTTACATTTCAAGACCCCAGTGGATGCCTGGAACTGCAGATGGATAGTACTAATACCAGTATATACTGTGTTTCCTCCTACATAGGCATACCTACAGTAAAATATAATCTACGAATTAGGTACAGTGACAGAGGAACAACAGTAACTAATAATAAAATAGAACAGTTGTAACAATCTACTGTAAGAAAAGTCATGTGACTGTGCTCTGTCTCTCAAAATTCCTTATTGTACTGTACTGGGGGGTAACTGAAAAAATGGAAAGTGAAACTATGGATAAGCAGGGACTGTGGAGTCCTACTTAGGGAAAAGGAGTCAGGCTGGTGGGATCAGGGAAAGCAAAGATAAAGCAGATAAGCTATAAATCTGCCTTCTTTTTTTTTTTTCCTGGATGGATTTTTTTCTTCTTCTTTTTTTTTATTGCATTTTAGGTTTTGGGGTACATGTGAAGAACATGCAAAATTGTTGCATAGGTGCACACATGGCAGTGTGATTTGCTGCCTTCCTCCCCATCACCTATGTCTGACATTTCTTCCCATGCTATCTCATGTCCAGAGAATTTAAACAAAAAAGAAAGATAAGTTACAGGTCTGCCTTTCTTTGTGGGCCAGGATATATGGCCCAAGACATTTGGCCCTTCTTGCCCAGATAACATACATAGCTCCCGGCTTCCTGCTCACCATCAAACACCTCAATTTATCAAACATCCAGGCTGACAGAGGAATGCAAGTTAAGCTCCCTGCTGCCTTGGTATTATCAATCAGTCCAAGTTCCATTCTCTAAAATCTGCAGCAAGCTTTTGTCTTCTGGCAGTTAGCTTCTCTCATGCTCAATTGCCCATTGTCTCTCGGGCAACATTTTCCCACTTTCTCTAATAAATCTGCCTTTCTTGACCTATAATTGTCTTGGTAAATTCTTTCACCCCCTGCACCATCAGCCTTCATTCACCCAGGACGGGGACTACTGTATAGTCACATGCTGAGGTTGGCTGACAGTACACAGGCAAGGTGTTTACCAGATAAGATGATTAAATAACGAAGTTGTTAAAAAGAATAACCAATCTTTATTGAGCACTTACTAGATGCCAGGCATCCCCTAAGCATCCTGCTTGCTTAATTTCGGCATCACAGAAATTCTACGAATTAGGCATTACCATGATTATCTCTCCTTTAGAGATGAAGACTCTGTGGCTTGGAAAGTTTTAATAACTTGCTGCACGTGGCCAGGTGCCGGGAGATCTAGGACTTTCAATCCTGCTCTTTTCTGACTCCAGAGTCCATTTTTCTAGCTACTATGAAATGTTTCCTTTAAGAACTTGTCCCAGAAGAGAATGGATGTGTCAAGTTCTGAATTATACTTTCTTTGGTATCGCAGAAAGTAGGCAGATTTCTTGTATGGTCCTATGTTAAACTTGTATGTGAACGGTTTTTGACTGCGTCAGTGGTTCTCCAAATGGGGTCCCTAGATCAGCAGCATCAGCATCACCTGGGAATTTGTTAGAAATGTACATTCTTGCCCAGTCCAGAACTGCTGAATCAGAAATTGAGGCTGGGGCCCAGGATGCTGTTTAACAAGCCTTCTGGGTGAGTCTCATGCTCTGTGGATTTTGAGACCGCTGATCCGCAGCAGTCCCAACATACAGGCGTTTGCATGTGGAAATTTGAGGCTGGGTGTCCTTGAGGAATCAGACTTCCAGGTTTCAGGTGGAATGAGAAGTGGACAGCACCGCTCAAATTTATCTCCATGTGTTGTTATCAGCGTTATGCCAAAAAGGTGTTCAGTGGTCAGTATGTTTGAGAAGTGTAGGTTTCACCTTTTTTTTTTTTTTTTTTTTTTAAGAAACAAGGTCTTGCTCTGTTGCTCAGGCTGGAGTGCAGTGGCATTGTCATAGCTCAGTGCAGCCTTGAACTCCTGGGCTCAACTGTTCCTCCTACCTCAGACTCCCAAGTAGCTGGGACTACAGGCATGTGCCCCATGCCCAGCTAATTTTTTTTTTTAGAGATGGGGTCTCACCAGAGAAACAGGTTTCTTGGTGGCAGACCATTCATATGTTAATTATTCTTTTGCTGTTTTTGAAGATACCAACCTTTGTGTTTCCCAGGCTTATTTGATCATGACATCCTTTGTTTGAGAAGAGAACAGGACTATGTTTGAGAAACCTGCACTCGGTAGAGGCTTCCGGGAGCAGACATAAATAATTGAAGTGGGATCCTCACAGTGATGAGTTGCTTTCAATCAGTCAATTAAGTGGTATTTACTAGTAGGTATGCTATATTTCTTCCTGTGGTAGAATCTATGGACAATTCCAGAAATGAATAAGGATCCTTATTTGTCAAATACCAACTCAATGGCAAGCAGAGTGCAAACCCCTACAACCTTAAGGAGCTGATACTATCACTCCATTAGCAGATGAGAAAACTGAGGTGTAGGAAGGTGACGTTGCTTGTCTTATCACTGAGCAACTGTGGAGCTGCAGTTGTACCCAGGGCTATGTGAGTCCCCAAAACTCTTTCCTTTCCTTTCTATACTTCTGTCATCTCTGGGAGCTTGGAGTGGAGGGAAATGAGCAACACTCATGGAAGGTGAACCAGGCGTCCAAGGGGCAGCTGTGGGATCATGTTAATTGGGTGATGGTATCAGTCCCTTAAAGTTGTAGGGTCTTGTATTCCACTCGCCATGGAGTTGGTATTTGACAAATAATGATCCCTAGAACTTAGCTGTGCCTTGCTAAGGGTGGGAGGACTGTTAGCCCAGCAGTATTGAGAAGTGAAGTGGATAACATTCAATGAGCCATTCCATAGCACAGTTTTAAAACATAACATTAATTTTTGTTTTTCTTATTATAAACATACCACATGCTTCTCGAAGGAAATTCTGAAAATACATAAAAGTATAAAAATATATACCCATTAGGATGGCTATTAACAAAAATGGTCAGAAAACAAGTCTTGGCAGGAAGTAGAGAAATTGGAAACCTTGTCCATTGCTGGTGGGAATGTAAAATGATGTATTCACTGTGGAAAAGAGTATGGCAGTTCCTCAGAATACGACATATAGAATTACCATAACCCAGCAGTTCCGCTTTGGGTATATAACCAAAAGATATGAATGCAGGGACTCAAAATGATTTGCAAACCCATCTTATAATAGCATTATTTACAGTAACCAAGAGGTAGCGCCAGGTGCGGTGGCTCACGCCTGGGGGGGATTGCATTGGGAAGCTGAGACAGGCAGATCGCTGAGGTCACAAGTTCAAGACCAGCCTAGCCAACATGGCGAAACCCCATCTCTACTAAAAATACAAAAATTAGCCAGGCATGGTGGCGAGCGCCTGTAACCCCAGCTACTCAGGAGGCTGAGGCAGGAGAATCATTGGAACCTGGGAGGCGGAGGTAGCAGTGAGCCGAGATTGCACCACTGCACTCCAGCCAGGGTGACAGAGCGAGACTCTGTCTAAAACAAAACAAAACAAAACAAAACAAAACAAAACAAAACAAAACAACAACAAAAAACAATAACCAAGAGGTAGAATCCTCTGAAGTGTCAGTTCAATGTGTTATAGACATATAGTGATTTTTCCACCTTGAAAAGGAAGGTAATCCTGCCACATGCTACAACATGGATGAACACACCTTGAGGACATTATGCTAAGTGAAATAAGCCAGTCACAAAAAGACAAAACACACACTGTGTGATTCCACTTATATGAGATACCTAGAGTAGGCAAATTCACAGACACAAAGTGAATGGTGGTTGCCAGAGGCTGGAGGCAGAGGGAATAGGGAGATGTTGTTGACTACAGAGTTTCACCATGGGATGAGGAAAATACTCTGGACATGGATGGTGATGATAGGTGCACCACAATGCAACCGTACTTCATGCCATAGAATTAGACACTTAGTTCACTACCAACCTAGGCAACATAGTGAGATCATGCCTCTACCAAAAAAAAAAAAAAAAAAAAGAGTATGCCTTTACAAAAAAAAAATAATAAATAAATGGTTCCAATGGCAAATGTTATGTGATATTTATTTTTCTACAATAAAAAAACATAAAAGTCAAAGTAGGCTGTGTGCGGTGACTCGCACCTGTAATCCTAGAACTTTGGGAGGCTGAGGTGGGTGGATTGCTTGAGCCTAGAAGTTTGAAATCACTCAGGGTAACATGACGAAACCCCATCTCTACAAAAATTAGAAAAAAAAAAAGCTAGGCATGGTGGTGCATATCTGTAGTCCCAGCTACTTAGGAGGCTGAGGTGGGAGGATTGCTTGAGACAGGGAGGTGGAGGTTGCAGTTAGCTGAGATTGTGCCACTGCACTCCAGGCTGGGTGACACAATAATAGCGTCTCAAAATAAAATCAAATAAAAATGAAAGCAACAATTAAATCCCAGAGATGATTGCTGTTCATATTTGGACGTTTTATGTCACTCTTTTCTCTATGCATTTAGATGCATATATAAATATCTTCCCGTTTTATCAACAGTTCTTTGAAGCTATGCTTTTAAATGATGTGTATCAGTTTCTCAGATGGATACACTGAATTTTACTTAACCATCTCCCTATTGTTGGTTCTCTAAGTTATTTTCAGTTTTTCAGTGCTTCAGGTTGCGCTGCAGTCAAGAACTGAATATGTCCATTTTTATTCACATCACAGGCTGTTTCTTTAGGATAGATTCCTAGAAGCAGAATTGCTGGTCCAAAGGATGCACATGTTTTTAAGATTCTCTATACATTTCCAAGTTGCTTTCCAGAAAGGTCACACAGCTTTCATGAAATCTCACCAAAAGTGTGTGAGAAAGTGTCTTTTCTGTTAGCTTTCCACCCCTTTTCAAGAGGGAGCTCAGGGGATGCAGAGAAAGACAGGAAGGCAGCCTGGTCCCTTCAGATCTTGGAGTTGGGTCGTGGCTTGGGCATGTTGTCTCTTGGGCAGTGAGTGAACGCCTCGTTAGAGCACTGAGGCAGGGCTGATTGGCACTCTGGCCACCCAGGAACGTGGAGCCTGCCTGCAGGAAAGAACAATCAGTTCAGGGATAATCCCTTGATACTGGTGCTCTGGTTCTAGTCCAGAGATTTTTATCAGGGCTGATTGCGAGTTCAGCTCTAGGATAGGGCAGTGGGGGGTAGCCTGCTGAGCTGGTCAGGCTGAGCTTCCTGATTTGGTCCTATGTCATTTCAGGAGAACACATTAGAAAGGCAGCTATCTCCACATCGCTCTTCTCCATTATACGCGATGCAGCATTTTAAGGAATGAGCAGACTGCCTGCTTCCTCATGAACATTCTTTATTTAACAGGGAGCCAAATGAAACTGCAAGAGTATTCATTTTCCCATGGTGTTCCATATAGCCATTTATATTTTTAATGAAAAATAATAATTCAGAGGCTGCAAAGCATTTTGTTTTTAAATGAAAAAAAAAGTTTTGTAGACTATGGAAACAAAAGTTTGCTTCTCCCACCCATTTTGGAAACAGAGCACTGCTCTCATTCTTAGAGCATACACGTGGGTCTGGGATGTATGGCCTGCTCCTCTGGAAGGAAGTTTTGCCATGGGCAGCAGGAGGGGCTTCACAGACACGACACACACACACACACACACACACACACACACACACACACACACACATCTCTCTCTCTCACATAGATACATACACATTTTGTACTTAAGAACATCAACTCTGTGTTCTTCGTTTCTAAGTGTAAGAAGCCAATAAGGCTCCTTGAAGAGTCCCTCTTGATTTTAGAATGATCTTGAAAGGAACTGTAACCATACTCAGAGTAGGGGGGCTCCCTTGAGCTGTACTCCTAGATTTGCTGCAGTCAATGGGGGAGATGGTGGAAGAAACAGGATGAATCATGGACCTGCCCATCAGGGTCATCTGAGGAGTCTCACTGTTGGTGGTTTCAGATATTCCAGAAGAAACTGAAATTAGCTCTACACAGGAGCCAGAGGGATTAAATTCACCAAAGAGCGATGGGGTAAATTTAAATGGTAATAGGGAATTGCTCTAACAATTTCCTAAGAGGAAATGAGAGAAAGAGTTGGTCTCTCCTAAGCAGCATAGTATTTAGGGACAGGCTTCTCCTGGTGCCTTCTCTGGTCAGTTGCCGTATCCTAGTGGCTCAACTCTTCTCGACTGCTGCTGTCTCTTATCTAGTTCAGTCTTCATTGCTGCTTGCTTGGACTGGTGCAGTAGTCTTCCAGCTGGTCTCATGACTCTGTCATTTCTGATTAGTCATACATCTTACTACCCACTTAAACTTTCTAAATGTTAGTTAATTACTTCACTTTCCTCAACAAATACTCTTTCATGGTTCCTCATTAACCAACCAAAGGAAAACAGAAAGTCCAAACTTCTCTTCTTGGTGTTGAAAGATCTCCATCATTCCTCCCTGTGTTCCTGGGCTGCAGCCCACACAACTACTCACCCCTATTTCCTGCCTTATGTGGGAGTTCATTTTATCTTTTCTGCTTTCTTGTCTGTGTACCCTGAAATTCCACTCATTGTTCATGGCCTGGGGCTAAAGCCAGGACGCTTCTGTTTTTGATGTTCCAAGTTAGAAGTAACATCTCTCTCCTCTAACTAATGAGCTCCCCACCCCCACCAAAGCTTCCACCTCGTTTCCCCTCTAAAGGCACTAATCTTCTGTATCTTCTGTTAGAGTTTTTGCAATACTAGTCACATCTCCTCGAGCCTTGTAAAACTCTTATTTGCCTTCAGGTGCCCCCCATTGCCAGGGCATGGAGCCTTGCACAGGGCAAATACTCAGCAATGTTGGATGAATAAGTGAAGAGTGACCACAAGTGGCCAGTGGTAGTCAGCCTTTATTTTCACTCCACACCACTATTTGCCCTGTACTCACTTGTGCTGGTTCCTGCTGGTGAGAAACTTGCTGCCCAGGTAGCAGTTACTTTAAGCACATTTATGCACTTCCAGGCACGTAGCAAGGGGGCAGCAGGTTAGTGATTGATGAGTAGGTGGAAAAGGCGATTGCCTTGAGAGCTGCTGACTCAGCTGCCAGCAGTTAACCTGGCACTCCTCTGGGCCCTGAATCAATGAGGGGATTGCATGAATGAACAGATGGCCAAGGAATCTCAGGAGACCCAAGTCTCCTGGATTTGTACTTTCCAGCATTAGAAGGGCACAGCCCAGGGCCTCACAGGGAATGCTAGAAGCTGCAGTATAAACGTGGCACATTTTCCTGAAGAACCAGTTTTTCTTAAAGGTTTGGGAATGAATATTATCTAGTATTCAGTCACATTTGTCATGAGTAGGAATAAAATATGCATACATGTTTTAAAAGACAAAATGAAACAATTTAAAGAAGCTTCCTGGCTGGACATGGTGACTCATGCCTGTAATACCCAGTGCTTTGGGAGGCTGAGGCAGGAGAATCACTTGAGCCCAGGAGTTGATTGCATCATAGTGCAATGAGCTGTGATTGCACTAATGCGCTAATGCACTCCAGCACGGACAACAGAGATACAAAGATAAAATGTATATAAAGAAACATTCTGCTTCTGGAAGGTTTGCTTCAAATTCTAATCCAGACTCCCTGAGGTAGGAGGTAGGAGTTTCTTCTTTTCTGCCTTCCGGGCTGTGAAGGGAAAGTTTGCGAGGATCTGGGCCAGTCTGGCACCCACCTTAATTGCTCAGTTTCCCATCACTGCCTCCCCCACTCCATGGCTGCTCCATAGTAGGGTATAGACTGTGACAAGGTTACACTTGAAGAGTGGACAGAACTGGGTTCCAATCCTGCCAGCTGCACAGACATCATATCTGGAGGGTGATGGGGCAAGGGACGTGCTCAGTCTGCCTTTCCAGAAGAGATAAAGCCATGTGAGCAACCTGCTATCACTGTGAAAAAGTGTGTGGAATGAATTATATAGCGAGTGAAGTGTAAGCCGACCGCGGCAGTGTAAGAAACACATTCTTGCCAGGCAGGCAAATAACCAAGAAAGGACAATTGGGAGCACTTCAGCTGATGATGCTACCCAATTGTATCCCCATGGGGGAGAGACCCTTCAGTGCCACATCCCAGCCACCCGTGCCCTGCCCCCACTGCACTCCCTCTTCACCTCTTAGCCGAGCTGAACATTGGATACATCACATGTTCCCTCCCTCCGGACCGGATTTACTGAACAGAAAACGCCCAGTGAAAACTTAGGTAGGATGCTGTACAGTGTTTGGCACTTGATATCTTGTAGCTAACATGGTGGGGACCCCTTCCGGCACTGAAAAATCACAGCACCTGCGGCAGCTCAAACAGAGAACGCACCAGTCATTGGCTCCCCTGGGTTTCTTCAGAAATGGTTTAAGGAATGCCGGATCCAAGAGGGCAGAGGCTTGCCCGATTCCCTACACTGTCTCTACCTGCTAAAACAGGTGCTTCATACGTACACGTGCTCTGTGCTGCACCCGTGACTGCACAAGGACAGCTGACTCCAGAGGATTTGCTCAGGATCAGTGAGAAATTCATTTGGCAAAACATTGTGAATTTAATGACCTCTTCAATTTGAAATAAAGCCACTCGGCTTTTCGAAATAGAGCTTCCTTTGGGAGCCTAGAACTAAACTCTTGGCCTCACAGAATGCCCTAGCTGGGTGGATGGAGAATCCCCACATACAGATGTGTCTAGAGTGTCAGAAGTGAAGTGATCTGTTTCTCCAAATCATTGGTGCTAGGGAGAAGAGGTGAGCATGCTCTTTTTAAAGGATTCAACTAACTCTCAGAGCTTTGGAAGAAATAAAAAAATCCAAAATGTGTATGAGGTCAGTTTTTTTTTGGATGAGGGATTTTATTGTTATATTTTAAACTAGGAAGTCTCTTACCACTTCCATTCTCCTTCCCTGGCCTAGAGGGTTTGGAGTTCAGGTCTCTGCAACATTTTAACAAAAAAGGCTCTTACCTGTTGACATTTTTTTGATAGAGTTGCCGAGTGGTCTTTGCTTTGTTTTGTTTTTCTTTTAAAAGAGAGGATCTAGCTATGTTGCCCAGGATGGTCTCAAACTCCTGGGCTCAAGCAATCCTCTAGCCTCAGCCTCTCAAATAGCTAGGATTACAGGCATGTGCCACCACACTGAGCTCACCAAGCTGAGTCTTGAACAAAAAACCCAAATTGGTCCAAGTATGGATTATACACTAATGATATTTATCACCATCATCTTCATTATCAGTTTTATAGTGACTTCCAGTTCAGTATCTATTGTGGGTTCTGGGAGCTTTTACATGTGAAATCTCATTTAATCCTCACACCAACCTACGAGGAAGGTATTATTTTTGCCCTTTTCCAGGTGGGAAAATTGAGGCTCAAAGTGTTTTTTTTTTTTGACATGGAGTCTCGCTCTGTTGCCAGGCTGGAATGCAGTGGCCGTGATCTCGGCTCACTGCAACCTCTGCCTCCTGGGTTCAAGCGATTCTCCTGCCTCAGCCTCCCGAGTAGCTGGGACTACAGGCACGTGCCACTACACGCAGCTAATTTTTGTATTTTTAGTAGGGATGGGGTTTCACCACATTGGCCGGGATGGTCTCAATCTCTTGACCTTGTGATCCGCCCACCTCGGCCTCCCAAAGTGCTGGGATTACAGGCATGAGCCACTGTGCCCAGCTGAGGCTCATAGAGTTTTAAGTGACTTGCCCACTGCCAAAGGGTGGGCGAGTGGTAGAGGCAAAATTTGAAGTTAGAGAAGAAAGAGTTCAGGCTTTGTTGTCAGATGGACTGAAGTTCTTCTCTTGGTGTCCATGGGGGTGCCAGAGATGTGGGGGCTCTTCTCTTCTCCTTCCAAATCAGACGCAGCTGGAAGTCTGAAGACTCGCCTTCAATCTGAGCTCTGATTTCTCCAGGGGATCCGGGATGGAAAAGGGGGTGGTAAGATGAAGTATGCAGGGAGGGCTTCCTCGAGGAGAGGGCTCTGAAACACGGGAGCATTTAGACAAATAGGAGGGGCAGGCATTTCGGTGTATTCAGAGGCAGGTATATTCAGAGGCGGGTGGCTCAAGAGCACAGGCCTCCGTCTCCTCATCTTCCTAGGCACGTTTCACTGTGAATGAAGCAATACAAGAGGTGTATTTCTCCATGTAAGGAAAGTGCTATGAAGAAAAGGCAATTCTGGTATCAGAATCACGATTGTCAGTGGGAGTGTCAGGAGGAAACTTCGTGACTTTTTCTCTCTTCCCAGGCGCCCCAGCTGTTAGGTTACATGGCAACCCGATGTAGTAGAAGGCAGTTTTTTTTTTTTTTTTTTTTTTTCAGTTCTTGCTGTTAGATTTTTATGTTGTGTGACCTTGGGGCTGCCTTAGAACCTCTTCCTTCATGGGTCTCACCTAGCAGAGGAGGGGGATACACAGGGTGATTTTCATAGGGAATTGCAGCTCTGAAATGCTGTATGATCTAGTCATGATGACACACAGTCAGCCAGGGTGAAATCCCTGACACATCTCAAATTTGAACTGCATCTTTATGAGTGGAAAAATTGTTCCTGCCCCACAGGACATTTTGATTTAAGTAGGACACACCTGACCTTGGTCTGTTCACAGAAACAGGGAATTTGCTCCGTGGCCCAAGGCCTCTGCTTGCCCCTGCTCCCATGCCCCCATGGGTAGCAGTGGCCACATGGAACTTGAGACAGCATTCTGGAACTTGCCTGGGAGTCCCCTGTGTGCTAGCTTTCTCTCTTCTGCAGAGATGAGGGGTCCGGGTCCGGTCAGCCACTGCCCAGCTCTGCAGTCTTGCCAGCAGGATGAGGAATTGGGCTGGGGGGGCAGGGATGGAGGGCCATGTGCATTGGGGAAGGAGGCCCTGAGATGACAAGCTCCATGAGTCACTCAGCCAGCTGCTCCAGCCAGAGAGCTCAGGGAGGGGTTTATGGCACTGCCTCATGCAGCAGGGATCAGCCGGGAGGTGGCATCCATCTGTTGTCAGGGGGCAGTCCGTCCTCCTCAGGCACAGGCACAGGCACAGAGGAGTGGGCGCAGAGGAGTTCACTGTTTGGGGAGGCAGGGGAGCAGGGTGCTGGAGGCACAGCTCTGCTAAGGATTCCTGAACTGGAGCGAGCCATCAGTGAGCGCTCACACTGTGCAGGCACTGTGAGCCTCTCCTGTTGTTGAATTCCCTGTTCTGATTAATGTTTTAATCACAAATATGAAAAACTTAACACCCGTTTAACCTTCTTGAACAATGTATTCTGCTTTGTTGCACTTTGCACCTTGTTTCTTTTAATATAAACGACAACTTGGCACTGCTGTTGAGTTTGCAGAGGAGACATCAGATACCAGCTTGATTTTTTTTCGTAGATAATCTGATATCTTCTGTTTGGGTGCTAATAATTCTTCACCGTGAAATTATATGTATATATATGCCTATTGAGCATTTCGACCTTCGGACTTGGTTCTGTCTTCTGTGTTGGGAGGCTTTTTTCCGTCTTTTCCATTCAGTTAATTCTGAATTGGCTGCCTGTCCTCTATATCTGTCATCTTTTTGTATAATCTGTCTTAGACTCACAGTATTTCCGCTTCTGTGTTTTTTCCTCGTCATTTTGAGAGTGCTTTCTAAACGTGTCCTTAACAACACATCTTATTTCAGAGATAAGTTTTCTTGACTTTTACTGCAGACATAGAATGGATGGTTTCTCCATGTTCAATTACCACAATATCATACAAAGTGTTTACTGAGCACAGACTATCCTCTGTGCACTGTGCTGAGCAACTTGTATGCATTACCTTCTGTAAGCCTCAGAGCAACCCTGAGGGGCATGTGCTTTGATTGTCCTCATTATATAGATTGGGGCAACACATGCCCAGAGGGCTGAGCCCTACTCAGCCTCATCTGGGTACTGAGTAGGGACCAGGATTCAGGTCCAGCCAGTTTCACAGCAGAGCCTGTGCTTTTGGCCATGACGACATGGCACTTTCTGACCCAGTCCTTCTTTTTCAAATTTCTTTATTTTGAGTGCTGCATTCTCTGCCTTTTATGGTTAAGAATGTTTTCACAGGTCTAGTGGGAGGTTTTTGTGTTTTGCGTCCATGCATGCAGTCAGTATTTGCCTGTAAATAGAGGATTAATTCTCCTGGGCCCCTCTGCTGTGCACCTCATTGCTGATAGATTGCTCCTCTCGGATCTTGCACCAGAGCTCTGGATGATGAAGTGAAGCCTTGCAGAGACCTGTGAGGCTGGGTGAGTGAGCTGGAACCATGCATAGTTCCAGAAGGGGAACTTAATCCTGTGATATTTCTCCTCTGTGTTTGGTAAAGCCACTGCACCACGTGCCAACTGTTTGCATCTCACTTGCTGTTTAACCTGGCCAACATGCCAGGTACAAACTGTGCTTGGACTTGTCCTCCTTCCTGGAGCTGCCACCTGCTGTGCCAGGGACAAGCCCCTGCCCTGACCAGTTTTCTTCTGGATGTACCTGCCATGTGATTCCCAGGGCTTCTCAGAGCTGCTGCTGCTGAACACTGCTGTGATCTGTAGTGACCAGGGAGTCCCAGTGCCTAGGGCTCACCTTCCTGTTCAGCCCTACTGATGTAGGCAGCGCTGATGTGAGGTTTTTCAAGGGCCTCACTCCTTGTTTCACAAACATCCTGCTGCTTCTCAGGGAGCAAGGCTGCCCAAGGAGACCTCCCTGTCATCTCTTTTTTTGCATCACTGATTTTTTTTTTCAGATTCCTTTAGGTTTTTGGCACATGGATGGCACCTGTTCCTAGTTTCTTGAGCTGTTGCAGGTTTTCCAGGCATGCTGGATTTGTTTGGTTATGAGAGCAGGAATCTGGCAGGAGGGCATTGCATGCCTGTGCTTATGTTGCCATGGTATTTGTAAATGGACAAATGTAAATGAAGCCAGTGGCAGCATCTTTCTCCCGGCACTGCCCATGCTCCTGAGTGTGGGAATTGGGGGGAAAAGTCACTACTTCTTCCTGACTTCTCCTCTACTCACCTACAAGTTAGTCACATCTTCCACTTTCTCCCTTACTCCCCCACCTCAAATATGAAGTCCTAGAAGAGGACTGGGGCCTCTGGATTTGGTATTGAATTGGACGGGACCATTGCAGCCTCAGAGTCTAAGATTCTGTGATAGCATCCATCCTGGTGATCTAAGTTAGGTTAAACTCAGCTCTCTTTTAGGAGATCAAGGGGCTTTATAATAAAGGTTGGGTCCCCTGCCAGTTCTTACATGTCACGCAGTCTTAGTTCGAGGACACGGTTTTTGGAAATCTGTCTGCGGGGGTTGTGGAACTCGGGGTGGATGCCAGAAAGCAGCATTGATTCTTTGTCTCGAGGTGAGAGCAACAGTGTCAGGAATAGACTCTGTGAGCTCACCCACCCTCAAGAGGCATCGACTTCCAGCGCACCACCTTCAAGTGCATCTGTGTCTGGCCATAGGCTTGGTCATATCCTGAGGTTTCATGGATGGACCATCATTTCTACCGAGAGGTACCTGACACTCCAGAGGCATTCAATATGTTATGCAAATGACCTTCATGCCCAGGGTAATTAGGGAGTCCCCCACTGGACTTTGATTATTCATAAAAGACAGTTGATACTAAAGCCCTGGCTGCTTCTGAAAACTCATCAAGCAAGAATCAGGGTTTTTCCAGTGGGAGCTCAGACAGAAAACCAGCGGAAGGACACAATAGGATCAGCGCTGAACTCCCACAGTTAGTTTGTTATCTGAGATGCATGCATACGCCTCCGCGGAGGCTTTTGGGGACACTGGTCCTTTTGTTCACCTGGCCAGCAGAGAAGATGTTGGTGCCATAGTGAGGACAAAGGATACGGGAAGAGCAAGGTCAGGTGGGTGGGGGCTGGTAAGTATGGGGAGCAGGAAGCCTGAGGAGGGGGAAGACAATGAGCAGAGCTTTGGAGAGCAGAGCTTGCAGTACTCGTGGGACACCAGGTGAAGATAGCCAGGTGACAGCAGGAGCCAGGTGTCCTCTGGCTCCTGCTGGCACCGTGTCCTGGGCAACGCACTTAACCTATATGAACTTCAGTTACCTTATCTGTAAGATGCGAATGTTCATAGTTCCCTCACAGTGATGTTGGGAAATCAAGTAGGTAAACAAACACGGTATATAGCTTTGAGGGTTCACTGGTCTGACAGGGCGCTCAACCTGTCCTCTCTTTCTTGAATGGTGCTCCTCTAGAGCGTTCCTTGTAACATGCACTAGGTGCTCTCTTACCTTGAAGACCCGCCCTTAGGAGAGTGACAGATAGAATTTTGTTGTCAAGGAGGTGGTAGGAATGGGTCTGGAGCCTAGGGTGCTGCTAAGGGAGGGCTAGGCTGTACAGTCAGGTGGGCACAGCTGCATGGGGGATGCTTCAGGGGCTCTGGGGAAGAAATGAGTGAGAGAGTTCTCAAGGATCACCTTCTAGGGTTGGGGCTTCCAGGCCTCCAAGGAGGGCTCTGTGTCTTTATCAGACTGATGCCCACCCAGAACCTTTGGCAGAGAGGCTCAGCCTGCGTTGGTGCCAGTGAGCTTCTAGGCAGGAATACTTCCAGAGCCTGGTGGCTTTCCATGAGCGACCACAGGGAGGAACCGCTGGGGCAGCGGTGGCTAAGTAGCCTCTGCTTCCTCTGAGGGAATGGAGGGGTCCATCCCTGGCATGGAGTCTCTTCCCCATCTTCTGCTCAGCATGGAGGCTGGCTTTCTTCCTTTGCCCACCCTTTGGGCTGGGCCAGAGCACAGCCAGTCACCAGGATGGTGGCCCAGCAGGGCAGGCTGTGCCTGTCTGTGCACACGCCAGCCCCACGAGGTGGTAGCCTTGGTGTGGGCTCCCAGGGAGCTTCCCCCACAGGGTTCTCAAGGGAATGTGCTGGGAGTAAATGCATGGAGAGTTTGCTTTTTCTCCCTTTCATGAATGAGAAAACGGGCAGAGAGATCACAGGCACTTTTTGGCTGATGTTCTCGATGGTGTGATCACCAAGGGTGCTGAGGTGAAGAGGAGCAGGCCACCGTCAGCCCTCTGGGTGGCTGACGGCCATTGGGGGCTTTAGACCAGGATAGTGGTGTGACCGAGGTGGGACCTGGTGGTAAGGCGCAAGGTGTGGCAGCCTGATGGTGGGGTAGCAGAGGGGAGAATGCCAAGTCAAGGCAGCTGGCAAGGGGCCCATGACAGAGCAATGCAGGCGGGAGGTCACAAGGGCCTGGGCTGGGGTAACGCAGGGGCCGGAACCAGGAAGCTCTTGCACACATTGAGCCTACTACTTGGGACTTTGTTCCAGTATATTAGTAACATTAGGAATTTCAATTTGCCTTTTTCTTTTTTGGAGTTGTTTTTTCTTTGAGGAACCCAAATATTATTGGTTGAATTATGTCTCTCCAAAAGATAATGAAGTCCTAGCCCTTAGTACCTGTGACCGTGAACTTATTTGGAAATAAGGTCTTTGCAGATGATCAAGTTAAGATGAGGTCATTAGCGTGGGCTCTAACCCAAAATGAGTAGCGTCATATTTATAAAAAGGGGAACTTTGGACACAGAGACAGACAGGCAGAGATTGGGGTGATGAATCTGTAAGCGAAGGAAGGACGAGGAAACTAGGAGAGAGGCCTGAACGCATGCGCCCTCACAGCCTTCGGAAGGAACCAGCCCCGGCGACATCCCCCATCTCAGACTTCTGGCCTCCAGAACTGTCAGATGATACATTTCGATTATTTAACCCAACTCACTTTGTGATCCTTTATGACGGCAGCCCTAGCAAACGAATTCACCAAGTTTCCCAGATCCCATTTCTTCACTCTCTGGAGAACTGCTCCCACTGGTGTCTGAGGATCATGCGTGTGACCTCCCTGAGGGGTTCAGGGTGACAAGGCCTCCCCATCTGGGTGGTGAAAGGTGCTCTCTGGGCTGTCAAGAATCCAGGCAGCTCTGTGGGCAGAGGCTGCCAGTTCATTGCCTGACTCTGGGGACTCTAGCCTTTCGTCCCCATGTGCCCGCCTGACCAGCACCTGCAGAAACCTCCGTGGAGTCTGGCAGCAAGTGAGGCTGCCCTGCCAGGGAATGTGTGTGCTGAGGCCAGCCAGGCAGATGGGCTAGCCTCCTCCTGCACATCCTTCTTAAGAATGTCCTAAGCACCTGTCCAGCCCTGGCCTAAAGCTAAGGAGGCACTGGGTTATAAGGACTGGGACCTCATTGCTCATGGTCCAATTGGTGAAATGCCAGACTGAGCACAGTCCACGTTTCAAAGTCAAGTGCAGCGTGGTGAGTTTGGCATTAAAAGTTCTCTGCCATGGTTATCCCATTCTGAGTATCCAGTTGTGTATTCACCCAGCCCTGTGTTGCAGTTATTGTCTTTTGAATGTTTGATTCTATCCCTTTCATATTACTCATCGGTCTTTAGAAAGAAAAGGCCCTGTTTTATTCAGCCTGGCACGGGACATCTGAAATTCACACAGGTGGGAATTTCAGCCTCTGCGTGGGATGTCTTAGTAGCATCACTCTCATTGTGCAGGGGAGGAAACCAAGACTCCAGGGTGGAGTGATTGGCTGTATGTTTCACCTGCAGTTGAGCGAGACACAGAAGTCCTCTAGTGCTTTGGAGGTTCACAAGACATATGGTAATTCGACTGGCAACACATTGGAGGTCAACATTTAACAGTCCCCCTCAATGTTTCCATAGGTGCCAGTCTTGTGTCCTCAGCTATGACCATGAACCACCGGGGACAGTGATGCTCTCTCTTCCCTGCAGCCCCTGGGCTCCCTGTGCTGGGTTAGCCACATGCTCCCCCACCCAGTGCACCTGCGTTGATTGATTGACATGGTGTTAAACATGTGGCCTTTTGCAGGCAATTCTAGGAGGGTGATGAGCTCTGCAAATCTGCCCGGTGCCTAAAATTGAACCACACACATAATTCACTCACATGCACTCGCTCAGTTGGGCTTGTGTTCTCGCTGCCATCCTGCCTCCAGCTCATGCTTGATGCCTCACGATTCTGGACTTCTCTACCACACAGCAGTGCCTGCCTTGGCTGGCCAGTATGAAATTCCTGACCTTTGGGTTTTGGGTCCCTGGGGGCAGCTTGCTGCCATCTGAAACACCAGGTCCTGGCCCTCAGCGAGGCTTCTCTGAGTATTCCGCTGCTTTACTTCTGCTTTCGAAGGACCGTGCTTGTCCTGGGTTGGAGTCAAGAAGAGGCCGATTAGCTGGGTGTCCTGGGAGGGGCCAGGGGCTCCTGATCTGCAGGTAGGGCTCTGCATTTAGGAAGCCTTGCCAGAAGCCTGCAGTTGGTATTGAATCTGTTTAAAGGGCTCAACCTAGTGCCAGGAACTGTGGGAGGTCTGAAGGCATGATTAGTTTCCAGAGAGTCAAGACAACCAGCAGAGGATTCGGGTTAATAAACTTAGACTTATGTTCAACTACCTGTTTCAAATTCCCACTTAATAGCTTTGACCACAGGAGAATGATTTCACTTCTCTAGGTTTAATTTCTTTGTAAATTTTCACAAGGTTTTGTGAGCATCAAATAAGATAATAGATGCAGAATGTTTTAGTGCATTGCATGACACATTGTAGGCACTAATACATCTTACCTTACAATACTCTGGACTCTCCTCTCTACTCCCATAATAAGAGAGGACTCCCTAGACGGTGCCTGCCATGTGCCAGACATCTGTAAAGGGACCATATATGCATTCACTCATTTAATCTTTACAGGAACCCAGGGGAAAGACTGAGGCACAGACCGGTTACAAGGAACTTGTCCATGGTTCCAAGGTGCAGAACCAGGGTTTGACCCACACGGTTAGGCTCTTGCATCTGAGGTCTTGCTTAGAGCACTACCTGCAAAGAAGCCTTGGTTAACTTTTCTATACTTCCATTTCCTCATCTCTAAAATCTGGATGATGAGGATACCAGTGAGAATCCTCAGGAAACTTCCCTGAACTTCATTAAGGACTTAGAATGATGCTGGTGCATCCTCAGTATACAGAAAATGCAGTGGTTTCAGTAAGAAATATAAGTACACAGGTGACCAACAATACAAGCTGTTAGATGTGGACGGCCAAGGAGGTGATCCAGCTCTTTCATTACAGGGACTCAGGGCACGCAGCTCAGCAGGGGCTGGGTTACAAGAGATGAGGATTGGGCTAATCCAAGTGAGGGGTCAGCTTGAGCAGAGGGGAGGAGGCCATGTGTCAGGAGCAGAGTCTGAGAACACCGGCTTGAGAACAGCCCACGAGGGACCTTCATTAGCAGTGTGGATTTTCACCTGCAGTCTGTCGGCAAGCACTGAAGGTTGTCATTAGCACATTGGCTGTCACAGACCAGAGGGGCTTCTCGTTCATTCAAATCCTGCTGCCCATCCCCCAGTGAATGGAGCAGTAGGCAGTGAGGAGGGATTGGCAGGGCATACAAGATGCTCACCCATTCCCTCCATTAGAATTCGCCTTAGGACATCCCAAGGGGCTGCTGCCTGGGCCCTGAACACATCTAGGGCTATGGGTTTATGGTCTTTCAGCTGCTGTTTATGTCACAAATGCCTGTCACACAAGGGGCATTAAAAATAACCCGATGGCTAATACCATTTCTCAAAATAACTACTTGCAAAGTGCTTTGCGGGGCAAATGGCTACTAAAATTAGACTCCCTGGTGGTGTATGTGGGGTATGTGTGTGTGTATGACTTTTAAACCCATTTTCCCCCAAGGTAAGGCCCACAGTTTGCGCCCTTTTGTTCTGTGGTCCCTTCTGTCATTGCTGGGTGTCTCAGTGCAGTGTTTACCGGGTCACCCCAAGATGCCCTCTTTATCCTCCAGTCCTCAGCAAATGGGAGCCACTGCCCTACATTGCCCTGTTGTCCTGCTCTAAGGAGCAGAATTTTGAAGAATCTTGGAGGCGGGGTGGCCTCATTGTAGCAGTGACCTCATTCCTTGGTGTGCCAGGTAATAATAGCACGCCGTGGGGGGAATCTCACTCAGCGTGCTGTCCAAGGGGAAACTGGGCCACGGAACAGTGTGCTAGCCCCACTCAAGGTGACCTAGTAACTGAGGGCACGGACACACGATTTTCCAGGCCCCAGTTCCAGACCCAGGCTCTGGAACTCCTCAGTGGTCTCCTGGGCCAGTCTTTTGGGCCACCAGGCAACCAGGTCACTCACATCCAATCAACTCTCCATCCACTAATCATACAAAAGGAAATGTGGCATCATAAGAGCAAGTTAAAAAACAAAGTGAATCAGTACTGTGGGGAATTTTGGATGCAGGACAAACAAAACCTGAGGGCCAGCATTGGTTTTCCCTTAGATAATGACTTGCACGAAGAGGTGGGCCTCAGTGTCTCCATCTTTGAAATGGGGGGACATTCAGTGTTTTAGCAACCATTTATTGAGTGAGTACCTGCTGTGGGCCTGGCTCTACAGTAGGCATTGGAGTTACAAAGAGTGGTTCATGGTAAAAGCAAGGTCAAGATACATTTATAAGCCAGCGTGTTGCCTACGTGTGGCAGCCCTGTAAGGACTGGGGTTCTGTGTGGTCCTAGAGATTTGGGTCCTGGAGATGAAAGTCTGTGAGTGTTTACCTGGGATGGAGGCCCGGGGAGGAATGAATTTCCCTACTCCTCGTGAACGTTGTATGTGGATGGATTGTTCCTGTGGTGGAAGGAGCACAGGTTCTGGAGTCAGGCAGATCAGACTCTGTGACTTTAGGCAAATTGCTTAACTTCTCTGAACCTGTTTTTTCAACTGCTAAATGTGAATTAGCACAGCACCAACCTCCTATGGGCTATTGTGAAGATTAAATGACATAACCCAGCGTGGTCCTAGCGTGTTGTAGGCACTGGATGCACTCTAACTATCATTAGTAGTAGTCATTAATATTAAACTAGTGAAAACTGTTTGCCCGAGAAGTTCCAGGAAATCATTGCCTTCACTCAGGGTGATGATAATTTCATTTTTTAGTATTATTAAGTTGTTTCTGTCTGTAAGGCCATCTAAGAGCTGGAGCCACTTACTGGAATTGGGCTAGGTCAATTTCTGAATGCTGGAATGAGGTTGAGGGGAGTGAGGTAGGGGATACACTTTTTTAAAGTTTACATGTAATCAAACCCTGGTCATTCACATCTCCTGTTAGTTTCATTGTGGGAGTTGGATATTTAAGAGGAATCTTTGGCACAAATCCATGTGCAAACCCAATAATTGTTGACTGTTACAAGTAGTGGGAGCCCTAGACATTAGGATATAGGGTCATTTAACCCCATGGTTCTTAACCAGGTATGATTTTGCCCCCCTATGAGACATTGGCACAGTCCAATCGGGGTGGTGCTGCTGGCATCTGGTGGGTAGCGGCCAGGGACGCTGCTCTACGTCTTATAATACACAGATGACCCTCATCAATAAAGAGTAATCTTGACCAAAATGTCGACAGTGCCGGGCTGAGAAACCCTGTCCTAACCTGAAGGTGAGAGAACTGACCACCAGTAAGGGGGAGTGACTTGCCGAGGTCAGGCAGCACCTCTGAGCCAGAGCTGGGATCCAAAGTTTGAATCAATTGACCAGAGGCCAGAGGCCCAGTGGAACCTTGGTACCATCACGTCCTGTGTGAAGTAAATGATCAGCCTCACCCGTGTGAATGAGGCCTTACTCTATATCATTTTCAAGCCTCTTTCTCTTGTGATATTAAGTTCTGCTTTGGGAAAACCAGGCTTCCCTGTTCTGGGCTTGCTGATAGAGTAAGGTTGGTAGATTCAGCAAATGAAAGTAAGGTTGTCTGGTTACATTTGAATTTCAGATAAGCAAGATAGGTTTTTGGTTTTTAGTTTTTAGTTTAAGTATGTCCTATGCAATATTTGGGACATACTTATGCTAAAAAATTGTTTCTTGTTTATGCTGAATTTCAGATGTAACTGGCACCCTATTTTTTGTCTGTCAACCTATGATCATGATCTCCACCTGTCGCCCCGAGATCACGGGGGAGGCCCTGGGGTCATCCACCCTCATGAGGCTCCTGCATCACTCATGACCCCCTTTGCCTAGAGGGGGAAGGTGGGAGGGGCCGGTGGGCCCTGAGTGGAGCAGGCATTCCTAGCTCTTGGCCTGTGGGTGCCTGGGAAGAGCTGGCTAGCCACACTGGGCTAAAGGGCCTGTAAGCTGAGAGGTTGGCCAAAGTGTCCCTTTTTATAACAGGAAAATGGTTCAAGTGAAGTGTCAGCAGGTGACCTGTGGCCCTGGAAAACCAAGTCTGGAGAAGGTGTGGCAACTTTGTCCCTGAATGGGGAACAGAGTGTCCTCTCCACTTTCACTGGCTTCCAGAGAACATGGCTGCCCTGGCTGAGGATTACTTGGACACGGCACCTTCCAGGGCTGAGGTGTTGCCTCCTCATGGCCCCTGGGCTCTGGGCCTGGCCTCAGGTGCCAGAGTTTGGTAGCCTCTCCTAATACGGGGAAAATGATAGGGCAGGGCTGTGCACCCACAGAGCTACTACCAAGCTGGCAGCTCAGCCTTTGGTTTAGAAGAGGCCTAGATGTGGAGCCTATCAACAGATCAGAAGGGGATGCTGGCTCAGCCGCTTCCTTCCCTTGCCCTATCATGCACCCCTTCCACTGTTGCTTCTTTACCAGCCCAGACATCAGACTCCAAACCAGTGAGTTCTCAGGTCCCCTACAGCCAATGGCACAAGGTAGGTGGCCCACTGCCCTGCCCCATCTCCCTCCACCTCCCAATCCATGGTCCAGCTGTGGCTCCCAGGGGTCAGGATGCCACCCCCCACTCCCTCCCCAGAGCAGCTTCCTGCTAGGAAATCTCCTCACAGCCCCTCCTAAAGGGCGGTGAGCTGGCCATAGCCACAGCTCGGTGGTCTTTCTTCCTGTTGAAAAACAATGGCCATTTAATCTAATGACTTTTACTGGGATATTGTGTTGAAGGTGCAGTGGGGGTGTGGGAGGGGGAATATGCTATGTTGTTGGGGGTATCACTTTGAAGGCGAGTATGATCGTTCTCTCTCTCTCTTTGTATTGCACTCCTCTCTCTGTGTGTATTGCACCAAAGGTATACACTTTTTGAAGACATATATGCTTCTTTTTGTGTATTGCACTTCTGTGTGGCTTGTTGCCCCAGTTGACTTGTGAGGTTTCTAAGGGCGGAGGCTGAAGTGAATCTTCATTTAAGTGTGTTCCAGTCGACATAACAGGCAACCAAAAAAAAATGTATTGCCTAAAAAAAAAGTTACTATCAAAGAAGTGAATGCCCAATGGTAGAATTTCAGGGCCATGTCTGTGTGGGGGTTTACTGATCTGGATTCTACTGTATGTGTTTAGTTCTAGGGCTGAGCTGGATGAAGATAAAGTTAAGCAGGAGGGTACCTTTCCTGGTTCCTACCATTAACATCGCTGCCTGAGTTTATAGGGAGTCCTGCTGGTATTTCACTTGCAGGGATTCTTGAAACCTGCCATGAGCTAAGACAGCTCATTTTCAAGAGCTTTAAGTGGTCCTGAGCTGATGCTTAGCTGGAGACTTATCATGACCGAGGTGACATACCCTCCCTGCAGCGGGAGGAGGCCTCTGAACCTTTCTTTCTTCGGAACTTGGGGACTAGGGAGGAAGGGAAACCCCTCCATGACTTGACTGCTTGGGGCTATGAGATGGAAATGGAGACACAAGAAGCTGCTTCTTGTTCTGCACAGGGCCAAGAGAAGCCCTTGGGCTTTGCCTGGGGCCAGGGCTGGCTTCCCTGTGACTTTTTCTCCACACACCCTCTCATCCTCCCTGGCTTCAGGAGTGACAGGAGCAGAACTAAGCTGGCTGTACCCATCATTAGTAACAGAAACATTCAGGATAGCTCATTCTCATGGAGAGCTCACTGTTCTTTGGAAATACCTTAGATTCACGAACAGATTAAAAAGGGCCAAGAGAGGTTAAGAACAGCCAATATTTATAGAGCTTGTGCTCTCAGCCACAGTTTCAAAGCGTTCTGCGTGCATGACTTCATTGAATCTTTAGAACAACCCTGTGAAGTGGGGTATAATTGGCTCCATTTTAAAGAAAACAATACCTCAGCTATGCAGTTTGAGTAACTGGTCCCAAGATCACTCCAAAAGGAAAAGGGTAGCACCAGATTTGGAATCAAATGGGAAGATTCCAGAGTCTAAGTTCATTCTCTGCGGTCCTGCTCTACTTGGTGGTGGGGAAGGGAGGGAGGGAGATGAGGTGAGGTTGAGGAAAGGACTCTTCAATGTGTGCTTAATTGGCCTCCTGCACCCTGACGTCCTCCTGAAGGTCTGTCTTGGCCACTGCAGCCTACATTATGTCCTCTTCCCAGCTTCTGTTTTGTTTTGGCCTGATACTGACATTTGACTTGGCATGGCTTATCATTATCTCTATCTTGGTAGGACTGAAACACCCTAGTGAGCAGGTAATGGCCTCCAGCTCCCTCCGGCTCTCCTAGGACACCTTACAGCAGAGGTCAGGGGTAGAGCTGATAAACACTTAGAGTTGCCCAGAGCCTGGTACCTGGTCCACAGCTAGGGTGACCGACTATTCTAGTGTGTTTCGGTTTCAGCACTAAAATATGACATCTTGGGAGGCCCCGCAATACTCATTTGACATGCAAGGACATTGGTCCTTGGGGGACACAGTGTGGTCCCAGTTTCACCCATGGTTATTCGTGGAGGCTGATCCCCAGGATCTGCTCTCTGACCGTGATCTAGTGCCCTCTCCTCCGCTGCTGTAAAAGTGAGGGCTTAGTCTCCTGCTCTCGCTTGTTAGGTCAAAGGCTTTTAGAGACAGCCACTGTCTTCTCTATGGGCTCCTCGGTGCTTCTTACTCTCTTTTAGAGAAAAGACCCCCATAATCAAGAAGCTTTGGCTGAGCGATCCTTACTTACAGGGCTTGTGCTGGACAAGTCTTGGAGGGTCTGTGTGTGCCCTCTAGGGGCTTGTTGTTAACAGAAAGGAAATGGCTTTCCTCGAGCCAGAGAGCACAGCTACTCTTCAGACATGCTCAGTCAGCCTGCAGGGGCAGGGGGCGGTTGGCAAATTCTCATCATCAGAAATTAGAAATGGGAACACTGAATTCTAGACCAGCAGCCTCCAAAGAGGGATGCACAAAACTATCCTTTGGAATAAGGAAATAAAATGTTAAGATATCTATTTCTATTTACATTTATCACTCTTTAAAATGAGTACAGCTGTGTGCACTTTATAGTGTATGGAATATGAGCACAGTATGGCACGTGATGGGCCTACAAATACACATGTGGGGGGATGTGTACGCTGATGGGGGTTGCTCTTTCAGAAGTGCCCCCTATGTCTCTGCAGAGGTATTTTAATGATAATGAGGTGGGCTGGCTGGAAGATGGTCACTTTCAGCAGGGGGAGGTTCAGAAGGAGAGAGTGAGTCTTAGAGTAAATTGGCTTAGAACATCCCTTAGTTGATGTTTAATTCAGGTGATGCTTAAGTGTCTGTGGATGGTGTATGATTTCTTTGGGGGAGTGATTTTGTGAATCAGGAAGTGAACTTCCTGCAGCCACGTTTTGCATATCTTGTTCCATTACCTGTCTAACAGGATGCTCACATTAGCTGGTGGGTGACAAGAGGCTGGTTAGAAGAGCAGAGGTTTTCAAATTGGAGTTCTCCTATCAGCAGCAAGCACCTCCCTTGGGAACTTGTTGGCGTTGCAAATTCTTAGGCTTGCTTTCAGCCCCACTGACTCAGCAACTCTTTGGGTGGGACCCAGCATGCCTTGTTCGGACCATTCGTCCAGGTGATGCTGATGATTGGCAAGATGGAGAGCCGCTGAGATACACAGGCAGGGGCACACAGTTTGAATCCTGGTTCTGCCCCTGGTGCTTCTGTGGCCTGGGACAAGTGACTGGGCCATCAATCACTTGTCCCAGGCCACAGAGCACCAGGGCAGAACCAGGATTTCCCCATCTGACAAATGAGGGTTATAACACCTCTCTCCCAGCATTAGTATGAGGATTTAAATAGGAGACAACTGATGTACAGTGCTTAGCACTGTGAGAGCACATAGGACGTATTGTATATCTAGCCTCAGTTGTGATTTTTACCAATAATTGGATTATGATGGGGGGTGGCAACTTCTATAAGGAGGCAGCACAAAAATGTCTGATTTCCTATTCCTTCCTGCAGTAGCTCTGTGACCTTGGGCATGTCAGTTTCCTTGCCTATAAGATGTAGATAACGACACCCACGTAACAGGATAAGTCAGCGGAGGTGCCTGCAGTGCTTTTTACTTTGTAAAACACCAACCAAATAGGAGAAGTTTCTAGAAAGTTCTTTACTGAGGCTGCTCCTACTTTGTCCTTTCTGGAAAATACTTCCCTTCCGCCCAAATAGTAAATTAGACAGGAGGAAAAAGCCAGAAATCCCCACGGTGCCAGACCTGCAGGCACAAAGAGCCTTTGCACCCCGGGTTACTTTATTTCCTCTCCATGCCATTTTTGGCCCCCCCAACCCTAGTCCTCCTAGATTCTGGCCTAGGCTTACTTCCCCTGTGGCTCCACGTTGATCCCTTATTAACATGTCACCTGCAAGTCATGAAAACTTGGTGTGATTTCCTGAAAGAGGAGGGGCAGTGACTGTCCAGAGTGGTCTTTTGTCATGATAAAAATTGCTTCGGTGGCAGTGTCAAAACAGCAAATAAATTTCCTCCTCCCTTTCAATATCTCAGTGCTGTTTTTGCAACATGAATGGTTCCAGTGTGAAGATAATCCTTACTCGTCGTTTCACCAGGTTCTTAAATGCAGAAAACAGTCAAACAGTTCTCCCCTACCCACACACTCCTGTTATTTCCATGACAGTGTCCAGTGGCAACACACCCATTACCAGAGAGGCCTGGGGCAGCTGGCAGGGGCGGCTGGAAGTCCGCTCTCTTCCCATGAGAGTACTGAGGGCCCTGGGAGGTGTCTGCAGAGCAGAGATAGAGCTGGCTGATTGGGGAAGAGAGCCCTCCAGCCTGGTTTTACCAGGAGGCAACAGCCCCTGTGTCTGGCAAGGACTTTCTCCTCGTTGCCTGCCCTGATGAGCCCCACATGGATGAAGTGAGAGCTTGCATCACCTCTCTGGCTCCTCTTCAGGCTGGTGATGAATAGAGATGGCAGGAAAAAGGATCTGGGCTCTGCTGTGACGCTTCTCTACTTTTCCAGAAAACTGTCACATGTCCTTCCCTTGTAAGAGTTGAAGGGAACAGAAGAGAGGAGAAGGGTCGGAGCAGAGAGATTTCTGATATACTGTTAGTGGTGCTGCCAATTAAAAAGAAATTAAAACAGAAATCTCCGTGGGCTGCTGGAATAAAAAAGTCTCCTCTCCTGGCCCCTCTAAACCCTTGAATACATTAATTGGTCGGATGTTGACTGGGTGCCAGTGAAATTCTTAGATATTAGGTCTTCTTCCATGGTAGGCACAGAAGAACAAGGTGTGCGTGTGTGTGTGTGTGTGTGTGTGAGAGAGAGAGAGAGAGAGGAAAGATAGGGGAGAGAAGGAGGGAAGGAGGGAAAAAGGGAAGGAGGAAAGGAGAACAAGAGAGAACTTGGGGGCTTGGGGTGGGTTGGAGCAGTTCAAGGGTTGAAATCATGCTGCATGACATTTGAGCATTTTGGGGGTAGCAAAGACAAAAACTGCTGGAATTTCATTTGGAAGATAAGAAAAGGACTAGGAAAGAGAGCTGCTCTAGGCCAGAGGAGAACAGATTGAGACTGTGAAGGACTCTTGGCCCCAGCTCTTCTTGTTTTCTGTGGAATCCCAAGCCTCTGCAGGGAGACAGTGAACTGGGAGGAAAACATTGTGGCTATGAGGGATACATGTTGCTGGAAGGGGCAGGTGAAAGGTCCCAAATGGCCCTGTGGTGCTTTAGTTGGCAGAGAGATGGACAGGATGATCTTGCCCTTATGCCGTGTCATACATTGGTCCAAAAGTTTTGTTCCTGCTATGTGGTCAGAGACAGAAGGACGGGGCTGCCTCCCCTTCCTGGGACCTGGATGTTTTGGGTCATCTGGGGTCCTTCCTGATTTTGTGATGCCCTAAGCTTGCTATCCCTATAGCCCTTCTTTCCTTTTTGAAGATTCTCTGTACAAACTTGGAAAGCATCTGTAACCTTTGGCCCTGGGACCCAGCACGAGCAGTTTACTGGAGTCAGGGCAGATGCATATGGGTGCTGAGCAGAGCCCTGTGGAGCCTCGGCCTCTGGCCTCCTTGACCAGCTGCTGCCCTGTCCCAGGGACAGGTGGCCTCCCAGGGAGCACTTCACTCCAATCTCTGAGCCATAAAAAATTAAACTGCAGGGCTATCAAATATTTAATCTGCTTGAATAATGAACACATGCAGATTCTTGTGAATTCTTTGCTTTGATTAAATAAAATTGAAGGATGGGCACTGTCTGCCCGGCACATTAGCTGAAGGCGATGCAAGGTTGTCACTTTGTGCCAGGGATCTGGCCCTGAGTCTGGAAGAACCATTTGGTTCTCATTTCCTCACTCACTGTCTATACTTCAGCTGTGGATAGCCCTCTGGTCTTCATCCTTCTTACCTGTAAAATGGGAATAATAATGATAATACTACCTCACTTACAAGATTAATGTGTGAGATTCATATCCAAAGCCTAGTATCTGGCACCTGGTAGTTTCTAAACAATCATTAATATCATTCATTACTTTACTTCCAAAACAGCATGATTGAACTGAACATTTCCTTGGACTTGGAAAGGCATGATTTTAGAGAAGGGTGAACCTGTGTAGGCTGGTGCAAGGAGTTCCGTGACATTATCAGTTGACCAGTCCATCAACAAATTTATTGCTCATTTATTTATTAATTCAAGGATGGTGGGTCCATTTTTAAGTTAGATGCAGGAAAGATAAGTGACTGGTCGTATTTCTTAAGGAAAATACGCTTTCATTGGAGAAATAACATGTATGTGCTGTGTGTGTGTGTGTGTGTGTGTGTGTATGCACATGTGTGTCTTTTGTTTTTTGTGTTTTTTTTGAGATGGATTCTCACTCTGTCGCCCAGGCTGGAGTGCAGTGGTATGATCTCGGCTCACTGGAACTTCTGCCTCCTGGGTTCAAGCGATTCTCCTGTTTCAGTCTCCCCCAGTAGTTGGGATTACAGGTGCCTGCCACCATGCCTGGCTATTTTTTTTGTATTTTTAGTAGAGACGGAGTTTCACCATGTTGGCCAGGCTGGTCTCAAACTCCTGACCTCAGGTGATCCGGCTGCCTTGGCCTCCCAACATACTGGGATTACAGGTGTGAGCCAGCGCACCTGGCCGCACGTGTGTGTCTTTATGTATTCACCCTATGGGGGAGAGAAAAGGTTCATGAATGTTGAGATTACTATGGGTAGGGTTGTCAGGGAGGGCTTTGCCGGGATGGGGAAATCTGTGCTAGGCAAGCTGTGGATCCAGAGCCTTGGAGGAGCCTGCAGCAGTCCCTGTGGTTTCAAAAGAATTCAGAGAGGGGGAGCCATAGCCTGGTCTCCAAATGCGCAGCACCTTCTGGGCAAGCTTAGACTTAAACTTAAAGGATATCATTGTAAATAATGATTTGCTTATTTCTTGCTCTAGGATAGGGGGACTGTTCCTTTTTTTTCTGGGATGCTTTAATAGGATAGTAAAAGTAAATATGCCCCTGTCTGATGGCCCTTGACTTGGCTGGAAGAAGATCAGCTCTGCTGCAATTTAGGAAGAGATAACAGGGGTCCATCACATGGCTGGTTTAG
The DNA here is from genome assembly GCA_036589455.1 of Ateles fusciceps. NCBI lineage: Eukaryota > Metazoa > Chordata > Mammalia > Primates > Atelidae > Ateles > Ateles fusciceps. Next base: position 11,763,233 of record JAZHEH010001382.1, on the reverse strand, counting down.
ACCAGAGTTTTATGACTGGGATTTGCCTGCCAGAGCCCTGGGTCACTGTGCCAGACTCAACCGCAGGTCGCAATCTGGAACTGGATCCTTGCTGCCAGATGGGAGACGGGCAGGGCCAACCCTATGCTGTCATTGGCCTGTAGCCAGCTCAGGTCTGGTGGCAAGTGAGGGACACATCCTGATGTCTGAGTGCCCTGCAATTTATTGGCTGGTGGCTTAGGGGTGCGGAGGACAAACACCAATGCCACAGCTGACATACACGGGTGTCCTAGTTGGCAGGGTCACGAGTCCTGAGGGAGGCGCCTCCAGCTTCTGTCTTGGTTGCAGGCCAGGTCTGCCCATGAGACTGTTGTCCTCCTTAACCTATTCAATCCAACAATCGATAAGCAGGTATTTTCTGAGATCTGAAGTGTCAAGTATTAAAGACATCACCAGGCTTGGCTCTGTGGGACACACAAGGAATGATAAGGCAGGACCCCCTCCTCCCCCTTGGGAACTAATAATGCAATTGAGGGAAGCAAGAGAGACAGATGCACCTGAAAGGTTAAACAACTTGTCCTAGCCTGAAACACAGGACCCGTGGGAAGCAATTCAGGAAATGTCACCAGGCAGCATCTTCTTAGTGCTGCAAAGATCCGGAGGAATGAATGACCAGCTGGGGCACAGGGGCGAGGGTGTAGGCTTCTGGGGTCCAGTTACAAACTATGGCACCTTGGCCACCTGGGTTTACCTGTGTAAGTCTTGGTTTCCATGTCTCTCAAATGGGCACAGTAAGACCTACCTCAGAGACATTGGGATGATTTAATGGGACAATGTGTATAAAGGACACAGTACATGGCCTGACGAAAGGGAAGAACCTCACTGTGATAGTTAATTTATGTTGCTGGCTGCAGGGGCCAGAGAATCTCTGGGGAGGCTCTGAGGGTAAAGGCTGAACCTAGCCTTGTATTGGCCATCTTTTGGATAAGGTAAGGATGGAACCTTTGTAAAGAGGAAGACTGGACACCTCCTGCCCCCCTCCCACTGTGGTTTGAGTGGATTTTATCCCATATCTGTTGTTTGCCTGGCATCGGATGGCCCCCCCGCACCAGACAGCTAATGCCTGCCTTTTCAGTAGTGTCTCTGTCTCTTTGTTTCATCAGCTTCTTTATGCGAAAGAGATAAATGATCTCTGTCTCTTTCTAAATCCCAACAAGCCTGAATAATATCTGTGGGTATTCTTTTCTGTTTCTTAATACCCTCCCACTGCTTATGAAAATCCTATGGGCACATTGTAAATTATCTGCAAAAAACAGCAGAGTGCAAAGAAGCAGAAATAAACCCTCCCATAATCACAACAGAAGCATCTACTGTTCATGTTGTATTTTCTCCCGAATATATTACTGCGCATTTTTCTTTATAATGCCGAGATACTAGAGTGTGTGCGATTTAGTGTTCTGCTTTTCTTCTTAACGTTATGTTATCAGCATTTCCAAGTGACATTGGGACTCTATAAACATATTTTAAATGACTGTATCTTATATGGATGCTCACTCCTTTTCCTTATATTTGCTCTTAGCTTTTCCTCTTTTTCTTATTATAAATAGCATTGCACTGAAATCCTTCTGCAGAGTTACGTACATTACCTCATTGGTTCATTTATTTAACAAACTTTGAGTATCTGCAGTGTGCAAGACAATGTGCTTTAAGTTCTGAGAGGAAACCATCTGAAATAGCAAAAAGGGACATAAATGAAATACTTCACATGTACAGTTTTGTGATACTGTTTTTTAATAGTAAGTATCCCTGGCTTGGAGTAAGACTGTGGGCAGGTTAATGGTTCTGGGCCTGAATTTCCACATCTCTAGTCACTGGATGGTTTCGAAGCTGCCACTTGTCTCCAGCACTTTGTGGTCCTGACTGCAAATATAAGAATCACCGTAGCATCCATCTATCCTTGTGACTCACTAGGGCTGTTTGTGTTTGGAGCATTCCTGGTGCACAGATGATGTGTTGATGGGCTTGGACACAGTCTGTTCTCTTCCCCTCTCAGTCATGAGCAGTGCGTTCATCTGTTCAGTGCTTCTTTTTAATAAGTAGTTCAGGGGTTGACTGCAGCCCAGCTCTGTTGGGAATTAGCACAGACATAATAGACTTTTATGAAAGTATGAGTGGAGCAACTAAGCCAGTACAGACTTTTTGCCACATCCTGACATGCTAAGAGAGAGGTCCCTTTTAATACTCAAGCAGAGTGAATCTTAGAAAAACGGAAGAATTCATACAGCATAAAGCTCATAATAAACTCAGAGAACACATTGTCCTGAGAAATGATAAAAGACGAAGGCAGAATAGACTTCAACAAAATGGCATAGAATTAAAGGCCAGAGGGTATCATGTAGTACCTGCAGGGTATTTGAACTTGGTGATTTTGTGTGGCAGTGCCAGGGATCCTCAGACCGTAATGACACCCAACTTTGTGAGGCATTGTTCTCAGTTTATAAATAACACGAGACCACCTAGCACATTTAACCAGGGTCTGAAGGACCAGCTAATTTCCTAAAAATAGCAGTTTCTTGCTGGGGATATGTTTTAGGCTTTGCTGGCACAAATAAAACAATTCATACAGAAGGAATAGTGTTCCGGGCATTGGCCAATACTCAGCTCACCTTTGAATGAGCAGAGGACACAGCTCTAAAGAAAGGTGTACACCAAGGAGAGTGGTTGAGTGGGCATCAGTTACGTACGTTACCTCATTGGTTCACTTATTTAACAAACTTTGAGTATCTGCAATGTGCAGTGCAATGTGCTTTTAGTTCTGAGAGGAAACCATCTGAAATCGCAAAAAGGGACATAAATGAAATACTTCACATGTGCAATTTTGTGATGCTCTTTTTTTATAGTAAGTATCCCTCCTCCAAAGTGCCACTCCCCCCACTCCTTACTCATGACAGACATCTATAATCTATCAGGACGTTCTTTCTGGCCAAGCCAAGATACAACCTCAGGATCCCTTTAACACAGTGCTCCAGGCAGCCACTACCAAACAGATGGGGTTCATTTGCTCCCAGAATAAAACCTTCTTGTCATCCCTAGACATAGATGCAGTATGAGAAAATGTTGCCATCTAGAAGCTTCCTTGGTAAGCACAGACATATGCTGGCCTGGTAAATTGCCTTTCTTTACCCTGGAGATCTTTGTCCAAGAAACTAGGTACCATCTTGAATCAGACTGGTGAGTGTGGGAAAACAGAATTCTTACTCCTATCAGCCACCAGAATCTTCAGTGGTTCGTGTTATGATAAGGAGTTACACTGCAGACATTTCCCAGAGGGTCTGTTCCTGTGTTTTATCACGTTTTCCATGGCAACCCCTGCGGGATCCATGAGGTTGGTATTATCTCCGTGGCACAGATGATGGAGGCCCAAGGAAGATAAACAGGCTGCAGGAGGCAAATCTTGCAGCAAAGAGCTTTTCCTGGAATCCAGGTGTCCTGCCTCCAGATGCCAGTTGTCTTGCTGGTTTTCGGTTTTGTTTTTCTAAAAATGTTTTCACCTGTCAGGTATGTGCTACTGTGAATTCTGGGAGAGTAGGGTCATGTCTTATTTACTTTGGTGTCTTTAACTGCTTTTCCTCTCCAATCTCAAGTGCTGTGACTAACACACGGGAAGTACTCAAGAAAATATTTATGGCGTATTAGTCAGTAGAAGGTCCATTCATTCATTCATTCATTTAAGGAAGAAACAAAGAGATGCCCCCACGTCTTTTGCATGATGGCCTTTCCCAGTCTGCACTGGGACTGTGCCCTGAGCTTTCCTCATAAAAGCAGGGCTCTGGCTGTGAGGCTGCCGTGGGCACATGCACCTGAGCAGCAGACGATGACATTATCAGTCTGCTGGAGACATTTTCTTCCTCATAAAAAGGCTAGTCATTAAATCCTTATTTGCCGCTTATGACAGCAGTAGCCAAAAGCCTCTGACCAGCTCAGGACCTGGGGTTAGAGCTTCATGGACCCTGAAGAGAGGGATCCCTGTGCTGAGCCTTCCAGGACAGAAGGGAGGAGGGCTTAGGGAGCCAGAAGCCCCCATGCTGGGCTTGCAAAGGGCAGAGCAGCAGGAGAGAGGCTGGCACGGGAGGGAGGGGGGCTCACAGGAGTGGGAGGTGGATTTGATTTAGGGCCATCAGGAGGGGGTGGGAGGCCAAATAGCTCAGCTCCCTAATCGCTTTCTGGGGCCATCTTTGTTTTCTGATTTATAATGTGTCCCCTTTGGGGATGGCCTTTTGACATGTGCTAATTATAAGTTGTCCTTTGGTGCATTCCGCGAGTTCTAATAATTAGAATTTCTAATTCCAGTCCTCTGAGCTGCTCCCAGCAGCCTTATCCTGTGGGGAGGAGCTTGACTCATTTGCTCTCCTGCTCAAAGTCACTGCAGGAGGCCAGCAGCATGAGGCCCTGGAGGAAGGATCCAGGTTTGGGGGTGGGTGGAACTTCTTTCTGCAATCCAATATGGATGTCCCAGAAGACCTTTCTCTTTGTGGTTGTGGTTTGTGCTGAAGAGGAAGATTTTGAAGTCAAATCGACAGGGCACCGTGATCTTTGGAAAAGAAGCCTGGACTCTGATTTTAGTCTAGCTAGAGCCTCAGTGTGAGACCCTGAACAAGGAGCTCTTTAGACCTCAGTTTCCTTGGCGTAAATCCAAAGGAATCAAATCTGTGATTGCCAAGGTCCCTTCCACTTCTGAAATTGTCTGAATCTGTGAAATGTACTTATGGTGTGTGTTCTGGGTCGAAGTCCTCAGGTCATGTTTTGACCCTGCCTGTACAAGCTACAGGACTTTATTTGCAGGCAATGTGATAACAACATATTAAGTGACTTTGTTAAAGGTCACAGTAAGAACCCAAGCCTTGTGCTTTTTTCGGCACTGCCATATTTTCTTCCTTAATCTCCCCCTCGCCTTGGTTTCTTCATCTGTAAAATGGGAATATAATACCTGGGAGACCGCATTGGTGAAAATTCTATGTAAAATGCAAACCTCTAAATATCCATGAAGATGTTAATTTCACATCTATCCTTGGGAGAGGCAAGCTACAGTTTCTTCCCTGCCTCCTTCAGCACAAAACCACAATTCTAGAGTTTCTTTAGATTGTGTAGTAATGTGGTGCTTAGGTTTGTGGTAGGAAGACAGACACTCCAACTCCAACTCTGAAGACTCACCCTGCCTTGCCCAGGGAGTTGCCCCTTGGGGGAATGTGTTAGATGTAGATGTCAGTCCTGAGGAGCCACTGGGTACCCACTCATCCTTCTTGTCCTCTTTCATAATGGTGAGCATGCTTGGCATAGTGTAGGCTGTTTCACTGGTACATAACACATGCACTCCTATTATCTCATTTACAGATGCCCAGGGACAGGGAGAAGACCTGGCACTTAGCAAGTAGAGTAGTTGGGACAGGAACGAAAGCTCCTAGCTCCAAGAAAGAGTCAAGCAGCCTCCTGACATCACCCACACCTCTGTGTGCCTCTCCTGCGGTCATCCCACTCTGTCCTCCAAAGTGTCTCCCTTCTGGACTCATGCTCCGAGGCTACCCCTTGCTACCCAGGGGCAAAAATGTTAGTCCTGGAAGGCTCCTTAAAGATCACTTGGGCCAGGTGTTTCCGTTAGCTGATGATAGGGTGGGGGGCAACATGATGGAGTAGTTCCCAAGACTGAGCAGCTTGCTAAGGTAGCCTGGGCTGAACCCAGCAGCTCTCCTGGCCAGGCCAATGTCCTTTCTCTGACACCCTATTGCTCTTTTTTCCTTACGTTCTCTCAGGGAGTCATCTACAGTGACAGAGAAGTCCAAGGCTCTGTTTGTTTGGCTGTCCAGTCTTTAGGAGAGAGAGAGAAAGAGAATGTGGAACCTCCAGACAGGACACACACTACCGCGCCCTGTGTGAGTGTGCTCAGGTGCTGTAACAAAGGATCACTGCCGGGGTGGCTCACACAGCAGACAGCTACCTTCTCACCCGCTAGAGGCTGTAAGTCCAAGGTCAAGGTGCCAGCGGGATGGTTTCCTTCCGAGGCCTCTCTTCTTGGCTTGTAGATGGCTCCTTGTTTTCCCTGTATCTCCACACGGTCTTTCTCTGTGCATGTCTGTGTCCTAATTTCCTTTTCTTTTTTCTTTCTTTCTTTCTTTTTTTTTTTTTTTTTTTTTTGAGACGGAGTCTCTCTCTGTTGCCCAGGCTGGAGTGCAGTGGCGCGATCTTGGCTCACTGCAACCTTTGCCTCCCGGGTTCAAGTGATTCTCCTGTCTCAGCCTCCCGAGTAGCTGGGACTACAGGTGTGAGCCACCATGCCCAGCTAATTTTTTGTATTTTTAGTAGAAATGGGGTTTGACCATGTTAGCCAGGATGGCCTGGATCTCCTGACCTCATGATCCACCTGCCTTGGCCTCCCAAAGTGCTGGGATTACAGGCATGTGCCACCGCGCCTGGCCCCCTAATCTGTTCTCATAAGGACATCAGTCCTGTTGGATTAAGGTCCACCCTAGTGATCTCATTTAATCATAATCGCCTCTTCAAAGACTCTGTCTCCAAACACAATCATATTCTAAGGTTCTGGGGATTAGGACCTGAACATGTGGATTTGCGGGGAACACAATTCAGTCTGTAGTAACACTCCTTCTCACCTTATGCCACGTGTGATTTACATGTTTTTGCTGTTTGTCTGGCTCTTGTAGACATTTGCGTTTTCACCCCTATCTTCCTGTTGGAAGTCCTAGTGAATGTTTAAGGAAGAATGTAGGCCCCAGAGTGAAAGGAATGTCTCAGGGACATTAGAGAGAGGGGAAGCAGAGAAACTGCTTATGCCCACCCACCCTTCATCCTCGTGACTGCTCCAAGGACTGGCCCTGGGTGAGGCTGAGGAGGAGCACACCTGTTCAGAATGTGTGGGGGAGCTAGCTGGCAGTCCTTCTAGGGAGTGTGGCTGATTAAAATAATTATATTAGCTGGCCCTCAAAGAGACATATTTATAGCCATGGTGACACGTTACTAAGGATCTAATTTGGATCAGGACTCTGGAAATCTTATTTTTAGGCCCAGAAGAGAGCCCTGCAGGCAGATGACCAGGAGGTCTCGGATGGCTGTGTGTTCACTCTGTTGAGTCAGGGATTCTCAAGGTGGGAGGCAATTGGAAAGGTTGTGCCTGCCCACCCTTCCCCTGATATCTCCCACCCTGCTCCAGTGTCCCACTGAGGGACAATCCACCTCTTCTTAAATGCCACCTGTGTCAGGGAGCCCGTTTCCCTCCACGGAGGTCCCTCCTATCCTGCGAAAGTCAGGTTCTACTGAAAAGCAAGAGAGAAGCTTTCTCTCTAAATCTTTTGTCTGCTGGTTCTGGTCTCCCCTTGGGGATGGACAGAATACATCTGACCACCGGCCCTCACTCTTCAGGCCTTTGTAGACAGGGCTAAAGCTCTTCTTGGCCTCCACTGCTCCAGGCTGAGGCCCCCAGTTAATCAGCCCCCCCTCAAGAGGTATTTTCAAGAGCTTCACCGCCCCATTTCTTGGGGGATGTGAGTGTTCAGTTCTGCAGTCCAGCAGCTCCTCCAATGCCTGCCTCCTGGGGATAGCTGTAATTCTGGGTTGAGATGAAAGTTGGCCAGTTGAAGTCAACTGGCCTTTGGTTGAGGGCCTATGGTGAAAACTGCCTTCATCTAAAAAGAACTCAGTCAGCAGGCACCTGCACTTTGGAATTGGGGAGGAGAAAGATGGAGGCTGGGTACTGACACAGGGGTTTTCCTCATGTGAAAGGTAGCATGAAGGGGACACGGGACAGGCCATGAAGGGACCCAGGGCAGGCCACAGCTGTGGAGGGTTAGGGTACAGCACTCTGTGGGAAATGGGCATTTGGGTTTTGGTTTGCCAACCTCACCCTGCCCAGCCCCAGTACGAGCACACCTTGAATGTCAGATGGCAGAGAGTAAGTGTCTTCACGCCTCCAATCCCTGGGTTCCACCTGCCTCCGTTGTTGTTTGAAGGATGGAACGGACTGATGCCTATGAATAAACACAAGCCCCAGCACTCTCCACAGATATCACAGACAAAAGATTAAAAGCTGCTTCTGCACGTACAGATATTTATATTTTAGTGCCAAACAACAGCAGAATAAAAAGAAGTAATTTTTAGATGTGGGAAAATCAGACTCTAGAAGATGCTTTATAGGAGCTATCATGGTTGGATGGAGCTAATTGTCCAAATGTCTTTTTTCCGCTGCTTCCTTTTAAAATTCTCTCTCTTTTTAAAATTAAAGGCAAGGAAATAAACAGTATGCGTGTATGGTGTGTGTATGTGTGATGTGTGTTTACTATGTATGCTCTGTGTGTGTGTGACATGTGTGTGGTGTGTGTGTGACATTGCGTGGTGTGTGTGTGACATGCAGAGTGTGCCTAGGTGTGCTATGTGTGGTGTGTATATGTGTCTGTGTATATGTGATGTATGTATGTGTATATGTAGTATATGTGTGTGTGTGGTGTGTATGTGTGTAGCATATATATATGAGTGATATGGGGCCCTATTACTAATAATTATTACATTTTGATTTCCACAACTCAATGTCTATACAGAAAAATACAGGGTGCGGTATGTGGTGTGTTTGTGCAGAGTGCGTGGTGTGTGGGCATGTATGTGCTATGTGGGTATGGCATGTATGTGTACGGTATAGTGCATGTGTGTATGTGGCACATATATGTGTGTGTCATGTGTGTGGCATGTGTGTGGTGTATGTGTGGTGTGTAGTGTGGTGTCTATATGGTATATGTGTGTATATATGGTGTGTGTGTAGTGTGTGTATACCATGTGCATGTGTGTGTAGTGTAGATATATGTGATGTTTGTACGATGTGTACGTGTGTGTATTGTATAATGTGTATATAGTATGTGTGTGCTGCATGTATATTTGTTGGCTGTCTGTATATGTGTGGTATGTATGTGGATGGTGTGTGTATAGTTTGTGATGTGTGTTGTGTGTATATGTGTGATATGTGCCTATAATGTATCTGTATGTGTGTGTAGTGTGTGTGGTGTGTGGTTTGTGTGTGTAGGGTGTGATGTGTATATGTGTTGGGATGTGTATTATGTATGTATATGTATAGTGTGTGTAGCGTGTGGTGTGTGGTGTGGGATGTGTGTAGTGTGTGTTGTGTGTATGTGTATGGTGTGTGGTGTATGGTGTGAAGAATGTGTGGCATGTATTGCTTTACATGTGTGTTGTGTATGTTGTATGTGATGTGTGTAGTGCATTGTGTTGGTGCGTTGTGTGTGTTATTGCATGTGTGTGTTGTGTGTAGTGTGAGTTGTGTGTGTTGTATGTATTGCTATGTGTGTTATGTTGCATGTTGTTTGTGGTGTGTGTAGTGTGAGTTGTGTTATGTGTGTGGTGTGTAGTGTGTGTTGTGTCACGTGTGTTGTGTATTGTGTGTTGTGTGTAGTGTGAGTTGTGTTACATGCATGGTGTGTGTGTTGTGTGATGTGTAGTGTGTGTTGTTACATGTGTGTTGTGCTATTGCATGTTGTGTGTGGGGCATTTGTCATGTGAGTTGTGTAGTATGTGTTACATGTGTGGTGTGTATTGTGTGTTGTGTAATGTGAGTTGTGTCGTGTGTGGTGTGTAGTGTGTGTCTTACACGTGTATTTTGTTCTTGCATGTGTGTGGGGTGTGTGTGTAGTGTGAGTTGTGTAGTGTATGTTGTGTTACATGTGTGGTGTATATTGTGTGGTGTGTGTGGTGTATGTGTACTGTGAATTGTATATGTGTGTGTTTTGTGTAGTGTGTTGTGTGTTGTGTAGTGTGAGTTGTGTTATGTGTATGGTGTGTGTTGTGTTACACGTGTGGTGTGTTACTGCATATTGTGTGTGTAGTGTGAGTTGTGTTACATGTGTGGTGTGTATTGTGTGTTGTGTGTGGTGTATGTGTAGTGTGAGTTGTGTTCTGTGTGTGATGTGTATTGTGTGTAGTGTGAGTTGTGTTATGTTTAGTGTGTGTTGTGTTACATGTGTGGTGTGTATTGTGTGTTGTGTGTGGTGTATGTGTAGTGTGAGTTGTGTTCTGTGTGTGGTGTGTATTGTGTGTAGTGTGAGTTGTGTTATATGTGGTGTGTGTTGTGTATTGTGTGTGTGTAGTGTGAGTTTTATCTGTGTGGTGTGTAGTGTGAGTTGTGTTACATGTGTGGTGTGTGGTGTGTGATGTGTGTGTTACATGTGTGTTGTGTTATTGCATGTTGTGTGGGTCATGTGTAGTGTGAGTTGTGTAGTATGTGTTACATGTGTGGTGTGTATTGTGTGTTGTGTGTATAATGTGAGTTGTTTGTGTGTGGTGTGTAGTGTGTGTTGTCTTACATGTGTATTGTGTTCCTGCATGTTGTGTGTGGGGTGTGTGTGTAGTGTGAGGTGTCGTGTAGTGTATGTTGTGTTACATGTGTGGTGTATATTGTGTGTTGTGTGTGGTGTGTGTGCAGTGTGAATTGTATGAGTTATGTGTGTGTTGTCTTACATGTGTGTTGTGTGTGTAGTATGAGTTGTGTTATGTGTATGGTGTGTGTTGTGTTACATGTGTGGTGTGTTATTGCATATTATGTGTGTAGTGTGAGTTGTGTTATGTGTAGTGTGTGTTGTGTTACATGTGTGTATTGTGTGTGGTGTATGTGTAGTGTGAGTTGTGTTCTGTGTGGTGTGTATTGTGTGTAGTGAGTTGTGTTGTGTGTGGTGTGTAGTGTGTATTGTGTTACGTGTGTTGTGTTATTGCATGTTGTGTGTGTGGTGTGTATATTGAGTTTTGTTATGTGTGTGGTGTGTAGTGTGTGTTGTGTGTAGTATGAGTTGTATTATGTGTGTGTTGTGGTATGTGTAGTGTCTTGTTACGTGTGTGGCGTGGTGTGTAGGTGTGTTGTGTTATTGCATGTTGTGTGTGGGGCGTGTGTGTAGTGTGAGTTGCGTTAATGTATGTGATGTGCAATGTGTAGTGTCAGTTGTGTGTCACGTGTGGTGTGTGTTGTGTCCGTATGGTGTGTGTGTAGTATGAGTTGTGTTATATGCATGGTGTGCGGTGTGTAGTGTGAGTTGTGTTACATGTGTGTTGTGTGGTATGTGTGTGGTGTGTGTCTTGGCAGCCATTGGATGAGCCTGGCTGCCTCTCTGAGGGCAGGAGGCCCTCTTGCCTGCCCCACTCCCCACCCCAGTTTCCTCCTCACCACCTCAGCTGTCACAGTTGTGCTTGACTTAGCTCAAGGAACAAAGCAAGAGAATCTAAGTTTTTGGACAAAACAGATGCCTAGAAATTGTGCTTCTTGAGAAGTAGTTTTTGGTGGCTCTTGTAGAGAAGCCCTGGTTGCTTGAAGTGAGATGAGAGTTTCCCAAGTTAGACCCCAGTAAGATGGCAGATCCTGCGCACAGGCTTTAAAAATGATTAAATTACTCGTTCAGTATGATCAGGATTATGGTCAAGTGCCTTCTTTCTGCTCTTCTGCCTGACTTGCAGCTAAAAATAAAATTCAGGAATTAGATTCTTCTTTTTCTTCTCCACTGAAGAGCGCCCTCTGTGACAGCTGGCACTTGTTAGGAGGAGATTCCCTGCCCAGAGCCGTCATGTGGGGGACAGGCTCTTCCGGCAGTGCTGGGTGTTCCGGGTAGGTGCTGGGCCTTTGGTTTACATTTATGGGGTGAAGCTCTTCTGCCACCCTGCCCTTCCTCCATCTGAGGCCACCCCAAGTCTTCCCTTTGCAGCACACACTGAGCAGCTTCGGTGACACGATTCCGGGCATCACCTCCTCAGTGTGCTGAGTCTCCATTGCATCTGCTGCACTGTTTCAGCAGCCCATAATCATTTATGGGGTAAATTAATACAGTACATGTCTCAGGCCCTCTCCAGGATTGGCACAGGGAACTGAGAATTCCACCTGTTTCCCTTTCCTGGATCCCTGCAGTTGGTGACCAGTGGAGAAGGTGGCCCTGGGGTTTCTTCCTCAGCTCCAAATTCCTACATCCCTCCAAAAGAATCTCAGAGAGCAAAGGGAGCCAGAAGCTTCTGACCCTGGCCTCTTTCTCACCACGGCTGACAGAAGGAGCAGAATCTTGGCAGCACGGTTAGGTCTTCATCTGCTATTAGCTGATTAAAAAGTTAAAAAAAAATCTGTATCCCTGGGTAGCCTAGCCTTTTCCTTGCTGCATTTGAAGAGTGACTGAGGATCTATCAGCAGCTTCCCGGCCGCTGTGGTGCTGTTTCTGGCCTCAAACCCATTGTGAATTGCTATCTTTCCCCTCAGCCATCAGCCGGAAGATCCATTAACAAATTAAAATTCCCTCTATAGTCAGAATGGCTTTGCTTTCTGGGTTCTAAATGACCTTGATTTTAATTACCATGGCCATACAGGTTTGGATTAAGACACCATCGCTGAATCCCTGGCTCCTTGCTAAAGCAGCAAAGAGCTGGGCTTTTCAGTTTGGCCATGCTTCTGGGCTCGCTGCTGATATCTGGGAAGGCCTTATTGGTTTCTAAAGGTCTTTGTGCCACTCCCAGTTTCTCAGTCAGCTGCTAGTGAGTTCACACACCTCTGAGAACTTTTCTAGGACCCCCAGTAAGCGTGTTCTAGGCCTCAAGGAGTCCCCTTTGGCAACTGTTATATTCAGGGACCCTTCTCAAGACAAATTTCTTGAGAAGACCCAGTTCTGACGCTGCCCTCAAAACGCTGTGTTTTCCTTAGGTGGCCAGGGAACCTGTGCAGAGCTGTGTCAGCTCTTCACCTCATCTCAAAGGAGGGTGTCTTGACCAGAAATCCTCCTTCTCCAATAAACTGAAAGAGGGGCTTCCAGTTTCTGTAATTTGGGGACTTGGATAGCCTATGGATCTTCCATGATTTTCTTTCTTTCTTTCTTTTTTTTTTTTTTGATGTGGAGTTTGCTCTTGCTTAGGCTGGAGTGAAGCGGCATGATCTCGGCTTGCTGCAACCTCTGCCTCCTAGGTTCAAGCAATTCTCCTACCTCAGCCTCCCAAGCAGCTGAGATTATAGGCACTCGCCACCACGCCCGGCTAATTTTTGTTTTTTTTTAGTAGAGATGGGGGTTTCACCACGTTGGCCAGGCTGGTCTCAAACCCCTGACCTCAGGTGATCCATCCACCTTGGACTCCCAAAGTTCTGAGATTACAGGCGTGAGCCACCACGCCCAGCCTGCCTGTGGATCTTTAACTGCATCCTAAGTTGCCTAGTACTGATAAACCAAGGGAAGGCAGAGTTCCTGTTTGGGCCTGTGAAGGCATTGGGTAGAAAGAACACAGGATGGGCAGGCAGGTCCTACAGCAGTCAGCAAAGTACATAACTAGAGCAAAAGAAACTTTGTGCAAGTGCAGATTTGGGACTCAAACCATTCGACCTTAAGGGACTTGGGGTGAAGGGGTAGGGGAGGATGGTGGGGACTGTGAAGTGTGTGGCTTGCCTGCAGAATGTACTGTTCTCTGCTTTCTTATAAGCCTCTTTTCTCACACAGAAGAGTAAGATAAACCAGCATGCGGAGACCAGGTTGGGTTAAGACTCTGTACTGATGATAAGTATTGCAGGAAACATTTGCTGGGCACCTACTGAGTGCTGGGAACTGGATACTCAACACATCTCTGTGAGGAAGGGACTGTTGTTTCCATTTTCTTGATGAGGAAAGGGAGGCACTGTATTAGTTTGCTAGGCCTGCTGTGACAAAGTGTCACAGGCCAGGTGGCTTACACAACAGAAATTAATTTTCTTACAGTTCTAGAGGCCAGAGGTCTGAGATCAAGGTTGGCTCCTTCTCTGGGCTGTGAAGGAAGGGTTGGTTCCAGGCCTCTCTCATTGGCTTGTGGAAGACTGCCTTCTTCTCCCTGTGTATACATCATCTCCCTTCTGTGTATGTCTGTGTCTTAGTTTCCCCTTCTTCTAAGGACACCAGTCATATTGCATTAGCGTGCACCCTATTGACCTCATTTTAACTTTGTCACATCTTTAAATATCCTGTCTCTGAATACATCCCATTCTGAGGTATTGGGTGTTAGGACTTCAATGTGAATTTTGGGTGGGGAACATAAATCAGCCTGTAATAGGCACAGAGAGGTTAAGTAACTTGTTTGTAGACACACAGCGATAGACGATGGCAGGCATTCTGACTCCAGAATCCCCTGGTTCTGACAGTATAGGGGAAAAGAGAAGACACGTCAAAGCAGGATTATGCAAATGGCGATCTGTTTAAAAATGTTTGCATGAGTTAAATAAATGAGTGCTTTTAAAAATAAAAACAATGAGACCGGCACAGTGGCTCACACCTGTAATCCCAGCACTTTAGGAGGCTGAGGTGGGTGGATCACCTGAGGTCAGGAGTTCTGTAATTTGGGGACGTGTATGGCCTGTGGATATTTAACTGCATCCTAAGTTGTCTAATACTGATAAACCAAGGAGAAACCTGGCCAGCGTGGTGAAACCCTGTATCTACCGAAAATACAAAAATTAGCTGGGCGTGGTTATACACATCTGTAGTCCCAGTTGCTTGGGAGGCCGAGGCATGAGAATTGCTGGAACCCAGGAGGCGGAGTCTTGCAGTGAGCTGAGATTGCAGCACTGAACTCTAGCCTGGGCGACCGATTTGAGACTCTGTCTCAAAAATAAAAATAAAAGCAATTAAACAATATGATTGTACTATTCAAATGATAATACTTTAATTTGTAAACTTAATATTATTCCCTAGTGTACTCTCAGAATGAGACTGGTAACAGGATAAAAGTTTAATCCGATGGTCAATGCTGTATTTTTTCCTTCCATGAACACATCTCCAGGACTGTGTACATAGCCTCATCAGGAATAGCTTCAAGGTCAAAATTCCTGGTCCCTGTGAATGTAGAACTCGGTGAGTGGCCAAGTGGCCCTGCTGTGTCTCCCTGCCCTTATGGGGCTGCCTTCCTGAAACTTCTGGACTCCCCCACTCTGTACTCTGTGACCACTGTCCTCTCCCAAGTCTGGAAACCTGGAAACTAGCCTTCACCTCGAGCTGGCTTTCCCTATGGGCAAACGCAGGCGCTGGAGGAAAAGGAGGCCTTTTTAGGCTCTGGTGGCTCTGTGTGTCCACGCAGCTCTGATGCTGTGACATCGAGTTCTGCCACTGGATTCTATGACTGAGGATGAAGTCCAACTAAATTGTCATGTCTGGAACCCTGTGGGTCGCACTGGCATCCTGGAGTCCCTTGGGATCTTCTATTCGCTCAGCATTACATCGGCTGAGCAGTGCTCAGCCAACATTAGTGCACATGATGGCTTTGGAGACGGACTTTCCATCATCAAAAAATGCAGCCAACAGAGAGGCTGATTAAAGTGTAGTTATTTGGCGTGAAGCCTGTCCTGCCAACAGTGCGGCAATACAGCGGTGAAAAAGATGAAAACTGACACACTCACTGAGTCTCAGCCTCTTAGAAGCAGCTGCAATTTAAGAGTTTTTAAAAAAACAGGTGAATATATAAGGCCAACAACTGGGAGAGATGATGGGACATGTCAGATGGAGGTGGCAGTGGCTTTACAACATGCCCGCCCTTCCCTAGAAGTCACCTCAAAATCACGGGATAGGCTCTGTGTTCCTCTAGCTGGATTTTTCCTAGCACAGGGTTCTAACTTTCTTTTTTCTTTTCTCTACTTTTTCTTTTTTCCTTCTCCTCTTCCTTTTTCTCTCCTTCCCTTGTTTCTTCTTTCAGGTCCTGAAAGGTTTCTTCTCCTTTTCTTCCCTCCTTCCCTTGTTTCTTTCTTTCAGGTCCTGTCTATGTGACTGCAGCTTCACTTTCTCTAGGACTTCAACTGGAAGGTGATAACCTGCCTCCCTCATGGGCATCAGCATCCCACGTGACAGAACAGGCAAGCCCTCAGTTCTGTGAACGGGCATCACAGCAGACAGAAATGTCCTACAGGGGAGACTTGTTTGCTCATATTCTCCCCTCCTTACCTTTCTGGCCCCTTACCATCTCACTAGACCTAGATTCAACCTGTCTCTTGCATCACTCTTTCCGTGACTGTTGAAACCTTCAGTCTTTGATTATAAAATGCAGTGGATTTGTTTCTTGTAGTTGATCACAATTTAACACATACATAATATGTAGTATTTGTTTGTGTACTTGATTGACCTTTGTCTCTCACTAGAGTATAAGCTCTTTGAGGACAGGAATGCTATCTGCCTATTTCACTGTTGCACTCCAGAGCTCATGCAGTAGGTTCTCAACACATGTTTGTTGAAAGCATGAGTAAGCATCATTTGGGCTCTCTAACTACCCTCTGAGATAGATGGGTGGCTGTGTCAGTCGGGCTTTGGATATGAAGAAGCAGCTAGCCAGCAGACGACGCAGACCTGGGCTTTCTTAGTACAGTGTGTTCGGCTCAAGAGGACCACAGTGATATCGGTCATTCCCCTGCCCACGGGGGAGCTTGCTATCTAGTTAGGGAGACCAGGCAAAGTGGGGGAAGACTGGGTGTGGGGAGTCCATGCTAGGCACTGAGGATCGAGGAGTGAGGACAGCCAGGCTTCAGAGGGGCAGAGAGGTTTGGGCCAGGGAGAGGTGGGTGCAGCCCTGGACCTCATGGTCTGTCCTTGCCTCAGTTCCTGATGCTCCTGCCAAGGGTGTGCCCTTACTGGACGTCCTACCTCCTGCCCGCTGAGCTCCTGCCAGGAACACTTTCTTGGGATGGTCCCATTTTCTGCCAGGGTGGATTTGGGTCTGTTCTTTCCCTCTTAGCATCCCATGTGCATCTCCGTAGACTGAGGCAGGCTGTGGACTGCCCAGCCCCGGGAGGCGTCACACATCTAGACCACCATATGGGGAGTGCCTCCTGGAGCAGCCTTGGGCTGAAGGATGGAATTGGGAATCTGGCTTGGACTGGTTCACCCTCTTAATGTAATGTATGAAGAGAGACTATTCCTAGGGGAGAGGCTACCACTGGACCAGTTTTCTGGCCTATGTTGGAGGGAGCCCACATTCATTAGATGCCTGCTGTTTGCCAGGTGCCAATCAGGTGCTTTGTATATGTTACCTTATTGAATCCTCTCAATAGCCCTCTGATGCTGGCATTGCTTTTATCCCCCATTTTGCAGATGAGAAAGCTGAGGTACAGTATGTTTAAATGGCTCACCCAAGGCAGACAGAGCTAGTGAGTGGCTGTTCTAACACTAGAATCAAACTCAGGCTGTTCTAACTCCGAAACTCTGAATATTTCTGTAATACCAGAATGCCTTTCAAGACCTAGGAAAGGCCAAGCAGCCCCAGGAGGTGCCATCCTGGAGCCAGATGGGAGGGCCCAGCAAGGTTGCCTTACCATTTGCATTAAAATGCCCTCCATAGCTGTAGACTGACGGGTGCCCCTGGGTCTGCAGGTACCAGCTTTGCACTTAGCTGAATCTCCTACTCTAAGGGTCCTTCCCGAAGCCCAGGGAAGGCAATGCAGTTTGCTGTCAGCTGCCTTGGAAACCAGCTGTGGGCAGGGATCCTGGCTTATGCAGAGTCCTCGCCGCCAAGCTCAGCATCGTCAGAGACTGTGTGTTTTGTCTCTGGGTGGAGGCCGAGAGGGACTCAGGCCTGGCCATCTCAGAACTTAATATCCGAATTACTTAATATTTGAGTGTGTGTGTGTTTTATTTTATTTTGGGATGTGTTTAAGTCTCTGATCAGTTTTAGAATTTTTGCTGTTCCTTTGTTACCTACCCAAGCTGATTTACACACAGCCATCGTCCTGTGCAGGAGGTAGGTAATTGGCCACTTCAGCCCTGGGCTGATGGAAGAAAGCGATGCATTTGATGAAACAAGTTAAACAATAATTTAGAAACTTTCTGTCTAAACCCTTATGATATCATTTCCTCCCATGGAAGATTTATCCTCTTAACTCTGTCCAACTCAGGCAATAGTCAGAATGTCTTTTCCCTTCCTGTCCTTGTACCAGTCTGGGTCAGCTGTCAAGGATGTAGGCACCCCCAAGGTACTTAAAAGAGTTTGTCTTAGAAGGCCGGGAGCCTGGCTTCCCATCCTGGCCCTGGCTTTCACTGGCTGTGTGACTCTGACCCACTCACTTAACCTCTCTGAGCCCCGGAAGCCTCGTTTCTCAAATGCAGTAGTGATATTGAATTGCTCAGAGGCAACGGGTAACACCAGACTGGGGATTTCTAGATGAAATGCTCTGGCTTACTTAGCATGACTCAGATCCGCTGCTTCCCCCATTAGGAAGAGGCTGCTTCTTTAGAGTCTTTTTTTTTTTTTTTTTTTTTAATGGAGAGATATCAAGGCTTAAAATGACATTAAGAAGACTTCTTCCTCACTGCAATGTGTCCTTAAAGGATCATCTCCCCATCTGCCTTTCTGTGTACTAATGACTCCAAGAAAGGAGAAGGGGGCAGCCTGGTAGAAAATGGAACCATTTATTTGTAAAGGTCCTCCCACCCTTCTGAGGGCTGCAGATGAAGTGTCTGACTTGAGCCTCCCAGAACCCAAGAGAAAGAAACAAGCCTCACTCATCCCATAGCCCAGATGAAGAAATTGTAGCACCCAGAGAGGTCAAGCAAGTCTCACAAAACCACACAGCAATTTGATGGCAATGGCTGGACAAGAACTCAGGGATTTTGACTCCTGATCTCATGCTTCTCAAACTGTAGTGTGTATAGGAAATCTGAGGATCTTGTGGCAGTGCAGATTCAAGTGGTCTGGGGTGGGGTCTGAGATTCTGTTTTACTGATGAGAGCTCTGGTGATGCAGATGCTGCTGGTCTTGGGAGCTTACTTGGAATAGCAAGGGGCTCCATGAAGCTGGGAGGCTGGGGTCTTTGCAGCCCAATCTAGGAGGGAGTAACCCTTCCCGCTCTTGTCACTTGTCCCACTTCCTGTTACTAATTTGCATGTTGCCTCCTTTCTTTCCCTCATGCTCCTAAGGCCCGGGCGCTCCCTTCTCCGCTACACCTTACACTTCCCCAGCCCATTTTCTCTGTTTTGGTCTTGCGCAGCCTTTAAGTAAACAGCACTTCTTAGCTGGGTTCCATGAGGCCTCCTGGCTCAGGAGGCTGCTGCTCTGGGCTCACAGTCCCTGTTCCATGGAGGTTCGAGTGCCTGAATTAACTCCCTCCTGGAGCAGTAAACCACCCTGAGTGCTAACCTAGTTTGTATTTTTAGCGTGTGCTCCATCAATTACTTAACTTACAGAGTGGCTCTTCTCTGCTCATTGGGGAGGTGCCGCCAAAGAATATTCTTCCTCAGGCTTCTGTGAGTTGCCCCTCTCCTTGGTCCCACCTCCTGTGAGGTCAGAGTCCTTTCTCCTTGATGCTGTATCCTTGGTATTTAGGATTCAGAGGTTATTCACCCTGTTTTATAGAAGCAGAGGAAGCACTTAGGTCCAGATGGGGTGACGGGACAGTATAGTTTGATGGTGCCAAGAAGCAGGGAACTCTCACTGAGCCAGTTTTGCAAGATAGTGTCATGACGGGAAGCAGTTGGGGGCCATGCCTGTGTCACAGTGAGCTCTGGCTGTGGTTTTTACTTATAAAGTCCAGCCCAAAAACCTACATGCTGGGAGAATGGAACCAGGACCACTTTAGACAGTGGTTTCTTCCACTCTCTCCCCACCCCAGAAGGATCTTCAGCTATCCCCCAGATAAGTCAAGACTTGGTTTGAGTTTCATCGGGGTTTCTCCCACCTCTGGCAGAGGCGTGGATCAGCAACACTGCTGAGAGGCCAGCAAAAGAGGCTGGCTGGTTCCCAAGCCGGAATGGGGTAAGAGAGTGTGGCTTGGAAACTCAGAGGGATAGAGATAGCACCAGCTTCCTGAGCCAAGCTCCACTCATGGACCCAAGGCCCAGGCATGGGACGACTTCATTCATCCCTCCACTGAGGAAACGTGAGCACCAGCTGTGTTCAAGACACCAGGCAGATGCTGTGGGTGGGACGGGGCCTGGCGGGGGAGTGCAGGACACAGTCCCTTTCCCAGGGACCTTACATCTTCCTGGGAAAGCTCCCATATCTGTCTGTAAAGGTAAAAGCTAAAAACATCACACAGTGTGTAAGTGCATGTGTGAAAGTGCATGTGTAAGTGTGTGTGTTTGTTCCTGTGTGCATGTGTGCATAGGTGTATAAGGGTCCCTCTGAGCGCATTAGCATCTATAGGTGTGTGTGTATGTTTACATGTCTGTGTGTGTGCCTGTGTGTTTATGTGTCTGAGTGCATATATTTGTGTTCATGTGTGTAAATATGTGTTTTTATTTCTAAGTGTGTCTGCGCACATGTATGCAGTTATGTTTCCCCATGCATATATGTATTTAAGTATATACATGTTTGTGGGTATGTGTGCACATTCATGTGTCGACATATCCATACGTCTGTGTATGTCTATATCTATGTGTGCTCACGTGTATGTGTCAGCATCAGTGTGGGTATACATGTATATATTTGTGTTTAGGTGTGTGCATCTGAGTGTGTGTGCTCTGTGTGTTTATGTTAGTGTGTGCATGTGTCTGTGTACCTGCTTCATTGTGTGCATGTGTGTATATGTGTGCATATGTATGTTTATGTTAGTGTGTAGATGTTTGCGTGTGTGTGTGTATGTTTGTGTATGTGTCGGTGTTCCTGTTTCATTGTGTGCATGCATGTATGTGTGTGCATGTGTGTGTTTATGTTAGTGTTTGCATGTTTCTGTGTGTGCTTGTGCGTACGTCTGTGTATGTATGCCTATGTGTGTTTATGTTAGTGCGTGGATGTTTCTGTGTGTCTGTGTGTGCATGTGTGTATATGTGTATCTGTGTGTGTTGATGTTAGTGTGTGCATGTATCTGCTTGTGTGTATGTGTGCATGTGTGTATATGTGTATCTGTGTGTGTTGATGTTAGTGTGTGCATATGTCTGCTTGTGTGTATGTGTGCATGTGTGTGTGTCTGAATTTGTGTGTCTGTGAGCATGGTACTTTGGACTGTGCCTCTGTGAAGCCCCCTAATCAGTGGGAGTCCCCCATAGTCCCAGCTGCAGGCTGCTCTGGAATTTGCGTTTATGACTTAGGTAGGCATGAACAGGACTTGTTCCCTGGGGGAAGGTCTGTGAGTCTATCCTGGGTGTCCCCTGGGCAATGGGCAGACTCACAGGGGAGAAAGAGGAAGACAAAGCACACAGGACCAACACTGCTACATCCGGAGCGTACCTGGGCCCAGGCTGGGTATGTGATAGACTCAGAAGTGAGCCAGACCTGTCTAGTTATGGGGACAAGCCCCATAAGTGCTCTGCCTGGAGGGGTGCTAATGCAGGAAGTGAAGAACCTCTGTGGAGGGGCAACCTAGTCCAGCCCTAAATCAGGGGGTAGAAGGCCGAGTGATATGTGACCCACTCTCCTCAGTATTGAAATCTCATTAAGCCGAAGACTGTATTGAATCATGAATCAAGACACATCCATGTCTGGTCCTGACTCTGCCCTCACTGTGTGACCTTGAATCAGTCACTTGGCTTCTCTGGGCCTTGCTTCCCTTCCTGTGAAATGAAGACATTTGATCATGTCTTCATTTTATAGGAACAATGAAATTCTGCAGCAAACACGTTGCCCCACAAATAGCGGGGTGGGACAACTGTCACCAGAGAAGAGCAACTTGGAAGTTCTCTAAGGATGTGGCTACGAAAAGAGGGAGGGTCCAGGGAGGCCTCTTTTTTGAAAAGAAAAAGAGATCAGGGAGTACAAGTGCAGTTTTGTTACATGGATATATTGTGTAGTGGTAAAGTCTGGGCTTTTAGTGCACCCATCACTCAAATAGTGTACATTGTACCCAATAGGTAATTTTTGTTTTCTTGAGACAGAATTTTGCTCTTGTTGCCCAGGTTGGAGTGCAATGGCATGATCTTCGCTCACTGCAACCCCTGCCTCCCAGGTTCAAGCGATTCTGCCTCAGCCTCCCAAGGAGCTGGGATTACAGGGGAACACCGCCACGCCCAGCTAATTATTGTATTTTTAGTAGAGACGGGGGTTTCACCATGTTGGCCAGGCTGGACTCGAACCCCTGAACTCAGGTGATCCGCCCACCTCAGCTTCCCAGAGTGCTGGGATTACAGGCCCCACCCAATAAGTAATTTTTATCTTACACCCCCTCACCATCCCACTTTTTGGAGTCTCCAGTGTTATTATTCCATTCTGTATGTCCATGTGTACCCAGTTTAGCTCCCGCTTATAAGTGAGAACGTGGGCTTTTAGTGTACCCATCACTTTCTGTCTGACTTTGTTTCTGAGTTAGTTCACTTAGGATAACAGCCTCCAGTTCCCTTCATGTGGCCGAAAAAGATATGATTTCATTTTTTTCTAAGGCTGAGTAATATTCTGTGGTGTGTGTGTGTGTGTGTGTGTGTGTGTGTGTTACCACATTTTCTTTATCCAGCCATCCACTGATGGACACTTAGGTTGATTCCACCACTTTGCTATTGTGAATAGTGCTACAATCAACCTATGAGTGCAGTTGTTTTTTTGGTCTAATGATTTCTTTTCCTTTGGGTAGATACTCAGTAGTGGGATTGCTAGATTGAATGGTAGTTCTATTTTGAGCCCTTTGAGGAATTTTCACACTATTTCAGGAAGGCTTCTTGAGCTTGGTCTTAAAGAATGGGTGGAGAAGGAGGCAGAGAAAAATAATACAAGAAGAATCTGAGAGGTGGGAGAGCCCAGCAGACTTTATTAACAAACATTCATATAGCACTCACTATAGAGCAAGAATCATTCTAACACAGGGGTTAGCAAATTATGGCCTGCAGGGCAAATCTGGCTCACTGTCTGATTTTATAAATAAAGTTTTATTGGCAGATGTGTTTACATATTGCCTATGGCTCGTTTGTTGCGACAGAGATCGAAGTGAGAGGTCATGACAGACTGTGGCCTGCAGTGCCGTAGAGTATTTACTGTCTGACTCTTTACAGAAAAAGTTTGCCATCTCTGTTATAAGATCTTTAAAAGCGTAGACTCATTTAATTTTCTTGACAACCATATTGGAAAGTTATTGTTATTGTGCCCACTTTATAGATGAGGAAGCACAGGCTCAGAGAGATCAAATAGTGTGCCTAAGGCCATACAGTGAGGAGGTGGGAGATGAGACATGAACTCAGGCAGTGGACTCCGGAGAGTCTGTGTTCTGGCCACTGTGCTGTGCCAAGAGAGGCCCTTGGGAGGAAGGCTAAGCTGAGAAGATTTTGGGTGCTGGTCTTCACTTCCTTGACCTTGCCAGATTTGTGATCAGCGCAGTGATGTCTCAAGACTGTTTTGGTTACTGCAATAATGTGGTGATTCAGGAACCAGCCTGCCTAATGGGGATGCTCAGTCTCTAACTGTGTCTCTCAAATGCTAGACAGTTCTTGAGGCAACACCTACATGCTGTTAGCCAGGCACTGCTCATAAGGGTTTCTCCACAAAGATTTCCTATTTTAGCTTATTAGTCAGTGTTTGTACAGTTGCCGCGTGCTGTGGTCTGCGTCCTAGCTGCCTGCTGTAGATCACAAATGCTTGGGAGGCCTGGATTGTGTCTTTCTCTGTGTGTTGTCCCCAGGGAGAATGGCTTCTCATCAGGTCAGAAGATTCTGGGGCCACATTCCCATTGGGAAGGTGCTGTCAAAATGCCTGTGTCCAGAGGTGCTTCAACAAGAGCAGAGATGATGTGCAGGAGGGCTGGTGATTGCGGCAGAGGCTGTGAATGCCCTGCCCATACCCCCAGCCCACTATTCCTATCCCACTCAAATGCCTCTAATGCCAGTGCCTTCCCCTCCCCTTGCCAGAGTGAGCCAAGACATCTGGAAGTGCCTGGACTACTCCCAGGTGCAGCCCTTGCCAGTGATAGACCCTGAAGGGAGTATAAATACCTCAGATTCCACCCCTTGGATGGCACAGCTCTGAGGCATGTGCTATCCAAGTGGTGCCCCTGTGACTTTCTGCAATGATGGAAATGTTCTTTATGTGTGCTGTCCAGTATGATAGCCACCAGCCATCTGTGGTTATTGAGCTTTTGGAATGTGGCTAGTGGGACTGAGGAACTAAGTTTTTCAATTCACGTAATTTAAATGTAGGTAGCTCAGTGTGGCTGGTGCCTTCCATATTGGACAGGGTGGTTCTCCCCTATCTCCCGGAGGTCCCCAGTGGGACTGAGCCTTAGTTGTCTGCTGCAGTGTCCTGACCATTAACAAACCCTGCCCTTTCACCTTCCCATTTTATTTCCCCAGTCCCCGGCTGGTTCTCCCTGGGATCACTACCCAAATAAACTATTCACATAAGCCATATGAAGTTGACATTTAAAAAAAATGGTTGAGTATCAGTATATTCAAATGACTAAATTTGCACTGAAATCTCTACCAGGCATCTGTGTCTGGGAAACCCCACCATAATGGGGTGTTGAGATTTGTGTTTGTTCATGTGTGTAAGTTGAAGTCATTCCCTGTCCAGGTGAGATTCTAATCCCAGCTCTGCATCCAAGTGGCTGTGTGGCCTTGGAACCTCTCTGTGCCTTGGTCCTCAGGGAGGAGGACCTGCCTGTACCCCTGGGCTTGGTGCCTGCTCTATCTTTAGAATGGCTGGAAGGAACAAAGGAGCTCATAGATAGGGCTATTTGTTAAAAGAAGCCAGCACAGTGAGGAAGTAAGGTGTTCTCCTGCATGGGGCCATTCTAGGGCATAGTGCGCTGGCTGCATTCTGCCTGGGTGGAGGATGCCTGCTTGTGGCTGATGGAATTCAGACAGTGTGTTCCTTTGATACCATAGGACTGGCTTTCCTGCTGCCCCACTTTGTGTAATCGGGTCTTTTTGGCAGGGAGAACTTAGTAGCTGGCATGATCTCCCAAGTAGGAACTCTAGGAACATTCACTCGGGCTGCTGTTTGATCTGAGCAAGAGCACGATTTGATGGGAGGCTACTCAGGGCCTTACATTTGTTTCCCTCATTTACAAAAAGGCAGTAAACAGTTTAACTACATTGTGATTGTGAGGCTTTTCGTATTTCGCTTTTTTTCCTGGAATGGAACCAGACAGGATGGGGGCACTGCCCTTGCAGGCAACGTGGGTTCTCCCAGCCCCTCCATCTTCTTCACCTTCCTAGGGATTTGTGAATTCAGCTCAGATTGGCCTTTCCAAGAAGCTACCAGGCTCCCAGAGTCCCCGTGCTGGAGGGACGCTGATATCACCAGGGACCGCAGAGGAAACCCAGAGTTCATGCCAAAATATCTAGTAGAAGGAGTTTATATGGGGAAGTAGTTATTAATATGTCCGAGGAGATTAAAAGTCAAGCAAAAAATGGAGAGGCAGCCCAGAGAAGAACAATGGCAGGAGCTGCCAGCATCCCTAGGGCTAGAACGGGAAGGGAGGAGCTGGTTTTCTAGAACTCGGGATCCAGCAGCACATGGTGGATGCTGGAACTATAGAAGGCCTGCTGGGCTGGGCAGGACCACAGAGGAAAGGGCTCTGGGGAGGACAGGACACCTAGAGGTCATAGATGTAATGATGGAAATGTTCTCTATCTGGAGATGCCACCAAATACAGAGAGAGGGAGAAACGTCCTGGTTTCTGCCTACACCCGACCCTGCAGAATTCTGCCTGCATTTCTGCTGAACAGAACAGACTTCCCTAGGAGAAAGAGCAAGGAAGCCTGGGGAGTATAGTCCACAGTCCACAGAGGAGGGGTAAAGACTGGGTCTCAGAGCAAGCAGGCCAATGACCACAGGGCAGCCCAAGAACCTTTAAGTGAGATACTCTCATCCTGGGGCTGTGAGTGAGCTTCAAGGGGTCCTTGCCCTTCTAGGAACTGCAGGCATATTTTGTCTCTATGTAAGCACATGCATTTCTCCAGAAAGAAAGTTGGTATCTTCAGATTCCCAAGTGGGTCTGTGCCGCCAAAGGATTCAGCATAATCTATAACCAATAATCCAGCCACTTCACCTTAAACATGGGGAGTCTGAGGGCTCAGAGAAACACCCGTAATAACAGTGTCTATACCCTTGGTCTAGGGTCCTAATGGCTATTGTCCTTCAACTGTCCTGGAAGAGCCAGCCTGTTGGGAAAGTCCCCTATCTGTTCTCTGCCTCTCCAGAGTCGACTGTGTCTCATCTTTCCGGGCAGCTTTCTCTGATCTTGAGCACACAGACCTGCTCCCACAGTGCAGGTCTGCACTTCTGCAGCCCAGGGAAACCATACCATAGATGTGGATCCTGGTCTAGATGCACCACATAGTGCTCGACGCAGGCAGAGCTGGCACTGGGAAGAGAACCCAGTCTCCTCCATGCAGCCTCCCTCCTTCAGCAAACATTTGCCTTGCACATGCCATATGCCAGACGTTTTGCTAACTGCTGGGGATACGGCACTGATCAAGATAGATGATGTCCCTGCTGTCATGGAGGTAGAAGTGGAAACAGAAAACAAACTAGAGAACAAATGCAGCAACCAGATCATTTCTGATTATGATAAGTGCGGAGATGATAATAGAGCAGGGTGCCGGGAGAGAGCGATGCGGGTGGAGTCTGGGGGCTACTTTTGATGGGGGAAGATTTCTCTCTGGAGGTCCTGTGTAAGCTGAGATGAGAAGGATGAGAAGAAGCTTTCCAGGAATCTCCAGAGAAAGTATGCCAGACAGGGGACAACAGCCAGTGCAAAGTACTTGGGGTGGGAATGAATAGAGGAAGAAGAATCCATGCCTGTGTGGCCAAGATGAATCCTGCCTCACAGTCTAACTCTTGCGACTGCCCCTGTCATGCCTCCTGCAGACTCTCCTTGCTTCTGTGGGTGAATGGGTGGCAAAGAGCGCCTTCCTTAGCTGTGCTCCCGTGTCAGCACGGTGCCTGGCAGGTAGCTGGAAACCACAGCTGATTTTTTTGCAGTGTCTTCGAGATGCCAGGAAGATGGCAAATCATTTCTGTTCGATTCATCAGCTGCACAAAAACCCTGAGATCAAAGAGCATGGGCTTAATTTGTTTTGTTTATTTTGCAGAGGAAACAGTGCTTCCTTGGACTGAAAGCTCTGAGGACCAAAAGCTGAATGGAAAGGGGGCATTTGGATTAAATGAATGGGCTGGCCAGCTCTGACCCAGTTTCCACCCAGTGCGGCAGTGATGCGGGAGGGAATTGCCTTCTTGCTCTCTGCTCTGGCCCAGGGGCTGGTCATTTCACAGAGCTAGGCCTTCTGTGTGAGTCAGGCTTGACAGAAGTGTCCTTGAAGGTGATTCATAGAAAGGAGAGGAGGGGGAGCCGGGAGTAGTGGCCTCAAGCCCTGCCTCGGATCCTTCAGGCTTGCTTGACAGGAGCTCATCACCTTAACAATGAGGACAGGTGCAGATTCAGGTGAAGCTCACCTACATTTCATGGGAACCCATCACCCAAATGTGAATGAACTGGGAGAAGGAAATCACTGAGCCTCAGACGGCAAAGGAGCACTCAAATTAGGAAATTCTGAGGAAGCCTAGAATGGGCTGGTCAGAGAGGGCAGGGGACAGTCCCACTTATCACTGTGACCAGGCTGGACCTGTGATTGCAGTGAGCGAGACTTGGCCAGGAGAGGCTTGGGTCTAGGAGTCGTGGGTTCGAGTTCCATTAACTATTTGACCTGGAGCTGATGACTTAGTCTCTTTTTTTAGAAGCCTCAGCCTCTTCACCTTTCAAGTAGGGGTGAGGATACCTGCCTGTGCTATCTCTTGGGCTTGGTGTGAGAGCTTGGTTCTGAAGGTTGGAAAGTATTGCCAAGCACATGGTTGGGTACTCAGTAAATATCTGTTTGCTTAAATGAAAGAGTGCATGAATAACTGATGGAGATCAAAGCTGATATATTATTCTAGAACTTTATGACTATAGGGAATGAAGATTAATATGGCAGTGATAGGGAGGAAGTGAAAGCCAACTGTCACAAGGTACCTGTGGTGGGGTCCACCGTCCTAGTGGCCTGGCCAACTAGGTGCCCTCATTTCACAAAGATCAGTGGTGCAGACAGATTGCAGTTTATCCGGTTCACATAGGATGGGTGCCTTGGATCCACAACTCTAGTATACTTGGGCCCAATTTTGGATTTCTCGATCTTCTAGATTGTTTTAGACAGCCGTCTATATGAAGACCTTAAGAGAAAATGCAGCCCAAGAGTGATGGAGGGCTGCAACCGTGGCATTTTGAGTATGCTCCACTAATTAAATATTGAATTGTGAATCCCCAAGTAAAGAAGGAAAATGTAAGGCCACCAGAAGAAGAGAGTATGTTCATGTATAGTGATCACTGACCAACTCTGGGTTTAACAGACAGAACTTTATGAATGAGGAATGAAGAGTCCTCTAATTTAGGGTAGAGGGAAAGAGGTTCAGGAAGGCCGAAACACAAAGCTGATGAAAACTGCCGAAGACAGCCACAAACCTTTGTAAAATTATAGGCAGAGAATTGGAAGATGAACGAGATGGGAGAGTGTCACTGCTTGGGAAATGTGACACAGTTAGCAAACAGAGAAACAAACTAGAAAGTGAGCATTTCTGTTTTATTTATTTTTTCTCTGATATCTCCATCTAGGATTGCCGTCTTTAGAATGAAAAAGAGACAATCTCTTGCAGGGAACTAGAGAGGCACTTTGAAATGCATTTCTAGGACCAGATGGGCTCTATGGCTGGGTCCTGAAATACACTGTAGATGTGATTGCAGAATTGAGGAGTCTTTTGATTGACTTTTTTTTCTTTTTCATTATGAGTTCAATTTTTCTGCTTCTTTGAATGCCTGTAGTTTTTGGTTGGATGCCAGACATTGTGAATTTTATCTTGTTGGTTGCTGGATATCTTAGTACTCCTAGAAAACATTCTTGAGCTTATTTTCTAGGACCTGATTAAGTTGTATGGAAACAGTTGGATCTTTTTTTGGGTCTTGCCTTTGAGCTTTAGTAGATGGGACCAGAGCTTCCTTAATCTAGGGCTAATTTTTCCCCACTACAGAGACGTTGCTATTCTGAGTACTCTACCAGGTGCTCTGTGAACTTGAGGTTTCCACTCTCGCTGGTGGGAACATGAACTGTTCCCAGCCCTGTATGAGCTTTGGGAAGTGTTCTGTCTGCTCCTTTAGGGTATTTCTCTCTCCAGCCTTGGATAGCGTTCACACATGCCTGTGTCAGCCAGTATTCAGGGGGTCCCTGTGGTGATCTCAAGTATTCACTGGGCAGCTCTTTCCTTTCTGGTGCTGTGGCCTGTGAATTCCAGCCTCCTTGGCCTCCCTGGAATCCAAATTTCATCTCCTCAACTCAGGGAGACATCTTGGCCTGCCAGAGTCCCTCTTCTTCTGCTGTGGCTTGGACATTCTCTCGACAGGA
This sequence comes from Ateles fusciceps, assembly GCA_036589455.1. Classification (NCBI taxonomy): domain Eukaryota; kingdom Metazoa; phylum Chordata; class Mammalia; order Primates; family Atelidae; genus Ateles; species Ateles fusciceps. The sequence continues at coordinate 11,733,951 of JAZHEH010001382.1, read as the reverse complement.
AGTTGAGACAACCGTAGGGCTGACTTGGTTTCTCGTCTCTCAGGGATTGCTGTCCTTCCCTGACTGCGTTCCAGTGTCTGAAAATCGTTTTGCTGTCTCAAGCGTCTTGTCTGAATTTTTAGTTGTTTTGGGTGGAGAAGAGATCTAGTCCATGCTGCTTCCTTTGGAGAATCTTTGAATGGTGAGATAAGATTTTTTTTTTTTCATCTAGCATTCTGGAACTTCTTGTACTTGTTAGAATTTCTCAGTGTGTGTTAGAAGATGGATTCTGGAATCTGTATTCTAATGATGTCGTGGTTTATCTCTGGAAATAACCTTGATTGGATTGGGATTGTTAAACTGAGTGCTTAGGAGCTCTTAAAGAGGCAAACGCTGGTCACAGGGGCCAAGCTAGACTCTATGCAAACAGGTCAGGCTGGAATCCCCAATTTTCAAGGGCCTGAAGTTAACCTGGAAGGTTTCCTTTACCATGACTTAACCTAAGGGGCATGATAATGAGTGTTAACTGGGTATCAGGCTTGCCTTTGCACCAGGTTCTGTCCTTATAGCAACCTTGTCAACTAGGCGCTCCCATCCCTGTTTTCCAGATGAAATGAAGGAACTTTCCCAAATTTAGGATCTGAATTCACATCTGCCCACCCTTAAATGAGGTGCTGCGCTGTGCAGCATCTTTCTAGCTTCTTGATTAGGGAGGATCCAAGTGCTGGAACTTAAATGTGAATCAGTAAAACAAAAACAGCGAATCAGACACAAGATGAAGGATCCCTCCTGTCCCTGAATTGAGATAGGAAAACATCATCAGAAGCAGATGGAGGCCAAGTACTTATTCCCGGAAAAGGCCTCAGTTTTAGAAGGATGTTTAGAGATTATTCAGCCCCCAACTTACAGCTGTGATTGACAGAAACCAAGTGGCCAGCAGCTCTTGAGGTGGTGTCATTCTCATGGGCAGACAGAAACTTCCCTAACAGGATTTTCCCTTAAACCCCTGTTGTATGAAGGGATTTTTTTGCACATTTATAAAGTACGTAACTACTATCCCGGTAGCTAGATACAACCTTGTCAATTATAAACAAATCATCACCTCGCCTCCTCATCACCACCCAAATGTCTTTCATGCTCCAATTTAATTAACACACTTACTTTATTCTCTAATAAACTTTTGCAAAAGTTAACCCTGCCTCCCCAACTCCATCTAGCAAAGAATGCTTGTTGGATGTCAGCCATATTTTGGGCCCCCACCTGACTCTCCCTGTCAAATGTAACTCAAATGTGATCATCTTCCCCATTTAGGGTCTCACATGAGGACATGACGTCTGGGACATGACCAGGAGGCATGGCCAGTCTTATTGCCTGGATTGCTCTCGGGGTTGTGGCAGGCGAGAAGATCAGAGAATGAGAACTTCCTTCTGGTGGGAGGGTCGGGGGAAAGGGCAGGGTCTTGTTGAATTTTGTTAAAAAGCACTGTGCTCTCTTGGAATGCCATCTCATGTCTAAAGTGGCCAAGATCGTTAAGTAAATACAGGATCTGTGCTTTTATTTTCACTGCTATTAGCAAAGTTTGCAGGAGGAAAGAGACATTGAGTGGGGAGTTTAATCAAAACCAAGGGTGTTCCACAGGAAAATGCTTGTTAGGCCTAGTTTCCTGTGGTGAAAGTCTTATAAATTTCAAATACGATTTGTGACTCTCCACACACTTTTGTTTCCTGCAGGTTTGTAATTGAGATACATGCCTTGGGGGAGAAAAAACATCCAGGCACCCAGGTCCTTAGAAACACAGATGCCCTGATATGACTGTAGCTGGCAGCCTTGCCCATAAAGCAGGTAGGGCAGGTGCTCGAACATGTGGCTCATATGTTGCATAGACTGTCTACTTCTGGGCAGGGGCAAACTTGGCCTGCATTTGAGTGTACCTAGACTTCAAACCCAGTTTGTGCATCACCTCTTTGGAAGCTGTCCTTGCACCCTAGGCTGGAAGTGAGCTCCCGTCCTCTGAACTTCAATTGCCCTATATCCATACCGCTGTTGTTAGGTCTCTGGTCACTTTCTGCCTGGGATTTGAGTTGGTACATGCATGCCTTTTCACCTACCCACCTGGACTGCACTCTCTTTTGAAGACAAGGTCCAGGTCGAAGTCATCTTTGTGACCCTTGCAGGGCATTGTACATATCAGATGTGACCTTTCACTGGTGGTCAGATCAACTTCAGGGGCACAGGGTTTCTCTTTTATCTGCCTCATGGCCTCTGTCTAGTGTATTGCTCAGGATGACAGAGGGAGAATCTCCCCCTGTTTAATTCTGGGAGGCCACTGGTCAGGGTCCCCTTGTATTTCGGGGGTCTAGAGCTGAGGTCTGTGGCTTCAGCTGAGCCTCTTGGCTAAGCCAGTAGGGTTTGGGTCTTGTATTAGTCTGTTCTCATACTTCTAATAAAGACATACTTGAGACTGGGTAGTTTACAAAGAAAGGAAAGAGGTCTAATGGACTCACAGTTCCACCTGGCTGGGGAGACCTCACAATCATGGCAGTAGGTAAATGAGGAGCAAAGTCACGTCTTACATGGCAGGAGGCAAGAGGGCATGTGCAGGGTAACTCCCCTTTATGAAACCATCAGATCTCATGAGACTTATTTACTATGTCAGAACAGCATGGGAAAGACCCGCCCCCATCATTCAGTTACCTCCCACTGGGTCCTTCCTACAACACATGGGGATTATTACAGTTCAAGATGAGATTTGGGTGGAGACGTAGAGCCAAACCTTATCAGGTCTACTATTTTGGTAACCTCTTGTAATGAGTCTCATGGGGCCCTTCTATCCACTGTACTCATGACAGTATGACTCTTTGAGTGGGGCTGAGGCAGGACATGACTGGTGGTGAAACCCAAACTCTTATTAGAGAAAGTATATTCTCTTACTAATGATATACCTTAAAGTTTTTAAAAGGAGGCATTTTATGATAATAAAATTATGTGTTTATGGTAGAAAACTTGGCAACTACAGAAAAATTACAAAGAGAAAGCAATGTCTGTAATTCTGCAATGCAGAAAACACATTTGGGTGTATTTTATTATTATATAATGAAATGTTATTCTGAAAACATAGATTACTTAATATACATAAATGTTAATATGTGTATTGGTTAATATACATAATATACATAAAGCTTTAGAATATACTTATTATAAAAAATAAGTCCAGGCATGGTGGCTCATACCTGTAATCCCAGCACTTTGGGAGGCCAAGGCAGGCAGATCACCTCAGAGAAAGAGTTCAAGACCAGCCTGGCCAACATGGCAAAACCCCATCTCCACTAAAAATACAAAAATTAGCCAGATGTGATGGCGGGCACCTGTAATCCCAGCTACTTGGGGGCTGAAGCAGGAGAATCACTTGAACCCGGGAGACAAAGGTTGCAGTGAGCTGAGATCACGCCACTGCAGTCTGTCTCGAAAGAAAGAAGGAAGGAAGGAAGAGAGAAAGAAGGAAGGAAAGGAAGGAAAGAAAGAAAGAAAAGAAAAAGAAAAGAAAAGATAGAAAGAGAGAGAGAGAGAGAAAGAAAGCAATCCAGGCATAGTGGAAGACGGCTTGAGCCCAGGAGTTGGAGGCTGCAGTGAGCTATGATTGCACCACTGCACTCCAGCCTGGGTGACAGTGAGACACATTCTCTATTTTAAATTAAAAATAAATAAATAATTGAAAAAGCAAAATGAAAGAAAAGTAACATAGGTAAACATTGAAATAACTTATAAAGATACAAAATGAAAAGTCTTCTGCCCACCCCACCCCACCCACCCTAATCCCTGAAACCTCTATCCAAAGATATCTACTCTTTCTAAATTCTTTTGTATGCCTGTGGATCCTGAGGAGAGATGCATATACCAGCATTTACATGCATGAATACTTCAGCTTATTTATTGTTTTGTAAACCTAGAAACATGTAATGAGCATTTCCCTTGTGGTTGCTGACATTTCAAAACTATTTTTAATAGCATCACCCCAGTTCATCATGAAGATGTCCAGTCTTTATTTTCTGTTGTTGGGCATTGAGTTTCTTGCCAGTTTATTTCTTATTAAAGGCAACACCTCAAAGTAAAGGCAGTTTTTACAATATAATTTTGTCCATCTCTGCTTATTTCTTTCAGGATAGGTTTCTACAAATGGAATTATTATAGCAAAGAACAGAAACTTTTTTTTTCTTTTAATAGTTGTTGGTAGTTTTTCTTTTTGTTTTGAAAGGGAGTCTCACTCTATTGCCCAGGCGGAATGCAGTGGTACAATCTTGGCTCACTGCAACCTCCACCTCCCGGGTTCAAGCGATTCTTCTGCCTTAAACTCTTGAATAGCTGGGATTACAGGTATGTGCTACCACGCCCGGCTAATTTTTAACATACTTTTAGTAGAGATGGGGTTACACCATGTCGGTCAGGCTGGTCTCGAACTCCTGACCTCGTGATCTGCCTGCCTCGGCCTCCCAAAGTGCTGGGATCACAGGCATGAGCCACAGCACCAGGCCTGTTGGTAGGTATTTTATTGCATCAGATTAAGATATATTTTCAATAGAAATAGGACCATTTCTCTTGCCCGTAAATTCTTTATGATGATTTGAAGATTTAAAAAGTAATACAGGAAAACATACTCTTGATACAAATTCAAGCAATACAGATGTACACGGAGGGAAAAGAAAAGGGGCCCTTCCTGTACCTCCCCTTTTCACATCTGAAAGAACCCTGGGAATTGAACAGACCTGAATTCAAATTTAGATGTCACTGCTGATCAGTTTTATGTATGTTGCATTAGCTGCGTACTCAACAAGACTTGGTTTTCTCCTATGTAAAGTGACTATGCCAACAATGGCCTTGTAGGATTTTTGTGAGGATATGGTGAATGTGTGCAGAGGCCTGGCTGGTGGTAGGCACTGTGACAATTATCGTCCTTGTTGGTGGGTTGATTGCCTGTTCTCTGTGTCATGTGTACTCGGCAGACTCCAGTTATATCATACCAGAAAACAATTTCCTCATTCTGATAAATGCTGGCCCTTTTCTGCAAGATTGCTTTAAAATCGAAGCCAATGGATTCATGATGCTGTGAGCTGTCCATGCAGGATTCAGCGTTTCCAGCATATTGAGGGGGCTGCAGCTGCCCCACTGAGCTTCAGCAGGTGTCCTGGTGCAAGGCTGGCCTATTCTTTGAGTAGCAAGATCTTTTCACCCCTTTATGAGGATGGGCACACTCTGGATATCTATTTCTGAGAACTCTTGACATTGGGGGAGAGAAGAATCAGGTGAGAGAAATCCCAGCTTGGATGGACATTCTCTGAATGTCCCCTTGGAACATCTGCCTGCTCAAAATTTTAGGCATGACACCATAAACCCTGCTATTTATATTGCACTGAATTCTGCAAATATCTTTAGTAACACTAAACCCTCAGTTGTTTTAACCGCATCTCTAGTTATAACCTTTTTAAGATTTATGGTGGTGTCATGCCATCCCGATTAAAGTGCCGTGGTGAGCAATGCTGTTGGCACCTAGTGACAGCACTGCTGATCAGAAGGTGTCACTAAAGCTGACCTTCCATCACTTCCTAAGTGAGCCATCACTTAGGATGGACGCAGAGGTACCAATGAGCCACTGTTCTTGATCCCAGGATCCAAAGCCTCTCAGGCGAGGCATCTCCCTGTGTGGTCTTCAGAAGCTAGCACGCTGTGTGATTCCTGGGGAGCCAGAGGAAGCCATGCTCTTGTGATGGCATACTTATTTCATTGGCCTTGTGTCATTAGGTCTACCTGATCAGCCGCTGCTATGAGTGTGCCTGAAAGAGCGGCAGGCTCTGCAGGAGCTCAGTCAGCAAGTAGAAATGTTAAATTATCCCATGTGTTTATCAAAAGTTTATTGAGCATCTTTTGTGGCAGAAACATGGGCTATAATAATAATGACCATTGATTGAATTTGTGGAGGGGGATGAGCACTGGTGGAGACCAGTTTGAGCTCACTACATTTGAGGAATCCGTACCTGAGAAGGGAGAGCAGAGGCGGGAGTGACAGGAGGGACAAGTCGAGAGCTGATGCAGCTTCCACAAAGCCTCAGCCAACCCAGCAGACAGCTCTGGAGTGGATTTATCCAACAGAGGTGATCCCTTTGAGTCTAAATTGCTGTGCTTCTGTACCCCACCTCACTCCGTCGCCAGATGCAGGCTCTCCCAGGAAGCTTGACCTTGGCTGAGGCTGACCCTGAAGGAACTAACACCCGGGGCTGTTTGCTAAGCCGACACCCTGAAGCTGAGCCTCAAGTCCTTCTTTGAAGCGCGATTGGGGGCAGCACATCTCCGTGGCATGCATAACTTGATGAGGAGCTTGAGCTGGGCCTGACCCTGAAGGGCAAGTCGGGCTTTGGTAGGCAGAAAGGAGCAGGAAGAACTTGCCAGCTAAGCAAAACAGTGTGAGCAAGGGTATGGAGGCAGAAACAGAGAATGTTGTGAGGAAGAGCCAATATGAAAAACATTGCAGTGTGGATATCTGGGCAGGGAGGCTGTCACCTTGAGAAATGGCCAAGGGCCACCTCTAGCATGACCTTCTCTGGTGTTGCTTTCTAGCTATCCTCTGAAGGCTGTTTCTCCCGCCTGCTCTAAGGAAGTCAGGCCAACTTGGGGGTGTGTCTTCCCAAGTGACCCCCATTGGCCTTTGTTGGTTGTCCTCCAGGCTATTGCCTTGGACAACTGAGATTATCTGCTTCTTCTCACACAACATCTGGATTTTCAAGGCTCAGTTCATCCTTGACTAAGATCGAGGTGACTTCTAGGGCAGCTGACCGGTGCCTTGAGAATCTACCTGGGCCCTCTCATTCATTTCTCTTCATGGGCTCTTTTGAGGTGGATGACAAGCATCTGGGTAGAGCTTTCCTAACTCCCAAGCTTGGAGAGGCCACTCTAACTCTTGGACTGGCATCTGGGCCAGAAGCCACCAGCCAGGCAACCCATATTTGCTGGGGATCTAATAGCCCCTCAGATGGTGAAAGGCTGGTATTTGGCCTGGAAGATGTATCTGTTTCCTTGGACAGCTCCAGAGCTGAAGGGACTTCAGAGGTAGTGATTCTGTTCAGCTTCTCTGGTGGTTAAAAGGTCTCCTTAGCTAGGCCCTGGGGGAATCAGGAGGTGTAAGAGCGGGACACAGAAACAGAGGCTTTGTCTCATGGAGGCAGGTTTCCCGGGTCCAGCCAGCTCCCTCCCAGTGCCAGCCTTACCTGCTCAGTGCCTTCTAAGCTTTCCCACTCACCCTGTCCATGTCTCCAGCCTCTTGCGTTTCTCTCTCTCTCCGGCTCACGCTGCCTTTTGGACAAAAGGGCCATAACTTGAGTCCCTGTTGCATGAAGTTGGATTTCCTCTCATGTGTCCTCAGAGGCCCTGGCTTGGGTGTTGTCATGGTATTTTGGGATTTGACGAAGGAGGAGAGAGAGAATGGCCCGTCGCCTGTTTGTGCTAGCCTGTCTCAGCCTTGACCAATGACTGTGATGACATCCGTGTACAGTAAGCAGGTCCCTGGTGTGATTGAGTTTCCTGAGTTAATATCAGCATTCGAGAAGCCAGTACACTGGCTGCTAGTTGTGCCAGCTTGTACCTGGGGCTGGGTTTGGGTTTCAGGTCCCTCCCTTCCTCCCCTGTCTACCAGTGCTCGGTCTTATTAGAAAACATCACATAGCTAAAATAACAATTACTCTACAGGCAGTATAATAGAAGTGTTCAAAGGTAGAGCTAATTAGAAACTTTCATTAAAGAACCTTGTTGCAACTGTCATTCGTTGATATTTTTCTGATCAACAAATCAATTAGAGTTTCTTTTGAATAATTGCAAGATCTTTTTTGTTTTTTCATATATGTACATGTGCGCATGTGTCTGTGTACGTGTGTGTGTGTGAGAGAGAGAGAGAGAGAGAAGGAAGAGGATACGGAAGTTGCAGAGGTGGATGGTGGATTATTTTCTGTTAAAATCCCTAGCGTGCTGATCCATGGGCCCATCTCAGCTCTACACACCAGCTCTGGGGCAGCCAGATAGTCTTGGAGCTTGTCTTATAGAAAGTGGGGATCCTAGCCCCATTTTTTTTCCTGTGGCTTCCCTGAGTTTTTCTGAACATGAACAAAGCTTGCTTTCCATCTCTAAACACTGCTGGGTGGTCCTTGCCATTGGAATTCCAGAATTCTGGCTCTGTCTGGGGTGAGGCTTGGGTATCTCATTGGCACTCATCCAACCTCAGTTGAGTTGCTATAGAAACCAAATCTCATGGCCTGCTGGGGGCCTGTTTAGTTCCTTATGTCCTCCCTCTGTCTGGGGGAGATAATGTGGATGGTGACACTGTAGTTCACTGCTCAAGTGGGGAATTTCCTCTGTCATCCAGCAAGGCTTTTCAAGGACCCAACCACAGAAGGGAGTCAATAACTTTTGGATGTGTTTTTCCCCTTGCTCGGTGGGGAACATTTACCTTCAGAGAGGCTGCCCAGCTGCTCCCCGGGACTCAGCAGGGCTCACTGGGGCCGGTGTCCCCAAGCCTTTTTGAATGCCTGGGAAGCTCCCAGGAAACCCCCAGAGTGGTTGGGAGCCCTGGAATTGATAACCACCCCTGAGGACAGCCTCGGTCTGTCAACATAGGAGACAAGACAGGCATATGGCAGGGCATTATAGCATTTTACAGCTCATGGGCCAGCTGATAGGATAGTGAATATAATTGCCATGTGGCAAATTAAAGTGGCTCCAAGTGAGCTAACAGGTGTCGTTTCATTATTAATTTCAGTCAAAGTCATTAGTTGCTATTTAAGGATCTCGCTGCTTGGCCACCTACACTATGCTTCATCTGGCTGCTATGGCTTTTGAAGGAGAGAGAGAAAAAGTGCTTTTTTCTCTTCCTCCTTCTTCATCCTTGGAGAATTTACTGTGGTAAATTCAGGACTCTGTCTTTTTCCAGCACAGAAGGAGTCTGAACAAGTAATTGAAGTAAGTTTGTATGCTGGCAAGCCCCAGCCCTGTTAAGTAAGGTCCGGCTATGTGCCTGTCACCTTTCTAAATTAAAGCCTCATAGTCTCAAAACAGTCCTTTGCACAAGGATTTCTTTTTTTACTGACTTAGCACACAGGTCAGTATCCCGTGTGTACTTAGAAAGGATTTGTAATCTCTATTTCATATGCAGGAAGTCTCTCTTTTATAATTTTAATTTTATTTTTATTGATAATAAATACACATATGTACATGTGATATTTAATATATTAATATAATTTGTAAAGGTCAAATGAGTGTTATTAAGATATCTATCACATTAAATATTTGCCTGTATGCTAGAAACATTTGAATTACTCTTCTAGCTGCTTCAAAATATACAATAATTTTCTGAAATATTGTCACCCTACTGATCTGTCAAACACTAGGCCTTGTTTCTGCAAAGATATTTTTATTTTTATTTCTCACATGAGGAAATTGAGGCTCAGAAAGGTTAAAGGAAGCAGCAGAGTTGCCCTAGCTAGGAAGTGGCACAGCTAGGAATTGATCCTTGGCCTCTGATTCCAAAGCCCACCGCCTCTGTGTTCTACTTGAGAGCCAATGCAGTGCTAGGCAGGGCTGATTCCTCATGTGCTGGGGTCTCTAAACCACCATTCCCTCTGACTGGCAGCATGTCACACTCCCTTTCGTGTTCTCTGTGAAGCCTAGCCCAGCTATATTCCCCTCAGAAGAATTTTCCAAATTATGACCACAACCCATGAATAGCTCTGTAGATGCCCATGACGGGGGCATAGCGATTGATCTGAAGGAGGTTGGTGGCTATGGTAGACCATAAATGCAGGGCTTCAAGACAAACAGAAACCATTCCCTGGCCTGCGGGAGTGTCTTGGAAGCCTGCTGGGACCACAGAGACTTTGCTTTGGGAAAACATATATGGGCCTCTGGGAGGAACAGCCTTTTCTCCTCTTTTGGGAGCCAGTCTGGCCCCTCGTGGGAGAATGGTGGCCCCCCAGGGGCTTTTTCTTCCCCCTCATTTCCCTGTCCATGTGTGTGCACCCAGCCACCGCGATCCTGGGTGTCACTGTGGTATCCTGTCTCTGAGCAAACACGTGAGCGGAAAAACAAACACGCTTATGAAGGAGGGGCTCTCCCCCTACACCTTGGCTACCTGTGCGGAGTGAGGGACCCTGAGCCAGGTAGGAGGAGGGAAGGTGACGGAGATTAAACAGCAGGTGTCAGACAGTCAGGGAAATGCGTTCGGATTCACACTGAGTGGGTCAGGAGCCCCAGGTACCAAAGTCAAACAGGCTGACTCCTGTGGTCGCCTGGCTATTTATCTTGGGTGTGAAGGAGGAGGGAGGGGGGAGCGTGGAGAAACCAGCAACTTAGCAAATGTGTGCCGAGGCCCGTGCATATAGGCGATGGGAGTTGGACTCAGAGAAAAGATGCCTGTAACACTCCTTAGCAAGCACTTGCAGTATGCCAGGCTCTAGATGACAACTTTTACCTGCTCTCTCTTGATAGGTCCTCATAAGTAGTCTCTGGAGGTCAGTATCGTTATTGTGCCCATTGTACGGGGGCGGGGTGGGGGGATGAGGCACTGAGCAATGAAACCTCTTGCCTATGATCTTAACAACTAGTAAAGAAGCAGACTCAAGAGGCCAACCCAGGCTCATCTGACTTCCATGCCAGGTCCCTGCTAGGATTAGGGGTAGGGAGAACAGCTTAGGAGCTAGAGCAGGAGAGGGCTTATATGTGGAGTACAGAAAGCCCATGCTGGATGGGGAGGTGGCCGGGGTCCAGGTGATGAGGGGAACCCTGGGTGCCAGGCTTCTTCCTGCAGGCACTGGGAGCGTTCGCTCTGCTCACCTCCTGGCCCTGGATCCAGAGGAATCTATTCCTCAGGGTGGCTGCTCTTGCCTGAGCGTGGGGGTGGGGGGTGAGAGTGAAGGCTCAGTGTGGGTGCAGTGAAGTGGGAAGGTAGGAAAAGCTGTGGGTGACTAGAGTGAGGTCTTGGCCCCATAGGCAAGGACATGCGTAAAGCAAGTGAACCTTTCAAGTCTCCTGGGTGATCTCTTTCCTGAAACCCGCCCCAACTCTAAGAACTGTGAGTGACCCCAGCACATCTCCTTGCTGGCTCAGTTGGGATGGGGCTGTCCCTAGCAGATCCAGGGCAGTTCTGAAGCCATCCTGAGGCTGTGGTGGCTCAGGTGGAAGACGGTGGCCTGGAGGGAGGGAGTGAAATCCTACTCTCCAGTCCTGCCAACTAGGGACCCTGTCTTTGTTTGCAAGACCAAAAAAAGAAGAAAAAAAAACCACTCAGGCTATTGTCCAATGCTTCTATTTATAGCTGCCAAATAATTAAGCAGATCAACCCATCCAGGATCAGAAGGGGCCACCTAGCTGGTGGACCATATGGTGAGTCTGCAGGGTCGCAGAGTGGTTAATAGGAGGGAAGAGAGGGGGAGTGTGTAGAGCCTCTTGTTGATGTTCATGCTTCATTTCTTCTCAGTGTGTTTTTGGTCAACAGAAAGATTAAAAATAGCATTAAAAGCTTCTGTTCTCTGGATATAACCCTGCCAGGGGGTGGGAGGACTTTGGATCTTACTTGCTTGCTTCTCTGACACAGAGTGCCAAATTCTAAACAGTTCTTAGGAGGAAACCCAACTGAAGACTTCCAACTGGAGTATCCTCCTTCTCCGGTCAGTCTCTGAGGAGTATCAGGACCTTAACTTCTTGCTTTTCTTTGTCAAGACCCAAGGACTCCGTGGCCAACACTTTAGGGAACTTATTAATTTTCTCCCTTGCACCCCTAGTGTATCCAGCGTGTCATCAGCAGACATGTTGGTCACGATGCTCCTCTATTCTACTGAAATTCTCCTATGACTGGCTATTACTTATAGGGCAAAATTCAGACCCAGCCTCAGCTCATCCTTCTGGCTCACCTCAGCCATCTTCTGTCATTCAGGGCCCCTCAATGTAGCAGGAGCGGCCGCGAGAAACAGATCTTTCAAACACCGAACTGGGAAGGAAAAGGCTTATTACGACCAGGAGCCGTGTGATGATTTGTTTAAGTGACCCAGCTCATCTAACGAAGAGAGGCTCTGCCTTTATATACGCTTACGCTCTAGATATTACACATGAAAGAATCTTAGGTTTGCAGCCTTAGAAATTACAGGTGAAAGGGTTTTGGGTTTACAGCTCTAGCCTTGGGTTTACAGTTTTAGAAATCACATATGAAAGGGTTTTGGGTTTACAGCTTTAGGAACTACATGTGAAAGGTTTCTGGTCTCCAGATGGAGGAGTGGGGGTGGGAGTTTGATCTTGTTGAAGTAAAAACAATGTCTTCCGGGAGAGTTTCCCCAATACCAAGCATGCTATTTACAGGAAGGTGATTCAGGAGGCGCCAGTCGGCCAGCCTTTTCTTTTATTGAAATGCAGTGTGGAGGTCAAGGGGGAGGTGATCGCAGATGCCTGGGTCTCCTTCCTCACCCCCTTTCCAACATGAGAGCTACCCCTTTGCATTTTGATTCTCGCTGAAATGCTTTCTCCCCCTACTCTTTCCTGATCAAATCCTGCTCACCCTGCAAAAGGCAGTAACATTTAACCTCCCAGGCTTCCTCCAATTCAGAATGAGCTCACAGTAGAGATGTTTTCCCCCTTTCTGGACCTTTAGAGATTCTGTCTGAACACTTTCATTTGGCATGTATGTTCTCCCTGGCAGCATCTTTCCCGCTATTATCTCAAATAGTTGTTTAAATATTTTATCAGCATTTAAATCTTCACATTTGTCTTGCTCCCTCCACTGGACCGAGTCTTCCTGGAGGACAGAGAGGGGGTCTTGGGCTTCTCTAGCAAGCAGCGTTTTGTGGTGGTCACCTGTGCAGGCTTCCAAAGCTATTGCCCATGTTTCACCCTTGCTCTGCCTCTTACTTAACCCTGTGACCTTAGGAAAGTTTTCACTTCTCTCGGCCTGAGTTTTCTCACCTATACAATATGGATAAAAGTCACACCCACTTTGTAGAGTTGATGTCAGAATTAAAAACATGCAAAGGGCTTAGACCAGGGCTCTGAGGTATCTGCTGAGCTCCTTAGTATGTCTCTTTACACTCCACCTAGCACCTGGCCCACTGCCTTGAACATAGGAGACGGCCAGAATTTGCTTGTTTTCTTCCTTTGGTGTGGCGTCATTTGTAAAGCTCTGACTCAGAGAGGATAGGGAGGGTTTCTCTAGGTCACACAACAAGAAGTGGTGGAGAAGCTATGGTGTCGGGATTGGGAGTCCAGCACTCCCGCCCTGGCCCTGGCCCCAAGGCCTTTCATAGGCAGCCCCATTGCAGGGTCTTTACTGTGCATGGGGCACTGGAGAAGCTGCTGTTTATGGTCAAACAACTTTTGTATGAATCAGATGGACTTGAAGGTTGCCACCACTCAGCGGGACTCCAAGGGAACCATTCACATTGCATTCTGTGGCCATGGTATCGCCTTGAGGTGTATGAAGAGGCCCCACATGGGAAATCTCCCTGACAACCCTCCCATCCCATGAATGCAGCTAAAAGGCACAGGAGGCATCTGGACCACGGGGTATCAATAAAACCCCACTGAAGCAGGTGGAAGGGCTCTGAAGATAAGCAGCGCTGCCTCTCCTGCTGCCCCCTGGCTACTTTCAGAAAGCCCAGGGGCTGACTTAGCCTTCAGGGTTTAGGGAGATATTTTGGGGTGGTGAGCTTTTCCCAAATACCTGTCTCTTCCTGCTTTGTGCCAGGGGAGAAATCAGAGCTGGTTGGGATGTGTGTTGTGATGATGTGTGCAGGTGTTCTGGGATCAACACTCTCCTTCCTGCCTGCGCCCCCCACCCACCGACACTCCCCCAGTCACAAAGGGAATGGCATGAGTGGATTTCAGAAGAGGCCAAATTATTTCTAATTCAGAAATGGCAACATCTGAGCTCCGCCTCTAAAGTGCTTTTTAGTTGCCTTTCAAGATAATAATACATTTGTAAGATAATACATTTGAAGTACTTCTGAGGTAAAGACTTGGGACAGTGTCTGGTGCATTTAATATCCAACTGGTAGGTATGAGCCATTATTATGATTATTATCAAATAGAGTGCTTTGTTTGGAAAGGATCTTAGAAGAGGCCATTGCATTAGGCGATTAGAAGGTTATTACCAGCCTGAAGGAATAATTCTAGGAGCATGGTGGAGTATAGAGTAGAAGCCAGATGATGGAGTTTAAACAGAGAGGAGGTTAGGTGGAGACGTGGGGCAGCAGGCATAGGCTGCACTTGCAGAAGTTTTGTTAGAAATAGGCAAGAACTGGGATGACAGCATGAGAGGGAGAGGGCTTCAGGGGATAAAGGAGACTTGTTTGTGGGCCACAGGTAGAGAGAGAAAGGAGAAAGGGAGGATGCATTGTAGGTGTGCTGCCTTGCTCCTCCAAGTGTGGTCCGTGGCCCAGCAGCAGCTTGTTAGAATGCAGAACTCTTGTGAATGTCAAAGTTAGAGAAGCTTTGTGCTGGGATCCACAGTGGATTCCAGGACTGCAAGGGTCTCAGATGCCCAGTCTGAAAGTCCGAGTCAGGAGGCACTGAGTCCAGTGCTTCTGCAGAGTACTTTGTCGCCTTTCCCTGGGCCCAAGAAATCTCAGATGGGCCCCCCCCGGTCTCCTCCCTGATCTAAGAGCAGATCTGGTTAGCCCCACCCCGGAAGCTGTGCGTGCTCTACTTCTTGCCACTTTCTTGCCAATCTCTTCTGACCAAAGTGGTGTCTTGGAGGAGCCACAGGGTCAGCCATACCTACCCTATGCAATAATAAAGCAGGGGCTTGATGCACAGCAGCTGGCTTGATGCAGCATGCTTAGGAAATTTCTGGAACATCTAACCCAGAAAACACATCCATGTTTGGTGTTGCCTTTAGGGTGTTTGAATTTAAAAATATTTTTAAAAATTTAATTAATTAATATTTTAGAGACAGGGTCTCACTCTGCTGCCTAGGCTGGAGCACAGTATGGTGTGATCATAGCTCACTGCAGCCTTAAACTCCTGGGCTCAAGGGATCCTCCTGCCTTAGCCTCCCAAATAGCTAGGAATACAGGCATGCACCACCATACCCAGCTAATTTTTTTGTTTTTTTGTAGAGATGGGGTCTCGCTATGTTGCCCAGAGTGGTCTTAAAGTCTTGTGTTTAAATGATCCTCCCGCCTTGGCCTCCCAAAGTGTTGGAATTATAGGTGCAGGCACTGTGGTTGGCCCTACATGTTTTGGAAACTAGATGCCAACAGAAAAATTAAAGCCCACATGACAGTCTAGATTTCTCCTGGTGTGGTGGCCCATGCTTCTAGTCCTAGCAACATGGGAGGCTGAGGTGGGAGCATCACTTGAGCCCAGGAGTTTGAAGCTGCAGTAAGCTATGATTGCACCACTGCACCCTAGGCAACAGAGTGGGATCGCATCTCTAAAAATAAAAAAAATAAAAATAATAATTAAGCCAAACATTTAAAAAAGTATAGATTCCCAACCTCCCTACACTGGCAGGCAGCATGGGGCCCAGCACTTACCAGGGTTCGGGTAGCAGCTGCACCCTTGGCCCCCGGGTGTGTGGTTTCTAGGCCACATAGTCCCCGATGGCCCATTCAGTTCTGTGTTCCCGGTCTAACTCCTTAAAGCACTTGAGTTTGTCACTTCTGATCACAGGTAGCCTCTTACTTTAAGGAAGAGGACCCAGAGTCAGCCAGGTAAGGGATTTGCCTGAGGTCACCTATTTTGTCCACAGAGCATGGCCCTGGCCCGGGTGCAGGCCTCCTGCCTCTGTATGCCATGGCCTCTCTGTGGGTGACCAGCCCCTGCCTCCAGAAGCCCCATTAAGCTCTGCGGAAAGCCTGGCCCAATGGGCCTTGGTTGTGGTTGTCAGGGGCCTGGGTTAGGTCTGGGTAGGAATGTATGTAACACTGTTTTATAAAGTGATCACAAACCAAGTTCCCCTTGGTGACTTCTTCTGAATTTTCTATCCATGAATGTTTTTATATCTTTCTGCTCCAAAATTTTACCTGCTCTAAACCTATATGAGAACATTAAAAGACATTTACAAAAGTAGTCATAATCTGACCTCCATAGCACAGCAGCTTTTCCTATCTTTGATTTTTAGGAATGCTTTCAGTCACAGAAAAGACGATTATTTTTATCCGGTGCCACTGACAGTGTATTTTATCTGAACTTCCTGCCTCCCATCCTCCCTCTCTCCCCCTTCCTTTTTCTCCCTGTCTTGTTTTTTCTTTCCCTCCATCCTTTCACACCTGCTGTCCACCAGGTACCACAGTCCTTCCACCCTACATCCAGAGTTTCTGGAGGGTATAGAAATACAATGCTGCTCCCTAGCAGCCCTGGCCCACCATAGATAATGGAGCTCTGTGCTCTGCCGTTTGGTGGTCAAGATGAATCCCAGATCCTGTGAGGGCAGAGCAGGGAATGCCAGGCATCAACAGTAAGCTAAACATATGCCTCCAGGTTTTCTTTTCCATCCACTCAAGTGGAACATTTTGGCTGAAGGGTGTGTGTGTGTGTGTGTGTGTGTAAAGAAAAAAGACTGGAATAGTAGGGCCTTTGGCATCAGGAATCCCCATGCTTCCTAGCCTGGCATATTCAGATAATTTTCTTTTGATGCCTCTGACCTATAATAACTTTTAAGCTCCATAATGGTCCTCTTTACTGTGTATGGCATTCTTAGCATTTATGTTTATTCATGTCAATAAACAGTTATTACGCTGCATGCCAGAGGGGTATGTTTCGGTACATGGTGATAACAAAATGCAAATGGCACTTCCTTAGGAAGGCCATGCCATGTGCTGCTGGAAACAGCCCCCTGCTTCTAGTGCTGTAGTAGCTGTGTGACCTTGGCCAAGTTGCTTCACTTCTCTGTGCTCAGTTTCCTTTTCTGTATAATGGAGAATCTTAACCCTGCTGGGAGGATTAGTTGAAGATACTACATAAGTGAAGCATGTAGCACAAAGCTTGGCGAACGAATGGTGCAGAGATTCCAGTCCCCCTCCACTTCCTTTCTCTCTACATTTTCTCTAGTGCCTGCCCTTCTGCCAAATGGCTAATAATCTGTTAACAAACACTTAGGTGTTTAGAGGAGCTCAGACTACAAAGGATTGCTTTTGGAGTCAGCTCCAACTCCTTTCACACCTGCTGTCCACCAGGTTTGAAGTTTTAAAGTTTGATACGCCTTGAGTTTAACCTGTTAAATTGACCCAGCTCTATTTGGGGTTTTGGAAAAATCGATTCAAGCCCGATGTTGCTTGAGAGCAGGGCCTGGGTGTGTGACCTATGAAGGCCAGCTTTGCCATGGTCTTCACCAATTTCCTTACGAATAGGTTTTGGACCAGACTTGTGCAGCTTTCCCCCAGCAGGTCTTAGGAACATCTGGGGATCCAATTCAGTCTTTCACAGTTCTGATGTTCTCTCCCAGCAGGGCCTCCACCAAATCATCGCCTTCATTTTGCAAGGGCCATTTGACTGAACTTCACTGAGTGGTGGAAACACATATTGTGCACACAGGTAGTCTAAGATTGGGAATAAAAGGATGTTGCAAGCCTTCCTCTTTTATAGGAGTCTGGGTCCCATGGTTCATCCAAAATGAAGACTTCTGAGCTCTGTCACTGCCAGGCAGATGGGTTGGGCACATCCCCTCCTCTCTCTGGGCTTTTCTGTCCTCATTTGTAACCTGAAGATCATAGGATATTCTGAACCTGGGAGGGGCCAGAAACTGTAGAAATCTAATTCAGTCAATAGACCTGTGTTGTTTAGGTGCTGTCTGTCTTCCATGTGCTTGATTTCTTTGACATTAAGTAATCTGCTTACGGTGTTGTAGGACCTGGACAGTGAAAGAAATGTTAAGGCTTATTTCGGCTTTATGGTTTCCCCACACCACAGGTGGTGTGGCAGGTACCTTCTAGTGATATGTGGACAGGACCTTGAGTCACCAAAAGAGTAATTTAGTTCATTTCCAGTTTTCTTCCAGTCCTTCTAGTCATCTCAGGGAGAAAGTCTCAGTTTGCTATTTGAACGTCTCTTAACCCTTGCCTGTCTCCCTTTTGAGCAAAGGCAGAACAGCCACCGTTGAGACTACCTACAAACAGAGGCATCCATCTAGAATTTCATAACCTGGTTTTGCATTGCATTTATTTATCCTTCTATTTTGTTTATTTTGAAGGTTGTCTTCTATTTCTTCACTGGTGATACCAGTTTTTCACATATGGTCATATTACAGAGTATCGTTAGGATACATTTATTTAAGCTAGCTGCAGTGGCTCATTCCTATAATCTCAGCACTTCGGGAGGCTGAGGCAGGAAGATCACTTGAGCCTAAGAGTTTGAGGCTGGCCTGGGCAACAGAGAGAGACCCCATCTCTACAAAAAAAATTAAAAAAATATATAGCCAGTTGTGGTGGCACTTGCCTGTAGTCCCAGCTTCTCGGGAGGCTGAGGTGGGAGGTTGAGCCTACAGGGATCTATGATCACACCGCTGCCTCCATCCTAAGAGACAGAGTGAGACTGTTCCCCAAAATAGATATCTTTATTTAGTTAAAAAAATTTACTCTGTTGAACGAAAAAGGTTTAGTGAATAGTATAGGAGTCATGCAGATAGGGCAGAAGTTGTGATGGAGGTATGTTAATAACACATTTAAGAAGCACTGATCCAGTCCTTCTTCTAGATTAGTCCAAAACCTGCTGACCTTGATGCCATTTCTGACCCCACCAGTGACAAATAACAAGGGGGCAGGGGTAGTGTCTTTTTCGTCCTTGCCTTTCCAGGGCTCGACACAGGCACCTCGACGTGTTATTATTCATCTATTTCACCCGTATTGATGGAGCACCCACTCCTTAGCAACTGCATTCTGGGCTTGGGTGTCCAGTAGTGAGAGATGCCATTGTGCAGCATTGAATGTCTTCATACGAAAGAATGTACACTCAGTCCATAATGGTCCAAAACACACATCACACAAATAGGGCAGCCTCTCGTGTAGGAGAGGGTTGAGCCTGGTGCAGACTGGCTTCAAGATGTGTGTGGGGAGAATGGTTGTCACGGATGGTGTTTCTCCTGGACATGATGTTTCCCTGTTCTGACTGCCACCAGCTCTACCTTACACTGTCCAAAACAAGACACCTCCTTTCCACAGGATCGAGACATACATCCACAGCAGCAGGAAGAATACCTGTTCTGGTGCAGTCTGATTTCCCAGCAGCTTGTTCTTTCATGAGGAAAATAGCCTAGAAGGTGAAAGGCAGGCCTTGCTGCAGATGTCTGGATGTGCCAAGGCCCATTGCCAATGGTCTTCAGGCTCTACTGCAGGCCTGAGCATAGTCAATGGGGGCTGTGGTTGGGAAAGCCGAAGGAAGCTTGAAGCTAGACGGTGACGGTGAAGATAAATGTCCTGTGTGTTGCGTGAGGAAGGGACAACTCTGAGGTTGGGGTGTGTTGGTGACATGAAAAGTTCAACTGAGCTTCCTAAAAGGGAAGCATTCTGTAGCTGGCTATGGCTCGATGGAATTGCAGTTACCCTTGTGGCCTGGGACTCAGCCTTGGCACCATTAGGATATTGTGCTACAGTCCCTTGGTGCCACTGATGGGACTGGTGATGTCAAAATCATCGGTCAAAAAATGAAATTGGGCCGGGCGCAGCGGTTCACACCTGTAATCCCAGCACTTTGGGAGGCCAAGGTGGGCAGATCACGAGGTCAAGAGATCGAGACCATTCTGCCCAACATGGTGAAACCCCGTCTCTACTAAAAATGCAAAAAAATTAGCTGGGTGTGGTGGCGCACACCTGTAGTCCTAGCTACTCGGGAGGCTGAGGCAGGAGAATTGCTTGAACCCAGGAGGCAGAGGTTGCAGTGAGCTGAGGTCACGCCACTGCACTCTAGCCTGGTGCCTGAGACTCTGTCTCAAAAAAAAAAAAATGAAATTGATCAGCTAGGAAAGATGCTGGTGTTGAAGCTGACATACTATTGAGCATAATAACTACCATGGCTTCTAGTGCTTTGACAAAACCTCAGATACATGGCCTTCTGGCTGAGCATCTGCAATTTCATATTGTTGGTGCATTCATTATTTCCCTGGGGGTTGCAACTCTGTAAGTTTGCCGTGGCTGAACTAAAAAAGATGGCATGTACAGATTGTACAGAAATTATGATTCTATGAAAGATTTTGAGGAGATGAGGTATCTTTCAGAGTGCAAAGTGATACTGGAATATCAAGTATTCCTTTGAGTTGAATTACCTAGAGGTTTGTCACTGACCTGCTGTGCTCTTGAACTATGAAACATGAATATGTGGGTTAAGAAATAGTTTCTCTTAAGGCTGGGCACAGTGGCTCATGCCTGTAATCCCAGCATTTTGGGAGGCTAAAAGTTCGAGACCAGCCTGGCCAACATGGTGAAACCCCATCTCCACTAGAAATACAAAAATTAGCCTGATGTGGTGGTGTGCACCTGTAATCCCAGCCACTTGGGAAGCTGAGGCACAAGAATTGCTTGAACCCGAAAGGCAGAAGTTACAGTGAGTGGAGATCACATCACTGTACTCCAGCCTGGGCGACAGAGTGAGACTCTGTCTCGAAAAAAAAAAAAAAAAAGGAAAACTTCTCCTGATACATAAACAGTTAACAAATTTTTACAAAAGAAATCACCTGTTTTAAAAACCTTACCTCATAACCGTTCCCCGATTCCTGAGTCCTACTCCTCTCTGAATATGAAGTCACGGAGTCTTTTTAATTCATGAACAGATATCCATGATCTTTTCTCACCTCTATCTGAGGTTCATGTCTCCCTAATCTCTACTCCACCCCAACCATGACCACTCCCATCCTCCCTGAGTCCTTCCCCCGTACCATTCGTGACCCTCCGCTTTCCCCGACGCTGTCCCTTCCTGTTCTGTAAGTCTCTCTTGCCCAGGTATAGGATAGGAAAGTCTGTTTTGCAACCTGCCTGATTTTTAAAAGTTGAAAGTTTAATGATTTGCTGCTGCTGTTGTTGTTTTGAGTGGGACCAGAATGTCCCAGCCTTAAGTGGCCCCGTTGAAACGATAGTATGGGGGAAACACAAAATTGAAAATGGGGACCTTTGAGATTTCTGCTGTCTGGGCCTGGCTCTGCCCCCACTTCCTGTGTGAGGATGTGTCTTGCCTTTCCCTTTCATGGGCCTCTGTTTCTCATTGACCATAGAAGGGTTTTGGGCCCCTCATTTGAGTGTCTTCATTTCTACATGCCAGTTTGCTTGTTGCTACGGCAGTGACTCCAAAGCTCATCTTCAGGCTTCTGCTGCTTCTGAAGTTCATGAGTCTGACACTGGGACGGCTGTACGTGACTTCCACAGTTGTGAAATGGGGGAATACAAAAAGCAGGATGACTGCTTGTTTTTGATGGATTTTATGACGAGCATAACAGAGTAAGAGCAACAGGTGAGCGGGGCCTTCCCCGTCTCATGCAGTGCCTAGAATAGTGCCCATAAGTGACTGAGTGAAGGAGCATAAGGTGATTGTATGAGTTTTGTGCAAAGCAATAAAAAGGTCTCACCGGGGCAAAGTCCCTTTGGCCTCTCTTTAAGCACTACTTTATCCCAGTCACCCGATGGGGCTCAGAAAGGTAGAGTGAAGCCATGGCTCTGAGCCTGGAGTCCTGCAGGTGTGAGAAGCTTCCTGTGTGCTTTTCCTGCCCCGCAGCTGAGCATCCCAACCTCCATGCCTTTTGCTGTGAGTTTTTTTTTAAAACAGAACAGACTTCATGGGGAAGCAGCAAGTATCCAGCAGTTGCTGCTGCATTTGCATTGCAGCTGTCTTAGGGCTAAGCCCTTAGTCTTGGATCGGTGGCCTGCAGGCCGCCTGTGTATTCTTCGGACTGGCTGGAGCCAAGGTAAACCAAGAGGGGGCCCCAGGTCTGCCCTCTGGCTGAGACCTTTGGCTATTCCTGCATCCTTACACTCTGCTTAGAATGTCACAAAAGGATTAGAGCAATCTCCAGGACACTGTTCTGTTCCCAGGGCTGAAAGAGGATCCCTGGGATACCAGAGGCCTCAAGGCATGGTTACATTTCAGTCCCCATGAAAATTGTAGAATGTCATACCCTCCAGTTTCTCTGTCAATATTATTTCTATTGTTTTGCAATCTGAGAATGGGAGCTAATAATCTGTGGCCTCTCCAGTGCCTGGTTTTGGCAATAGAGACCATCAAGAGACTGAATGACCAGTCACTGCATGTTTTATAGCCTAGAGTGACAGGAAACTGGTCCCTTGATGTGCTGTCTTCAGGAGGGATATTGGGCCAGCTGATCTGAGCTGGAAATTGATCTTTCATCTTTTCGAACTGGTGCAAGTGAAGAGATAACAGTAGACATGTCAGGGGAGCGGGGAGCTGCCATCCTAGAAAGAGTAGTTCTCTGCAGCTTGGAAAGGCCAGCGTAGAATATGACCCAAGAAAATCGTGAAGAGGACAGAGAAGAGTGGGGAGGCTTTATTGTGTAAGTGACGATCTGTGAATTATAATCAAGGCATGTTCATGGACAAGGCCTTGGCATGTGTTGCCTGTCAGTTTATTGATGGAGGCCCACTCTGTGCTCACCACAATGCAAAGGTGTATTGCACTGATACAAAGACAAATCAGGTTTAGTGATTCTCAGGGGACTTGTACTTAGAATAGATTGGCAGGTGCATGGGCGTGATGTGAGTGGATGGTGCCGCCTTGCACCCTCTCTTGTTATCACCATTGTGAGATCCTTCTCAACTATGTCGGCAAGAAGTGCCTGCTTTGTCTGTTGTCCTGGGGAACATAAATGTTGATGTTTCACTAGGCGTTGTTCCCAAGTGAGTATTCCGGATGGTGGTGGTGGAGCCTGTAAACCAAAACATGTCTGAAAGAGTTCTTAGTCCATTTAGCGGTTCATTTGGCCGAGGTTGAGGATGCGCCCATGAAAAGAGCTAAAGGCTGCAGTAGACTCTGTAGCCTGTGCTTTTTCCAAAGAGGTTTTGAGAACTTCAATATTTAAAGGGGGGAGAGTGGGAAGGAGCGAAAAGAGGGACAGTCAATAATGCACTGGATTCCTGCTCAGTAAATCTGTATTTTACATAAGATAATGTAAACATAGGGTAGAGGAAGAAATCAGATCTGGATTTGTCTTGGGGTGGGCAGAGGGATGACTTCTAGCCTTGTCTTTGTGCCTAACCTGTGAAGATAAGCTGTTAATTTACAGTGTCGGGGTGAGAGAGGCTACCTGAGGAGATAGGTGACCTTATCTCTTGCAGCAATCTGTTTAGGAACGAAGAGAAAGCAGTCTTTGCGTGACAAAGTTCACTCTTCCTTTTGGCATAGTGAGTTGGGGGTCCCAAGATTTTACTTTCCTTTCACAAACCAACTTGTGACATGGCTGTGAAAGGATGGTTTCTTGTATCTTGTATCTTCTTGAGGATTGCATCTAAATCATTTGTGTGAGGAGGAGGTTGACTGGGAATCAGGACGTCAGCTTCTGTACATGGCTCTGACACTCATCTGTTAGTGGGATTTAGAATCCTGACTTGCTTATTGCTTCAGTTCCTCTGTTCAGTGGGGGTTGCCTGATATATCATACACACACACACACACACACACACACACACACATGTATATATCGTATATACACATTGACATATATAAATCACAATATATGCTTTGGAACATGAACTCTGAAAGATGCAAATATGAGAATAAAGGGGTTTTGTTTGAGAAAGCTTACAAAGTACTACGTCAAACAAAATAATTAAATAGTTTTCTTCTTATTGCAGAACTTTTGAGGATCTTTAATATACTGCTATGGAGAATTTCCAAAAGAGGGTACAATATGCAGTGATTCTCAAACTTAGTTGACCATGGAATACCTGTGTTAGGGAGAAGCTTATGAAATTAATATTCCTTGGAATTCTACTTTGGGAATTGTAAGGCTAGACCAGCGATGTTTGAATGGTGGTGATTTTGCCCTCTAGGGAACATTTGGCTATGTTGGGAGACATTTTAGTTGTCACAACTAAAAATGGGGGTGGACTAGAGGAGGATAGCTACTGTATAGATGCCAGGGATGCTGCTAAACCTCCTACAGTATACAGGAGCCTCCCACAACAAAAAGTTTATCCATCCAGCCAAAGTGACAATTGTGCTGAGGTTGAGAAACCCTGAACTAGATAGTCCTTAAAACTCCCTTCTGCTCCTGGCTCTAACACTTGGGGGATTGGGTGGTTTGGTGACCCTTCCCAACTTGGTATACCAGTTCACCCTGAGGCATCTTTGGCTCTTGAACTGTATGTTATTCTCTAGAAGGCAGGAGAGGTGAGAGTCATTCATACTCATCCATGCAGACTTGCACATTTCTGGCATCAGACCCATATGTCTATATATCTATATATTCAGTTACCGCAGCCCCCACAATCCTGGCAGCTTGAGGGCTGGTGGCTAGGTAAGAAGAACAATTAGTCCCCCTTTCCTGGGTCTTGTTTCCACCCCTAGTGGCCAAGCTGGGGGAGCTCGCTTTGTTCTGTTGCCTGAGAAACTTGGATTTCAAAGCCCACTGCCTGCCAGGAGCAGTTCCCACAGACAGAGCCTGAGATTCCAAGAAGACTCTCTGCCTCTCAGAGATTTATCATCTTTATGAAGTTTTAAAATCACAGATGGTTTTTATGGATATTCAAGGTATTCCAGCCTTTCATGTTTTCTCTTGACTCCTCTTTCTTCCCCAAGCACACATTTTTCTCCAGTAGCCAAAACACAATAGGTAATGGAAATTCTAATACAGGCTGACCCACAGAGATGGAGTGGGACCAGTGCAATTATATCTGGAGCAAAGCACTGTCATGACTAATTAGCCTCTCACAGAAATGAATTTTCCTATGGATAACTTCAGAAAACTCAGCCTGCAAAACACACTTCTTATTAGTTTCCCTTCCTTCTCTGGGCTTCGGAGTTAGGCCTTGCCTAAGGATTCTCTCCACCACTGGGCCACGTGAACAGTCTCACCCGTGTGGAAATCCATTTTCTGCCTGCTCTTCACCCCTCAGTCCTGTGCTTAGTCTCATCAGAGAGGCCCTCGTTGTCTTCAGGGCAATGAGCTATTTATTGAGCTTGCTTTTCTTTTGGAAGGCAACATATGCAGTGATGAGCAGGGGCTCTGTTACCCCAGCTCGGCACTGACAGTAACTTGGGAGGGCCTTGGGGAAGCTACATTGGGACCTCCCGGTTCTCTCTTCCCCACCTGTAGAGAGGGGCATTATCCTGGATCTAGAGATATCAGCTGTGATTGAATGAGTGAAATTCATGGAACGGATTTTATTGGTCCCTGAACTTGGAGGAGATTATAAAAACAAAATCTTCTTTCAAAAGGATGCTCAGGAATGGATGACTTATTGGGGAAAAGCCTGGGCCCTTTCTTAATTGGTTCAGACATTTGTTGAGTGTTACCTGTGTTCTAGGAAGTACTGCTATTTCTTATGCAGATTGTTGAATCTGTAAATATGGTGAAAAAAGAGAGGGGAGGGAAGGCCCTTGTGAGGTTTTGGGTTAGGTTTAGGGAAGGCCCTTGTTAGGTTTTGGGTTAGGTTACCTGTGTTCTAGGAAGTACTGCTATTTCTTATGCAGATTGTTGAATCTGTAAATATGGTGACAAAAAGAGAGGGGAGGGAAGGCCCTTGTGAGGTTTTGGGTTAGGTTTAGAGGGTCCAGCAAAGACCTCCCACCACCACTGACTGGCACCAATTCAGTATCATGCATCTGGGTGCTATGGCGAGTCATCACATCTCAGCTAACACCCTCTGTGGTGCTTATTAATAGTGCCCCCTTCCAGGGGAGGGCACTGAGGCTCAGAGAGGTTAAGAATCCATCCAAGAACACCTGAGTTAGTAACTAGCAAAGGTGAGATATGAACTCAGTTCCATCAGACCCTAAAGCAAGGCTCTTCACTCGGTGTCTGCTGTGAGCACTGCCTTGAATGGGTCTTTGACTCCTAGCCTGTACTGACTTTCCACTGCCTCGGTGCTCCAGCCAGGCTTGGGGCTCTGGGGGGGGGATCTGAGTGACCATCTGGGCTGGGACAGCACCATGATGCTGATGTGCACCAGGCAGGGCTTCCTTTGGGAAGCATTGCTATGCACCATGCTCAGAAATTGCATGTGCTAGATGCTGCAGCTGAACTTCCCTAAGAAGAATTTTCTAAGTGGATTATTAAGTTGCAGTCAATGTTAAAAAAAAATACCAGTTATCAAAGTACATCTCTTGTAATAGTTTTAGGTATTGTTTCATGAATCCTGTGTTGCAATTACCTATATAGTAGGCATGTATGGGTCACGATGTAAAACATATTTCTTACTTTGGGTTCAGGTTGCGAGCTGGAAAGCGTGTCCCTGGAGGGAGGTGGGGCATGCAGCAGTGCTGCAGAGGGAGGAGTGCAGGCTTTGCCCTTTAAGGCTCTGCTGGGGGACGCCTTGAAGAAGGCAGAGGGTACAGCAAATCCTGGCAAACTCACTCTGACTGGCTCTATGAAGGGCTACAGGGGCTTCAGAGATGTTACAGGGGGAGGCTCCTACCATTCATCAAGAAAGTGGGAAAGACTAGCTTTGCTCCACAAGACAAGAGACTATCACAGTCAACATCTACAAGCATAATAACAGCAGCCCACTGTATCCTCCATTAACTAACATGAACTCTGGTGCAGACTGTCTGGGTTTATATGCCAGCTCAACCTCTTATAGCTGTGTGACCTGGGGTCATTCACCCAACCCCCCCATGCCTCAGTTACCTCATCTGTAAAATGGGCACAAAAATAGTACATATTATATAAAGTTGTTATGAGGATTCCATGAATTACTATTTAGGGAGTGCTCAGAACAATACTCAGCATGCGGTCATCATGTATACATGTTTGTTATCTAAAAAATACATCATATAAGCTTTATTTGAGCCCAATAGAAAGCTTTACCAAGGCAAGACTTTTGAAGCAGGCCTTGAAGATTACTCCATTTGGATCTTCTTCTCATCACTGTCATCAATAACTATTTATTTTGGGGGCCACAAATATGTTCCACACACTGCAGAGTCCTTCACATAAGTCCCGTGAAGTGGGAATCATATGCCCATTTTAGAGATGGGGAGTGAATGTTTACAGAGAGTCCACACCAGTCGCCAGTTGGTCTGGCTCTGTAGCCTGTACTGCTGAATCAGACGACACGTTCTGTCTTTGGCCTGCCGCCTGTGTTGTGCTGGGGTCTGCAGATGGTCGGCGGCCTGTTCTGCCCCGTGCTTAGCTTATCCTCTCTCAGCCTCAGCAGCCAAGGCCCTGTGTAGACAGAGTCCTGTAATGAACACAGGCCCCTATTTGAAGTGCTCTGTTGTCCCAGACTGGAGGCCAGCAGACTCCCAAGCAGGATGTGTCACCTAGCAGAGACCCATGCATTTTAAAATGTCCTCCTGCCTTTGGAGACAGGTCTTGAAAAATACCAGAATCATTAGGGCTCTTAGTCATTCAGTTCAGCCTTGGCGAGCTGATGATCACACCCTGTTCTCAGCAGCAGAAGTCCATCCACCTGGGCAAGGCTGGGAGGGCAGCCCACACTGTCACACCAGGGAGACCCCAGGACCAGTGCCTCTGGGATAGGTGTGGGATGATTGGCAGTCGACTGATAGGAAGAAATGAAGACAAGGAGAAGGCAGGGCCTCTCAGCTGCATGCCATGGGTAGGTTTCAACCAAGTGTGGGCTACGCATCCAGGTGTCACCCAAGCACCATGGACAAATGTGAAGGAGAAGGCAGGGCTGCTGCCCACATGGGGAGTCTGCTCTATTTGGAGAGATGCCAGTGCTCAGGAGCCTAAATCCCAGTGCTGCAGGAATCCAGGGAGAGGGCATTTAGGGAAACTGGGGTGGTTGTATAAAACTTCCCCCCAAAGAAAACTCAGGTGAGGGTAACCAAGATTTGCAGTGACTACAATGTTAGATAAACCTGGGCAGTGTGTTTACAAATAATGTACTCCCCTTCTGCAAGCTACCACCAGCCCGCCCATACTTCTGTCTCCATCCATCCATCCATCCATCCATCCATCTATTCATTCAACATATACCTCCCAGGTACCTGCCCTGGCCCAGGCCCAGTGCTGGGCCCTGTGTAGACAGTAAGCACAGTTGCATGCTGCCTGTCCTTCTGGGCTCATGGTCTAGTGAGGGAGACCAGCATTGAACAAATAAATCACCAAATAGCTGTGAAATTAAAATCGCAGTGGGTCCAACAAAGGAAATGAATGGATTGCGATGAGAAAGAACAAGGGGGCCCCTAATTTGGACTGAACCAGGCTGCATGCATCTGTCAAAATCATGCTTTGAGGCTCGGCAGAAATACCACCACCTTCATTAAATCAGTCAGTTTCTGCCATTTAACAGACTGTCCACCACACTCTCTTCCTCCCTGGTATGATATTATACCCTGATTTAGTTTTGGGTACTTGTCTACTTCCCCTGATAGATCTTCAACTCCTGGAAGGAGAGATTGTAGTTTTTTTTTTTTTTTTTTTTTTTTGTCTGAGAACCTACTGTGAGTAATCCTCTCTCAGAGATGCGCAGGCGAAGTGCTGAATGAATGAATGAATGAATGAACACAGGTCTTCATTCCTAGACCCAGGCACCCACTATGGGCATGTAGCGGCCCCTGTGATGAGAGCACCAGCTCCAGAATCAGCTGCTTACTGACTGTGTGACTGTGGGCAGGTGCCTTGACCTCTCTGAGCCTTCATTTGCCATATGGGGGGAATGCTATAAATAGTTGTAAGGATGGAAAGGATTAGGGCATGTGCATTACTTAGATTCATACTTGGTATATAGTGCTTTATAAGTTAGAAGGAATGTGCCAGACACATCCAACATCTCTCAAAATCCTCACAAATCTGCTGCAAAGCATTTATAATTATTCCTGTACTATAGCTCAGAAACCTGAGGTTTCAAAGGATTTACTAACCTGCTGTAGTTTGCAGAGTAAATTAAATTTTAATACAAAACAAAACAAACCAACAAAACAAGGCCAGTCTGCAAACCTGGGATTGTCTGACTCCAAAAGCTTGTCTTCCTTGACAGTGTCCCATTCCCCTGCCGAGCTGAATTCTCCACTCTGTAGACTGAAGCTGAGATGTTGGTGTTTTCGAAGCCCACCTCCTGGCCAAAGACCAACATACTGTTTGTGGATGGACTGGACATTTGACATTAAATGCTGGCCTTGGGAGGGATGAGAGAAGGACTGCTTGACTCCACGGGGTGCCTCTGCCTTACCCATCTCAAAGAATCAGACCCCTCTCTCATTTTTCAAGGGCCTTTTGGTGGGCATCCTAAAGGTCTCATGATCTGTTGCAGCAGAAAATGTGGCTTTGTCCCACCTATAAAACATCTGGAGATTTTCCAGTTTGAGTAGGCCCCATGTAGGCCCCATGTGAGCCTTGGGTTGGCATGGATTAGAGAGGCAGAGAGGGCATTCACTTGGCTCTGATTTTTCATTCTGTGGCATCAGAGCTTGAGAATACAGAGTCCCCACCCCTGGTGTCTCCTTCCTCTCCATCCACCATGACAAGCTGTGTCCACATTCTCTTTTTGGCTCCTTCCTAAGGTATTGGGCACAGGACTACGTCTGCCCAAGAATAAAAATTATACCCCTTATATTTCCAAAAGGAGAGGCATATAATTTGTAACTAAACCCGGGGTGCTCTGACTGTGAAAATATCTACTGCTTAGCCGTTTCTATGTTGATTAGAGAAGGCGTTTATAGCTCAGACCTAGAGGAGAAGAAACCATTTCCTTGTCACCAAGAAGCTCCTTGCCAGGGCCTCCCAGTGAAAAATAGGACCTGTGGAGCCCAAGATAGAACAAAGCCAAGTCTCCTTATCTTATTTATTGACTTTATTTTACAGTAAAAAATAATAACGTGCTTTTTGTCAAAGCCAGCCTCAAGGCATGGATCCAACAAAACATCACATTAATTAGATAATCTGATTTCCAAAGACAGACCCCAGCGCAGACACCCACTGTCTAGCAGTGATGACAAAGAAATCAGATAGCGGGAAGTCGTGGCTTCCTCCTTCAAAGTTCATGTGGACACCTACCAAGAATAAGAGAGAGCTTATCTTGGCCAGAGCTTTATCTGTCCTTGGACTAGAATGTTCTTAGGGATGCCACAACAAAGGGGGGTGGCTTAAACAGCGTGAATTTATTGTCTCACAGTTCAGAAGGCTGGAAGCCTGAAAATCAAGGTGTCAGCAGGGCCAGCCTCCCTTGAAGCCTGTAGGGTTTCTCCTTCCTTGTGTCTTCCATGTTTCTGCTGGTGGCTGGCATTCCTAGACTTGCAGGGCCCGCTCCAGGCTGCTTCTGTGGTCATGGGGCATTCTCCCCTTCCTCCTCTCCTAGGGATACCAGTCATACTGGATTATGAGCTCACCCTACTCTAGTATGACCTCATTTTAACTTGATTACATCTGCAAAGACCTTCTTTTCCAAATAAGGTTTACCTTCACCGGAACTGGGGGATTACTACTGAAACAAATCTTTTGCAGAAAAACACTGCAACCCATTACTAGTGCCTAAGAATGGAAAGGTGGGTTAGCGCTGCTTCTGCAGTGTGAGGAAGTGGACAAATTGGGGTTCTCCTGGGAATGAGATCCTCGATGGAGGTGCAAACTTCAGCTGGAAGACTGAAGCCCTGAAACCGTTTATTCTGCAGATCAGAGTTTCTCAAAACGGGGTTCCCATAGCCAGCAGCATTAGCGTCAGCTGGGAAACATGGAAGGCATGAAAATTCTTAGGCTCCACCCTAGGCCTGCTGAATTGGAAACTCTGGTCTGGGGCAGTTTCTTATTTTAATAAGCCTTTCTGGCGACTCTGATGCACACTAAAGTTTGAGAACCACTTCTCTAAGTTCTGCCTTCTCCTTTCATTGTACCACTTTTCAGTGGGGCTGTCCTTGCACGCTGGCAGATGTTTTGGGTTAGAGAAGAATGTCTTTGGTCAAGTGAGTGTGGGCAGCATTGTGTTGGTCTATGTTGAACAAGTTCCTCGACTGAAGGCTGGCTCTGAGCTTTTGCTATGCTGTATGCAATGAGCATGGAACACTTCTTAGAAGGGAAACGATGGTATTTCTGGATTTCACTGAAAAGCGAAGTGCCCGTTTTATGTGGAGTATCCCATCGGACTGGCGTTCCGTGAATTCACATTGGGAAACATTGCTGTAGTCCATAAACCAAGGCATTCAGTGAATTTTTATGAATCACCTAGTAAGAACCAGGTGCTGTGCTGGAGAGATACATCCGTGCACAAGACATGGCTTCTGTCTCTAGGAAACTGATGTCTAGTGCAGGAGCTGGCACACTTCGGGCTGTGGGCCAAGTCTGGCCTGCCATCTGTTTTTGTATGGCCCATGAGCTAAGAATGGTTTTCACATTTGTAGATAGTTGAAGAAAAATTTTAAATGAAGGTTATTTCATGAAACATGAAATGGTATGAAATTCAGATTCCAGTGCCTCTAAATAAAATTCCATTGCAGTATAGCCACACTCATTTGTTTATATATTGTCTAGGACCACTTTTGCCCCCCAACAACAGAGTTGAATAGTTGCAGCAGAGACGTATGCTGCACAAAGCCTAAAATATTTCCTATCTGGCCCTTTACAGAAACAGTTTGCCCACCCGTGGTCTAGAGGAGCTAAGAGGCACTGAACAAGTACTTGCAGATGCCTTGAGTGTTATGAAGGAGCGGTGCAAAGACAACATGACTGGAAGGTTTTATTGACTGATAGCGATGGTGGTGGTGGAGTTGGGGTGGAGGGTGAGTTAGGAAAGGCTTTCTGGGGGAGAGAGCTTAAGTATGAGTAGGAAGTCTGGAATATGGCTATGTGAAGAAGGTTGTTACAGGCAAAGGAAACCTAGTACATGCAGATCCGTGAATCACAAAAGAGGACTGCTCATTGAAGGAATGCAAGAAAGTCCAGTATTGCTGTGGACTGAGGGAGGTGAGGCCAAGAGTAGTTCAGTATCTTGGCCAGATGCCTGAAAATGGCCAGATGTGCCACAGCATCTTTGAAGGCCATGCTGAGGGCGCTAACTTTTGCTTAAGAGCAATGGGGAGTCCTTGAAGAGTTTAAGCACAGGCATGATGTGATTGATGGTAACCTTGTGGTATCTCTCTGGCTTCCGTGTGAAGAATGAGGCGGGGGAAGTGAGTGGGGAATTGTACCATTGCACGGTACAATGCAAATGATTATGAAGCTTAGGAGTCAATCAGGGGAGAGAAGCTGAGATGGAGAGAAGTGGGAGGATTTGAGAGGTGAAGGGTCTCTGTGATGCTTGGCCTCCCTCCTGCCTGGCTCTCTGTGTTCTTTGACAATGTAAAGAACCTTCCTTCCCAGTCACTGGGTCAGTGCTCTTGGACCTGATATATTAATAAACATTGATTCCTTGTTGCATACCTGCTACAAATCCACTAGGCCCAGTGCTAAACACTATGAAGTATAAGGATTAGTAAGCCCTGGCTCCTGACCTCAGGTTCTTAGCTGGGAGACTGATGGATGTAGCCACTGGACTAGAATGTAATGAGGACTGAAGCAGAGAAGCAAGTGATACTGAGTGGACAGAAAGGAAGTGTTGAGTAGACAACCCTGGAGATGTTAGCTCTGCTGAAGAGATCTGGAGAGGATTCATGGCAGAGGCAGCTTTTAGGCTTCCTTTTGAAGAATGTGTAGGATTTGGGAAGGAGGAGAGTGGTAATTAATCCAACGTGAGCAAAATGACAGGTCTGTTACAGCCTCTGGCGGGTGCAGGGGAGGCTAGGGGAGCCATGTGGCTGGCATGAGCCATCAGCGGAGGCTTACAGAGAGCAAAGAGGTGCTCCTGTTTTGGAAACTCAATCAAGACTCCTGATTGCTTCATGTTCCTGACACTTCAATGCAGGCTGTGCTGGGACCATGAGTTACCCTCAGCAATGGATCAGCAGGGCAGCAGAAGGCTCACTCTTTCTCTGATGGCCAGGGCCCTGCATACCCCATTTCACTTCATGCCCTTCCAAGGCAGGTACAAAGCATGAATCACATTCCCCTCTCTGTGACTTTGTTTATAGGCATAGCTCTAAAGCTGGGATAACAGCAAACTGTTGCATCAACAAGTCCTCTGGGGTTTCTAACCCACTGATCCTATGACTAGTTGTGATTGGCTCTGACCTCTTCACTTTCTCCTTCAGTTTGTTACTTTGACCCCTGGAACCAATGACTTTCACTGAAGTTCTCTGGTTCTCGGTCCTGTTGTCCAGGGCTATGACACAGGGTGATTTGCAGACTGATCCTTTGTCCTGTGCCAGAAGATACTTAATAAATGCCGGGAATGATGATAGGTCCCTAAAGAGCAGTTTGCCCAGTTCATTTTTTAAAGACTTTTTAAAAATAGTAAAATGAAGCAGATGCACAGAAAACTGCAAATTACTATAAAATGCAAAATTACAAAATAGTGAATAATTATGGAAGATTTGTGTCACTAGCACTGAGTTCAAAAAATAAAATACTGATGGTATCCCCCAGAAGCTTTCCCGATCATCCCTTCTCCTTGGCTTGTGTCTCCCCTTTGATGCCTCAAGTTCAAGAAATCTTAGTAACAACTCTTTGGGCCTAGCTTCTAGTAAGAAAAACAGCTGCAAAAGAAGATTTAAAAAAACCCCAGAGACTTGGGATTCAGGCAACCACCTGACCTTTCTTCTGGAGCTGTCCCCACCAAATAGGTCCCCATCCCCGTCAGTGCTAAGGGCTGGACAGACAGTTGTTATGGACACATGGGGCACCTCTCCAAGACGCCAGCAAAGATGATACCCGCAACGCTCAGGCAGGGCCCCCTGCTCTGCAGGGCTCTTCTCTCCTTGCAGTTGGCAGATTCTTAATAATAAGAGACTTCTAAGATATAAAGGAGCTCCCCGTCTCATGTGACCTTCATACCAGTTCCCCCGGTGCTGCCCCACCTCAGTGTCATAGCTGAGCAGTAACAGAGGGTCAGCCTGTTCCCACTCTCCAGGGGACATTGTGGGTCCTCAGGTGAGAGTGTGGGGTGGCACTAACAACAGCCTAGTCACAATTCATTAGTAAACTTGGCATTCGGGTTACTGACATTTTTGCAGACTGTACTTTCTAACAATTACCCTCTGGTTAAAATCTGTCTTTGTAGAAGGAGGCCAGTCTGAACAGGAATGAGGGGAGGAACGACTTCCATTGGAGAAGTCTGAAAGGGGGACCCTCTCTTCTAAAAGAAAGGTGTGTGCCTTTTGAAATTTCAGTTGAGTCACTTCCATCAGGAGCTCTTCAATTATTTATACTGGGTGTGTTGCAAATAGATTCACCAATTTAGAAAGTTGGGGGAAGAAGGGACATGGTAGGAAGAAGGTCCCTGTGTATTCAAGTGTGTGGGCAGGTCCTTTTGGCTTCCTCTTGGCTCTTTTTCTGGATCCGACTTCATCATAGGGCTGGACCAGCCACTTTGTCAAGGGTGTCCTCCTCACTGAGGTCTGGGGACGGGGACAGCACGTGGGTGCCCCTGGGTGTAGGAACTGATGCTTCCAGACACTTGGTGAGCTCTGTCTGGGTGGAAAACCTCATCAGAAGCCAGATTGAATCACACCAGTTTCTAAGACATTCCTCAACCATGTTAGGCAAAAGAATCCCCCACTGACAAGCTGGGGTAGAAGGAAACCTGATATAATTTTGGAAAAACCTTCTTTGAGAAAGAAGGTTCTCACAGCTGCCGAGCCTGTCCGACATCCAGGGTTGGAGGGGTCCCAGGCCATGAAGAGAAGATTGATGGGTCAGAGAGAGCCAAGTAGAGGGCTGAGGCTTTGCAGGGCCGGACGCTTGCCCTGCCTAACTCCCATTAGGGATCGAGAAGAAAAAGGAGAAGGAGTTCTCTGAATCCAGTGGAAAAGAAGTCCTGTCTCCTTTCCCTGGGCTTTTGAATTATTGTTTTTATTTCACATTAGCAACTGCCCTGGACTCTCTTGTGTTTGGCTGCTGTGTTGGAGACCTAGATCCAAACTGGGGTGTGTGGGAACCCAGGGAGACATAGAGGCTGGGGTTTTGGAACCTAGCCAGTTCTTCCAATGGGTGAGGTCAGAGTCCAGGGAGCTGGACAGCTCTGAGAGCCTGGTCCCTCATTCAGGCTGGGCTGTGCTCAGAGCGGTGGGCCCTGAGTGCCACTGTATGCCTGGTAACCTGGCCAATCTTTCTGCCTTCCGAAGTCTATCTGTCTTGCTAGCCATTGGTTTCCTGAATGGGGGTCATGTTATGTGTTGGGAAAGGCTGTCTGACAATCTAATTGCGACAGCTCTTTTGACCTGAAGTCAAACCCCATCCAAGTTCAGCAAATGGAATAAACAGGAACATGTTCAGTTGGTGAGGTCTATAGGCACAGACTGGATTAGGTCCTAAATCATGGTGGAAATTTTCCTGGCATGGGACAAATCCTTTTGTAAACAAGAACATTCATCTTTCTTTTGACTGACGTGCCTGTTGGGCCATGTGCCTCTCAGAAGCTCTATGTCATCTGATCTCATTTGGGATTTGGTGTTTGTATTTGAAAATGTAGCCGCCCTGAGGAATAGCAGTTAGGAGCCAACCCCCAGTTTAAGCTTCAAGTCATGGAAACTGGCCTGGTTTACCCTGGATGTCAGTGATACCTGGGAAAGCTCTTGCTTTTCCAATGCCCACTGAGCAGAGATTTAATTTACTCAGTTGGTACGTGTCTACTAAGCACTTTGCTGCATGCTAAACACTTTGGGTATGAAAAGTATATAGGCCTTGCCTTCAAGGATCATCCAGGTTAACTGGGGCAATGCAACATGCGTGGATCAAAAGGCAACTAAGTACCTGTCCCATATGGAATTAGGGGAGCAGATGTGGGCACCGGAGGCAGGATAGGGAGAGCTTCGGGGAGATCTAGCTAGAAAGAACTTCACTGCACCTCTGGGATTTGATCAGGGACGATGAGGATGGGTGGGGGAGCAATGGGGAGGGAATCCCAGGAATGGTGACAGCCAGCACAGAGGTATGGCAGTCAGGAGGACAAAGTCATAGCCCAGAAGTCAGGTGGGAAAGTGGGTCAGTGAGGAGTGGGGGAGGGCAGCCGGCAGCCTCAGCCGTAGGCCTTAAAGATCAGGCCTTGAGGAGTTTGACTTATGTGCTTTGGGCAGTGTGGACTTGGCAGAATTTTGAGATTCCAGAAGATATGAGCAAAGAGTAAAAACAAAGCAGGACAGAACAAAAAACAGAATTTGTTCATTTATTCTTTCAGCGCCCTGCGACGTGCTCACCATGTGCTAGGTGCTGTTCAGGCTCTGAGGATGTGGAGCGGGCAAATCAGGCAGACTCTGCCCTGACTGCTAGAGAATAAGCACACCTGTGTGATGAAGGCCTAGTGGGCGCTAGGAAGCAAAGAACAGCAGCCGGGGGGGATGACCATGTTCCCTTCCATGTGGGGCACTGGCTTGTGACTTAGATCGCTCTCGGGTCACTCATCGTTTTACTCCAGGTTGCTTGGAGTCCTCTGTTGACTCTGAAGGGAGTATTCAACCATAAACAATTCATCCTATCTGCTATCTGCAGGCGAATTGTTTCTTCCCGGTTGCCCCTTGGGTGGTGGCTTGGGGCTGTGGCAACACTTGTAGTATTTCCAGGGAGGCTGTTGTAGTTCTGTGCATTTCCTGCAGTAGTGGTAGTGAGGGCATTGGATGCCGGGAGCTCTGGCGGTTGGTGTGGCCCTGAGCTCTGAAAATGCTCACATTGCCCTTTCCCCTGTTGTGTGGGCCAGCAGCTCATGGTGCCCCTCCGGCCCTGAGAGACCATGCCTCTGTCCCTCAGGCCGTACCTTTCCTGGCTCCAAGGCTGCCTCTGGCTAGTGTGTCAGACACACCCTGGGCCCCTGAAGTCTGAAGGCCATATTTTTGGAGGGGGGAGCTGACCACTGTGAGTGTGGAGTATTGGGGCCTTAAATTTCCTGCCTGTAGAATGAGGCATTTGGATGAGGGAACTGGTTCCTAGACTTTTGTGGGATAGTCAACTAATCTTTATGAAACAGAATATCACAAGGCCACCAGCTTTTTATTGTGACAAGCAAGAACACACAAAAGAAACTGTCAAATGCCAGCTCTGCCACCATTGTCATTTCGTTAAAAGGGCATGCTAATACCCAACAATGGCGTGATGACATAATATTAAAGAGAAGGACAGTTCTTCCCAGGAGAGGCTCGTCATCAGCTATCTTTCCCTGACACACACAGCGCACTGTACTGAGGCCTTTCATTCCATACCGCTTGGGGGGGCAGCACTACTCTGTGGCCATGTGGGACCCCTGGGAACAGAGCACCTGTGAGCCAGCCTGCAGGAGCCTTTGCTGTGGAGAGCGAGGCTCCTTGGGGGCTGGATCCTCCTCCTGGTCTACAGAATGGCATTGAGCTCCCTCCAGTAAAAGTTAACTTGGCATGAATATTTCTGCCTTCTTTTATGAACATGAGGGTTTGGGATTTCCTGTGTGTCTTGGTTATCCCTATCCGTCTGTCCTGATGAGAAACAAATGTAATTTTTGCCTTCCAGCTGGGCCCCTGATACAGTTTTCTTGTCTGGGCAGTTCTGGAGATGAGTTTCTGGGGCAGGATGGGCTGCCCTGCAGACTGGCAGCTGAGTCCCTGAGTCTCTGCAGGAGAGCAGGCTGTCTTGGACCCGGCCAGGGTCATCCTCGCTGAGGACTCTACTAATCCAATTCAAAGTCTCTATGGCTCTGATAGTGGACTCTGGACGGTCACTTATATTTTCCCATTTTATTATGCTAATTGAAGGAGAAGGAGATTGTTATTTTACAAATATGGTATATTGGCCAGGAGGTATGTATTAGCCCTGAAAGTTTGAAGGTTGCCTTACTAATTTTAGGCACCATATGTGGCCATTCGAGAACATATCTAATGTTTAACAGGCCATTGTATTCCCAGGTTGGAGCTCCCTCCCCTAGCCCATTTCTCCAACTGTCTGTCCATACATAGCAGATTATAATGGAATTTAGATGTCTGTACTATACGATTTTGTTATTTAGAAGCCATAGGGTATGAGGTGATTGTTTCAGTAGTAGTAATAAACAGAATTTTGTAAAGAGATCCCATTTCTGTCTTGTACATTGGACCTATCCAAAGGCAGTGTGGAATAGAAAGAAAAATATGGCCTTCAGACTTAGAATGGACTGGATTGAAATTTCAGTTCTCCACTTACAAGATGAGTAATCTTGGAAAATTAGCCAATCTCTCTGAGTCTCATGTCATTCCTACCTTGCGGCCAGGTGTGGTGGCTCATGCCTGTAATCCCAGCACTTTGGGAGGCTGAGCAAGGCAAATCACTTGAGGTTAAGAGTTCCAGATCAGCTTATCCAACGTGGTGAAACCCCATCTCTACTAAAAATGCAAAAAAAAAAAAAAAAAAAAAAAATTAGCCAGATGTGGTGGTGGGCATCTGTAATCCCAGCTACTCAGGACGCTGAGGCAGGAGAATCGATTAAACTCAGGAGGCGGAGGTTGCAGTGAGCCAAGATCGCACCACTGCACTCCAGCCTGGGAGACAGTGCGAGACTCCATCTCAGAAAACAAACAAATAAACAAAAAAAGCAAAAACAAAAAAACATTCCTATCTTACAGACTTGATATCAAGATTAAGTTGGTTGGTATAAAATCACCAAGGACAGAACACAGTAGATGCGAGAGGGAATCAGTGATTTCCTGAGGGCCAGTTGACCCCCTTGGTCCTCAGGGGATGGGAGAGCAGCTTTGAACCTGCCTCTGAGAAGAACTGAAACGGAACCTGTCCTCTTGCAGCATTTTCCAGGGGAGGGAAATGGTGCCTGACTGACTTGCCTAGGGTTACAGAGCTGAAACAGTGCATGCAAAGTAAGGGACTTAACGATCCAGGCCTCCAGGTCAGGGAGTTTAGAGCTGGACAGGCCTTGGGGAGTGTTTGCACAGCACCCTGCATTTGAGACAAGGAAACTTGAGGCACAGATGGTAAGGACTTGTTAAAGGTCACCTGGCCTTTTTCTACCGTGAAGACTTGTAAAGAGAGTTGTGTCCACCCAGTGTAGGGGTGTTTCTAAGAGCAAGAATCTGCATAGTGCACCTAGAAAGCAACAGCTAAAAATGCCTCCATGGTGGAGCATTGTAGGTTCAGCTGAGACACTCAGTAAACTCACAGGGCTTACTGACAGCTCAGGGCAATCCGTTTGGATTGGAATTTCAGCTCTATCTCTTAAAAGAGGTTGAGTAATCTTGGAAAATTACCCAACCTCTCTGAGCCTCCTGACATTCCTACCTTGTGGTCAGGTGTGATGGCTCACGCTTGTAATCCCAGCACTTTGGGAGGCTGAGGAGGGCGGATCTTCTTTTTAAGTTTTCTTAAACTTAGTTGAAGTTTCTTTTTAAGTTTTTTTAAACTTGGTTTAAGTTTCTGAGTCTTTGCTGGAGAGCAGGCTGTCTTGGACCCGGCAGGGGTCATCCTGGCTGAGGACTCTACTAATCCAATTCAAAGTCTCTATGGCTCTGATAGTGGACTCTGGACTGTCACTTATATTTTCCCATTTTATTAAGCTAATTGAAGGAGAAGGAGATTGTTGTTTAACAAATACAGCGTTTTATTGTAAAATAAAATGCTTGTAAAATAAAATGCCATATATTTTTTAACACATGCTTGTAAAATAAAACGCCATATTTGTTGCCAGAATCTGTGTACCCGAAAGGTGTAGCCCACAGTTAGCAAACACAATAGCTGCTAGGTGAACTCATTGGTGCAAATATCTTAAGCCCTGCTGGTACAGGATGCCTGAGGTGCAGAGGGGGAAAAGTGATGGCAGCCAGGGAGAGGTTGGACTGTGAACTTCCCAGGGGCAGAAGTGAACTCTGCCACTCCTGACACCAGCTCCAGGAAAGACCTGGGTCTCCTGTTGCCCTATTTCTCTGGCCCCTGAGTCGCAGAGTAACCACCTCCTACATCCTCTCCCTTTGCAGAACTCTTGTGATGAAATCCCAGCTGGTGGTGCCCACGTTATGCTTGATTTGCTTGAGCTGCTTTGGGTAATCTGCCTAATACCCTAATACGCAGGATTATTGGTACCTGGGAGAATGCCTGTGGCTGGGACATCCTCCCAGGAGATGAAAGAAGCTGCTGGGTGGATTTCCTTCTTGTCTGTTTGGCGTGGTGGATTTCCTCCTTGTCTTTTTCACCCAGCATTCAGGCCTGGTGAAAACCTGAGGTGAAGGAGAGGAGAGTAGCCTTTGGGGAGGTACCAGCAGCCCCAGGGCTTCCTAAGGTATTGAGGTTCAGACACTTCTGGATCTTAGGCCAAACTGTGCCACAGGATGTCATAGATATTGTCATGAAATAAAGCATTTTAAAAAAGCTAACATGGGGCTGGGCATGGTGGCTCATGCTTGTAATCCTAGCACTTTGGGAGGCTGAGGTGGGCGGATCACTTGAGGTCAGAAGTTTGAGACCAGCCTGGCCAACATGGTGAAACCTGTTTGTACTAAAAATACAAAAATTATCCAGGCATAATGGCATGTCCCTATAATCCCAGCTACCAGGGAGGCTGAGGCATGAGAATCACTTGAACCCTGGAAGTGGAGGTTGCAGTGAGCTGAGATCATGCCACTGTACTCCAGCCTGGGCAACAGAGTGAGACTCCTCAAAATAAAAAAAGCTAACATTTGCACTTTTACTCAGGGGATTTCTAATGATTTTCCTCAGAAAATCCCTTCACTCAGATGCAGTCAAGCACAAAATAACAGTAGGTGAAACTGCTCAATGCAGAGATGCTTTTATTTCCATGGGGTCTGGGGTCCTGCCTCCTATGCCCTTCCTTGGTAACCAGCCCCTCGGGGCACCTCGCAATGCTGGGCTCCAAGGTACAGAAAGCTGTGAATTTAACTCACCACCCCCTTTCATCCCCCAGATAGGGACTCTTCTCAGAAGGTTAGGTGACTGGCCCAGGCCACATAGCCTGTTCCTGGCAGAGCTGGAGAGAGAATGTAGGCTTCATAACTTCTGGTCCAGAAGGCTGCCCCTTGCCCCTATCCTTCTGGCAGGAGAGAAAGAGCCCTTCTGCTTTGTGCCCAGCTGCGTGTGGGGCTGCCTGGTCAGTTCTGACAGACGAGAGGGGACGGGGGCAATGGATTGGCCAGGGAGAGAGTGGGTGGGGTTCCTGGCAGATGAAATGAGTAACTCAGAGCACAGTCCATTAGTGCAGGCTCAGGGAAAATGGCTTTCTGATGTTGACCGGGAAAATTTGTGGACAAAGGGGCTGTGAGGCACGAGGCCCTTCCTCTCCCAAAGCCCTCTGGGGGTCAAGCATCCTGGGACTATCCATGGTGCCAGGGTGCTGGGCAGAGCATCCAGCTTCCATGGATGGGAGGGGGCTTCCTGGCCCCTACTTTGTTACCAAAAGTGTTAGGGGAGATGGTTTTATGCTAACCTGGTCACTCCACCTCCCACTCAGGTGCATCAGGCCCTGCAGAGCTCAGCCCCTTAGCGCCGGA
Organism: Ateles fusciceps; assembly: GCA_036589455.1. NCBI lineage: Eukaryota > Metazoa > Chordata > Mammalia > Primates > Atelidae > Ateles > Ateles fusciceps. The sequence goes on along the minus strand of JAZHEH010001382.1, from coordinate 11,692,365 downwards.
GACCTCTGGGCAGAGTGTGCTAAGGACTCCAAGGATACGCATAGTAAGGGAGGAAGCCAAATCTTCTTCAGCAGCATCTGCATAGAGAACCGTGGTTCTTAGCAGGAGGGCTTCACAGTCCGTCAGCTTAGCCACGCTCATTTCTGACATGATGCTCTGCTCCATGAAGGGTGATTTATGGTTGTGGGCTGGTCCTTGGCAGAGAAAGGAACCATATTCCTCTGTCCTTGATGGAACTGTCCTCCGTGGGCACAGGGCCCTGGAAGAAGGGTTGCGGTGGTACAAGCAGTACCCAGAAGTGGGATGAATTGAGTGCTCTTCATGTTAATAAACCTTTCGTGGGCACTTTGCGGCAGACGATAATCCTTGCACATGCCGCTCCCATCTGCTCCTCACACTGTTCCTGGGAGGACAGCAGGACTGGTACACGTTCCTTTTTGGCATCAGAGAGATAGATTTAAATTTGTACTGTGTCTTCCTGGGCCAGCTACTAACCTCTCATCTGTCAATGGAGGACATTAGTACCAACCTCACAGAGTTACTATGGCCATGCTAAAAACAGTAGTCAATAGTATAATTATTAGTAGTAGTACTACTTATTAGTAATACTATCTATCTATTCTAGATTGGACATGGCAAGAATGGACTTTCCATTTGCTGTAGCTCTCCTCCCTCCTCCCCTTCTTACCCCGTTCCTTCCTTCCCTCCTACCCACCAAGATGTGTCAGGTGCTCACTCTGAGCTCACAGGGTTTCAATGTCGAAGATACAGCCATGAATGAAACAGACATGGTGAAACCCCTACTAAAGATATAAAAACTAGCCAGGTGTGGTGGTGCATGCCTGTAGTCCCAACTACTCAGGAAGCCGAGGCAAGAGAATTGCTTGAACCCAGGAGGCAGAGGTTGCAGTGAGCTGAGATTGTGCCACTGCACTTCACCCTGGTGACAGAGCGAGACTCTGTCTAACAAAAAAAAAAAAGAAGAAACAGACAAATATTCTTTCCCTCATGCAGCTTGCAGACAGTACACAAGGAAGAAGTAAAAGGAGCAGGTGGCATACATGCTCCAGAGGAGAGAGGAAAGACAGGGAGAGGTTGGGATGAGGTGGGGTGTCATTTTCAGTAGGGTGGTCAAGGAAGAGCTCACTGACAAGGTGAGATGCGAACCAGGACCTGAGAGAAATGGAGGGGCAGCCACGGGGATCTCTAGAGCAGAGGCAGAGGCCAGCGCAGACAGCCCTGAGACCGGAGAGAGCCTGGAATGTCCTGGCAGCACAAAGAGGCCATTGATTGCATCTGGAGTGGAGCTAGTGAGCGGTAGTGAGTGGCAGACTCGCAGGATGACAGGCAGGAGCGGGGCCGATTGGGTGTGAAGACTGTCACTTGTCCTCTGAGTGGGCCAAGAAGGGTGTCGGGTACAGCAATGATATGATTTCAGTTACATTTTTGAAGAAGTCCTTTTCTTCCCAGATGGCCTTTGCCTAAATGACTTCGCAGATCCTGGATGAGAAACCGATGTCCAAAGAACTGACACGTAGTTAAACCCAAGACAGACTTGGAGTTTCAAAACTTGGCCCTCGGCAGGCAGCAGGGAGGGGCGCCCCCCAGGGCAGGCCCAGCCAGCTTCTCATGCCTGAGACAGTCATCCAGCAGGTGTGGTGCCCGCAGTGACCTTAGTGCCTGATTCAGCTTGACAGGTGTCAGGAGTGTGCCTGGGGGTGAGCGAGTCCAACCCGGGGACAGCAGGTGTGGCAGCAGCTCACCCTATCAGGGAGGGTGTGCCCAGCACGGCAGGCCACCTGGTGAGACTTGGCAATTTGACATCCTGTTGGGGTGCAGGGTGACAAGGGAGGCCCTGCCCTGCAAGTTACAGCTGGGTGAGAATCTGAGTGTTGAGCCCCGTGTTCTGTGAGGCCTCTGGCTTTGTGGCACAGGACTTCTTTCTCCAGAGCAGCCCTGCTTCCTGCCCAGAACCAGAGGACAGTGACTCCAGTTGCCTGCTCTTAGTAAAGCAGTTGGTTTCAGAAAGGGCCGTGCTCTATGTTACCAGATTAGGGTTCCTGCAAGGATCAGGCAGGGTGACAAGGCAGGATTCATCCCTGTTCATAGAAGATAATATGGAGGGTTTGAGAAATGACATAACTCGCTGGAGGCCACCCAGAAAAGCTGGACTTGGTCTAGAGTATCTTTTTATTTTCACAGCTCTTCCTGCCACACCACAGACCTGAAAGTCCCAGTTTCTGGGTCTAATTCAGTAAGGATGATAGATGCAGAGAGCCAGGTCTGAGGGTCAGGGCTGTGGGGTCCTAGGATTTGCACGAGCTTGTTCTCCTGTGCTAGACCAGAGCAGCTGTAACGGCTGGGGAAGGCTGGGCCCTTTGAAGACAAGCAGGATTGGTCCTTGTCATGGCCCTCACACCTGAACCCAGTACCAGGCCAGGTGGAGCCTTCTGCTTGTCCTAGGAACATCCGGAACTCCAGGTTGCAGGCTGGGGCAGCAGAGTGACTGTGTCACTTGGGCTAGATTTGGAGCAATTGTCTTTATCGGGGAGGCAACGACAGAAGAGAAACTGCCAGCTGGGATTTGCTTCCCAGCTGAGTGGTCATCTGGCTGGGCTGGGTGGCCCTGAGCTTGTGGCTTTCCCTCCAGGTCCTCAGTTTTCTCATCTATACACTGTGTGTGTGGTAGTTGGGTGGTGGTGGTGATCCTCAAGAATTGCTAAGGTCCCTTCTCAAGCTTTGGTCTTTGATCTTGCGAATCGGCAGGAAATGCCCAAACCTATCAGATGAGATTTGTATGTTGAGCACCAGATGATGGGGTCCAGTCAGGCCTTTGGCTCCAGGTGACATAGGAGGGGTGAGGCCCTCTGCAGTCGTTATGTCAACAGAAAGTCATTGTGGGGGAACACCACTAAAGGGAATGGGGGAGAAGACATAGAAAGGGGTGAGGGTGTAAGGCTGGGCACAGCCCCATGAGAGGTTGCCTGGTAGGGTGGGTGTCGGGAGGGGACTGCAGCCACTGCTCTCCCCCTGCCTCCTGTGCCTGCACCTTTGCTCTGAAGCCTTCCCCCACCCTCTGGTGCGGGCACTGAGGTTAGATGTCACTGTTGCCACTGAGAGGCAGCTGTGGCCTGCTTTACACAAGACTCTGGTGGGGGAGGGAGGGCAGGGTTGGAGCCAGAGGAGCAGAGTGGCCTCCAATGCGAGGCCAAATCCCTTTCTCAAGGAGCTACCAAGGGCAGGGGGGAGGGCTCCTGCAGGACCTACTCTTTCTGAGATAGTCTCCCCACCCGATGGGCCTACCTCTCATTTTTTTCCTTGTCCTTCTCTCCACGTTCCTCTCTTTCTTCCATTTCCAAAGATCTGGTGGCCTGTCCTCCTGAAGCTGGGGTACCCGGAGGCTGCAGCTAGTGGGGTTTCTCTCTCTTACACACACACTCACACACACACACACTCACACACACGTGTGTGAGCACACGCACACAGTGATTTCCTGACTGACATCAGGCTGCCCCTACTCGGAAGTGCCTCCTGCGTAGGGATTGGGTCCTCTGCACTGGGAGGTGGAAGGTTTGGGGTGGCTGGGTGCCCCCTTTGCCGTTCAGAACAAACCATTTGTTCCCCTGTGAGGCAGTGTCCTGTGGGCACAGGAGCAAGAGCAGAATGCTGGGACTCAGGAGGCAGCATCTCCCTGTTTTTCAGCCTCATCTTAAAAATGGGAGGTTGATCTAATGCGTCTTTAAGTCAGAAGGGATCTGAGATGTCATTCTGGGAACCTCTGCCCCAGCTGTCCTGGGTGGCAGTCACGCAGCTCCTACTAGAAGCCCTGCAGGAGCCCCGCACCTTACATTCTAGGGGCTCGTTGCTCATTGGAGGGTAACAGCCTTAGAACCTGCTCTCCCCTTATCCTCCACTCTGTAATTATTTATTAAAGGCTCACTCTGGCCCGTGTGCCTCCCAGGGCTGCTGGTTGGCGAAAGCGGTGCAGCTTCCACTGATTACCCTCAGAGGCCCCAGCCCTACCAGCGGGTGCTTCAACAGGGCAGCTGTAACTGCTGTGTGCCCGGGACTGTGCCAAGCTTCCAGCTTCCCCACCACCTCAATGAGGTGGCATGCTTGTCCCCATCTTCCACGGAGGAGGCTGAGGCTCAGGGGCTGATGGGCCACAGCCCTCAGCTTGGAAGTTCTGGAGCAGGCACAAGCCCAGGTGGGCTCTCTGCTTCCAGCCTGAGCTCGCAGGCTCTGCGCCTTTTTCTGAGAGATACCTGCTCTTAGTCACCCTGTCTGTAAAATGGAAGTAATTCCATGTGCCTGTTGGATGTATTAGAAGGTTTACGCAAGATAATGCATAGAGAACACTTAATTCTTAGTTGCTGGCATCTAGTTCTGGCTTGTTAATTGGTGACCAACACTCTTATAATGGACTCTGCCCCTGCATGTGCCCAGCAAGGTTACTGAACCTTCTCTGCTCCTTTTTCTATGGAGCATGGAGTTAGAGTGCCTGCTCTCCATAAGGGGTGCTTTGGCCAGAGTGAGGTCAGTGGTGGAGAGAGGGGCCTCTCTCCACACACAGGATCTGTGGCTAGCCTAGTGGCTAGCCTGGCCGGCTGGCATCAAACTTTAAATAGCCCCCCATCACTCCTCCCAGTCCAGCTTCCCACACATGGTAATTAAGCTCACAACATTTAGTGTAAGCAAATAATAACAAGGGCATTATCTCCCTTTAGTCTGTGTTTTTCCTTGCCTATCATAAAGTAATTAAAATAATGAATGCCTTGTAAAACAATAGGTAAGAGGGCTGGCGAAATAGCATTCTCTGCCACATACCTCTTGTGCTGTGAATTTCTGATGCGGTTAACCACTGTGACTGGAGGGCCCTCCTGCCTCCCAGCCGTTTTCGCGTTGATTTCTCCTCTCCAGGGTCTACCAAGGGGCTGTGGAACCTGGGTCCCCAGGACTGAGGAGCTGGGAGCTAGCCTTCTAGGCCCCCACATGGTGGACCGGGACCAGTTCAGAAACATCCTGGGAGGCTTGACTCAGAAGGAAACAGTAGAGCCTCAGATTTAAGGACCATCTCCCTGCCCTCCTCTTTCCCCACCCCCTCCACCGATGCCCAATTTTGAAAGAAGCAAATGGTTCTGTCCATGGAGCGCTGGGAGTGAAGATCTATGTCCCATTTCAGCAGTCACCGAGCCATACCAGGGTGTTCAGGAGCTGTGGTCCCCAAAGTGGGCTCCCAAGGCCGGCAGCATCAGCATTGCCTGACAACTTGGTGCAAATGTGGGTTCTGGGAGGGGCCCGGCACACTGTTTCAGCAAGCCCTCCGGCGCGCTTATGATGCCCGCTCATTTGTGAGCACCACTGCTTTATGGTGCCAGCGACACGAGAAGAAGCAAGGGGTGCTGGGATGATCACTGGAACCCGTATTTTGTACTGTTGGGCACTGTTTAATCCTGACAACACCCGAGGGGCTGGGAGTACTGTCCCCATCTTATGGAGGAGGTCCCACAGCGGTAGGAGAGCTAGATTTCCCCCCCGAATCTACACATTTAGTTACCATGGCTGCCCCTGTATCAGGGCCTCCCCCTCCTCCTAAATACCCTCCTGTTCGGAGTCTCACAGGGCAGACACTCAGGGACCAGGGCAAGACCTAACAGGTCCTTTCTGAGACTGGCCTAGGAGGCTTGGGCAGTGGGTCCCCACACATGTTAGCAGGCAGCCCCCAGATACATCTGCCCTGTGGCCTCCCCCTCCCAGGCCTCCTCTTGGACCATTCTAGCTCCGTGGGGCTTAACACACTTGGAAATAAAATATTACCATCCAGGGCTGCAGATGCGGCTTCTCTCTTCCCCAGCTTCCCTGAGCCACAGGCAGCCAGAGGAAGAGAAGTGGGAATCGAGAGCAGCTTCCTGTCTGCCGTGGCCAAGTCCCCAAGAGGATGACTCACCAGTGCGCCCTCACCACCTGCCGCCCACGTGCCTGGCCTCCCTCTGCCTCGCCCGCTTTGTCACTGCAGACAAAGCTTTTCACCACCGTCTTTGGTTCTTCCCCCTTACTCCAAATCACAATGATTCCCCAGTGTGCCTCTGCCTTGGGAATTAATTCCAGTGTTTTAAATGATGAACATAATTCACTGGCATCTTTTTAAACATCTTCATTTGCAGTAATAATTGCAGTGGGTATTTGGGTTGGGATCCAGTTAAATGTACATTTTTAGATAAATAATGAATAAGCTTTTAGTATAAGTATGTTCCAGGTAGTATTTGGAATAACTTATACTAAAAAGTTATTTGTCATTTATCCGAAATTTAAATTTTACTGGGTATCCTGTATTTTATCTGGCAACACTAAGGCCAGCCTCTGTGGCCAATGAGGGGCCGATACTCACAGCCCTTTCTATAGTCATTCATTCATGTTTATTGAGCCAACTCTGTGCCAGGCACTCTGTTAGGCACCAAGGCTGCAGCAGTGGGGGGAGGCAGACGTAAGTGAAAGAAATAAATGATTTATTAAGTATATTAGAGGTTTTAAGTGCTATGGCGAAAAACAAAACAGAAAAGTGCTGTTGGAGAGAACGTGTTGCAAATTTAAACAGGTAGCCAGGGAAGACTTTATTGAACAAAGACAAGTGAGCAGGCCATAAGTCTCTGTGGGAGAAGAGTATTCGAGGCAGAAAACTCACTGTGTGCAAAAGTTTACAATTTAGAACCCTATATGGGGCTCAGTTATCTAATGAGATCAACCTTGTTCCTCAAGCACATTTTAAGCCACAAGGGGAATTTATTGTCTCCTGTAACTGAAAGGTCTGGTGTGGATTTCAGGCACAGCTGGATTCAGGTGTTCAAATGATGACATCGGTATTCTATCACTTTTACTTTTCTCTGTGGTGATTTCACTCTCAGGGAAGAATGACTTTTCCTATTCTTTCCTGCAAATGTTTTACGCTTGAGTCTTATTGGGTTGGCATGGATCGTGTGACTATTCGTGGCCCAATTGCTGTTGGCAGGGGGTAGAAGGGACTAATTGATTAATTTCCACCGTTGGAGGCAATGTGAGGCCATCTTTTCCGTTTCAACCACGTAGACTGAGATGAAGAGATAATAATTTTCTTAAAGGAAAGTGGGGGATGCTGCTGTGAGAAGGGGCATAGAGGCTGGGCAGGCAAAGACCATGGCATACCTACCACACTTTCCTCCTCCCTCCTCAGCATGCCCTAATCTTAGACTGGTTGCGTTTTCTTCTGCTTTGGTGTTTTTTTTTTTCTTTAAAATGGGAGGAGACCAACACTTTGGGAGGTCGAGGTGGGTGGATCACTTGAGGTCAGGAGTTCGAGACCAGTCAGGCCAACATGATGAAACCCCGTCTCTACTAAAAATACAAAAATTAGCTGAGCGTGGTGGTGCACACCTGTAATTCCAGCTACCTGGGAGACTAGGCACGAGAATTGCTTGCACCTGGGGAGTAGAGGTTGCAGAGCTGAGATTGTACCACTGTGCTCCAGCCTGGGTGATAGAGTGAGACTTCATCTCAAAAAATAAAATAAAATAAAAAGTAGGAGAAAAATACCATCCTTCTTACTTTCAATAAGATATTTTAAGAGGAAATGAAATATTCTTTTTAAATAAAGATTTTTTTTTTTTTTTTAAATCAAAGGCATAATTTACCCCTTCTGCTTTACTCCTGTACCTTTAAGCCGGTTTCTACCTGAGCTGGGGACCCCTTTGGGCTCTGGTTCTTTATGGTTGGGGTATGTTATTTAAATCCAGTTGTTCCCTATATCTCAACTCTTGCTTTCTCTGTTGCCAGGAGGCCCAGAAGATTAACAATGGCTCAAGCCAGGCGGATGGCACTCTCAAACCAGTGGATGAAAGAGGAGGCAGTGGCCGCCAGAGGTCGGCTGGATGACCTCTGTGAAGGACTGGGCGGGGGTGATGATATCCGCCCAGACACTGACTGGCAGAGTCCTGGTGAGTCTCCATCCCCTTCTTACATCAGGAGGCCTTGCTGTGTGGGCCAAGATGGCTTTGCTTATGAGATGTGATGTTCCCCAGGGTCTTCTGCAGGAGGCTGGCTATTGGGAGGTGGGGGGTGAGCAGCAAGTGCTCCCACGTGGTCATGAAGGAGAGGCTCTGTTCTTCGTGTACAGTGGTTTGTGGAGGGGTTTTCAGGGAGTGGGGTTTGCAGTAGAGGGGTTGTTGGGAGGATGTGGCATGTTTCCTCTGCTAATAAGTGCGCACACGTGCACACACACACGCACACACACCCTCCATCATCTTGGAGAGGAGAAGAGGGTCAAGGAAACATACCAGAAACTTATGGAGGGGCCAGAAATGCTGGGATCCTGGGGAGTGCTGAGAGAGAGAGAGAGAGAGGGAGAGAGAGAGAGAGGGAGAGAGAGAGGGAGAGAGAGAGGGAGAGAGAGTGTGTGTGTGTGTGTGGTGGTGGCCTTCAGGGGATGTTCTTGTCTTCTCTTAGCCTGTAGGGACCTCTGCTTGGAACAGTTTCCAGATTTTCTGCAGTGAGCTGGGCCCTGTGCATGGTGAAAATCAGTCATGCTGATGGTGGACGCATCAGCATCCACCTGAGGCTGCCTAGCCCGTGTGCCTGAAGCTCTCTTGTGTACCCTTTTCTGGTGAGGTTGTCTCCCAAGCCCACTTGCAGCCAGGGCTGATCCTGCCCCTTCTCTGTGCATTTCCAGCATCTCTCTGATCTGCTTATATGAAATTTGGCTTCACTGGCTGGCCTCACGAGCCCTTGGTTTTTGTCAAGGATCATTAGTGGGACAGGCCTGTGGTGACCAACAATCCCAGTTTGCCTGGGACTGAGGGGTACATGGGACATGAGTCTTTCAGTGCAAAAACTGGGAAGGTCCTGGGCAAACAGGGATGAACTGGTCACCATAGCCCTGCCCTCTGGCTTTCTTGGGTCTGCTCTAGGTCAGGAGTTTCCCTAAGAAGCATGTTGCATTTGGAGTGATTTCTCATTGTGATTCTGGAAGCTGTTTTGTTTGGGCCACCTGTCCTGGCTTGAAGCTAGGGCTCAGTCAAGAGTCATTTGGCTCATGACGGAAGGAGTAGGGCCTGTGTGGCCCTATCCTGAGGGCTGCATGGCTCAAAGACCAGGCAGGGAAACTGGGAAACAGTCATTATCTCGAGTTTCACAGCAAAAACTCAGTGAGGAGGTGATTGTAGATGGAGGAAGGTGGTGAGAATTTCACTTCTCAGAATCCTTCTTGGGAAGAACTCAGTGTTATGTCAGGGATCAATATCACATGCACTTCTTGAGGGAAGGAGTGAGAGACTGAATGTGGTACTTAAGGAATCAAAGGTGCTGGCCACACAGTCTTCAAGAAGGACAGGTTCTGTTCACCGAGGGATCTGTCTTGAGCTATGTGCTGAAGAGACTGGATATGAAATGTGGCTGATGTCAATTGATGGCAAAATGGAAAGAGGGGGACATTTAAAGTTAGAGTTTTGGAGGAGAAGAGAGAAACTGTTAAGGTCAGTGGCTGCTTGGAGGAAGGCAGAGGAGGGAGACAATCTAGTCTGGTGTGTCCCAGGAGGGACGGTGTGTATTGGGGACTTGGAAGTGCCTTGCTGTTGGCTGTGCTGGTAACAGCCCTTCTGTCTCTCTTCCTGCCTCTTCAGTGAAGTCTCCATTGCCCTTTCATGCTTAAAGAGGACCAGATTCTGCATTGGAAACTTACAGAGGTTAAATTCTGGGTCTGGGTATTCATGGGGACACAATGGAGGTAGTGTATTCTGCACGTATGGTGGTGATAATGAATGGGGAGCAGGAGACCGTTTGGTTGCACAAATGTAACACTTGTTCCTTCCATGTGGCCATTATAGACAGGTCTAATTTTCTTCATCAGCATTGCCAAGAGTTACTAAACACGAATTCTGGGCCAAATGTATTTGTTTTTTCAGCTCTGTGGAAAACAAGGAAGGATCCTAATTCTATTGAGCCATGTAGGGAAGTTATTGATGGAATGTATGGAGGGTGGATGCTATGAGTACAAACACGGTGTGCACGTGTGTGGGGCGTGAGGAGGGGCTGTGGGGAAAGCCAGGGCTGATCAGAAAAGCCTTCATAGGGAGGAAAGCCTTTGAACTAAAGCTCCCATTTCGAGATGAACTGAGCATGTGCTTTATGGCGGGAAGATATCAAAAATAAAAACATATCCAAGCCTAAACACAAGAAAGTGACCACTAGGTGGGCCAGAATCTGTGAAGAATCCCTAATAAGACAAAATGCATTTGCAGTGAGCTTCATAGTGTGAGTTAGGATCTTGAGAGTCAAAGGAGAGGAAAGCCTCTGCAGGAAAAGCAGAGAAGGAGCCTGGTGTCCTGGGGGGATGGGGGGTACAGACCCCAAAGTCTAGGGAAGTGTCCTGGAGACAGCATGGTGGGGCTTTAACGGACAAGCCAAAGAGTTTTTGGAGTTTGTAGAACAAGGAGATTTTGAGGCAGGGGGTGTTGTACAGAGAGAGCTAGGGGACAAGTGGGAGCTTGGAGGTTATAGGACAAGTTAGGGCAGTGAGCTACTGCCTTAGTGATGGCTTGGGAGCAGATTCCTGCCATAGTCCTGGTGAGGCACAGTCTGCAGTGGCACTAAGTGGAAGACGCAGGTGGTAGATGTGGGTAATATTGTGGAAGCAGAACTCATTGGGCCAAGCACACCCAGCAGCCACCTTGATCCTCTCCTGGCAATCACACTGTTGAAAGCCTCTTGGGAGCCAGGCACTGTGCTAGGCCTTATATGTTATGATCAATTTCAAGGGCAGGGACAATGTCATATTTCTTTCATATCTCCTTACTGCTGTTGTGTTGTAGGGGTTCATTAGAAGAAAACAAGCCAGTCTTATCCGTGAATTTGTCTCTGTTTTATAGTTAAGAAAAATCAAGACATAGCAAGGGCAACGAGTTGTCTAGAAACATTCAGCTCTGAGTGACAGAGCCAGGCTACTACCTGCCAGCTCCCCTGTCTCCCAGTCTGGTGTTCCTTTTGTGTCATTACTTCCCAGTTGAAGATAATGCCTTTTCTTTCTAAGCCCCTGCGAGCTGTCGCTTTGTCTGTGACATTTTGACATTACCATCTTTTAGCCACTTTGGTCCTGAGGATGCTTGGCCGGCTTGTTTAACATGTGCATGCTGAAGCATGGTCCACGCAGGGCTCTTTGCCTGAGCCTGCCCAAGGGGCCAGATGCTCTCTGAAGGTCTCCTTGGAGAAAATCCTGCCAAGGCTCCTGGGGCCACCCAGAGCAAAGTGGGACCCACTGTAGACAGCAGGCATCTCAGCTCTAGGAGGTACCCTGAGAACACACCTGTCCTTGGGGATCAGGCAGGTCCCTGCATTGAGCAAAGAACAGATTTTACACTGAAGTCATGGCATGCAAGAGAAAGCAACTTGGCCTGTTCAGAACTCAAAGCTGTGTTTGTCTTGAGCCATCCCAATGTTTATCCCTGCAACAGGGGGACCAAAGCAAGACCAGATACCTGGCTATTCAGTTTCCCTTTTCAATTTTTAATTTGCTTTCCTTGGTGCATGCTCAGGAGCTTGGCCTCCACATCTGGGCCTCTAACTCACCTGCCTAATTGTCACAGGTGAGAATCTCGAAGCTGGGACATCATGAATAAGGTCCAGCTGGGGAAAGATTTGCCAAGACAATCTCAGAATATCTGTAGGGTCTCTCAGACGAACACGTCTCTTATTCACTAAGTACTTACTTCTCACCTGTACCCGACACTGTTCAGGGTACTGAGCGTAACACAGTGAGCAACAGAGCTCCAGAGTATGAATTATTAATATTGATAAACTAGATATAAGGGTGCAGAGCTCAATTTAAGAAATGACAAATGATAATTGCCATTCACCAGTGCTTTTTATAGTCAATGCCTGGAGCCCGATCACCCACATAATAAAAATTCCTTGACCCCTCAGCTCCAGATCTCAGAATAGCCTGTCTTTGCCTCCTCTCTCACCCTGGCACCCAGGCTCAACTGCCCAAAAACAGTAGGACAGGACCCAGCCTTCTCTTGAAGCATGTGGCGGAGGGATTCTACATTAAAGTGAATGCCAGGCTGGCAAGGGTACTGCTTCCTTTAATTTTTTTCTTAATAGACAAATGTCTATCTTCTGATTATGAACATAATATATGTTTGCTTTTTTAAAAACTTTGAAACATACTGGAAGAAGTGCTGGTAAATTCCACGTTGGGATTTGGAGTTGGCTCCTGCAGAGGGAAATTTGGATATAGTAGTCAATATCGTCAGGGTTTCTCTCAACCATTTGGGTGTCGTTGAGGACTTTGTTCACTGCATCTCATGTTACCTGCTTTATGCACAGACTTATGGGATAAATAGTTTTTTTGCACCAGAGATTGTTGTGGTTTTCCTGGTGAACATCCACTGAACGTGCTAAATCGAGAAAGGGATCATGTCTCTCACTGGTGACCGCTCAGAGCCAAGTGGAAAATACAGAGTGTCTCAGGTTTGCACTCTGTGTCTTTGCACCCCCTCCCCTGACTTGTCTTCATCATCTCTGCTCTCATTTTCCCTTTGCCCTACTTTTCTTACTACTATTTGAAATGTGCTTGTATGTAGTTGTGTGCTCCATACAGTTTTGTCAGGTAAATTAAATCCTTTTAAGAATAAGGTGGTTTCTAAATAAAGAGTGCAAGAAACATGTGAAATCGGGTTTAGTATAGTTTCATTGTACTTTATAGAATCATAAGCCAAAATCAATAGCAATCGTCAAGTCCAGGGCTGGTAAGTTTTTCTGTAAAAGGCCAAATATTCTAGGCTTATAGGCCATGTGGGCTTCACTGCTCAACTGCCATAGTAGTTTGAAAGCAGCCACTAACAGCCTTCATGTGACTTCGGTCCAATAAAACTTTCTTTATAGAATGGGGAAAATATTTGCAAACAATGCATTCAACAAGGGCCTGATATCCAGAATTCAGGAGGAACTTAAAACAACTCAATAACAAAGATCACAACCTCATTTAAAAGTGGGCAAAAGATATGAATAGTCATTTTTCAAAAGAAGACATACAAATGGCCAACAAGCAAATGAAAAAATACTCAACATCACCAATCATCAGAGAAATGCAAATTAAAACCACAATTAGATATCATCTCATACCAGTCACCATGGCTATTATTAAAAAGACAAAAAAAAAAAAAGAAAGAAAAACAGATGTTGGGAGGATATGGAGAAAAGGAATCACTTATACGCTGTTGGTGGAAATGGAAATTAGTACAATCTCTATGAAAAACAGTACAGAAATTTCTCAAAGAACTAAAAACAGAACTTCCATTTGATCCAGCAATTTTGCTAGTTGGTATCTACCCATAGGAAAAGAAATCGTATATAAAAAAAGATACGCAAACTTCTATGTTTATCACAACACTGCTCACAATAGCAAAGCTATGGAGTCAACCTAAGGGTCCATCAATAGATGATTAAATAAAGAAAACGTTTATATAAATACCTATATATATACACACACACACGAATGTATCACATTATAAATGTGTATATTTACATTTATACACACACACACACACACACACACAATACACACAATAAAATACTCTTCAGCCATAAAAAAGAATGAAATCATGTCTTTTGCAGCAGCATGGAAGGAACTAGAGGCCATTATCTTAAGTGGAACGACTCAGAGACAAAGTCAAATACCACATGTTCTCACTGATAAGTAGAAGCTAAATAGTGTGTACACTTGGACAGAGAGCGGAATAGTCACTGGAGACTCAGAATGGTGGAAATATGGGAGGCTGGGGTGACTGATGAGAAATTAATTAATGGTTGCAATGCACACTATCTGGATGATGGTTACAGTAAAAGCGCAGACTTCACCACTGTGCAAAATATCCAGGTAACAAAACTGCATTTGTACCCCTTACATTTATACAAGTAAACTGTATTTATAGAAATAGAAGGTAGAAAAAGTGGTTGAATAGAAAGAATAAGTTCCAGCATAGGGGATATTACAGTTAGCAGTAACTTATTGTACATATCGAAATAGCTGGATAAGAATTAGCATGTTCCCAGCACAAAGATAAATGTTTGAGGTGATGGTTGTCTGTTACCCTGATCTAATCATTATACATGTACCAAAATAGCCACATGCACCCTCAAAATATGTACACTATTATAGGTCAACACAAAATTTTTTAAAAAAAGAAAACAGGTGGTGGGCCAGATTTATTTCACACACCATAGTTTGCTGACTCAGTCTAATTTATCCCCTTGTTTTACACATAGAGAAATTGAAAGGATGGGGCTGCAGGCCAAGAGATTCTCTGAGGTCTAGTAGCATGGGTGTCACACTCTTTGTAAGGGTGAGTGTTGTAGACTCAGTGATACACACACAAAGATAAATACAGGCACATACACATACTCTCACTATCCACATCATCACTTAGTTTCTGCATGTTCATATTCATTTCCATGTTGATCTCAGAGCAACTGTCTCCCTAGGGAAACTATGTCCTGTGGCCAAGGATAGCCTCATCGTAACGTGGGAGCGACATCTACACTGCCTGGACTTTACCTCAATCCCCTGACAGATTCAATGTTTCGTGTCTCTCTTCAAAGACTGGCCTTGCCAAAATAGCTACCAGCTCCTGAGCAAAGCTGGAGAGTCCCTTAGAATCACTCTTTGTAGTTACTTTCGCCATATTCCTAGAGTATTGCCCTGGGAAGCTTACACGGCTAATTCTATGAACTGAAAGCATATGCTACTTGCTTGAATGTGTAGGGGATGATTTACTGATATAAGAAGAAAGAAAAATACCAGCCTCTCCCTTTATCCCTATAAATATGTTGCATGTGCAGCATTTTACATTAACGTTGTATACATGGCCTGGACCATTTTATCCTTACCTCCAAGGGCCCAAAAGAAAATATGTGTCAAATACACCTTTCAATAGGAATAATCCTATTGGTTTAATAGAGTTAAACAGATGTACGTCCACTGCTGTGCTGTTTGCACATGAAATTAGACTGGTTGAACCCAGTGGGAGTACACATGGGCACACACATAATCAAATATATCACATTCATTGAATTCACTTCTGTTAGGTGCCCTATGGAGCTTGTGACATTTCCCATAAGTATCCTCTACTTTTCTTATTCAGTGGTGTATGGTGGAAAATTTACACACCCTCCTCTCTGTCTCTCTCTCTCCCCCTCTCATCTATGCCCCAGCTTTTATTATATTTTAGGCAAGTATACATAAAATTCTTATATCATTGGCCAATGCTTTGTGTAGCAGAAAGGCTAGAGGTTTCACAGGACTGTACTTTTAGTAAGAATGCCCCCATAGTGACCAAGTCTGTCCTTCTCTCTGCTATTGGGAGTAAGCTGAAGTTTTATTTGCATTGTTTTAACACTCCTAAGGGAGGCCTCTGCTTGAAGGAGCCACGAGATAATTCCTTCCGGGACTTAATAATGGTTCTTTGTTTTATCCCGTGGATAGATAACAGAATTCACATTATGGGTATCAGTCAAAAAGTCAAAGAAGAGACATTCTCTTTTATCATTAACATGAAATTTTGTCTTCATCTAATGAAAGATACACTAGATTTGCACTAGGTTTGTTATTTATGACTCAACATCATTTACCCAGATGGGAAAACATGAGTCAGAGAAGTGATTGAATTCAGCAGTCTCCCCCGACAGGTAGTAAGCTGCCTGTTACTGGAAATATTCAAAGAGCAAGCGGGATCGCAGTTCGTGGTGCTGTTGCTGACAGTTGGTTAGACTTTATCCTCATTGCTTTAATTAGGTTCCACAGAACAGTAGACCCACGAATTGTTCCCAGATAAAAAAGGTTCCCTGGGAACTTGGACAGACTTCATTTTTCATCCCCCCTCTTCAAGATTGCCAGTGCATATCAGCATATAAATACTTACAGAAGTCCTGCAATCAGAAAGCGGAAAGGCTGTGTCTCGCCCAGCATTTCCCATTTTCATTTCCCTGTGGAATCCTTTCCCCGTGCAATACCTGTGGGCATCACATAGCACTCACTTTGGGAAACTTTTAATCAGCCCAGGGATTAGTTAGAGCCTGTGGGACAGTCTGGCTCACTGCCTGTTTTGTATAGTTCGTAAGCTAAAGATGGTTTTTACATTTTTAATTTTTTTTTTTTGAGACAGGGTTTCACGCTATTGCTCAGGCTGGAATGTATTGGTACAATCTTAGCTCCCTGCAGCCTCAAACTCCTGGGCTCAAGCGATCCTTCTGTCTCAGCATCCCTGAGTAGCTGGGATTACAGGTGCATGCCACCATGACCTGCTATTTTTAAAACAATTTTTTTTTTTTACTGATGGGGTTCTGTTATGTTTCCCAGGCTAGTCTTGAACCTCTGGGCTCAGGCAATCCTCTTATCTTGGCCTCCCAAAGTGCTCGGATTACAGATGTGAGCCACTGTACCTGGCCTAAATGGTTATTTTTTAAAAATCAAAATAAGTATATTTTATGACACATGAAAGCTGTATGAAATTCTGATTTCAGTGTCCATAAACAAAAGTTTCATTGGAATATAGCCATGCTCACTCATTTACGTATCATCTGTGGCTGCTTCCGTAACACGCTACAAAGGCAGAGTTAAGTAGTATCCGGAGTCCAAAACACCCACTAGACTAAAATAATTACCATCTGTCCCTGTAAAGAAACAATTGCCTCTCCCTGTATGCCTGTCAATATTCCTCTTTAAGTGGCCTACAGGACTTGCTCCGTAAGTTACCCATGGCACAGGTAATAGATAAGATGTAACATCTGTCTGCTTCTCATGGGGACATGTCTACATTCACTTCCCCAAGCTCAACTAAATGCGTTAGAGATGGAGAGGCCAGAGTCAGGTGGGCCCCCCAAGTTCCATAGCAGGTACCTAGCTGGGGTGAACATATGGAGAGGCCAGAGTCAGGTGGGCCAAGTTCCATAGCAGGTACCCAGCTGCGGTGAACATACGGATTTCCACTTGGCAAGGTCAGGAGAACGTGTCTGAGAATTTGGTAGCAGCATCATTCCTTAATCTCTCTGTCCACCTGCCCGTCTCTTCGGCAGCCCCTACACCCCAGGCCTTGCTGGCAGCTCTGAGGCTAGCCTTACCCCCAGGAGGACCCCTGATCAGGGCCTGCAGGCCAGGCACCTCGGCTTGCAGCAGCTGCTGGTCTACAGGCCCTGCGCCATGTGCTGGACTCTCTGGCACACCCTGTAAAGAGCAGCTGTTAATTTTACTAGCTGGTGTGTTGGCTTCTGTGCCCTTCCCAGGGCTGCTATGAAAATGAAGGAGAGTTTCAGAAATCAACCCTCAGCCAGCCCTGGAGCAAGGAAGAGTCTCCTGGCCCAGGAGCAGCCCACTTCATCCTAGCCACTCATCTCTGGCTCCGAGGCCCTCTGGGCTCTGATGGCAAGTGCTTATGTGGCCGTTTCCCCTCTCCTCTGAAGTTTCTGGGTGCACATGGGTGCCTGCTTTGGCCTTCCATCTCATTGTCTGTCTGCCTGTCCATCTATGTCCATTCATCCACCTGTGCAATCACCGACACTGGTGTTCCCTAGCATACAGAACTGATTGTACCACAAGCCAGTGGGGGCCTGGTAAGCAAGCAGAGCACTTGCATCCTCTGTGCAGTCAGCAGACAGGCCAGCCTCCCTCTGCCGGTCCTGCCTTGTCTCTGTCCTCTCTGTTTCCGTCTCTCTGCTGGGGCCTGGGAGTGAGGAGCCCTGCCCCTTTGTCAATGCATCGTGATCTGAACTAGAGCTCCTACTCTTTTTTGACCTCTATCTGGCTCCTTGTGTTTCTTTCTCACTTGATTGGAACCAAAAAGGAGAATAGGTGGAGCCCATAGCAGCCTCCAAACTCCAGCTCCTGCCTTTCCCTGTCTCCCTGGGACACCCAACCTTGGGAAGGAACTGCTGTGTGTGATGCAGCTGGGCAGTTGGGAGCTCCGCCTCTGCAGTCTCCTGACTCCCAGATCCATCTGTCTCAGGGGCTTTTACCCTGGGTGAGTTGCTTCATTGTTTCATGCCTCCGTTTCTTCATCTGCAAGATGGGGACAATAATAGCCCCTACCTCTTAATGAATTTATGCATGTAAAATGTTTAGAATAGTGCCTCTGACATGGTGCTTGATAAACATGGTTATTGCTATTTTTGTTATTATGTGTGTGAGCCCAGTTACCATGTCAGGGAGGAAATGGGCTGCTATGGAGACAGATGGGTCAGTGGGTGGAGAACAAATCCTTTTCTGGGGCAGGAGTAGAACAGCCCGCAAGCCTCACCAAACCCAGACATCCTCCAAGAGTGCTGAGCAGCTCTGGGCAGGGGCACCTGAAAGGCTCTGAATGCCCTAGGCAAGCCCTAGTTTGGGTCCACCATCCAGATGATGATGTTTGCTTTGTGCACACACTTAATTCAGGCTTGTTTAGGCTGCGTCCTCTTTGCAGCTGGCTCATGCCAGCCTGACTCACCATTGTCAAGTTGGCCAGGAAATTCTCACTTCATATAGCCTCCCTGAGCTAGCTGGGGGCTGGAGAATGGGCGGGGCTCTCCCTGGAGCTGTACATTGTGGGCACATGTGTCACAGAAAATGCCTTGGCAGGACGACAGATGAGTCTTATGGAAAGAGGGTCAAGTGCACTTACTGTGGTCTTCATGTCCACTTCTCCCTGGAGGTGGGGCGAGGCTGACAGGGCATGGACAGGCTGGTTTCAGAGGGCACATCCGCACCAGTATTCAGGGAGGTATGTTTGATGTCCATTTTGGCAGGTAGTGACCACACATTCATTGAAAGGAGATGGGAAAGTGTGTGAAGTCACCAGAGGATAAAGACCCAGATTCTACTGCACATGCGATGCAGCTCCTCTGAGCTGTCCTCCATCCCTTCATCCATTCCTTCAAACATTCTGGAGCACCTGCTTGGGGCCAGATGCTCAAGGTGCTGGACACATGTGGGTTGCATTCAGCAAAATCTGCAAAGTGCAGTCACCCAAAGTGTTGCAGGTAGAAATGTTATGCTTGCATTTTCTAGAATGATTTGAGGTGGCAGGGTTTCTGAAGTAGAGTTTGGTGATAAGTCAGAACCTGTGACCCATCTGTGGTCCCTTGGACAGACCTGGGAGCTCAACTATTCTAATCCTGATTGCACACCCTGTACAGCTCTGCAGCTGAATCCCAGGGGTCTGAGCAAATATATGAGTAATGACCTCCCTCCCTCCCTTCCTTCCCTCCCTCCCTCCCTTCCTTTCTTCCCTCCCTCCCTCTCTTTCTTCCTTGCTTCAATCCCTCCCTCTTTCCCAACCTGTAAAAGCTGGTGCTTTCCTTCCTTCCTCCTCTCCCAACTCCCTCATTGCCCTCCTCCCTCCCTTCTTTCCTTCCTTCTTTTCCTGCTTTATTCCATCCTTCCCTCCTTCCGTCCCTCCTTCCCAACCCGTGAAAGCTGGCACCCCCTGGAGGCATTTCAGGAAATGAAATGTCTGTATTTGCGGCTGCCGCGTTGGGCTTTTCTTACCCAGCCTTTCCCCCAAGGCCTTAGCAGAAAACCATCCATTTTTGTCAGAAAAATATCCTTAGAGCCTCCATTTCAGCTGCAAGAAAGTTTGATTAGCAGGGAGATTCAAAAATAGAGACCATGATGATGACAAAGTCATCAGCCTTTGTCGTTGCAGGGGGAGCGTATGCTTGGAAAGTCACACTCGGGACCACACGCAAGCTGATGCTGCCAAGTTTAGTTTAGGAGGCTATGTTTAGGAGGAGGCAGACTGACTCGTGCCTACGGGCCCCAAACAGCCCAATTTGGTGCACTAGAAGCCTCATTTTTAGACTCTAGGTCCAGAGTGAGGCTTTTTCCAGAAAAGACAAAAAAACGACCAAAAAAAAAAAAAACTACTTCAGGGAAATGACAGCAACAGAAAGCCACCATTTGCCCTAACATTTTTATTGTAAAAACACTTCTCTCCTGTTTGAGTAGTGAGGGATCTAGGACATGACAGTGGCTTCTCTGCCTTTCTTCAGGAATTAGGGCACTCGGAAACTCAATTACATGTACCCAAACCTCTTAAGCACCAGGGCTATCTTTTTGCTCATCCAGTTAATTTTGGTTCGTAAAATTGGCCTTGTGCTGACATGATGGAGACAGAGTGAGGGTGGGAAGCCAGGGGCCTCCGTGAGTGGAAGCTTGGTTCTCCGTTCACAAGCTCCGAGGGGCACACATCCTTCCCTGGGGCATCAAAGGGGACTGTTAAACCTGTTTGTGCCACGTCCCTGGGAAAGCAAACTTTAGGGCCTTCCTTATTTACCAGAGGTTGATTCATCCAGAAAGTAGATGGACTGGGCATATTGGTTCCTCACTGGCAGGAGCAGCCAGGATTCGGCAGGTTAATCTGAAGGGTTGAGAAACCATCACCTTCCTATAACTGTTCCCAGACTTTTAGCAAAGAGGCTGAATTTTGATCTTTTTCCCATTTTTCTTTTTAATCCTCTCTCCTCCCACCTTTTGTGGCTGTTGACTATCCTAAGGGAAACAGGGAATGGTTCATTGAAAAGGAGAGAGAATGTCAAGACCCCTTTCTCGTACCACCTTCCCTCAAATGCAGCCTTTGCTTACACTAAAAATAGCTTGAAAGAGGCTGAATCACAAAAAGGTGGCATTTCAGGGGACAGAGGCTGTTAGCTCCCTGGCTGCTGCAGAAGCCTGTTGGGTTTTTTGGCCTCTGAGCCCCAACTTGCCCAGGAAGGCGTGGGTTTTGGAAGTGTACTGGGAGAGGTCCAGAACATACTTTTTGTTCCTAGAGCAAGGGCCTGGTTGTGTCTGCTTTGATTGGAGAGTCTGTCCAGAGCTAATTATATCAGTAGGTACTCATAGAGCCCTCTGCCTGGTGTCACACCTCAGGGGTGGAAAATAACTTCCTGCAAAGGAAAGGCATTGTTCTCAGGAGCTGTTTAATCCCAGAAGCACCTGCAAGGGCTCCAGGGAAAGCTGCTATAAGGTTATTGTTTCCCTCTGAACCATGAGGTAGTCAACTGGGTTTCTTGGCCACCTCAGATCTCTCCAGGAAAAGCTAAGATCATCAGAAGGAGAGAAACAGTTGGTCTCTGCTCTGTGTCTCTCTGGCCCTTGGGGATTCATGACAGTGTTTGAGATCAATTCTGGATGTGGGAGTAGAGAAGCAAGTTGCTTACTTTTATCTAAGGAGCCTCAATCAGCAGAAACCTGGATTCTAACCCTGGCTCTGCCATCACCTTTCTGGTTGACCTTGGACAAGTCAGTCCCCCTCTCCAAGGCCTCAGCATCTCCGTGGATAAAGAGAGGGGGCTGCAGTAATTTTTCAGTAGTTTGTTCCCTTGCAGCCCAAAATGTCTCTATGTTTTCTTATCTCCTTCACTCCTTCATCAGTGAAGGCCACCAGGGTTAGCCTGATATCTACCGTGCACTTGGCCCTGTGTTAGGCATTAGGAGAACTGCAAAAGGAGAGAGAATGCACTTTTCTTAGCTGCCAGAGTGGTTGGAGTGAAGCAGAGTTAATCAAGGAGTGTCCCTGCATGGCCGTACCCTGGTTTTGCCTCCATTTAAAGTAAAATCTCAAACTGTTTTCCTGGCTCACAAGGCCCCATGAGATATGGCTCCTGCTTCTGACTCACTTGCAATGATTCTTTTCCTTCTTCACTCCTTTCCAGAGAAGAAGCAAAGCCTGTAGGTACAAGCATCTGGATGGGCCTGAGGTGCTGGTGGTGGGGACGGAGATGGGGAGGGGTGGTGAAGGGTGCCGTGGGAGGACAGGTCATATTCCAAAGGGCCAGCTCCATGAGAAGGAGTTGGCTTCATTTTTTTTTTTTTTTATGGCTGAGTAGTATTCTTTTTTAAAAATTTATTTATTATACTTTAAGTTCTGGGGCACATGTGCACATCATGCAGGTTTGTTACAAAGGTATACACGTGCCATGGTGGTGGTTTGCTGCATCCATCACCCCGTCATCTACATTAGGTATTTCTCCTAACGCTGTACCTCCCAATCTCCCCACCCCCTGCTAGTCCTCCCCTATGCCCCTACCCCCCAGGCCCTGGTATGTGATATTCCCCTCCCTGTGTTTGTGTGTTCTCATTATTCAACAACCACTTATGAGTGAGAATGTGTGGTGTTTGGTTTTCTGTTCCTGTGTCAGTGTCCCTGCAAAGGACATGAACTCATCCTTTTTTAGGGATGCATAATATTCCATGGTGTATATGTGCAATATTTTCTTTATCCGGTCTATCACTGATGGGTATTTGGGTTGGTTCCAAGTCTTTGCTATTGTGAACAGTGCTGCAGTAAACATATGTGTGCATGTGTCTTTATAATAGAATGATTTGTAATCCTTTGTGTATATACCTAGTAATGGGATTGCTGGATCAAATGGTATTTCTATTTCTAGATCCTTGAGGAATCGGGAGTTGGCTTCCTCTGAATCATTTCAGCCATGGAGCTCTCTTTTGGAGACCTCCTTAGTTGGAAACCTCTAATGGGATCTTGTTCCTATTTGGTGTCAAACACGGTAACCCCACTGGCCCCAAATTTGACTGGAAGAACCTTCTTTCCAGTTGAGCATCCTCTGCTTGAGGAGCTCATGGGTGAGATAATGGCCTCTATCCTTTGCTATTTATATTGCTTTTGACTGAACTGCTATAAGTCATGGTGTCCCTGAAAGTCCATTCCTTCTCCAGAGGTAGAAGCGCCTCCATCTCAATGCACCTGAAAACAATAAAAGGCATGCTTATTTAAGATAATGACTGCCAGAGGCACCCAGGAGGCAGGGGGAGGGTGGAGGAAACATTACTGTGGCAAAAGTCATTTTTTATTTCTGGAGCAAGGTAGCAGACTCAGGGTGGTGGCAGGAGCTGCCAGGCTAACCCCCAAATTTACAGCAAGGGTGTTAAACACTGTGGGTGATCAGTGCAGTTGACATTGCAGAAATTCCCCAAATGAAAATTCGTTGTAGGTTAACTTTTAGCTGAACTTGAAAAAACAGGGGGCAACAGACCCTCACTGGGCTATTTCAAGTGCTTCCAATTTCATTAACATGATTTAAGCAGAGTCTCCATTGCCTCCCTGGATGCTAAATTGGAAAACATCACTCTTCCTCTGCCCTTGTGCCTAGTTTGCAAACCAGTGGGTTTATCTGGTTGTTTTCCCCAGAGTTGGAGCACTGCAGTCGTTTCCATAGCACTCTGGCCCAGAGGGAGTTGTGTGTTGGGGGGGCTCAGTGTTGTCTTACAGAACAAACCTTGTAAAGGTGATTCGGCAAGCCACCCTTCCAGCGCCAAGAAATATAATTCCTCTTCCCCGGCCTGAGATGGGGAGATCTAGATAGAGAGACAGAAATAAATAACCAGTTGCTCTTTCATTTAACTCTCAGAAACAGCCTCTAGTGCTAATTATTTCTGCTGTGGATTTTGTCAGACTTTGAATCCCAATCCTTTTGCCATAGGTGGTATATTTTAGAGATGCAAAATGATATGGAAAATCAATCCACTTTCCTGAAAGATAATTTTGTGTACATTAAACAGACACATTAAACCATTTACAAGAGAGCTGTTTGTTCTCAGGGACCTGGAGGAAATCTGAATTTCTAATTCTGGGCTCTTTAATAATTTTCAAAAGAACTGAGGCTCATGATTAAATGTCTTTGAACTTCCCCAGGCTGTCTTCTATCCCATGATCGCAAAGCATTTGAAAAGGAATAGAATTTTTTACCTTGATGCAATCCTTAGGAGAGTAGAGGAAACACCAGGCTCACCAGGGGCTTTGCGGCAGAATGGGGGAACTTAAGTAAAGAGGCTCAAGGAAAGTGCACAAGGTCACCTTCAGAGCTTCAGACGTGAAGTTGAGTGAAGAGCCTTCCTAACAGTTTTTATTTCACAGTCTTGGCTGCAAGACTTGGAGGGCCATGTACTAGTATGACCCTGGGCCAGCGACAGAAGACACATAGTACTTACCTCGTAGGGTTATTATGCGATTACATGACCTAGTATTTATAAAGTGCTTAGAACAGTAGCTGGGACAGACTAAGTATTATATAGATGGTTAATCTATAGGCCAAAGAGAAAAGAAAACCAAGGCAGGACTTAGTTAAGGATGTCTGTAATGAGATTACACATGACATGCCACCTTTTCTGGCTGTAGTATTTAAGGATTATAAGAGATCAGGTCTAGCAAAGGTGAACTTTCATCATCTTTCGTCAGCTTTCCTCTCCTGGGTTCATTCTGATTAATCAGTAGTAGCTACAGAGAATATTCTGCCAACGATTCAAGGCTCAGCAGCAAAGAGTCATCATGAGTCTGCTCTAAAGAATTCCAGGGGCCGGTTGTGGTGGCTCATGCTTATAATCCCAGCACTTTGGGAGGCCGAAGCAGGTGGATCACTTGAGGTCAGGAGTTCGAGACCAGCCTGGCCAACATGGTAAAACCCTGTCTCTACTAAAAATACAAAAATTAGCTGGGCATGCTGGCAGGCAGCTGTAGTTCCAGCTACTTGGGAGGCTGAGGCAGAAGAATTGCTTGAACCTGGGAGTCAGAGGTTGCAGTGAGCCGAGATCATGCTACTGCACTCCAACCTGGGTGACAGAGTAAGATTCCATTGGAAAAAAAAAAAAAGAATTCTGTTATTGATTAATGATGTCTGCCATGAGTGCCAGCTTGGAGGGTGGTGGTGCAGTGTTATTTGTGCTTTAGCTACCTGTTTTAGGTCATATTCCCTGAAGTTTACATTATGTGTCAGCAAAGTAGGGCTTGCCCAAGGTCATTTGGTCAGTTTCAGGCATCATATGTCCTGACCCTGCCTAATATTTGATACACCAGCTTCATAGGTTAAACCTCAGAGAAACAGCAAATTTGTCAGCTTCCTATATTAGCCTTTTCTTTTCTTTCTTTTTTCAGATTACAGGCTGACTTCAGATTTTTCCATCTGGAGACTTTCTTTAGTGTTTGGAGAAGCAGAGGGGGTGGATTTCAGAGCCACAGTAATTCTACAGACAAACAGAAATGCAAGCACAATTTTCCTGTTTGTTATGTCCACTCTCAAAATTCTCTTTGCATGAAGCACACACTGATCACAGCCCTCCCACTGCAAAGCCTTCCCCTCAGCCCACTCCCGGGTTCTTTCTCCCAATCTCTGCAGATGCCTTTCCCTGTGCCCCACTCCCCCGGCACCGTAAAAAGCTTTTGGTGGGGGTTGATGCGTCATCATTTCCTTCCATCATAGCCTCACCTCCTATTTCTTCCTGTTTCTCCCTTAATGTTCTTTCTGTTCGCTATTCATGCTCACATCTTAATGGCTATGCTTACAGAGATAAATACATTTTGCCTCTGACCAAAAGCAGTTTCTGCCCTGACTTGAATTTAAAAGTCTGCCAGAATTGCAGCGGGGGAGCAGAGGCAGAGTCCTCAGTTTTGTCCTGGGAGCCATAAAAGTTTTCTAAGAGTTTATCTTCTCCATCAAGATGAAAATGGGATTTCAAGGCTTCAAATAGGAAAGATAAATAACAAGGAAAACTCCAGCCTTTGTCATAGCAAAGTTCTCTTTACTGGTTTTATGAGTCTACCTGTTGTGCCCGCACCATGGCATCCATTTCATTGTGGTATCAGACAGAGCCTTCTCCAGAAATTTACGCAAAACTGGGACTGGATAGAGAATTTCAGGCAATTGGTAGAGCTTGGAAGAAGGCCGACAAGTCATATTCTTGGGCTGTAACTCATTCTCATACTCCTCATTCGTTCCTCAATTCTTGCTCCTCCCCCGTCCAGCATAATGGGAATTGGAGTAGAAAGCACCATTAATTGTAAGTCCTAGGCTGTGATGTATAGGACATTATAACAAATAGGACTATGATTCGATATACTTGGCCATCTTTCGCATTGGAGGTGGCCAGGATTCTTTGTCAGGATTGGATATTGCCCCCTTGGCTTCAGTAATTGGCTGCATGCAACTGGAAAAGGCGCAGCTCATGTTTCCAGCTGCTCAAGATGGCCCCATGTTTCCTTTGAGGAAATCAGTGCTATGGAGCACCCATGTGCCACTCTGGGTGGCCAGGAAAGTGCCCAGTGAGTACTCCCTGGAACTTGTTTCTGATGTGAATGGGTTAGTGGGGAATTCAGGGAGACATATTACATCGTGGTAGGAGGCAAGTCCTGTGGATTTGCCCTTGATGCTTCTTTTCCCATTATCCTGGCTTAAGCCCTATGACCCTTCCTTCCCTCATTACAGCAGCTACATGTCACTCTCCTCATTTGTCCCATCTCCCCACTTCAGTCCATCTTGCATGCTATTGCCAGATGAACTTTCTCCAAAACCAGCTTTGTTTGGGTTTCCCCATGGCTCAGAGACCTCTAGTAGCTTTCCGAAGTCTAAAACCCAAATGCTTCATGCAAATGATCAGGGCCCCCATCCTCTTTCCAATCTGTCCTTTGTCAACTCTCCTCCATGTACTCCATGTGTTCAAATCCTACCTCATCTTTAAGAGGCAGTGCATGGTTGTCCCTCCTCTGAAATCCACCAGTCTTGTACACTGTTCACATAGACTTGTGCATGTGACTTATCCACTCTAAAGGCAATGTGGCTGAATTGTTAAGAGCACAGGCTATAGAGCCAGATTGGCTGGGTTTGACCTTTGTTCTGCCATGTACTAGTGTGACCCTGAGCCAGCGACAGAAGACACATAGTACTTACCTCGTAGGGTTATTATGCAGATTACACGACCTAATATTTATAAAGTGCTTAGAACAGTAGCCGGGACAGACTAAGTATCATATAGATGGTTAAACATAGTAAACTATAAGTACATTGAGAGTCAGAAACATGTATTTTAATTTTATAATCCCCTTTGTCTTGTGCTGGGCTGAAATAACCCTGAACTAGATTGCTGTGAAAATGAAATTTGAAGAGAGAGAGAAAGAAAATACATGTGAAATTGCATTGTCATATCTTTATTCAACTGATCTTATTAAGTATCTGGAGGCACCAGGCTCTCTGTTCAGTCAGCAACTGTTGATCAAAATGGAATGAGATATAAGTCATGTCTAAACACGTTGAATACGACTGTGTAGAAGACAAGTGGCAAACGTTATTCTGCTCTCGTCCTCATGTTACAGATGAGAAAACCAAGGCTCAGAGAGTTTTTAATAACTTAGGTGAGATCACACATGTAATAAGCATCTGAGCTGGGTTTTAAATCTGTGTTCTCATGACTCGATGACCCAGGCTCTTTCCATTTAACAATAATGCTTCTCATTCAAGAATAAGCGAAGGAATGAATGAGCATAGGAAAGAATGAATGGGAAGATCTCAAACACGCATGGCTCCAGAAGAGAGCAAACCAGAGGCTTGCCGTAAAAGGTGAGTTGTAAGTCAGCTTGGGCAGGTAGCAAAACCCTGAAGCCATAGCCGTTTGTCCAGTCGAGCATTAACTATGGTGGTGAGATGAGGCAGTGTCATTGCCTCCCTTTTGGGGACCATCTTACCACCCCTAGTGTCATACCTCAGTGCTCTCCAGTTATTTCCCTCTGTGACATGGGTGGCTTTATTTTCTTTTCCTTTGGGTATTACCCAGGACAAACAGTGGATGTGATGGTGGATGGTAAAGGTACGTCATCATTCCCTCTTTGATCTGCTTTCATCATAATAGGCCTGTTTGGAAGGTTTCCATAGTACAGGAACAATGCCTCTCCACTGGGCTTTGTCAGCTACTGAATGATCCAGGCACCAGGGAAAAAGTCTGAAGTAAGGCTGGCTGGTTTCCATGGCAACCGCGGCTTGCCTCAACCCTGCACACATGCTGCCTTCTTTCTAAGTAGGAATGTGTTTATTTATTATTGGTCCAATCTAGAAGTGCCTGTGTGGCTACGTAGGTATTGCCCTTATCTCTGCTGTTGAGGTTATGTTATCAGTTGGGGAGATGAAACCACAGCCTGGTGGTGAAGGCACAATATTCGCTGCACCAGGAGAAGCTCTCATTTAGGCTCCAGATCTTGGGTTGTCCGTCAGCATGATGACAGTGATCTCCAGGGCCGATCCAGAACCATCAGAGTCAGACACCATCTAGTGTCCTGCAGTGAATCACAGGCTGCCCCAGAGAGCTGATGGTGACGCACAGATCTTTCATAAACATACAGCATGCTGCTATCTCCTGGGGGGTGCCCACGAGCCGGCTGAGCATGCACAAACCTGAGAAACTCTAAACCTGGGCCGTCCAACACTGGTGGTCAGTGAGCATCTCAAATATGACTTGAGATGTGCTGTAAAGCTGGATGTGGCAGTGTGCACCTGTTGTCCCAACTATTTTGAAGGCGGAGGCAGGAGAACTGCTTGAGGTCAGGAGTTGAAGGACTATGCTGTGAGCTACGATCATGCCACTGCACTCCAGAGAGACCCTGTCTCTAAAACAAAACAAAACAAAACAAAACAAAAATGCTATAAGTAAAAATTTAGTACAAAGAAAAGACTGTAAAATACCTTATTTATAATTTTTATATTGATTACTTCTTGATAATATTTTGGATAGATTAAAGAACCTCCATTATTAAAATTAATTTCACTGTTTTCTTTTTACTTTTAAAAAATGTGCCTCCTAGGTGGTTAATGGTGATGGCTGTGCAACAGTGTGAATGTACTTAATTCCACTGAGCCGTTATACTTAACAGTTATTTAAATGGTAAATTTTACCTTATGTATATTTTACTACACTAAAAAGAAATAAAAAAAGAAAAAAATGTCCAGGAGATAAGGAACCATCTCTCTAGGCCTCTTTCTCAGGAGTCCAGCTCACATTTCTAGAAGCCCCCAGCACACCTGCACATTTATTTCACAGGTCAAGAACCAGTCATAGGTTGGTCCTAAACCAATTGTTGGCATAAGAATGAGAGCACCAGGGCTGGCTCAGACTAACTGAGGTCTGCCCAGGAGTGGGGTCAAGGTCAGTTTTGGTGAGGTACTTGCACCCCTGAATAAAATCAGGGTTGTCTGAACAAGGGAGGGGGAATGGAACTGACTGTTAGGTGGCAATCAACACTGTAATCTTAAAGAAAAATGTACACGAAAATTAATGTATGGGAGTTACAGGTGAGAGCAATCTGAAGACTTCCTTCCTCCACTTGAAATATCTCTCTCTCTATCTCTATCTCATCTCTATCTCTATCTCTATATTGAGACAGTTTTGCTCTTGTCACCCAGGCTGTAGTGCAATGATGCCATCTCAGCTTACTGCAACCTCTGCCTTCTGGGTTTAACTGATTCTCCTGCCTCAGCCTCCTGAGTAGCTGAGATTACAGAAACCTGCCACCACGCCCGGCTAATTTTTGTGTTTTTATTAGAGATGGGATTTCACCATGTTGGCCAGGCTGGTCTTGAACTCCTGGCCTCAGGTGATCCACTTGCCTCAGTCTCCCAAGGTGCTGAGATTACAGATGTGAGCCACCATGCCCCACCCCACTTGGAATATTATTTGTTTTTAAATTTGCAGAGTTGTTAATAAAATAAGTGTCAAAGAAATGTGCCTTCTAGAAAATTTAGAATGACCTATGTGACTTGTCTTATGTTTCTTTTGGACGGTGATGCTCTGTAGCATCAGTGGTTAAACACTTACGTACCTGTGACCTTGGGCAAACTGCTTCACTGCATCTTACTTGCTTCACCTGTAAAATGAGAATAATGATAACACCTGCCTCATATATGTGTTTGTTAATACATGTAAAGCACTTAGAATGTGTCTAGCACATAGTAGGAGCTGAAGAAGTATCACCTCTCATTAGGGACTGCAGGGGGACCAGTGGCTGCTGCTGGAGCCTTCAGAACCTCCCTTCACATGCTCACCATAGCTCCTCCAGCAGGCAGAAGGCTGACTCTGTGATGCAGAGAAATTATCCCAAGGGGGAGCTTTTCATCAGAGGTGGCTGATGAGTGCCTGATGGATGCTTTTCCTCCCTGGATGGTCCCAAGATGACTTTTCCTAGATAAAGGGCCTCCTCCTGAGACTTGTTGTAGCTCAGTGGAAAATAAATAGAGGGAACAAAAAATCCACAAAGAAGAAACTCTTTGTTGGGTGCCACCTCTCAGGGCCGGTCTGATTTAACTGACCTCAAGCCTGCTATGAGTACTCATGTGGCTAGGATAAGTGGTATTGGAAGCCAGGTAGCCCAGTGTCCTTGCTCTCAGAGTCCCACATTATGACCCTTTGAGGGGTTAGTGCCTATCAAGAGGGTGTTTTGAGAGTATCTGTGGGA
This sequence comes from Ateles fusciceps, assembly GCA_036589455.1. NCBI lineage: Eukaryota > Metazoa > Chordata > Mammalia > Primates > Atelidae > Ateles > Ateles fusciceps. The sequence goes on along the minus strand of JAZHEH010001382.1, from coordinate 11,662,087 downwards.
AAGAAGGGCTCAGATTTAAAATCAATTCTAAATTAACAATCCAAAAAAAATAAAACAACAAGGGAATTTGTGGTTGCTCTCACAATTAATTTGGACCAGCAACACACATGGAAACATTGCTGGGAACACCAAGAAATGTAGGGATTTAAAAAAATGTCATTGATACCTAGACCACAATCACTGGCTTCCAACAGGCTCCAGTGTTGCTATCTAATGCGTAGAGAAAGAGAATTTCGGCACCAGAATGTACCATAGAGAGACCTTGTATTTCCACCTTATACTGCCGAGAAGGAAACCGAGGCTTGGAGGGAGCCCGTAATGTGTCCGTGTTTACAACACAAGTTAGTGTCGAATGTCCCATTTTTTGGAAGGAATTTTACTTACATGCATATTTTCCATTATGTTTATAAAATTCCCCCTATTTTAAATTATTACCATTCCCTACTACTTGTATATCTTTTATTTTTTCTTTATAAACCTTATAATTCTCTAACATACTCTATATACTTTGTTTATTTTAATTATCATTTATCTTTCCCTGTCTTCACTAAAATCCAAACTAGCTTCATAAAAGCAGGGTTTTTTTTTTCTTCTTTGTCTGTTTGAGTCACTCCTGTATGGTTGGCACCTATTTCCTGGAACACAGCAGGGGCTAAAGGAATGAATCTGTTGAATGAACGGAGAGAGCCTGAATGGGTCTCATAGATCCGTCTTAGTAGAAGTAAGTTCTCCTTTGGTCATCTAATTCAGAGAAACTTGGGGAGAAATAGAAAAGCTATTTCCATTCCAAATGGGAATCTAAGGTCAGAAAAGCACAGGGTTGCCCAGGGCTAAGCTATAAATATTGGCATTCTGAGGAAGAGGTCATAAGTTTGGAGTCTTTGTGCTTTCTCTCTCTCTCTTTTTTTTCTTTTTGGCTGGCATTACAAAATATGTGCTTTCTCTTTTGAAATGGAAAAGTCGTTTCATTTCACCACATCTGCTAGGGTGCCTGAAGTAAACAGAAGACAGGGTGGATGCCTGGGGCATCATTCCTTCAAAAGGGACAACAGCTTTCATGAGGGTTCTACCAGGTTAAGGAGAGAGGAGTGGGTTTTCCAGGTGAAGGGATGGCAGAAGCAAGGCTGGGAAGGCAGGCATGATCATTCATCTGAGCTCCTACTATGTGCTGGGCTCAGAACTAGATGTGGATCTACAGCTTATTTATGGGTACATTTGAGAGAGTAAGGATTTATGAGTAGGACAATGAGAGAGAAAAGGATTAGCATTTTCTGCTTGTTTCCTGAAATGTGCCTTAATTCTTTCCTAAGGAAGGCTGAGCAAAAAAAGTAATACAAGAGAAAGTTTCTTCAGAGGAGCCCAGCTAGGGTCCGTAGATGAAAGGATTCCTTTGTGAATAAAATGAAGGAAGGAACCTGAAGTGATTCAGTGGTTGAACCACTGGCTGAATGAAGACCTGAAATAAGAGAAATGCTTCTCAAATTAAAGGCAAGGCTGGGCTCCTAAGGAAGACTAATGGGGAGGGAGGCCCCCTAAGCTGGAGGGCACAGTGGAAACCTAAAGACGGGAATGAGATGAGAGTAAGTCTTTGGCAGAAATTGAAGAATGTTCTTTATGTCGATACCCACCATATGAAGAGGGTGACAGTGAGTATGATGCCTTCAAACAAATATGAAAGAACTTTCAGATGACAGCATAAAATTTCCAAAATATTTTGTTTAAACTGTTCACACACTTTTATTCTTTTTTCCCCCTCTGAGAGTAACGGTTTACAACCCCAGCTAATAATGAATGCTAATGTGTGTTAAGGATTTACTAAATGCCACTTTCAATACCAGGTGCTTTTTCTACATCACCTCGTGAATCCTCACATCCCTACTATGAGAGTAAGTACCACATTCATTCCCATTCAGTGAAGCCCATGGGGGAGGAAACTGGTGTGGGAGGCTGGCTCACCTCCCTTCGTGCTGGCAGTCTGATGGAGGTGCTGACCCAAGTGGACACCAAGTGTTTTATGTTGAAAAGTAACACGGTGCAGCATTATGGGTCAGGGATGGGGAGCTGCTAGCCCACAAGCTGGATATAGTCTTGTTGTGATTTCATGTCATTAAGGAAACAGTTACTAAGAGTACATACCCCTTACTCCTGGAGTCATAAATCTGTAATCTAGTTTTAAAATCTACTGATAATCTTCCAAAATTACAGGTTCCTTTATGAAAGTTTCTCTTTATTTCTCATTTTATTATTGTTATTGTTGTTTGTTTTCTTTTCTGCCTACCTATGTCTGATTTTCTCTTTACAACTGCAGCCTAGATGCCCTCCCTTCGTCTCTTCTGCTCCTCTTCTGTCGCTCTTGTTTTCTGCTCCTCTATATTTATCTGTTGTTTTTTCTGTACTTTTCCCCTCTTCTGTCTGTACCTATTAGTATCCCTTAAATGCCCATGAAGAGTAATTCAAGTGAGTTCTTATTGCTTATTGGGTAGAAGATAGTGTTATACTTTAAAAATGGTTGATGATTTAATAATATTTCTGTCCTTAAAAGATAATACATTGCATTTTTACTTTATTTGTATTAGAAAAATATTCTGATTCTCCATTAAGTTGTCCTTGATGGAGTGGGAAAAAGGCTCAGAATTCCATCAAGCAGGTGTGTCAGGAAGTTGCCGTTTGGTCTGTTATCTTTCCTGTTTATTCATTACTCAATTTAATACAGAAATCATTAAACATACACTGTTTTCTATGGTGCCAAACATCAAATGAAATACATGGTAATGCTTGTGAACCAAGAACTTCTGAACAGAAACCAGGCAATTACCAAAGGCGTCAAAACGTCTCATCTTGGGTTTGTAATTGAACAGTGAAAATGAACGTATGGGGGCCATGGAATGAGAGTTTTAATTTGAATCCGAGGATGGGGCGAAGAGCAGTCACTCACAATATTACACAAGTCATCTTACAATGAATGATAGTTCTGTCTTGAAATTCCACCCTTCCAACCATAAATTTGTTGGTTTATAATGATGATAATGGTGCTTTATGTTTGCATACAGTGCGTTATACTTGTCAAGGTGCTCTGCCTTTTGCTATCTTATTTGGCATCTGCACATCCTAATTACCCTGAGAGTAATGAAACCTGGAGCCTAGAGCTCTCTATACAATGTGAAAGCTGAGGATCAGAGAGGTTATGTCATTTGCCTTGACTACAGCAAATTGCTCTTGGCTGTAGACCCAGTGCAGACCCCACCCAAACCAGAGCCCCACCCAAAGCAGGGGCTTTTTCTTGAATGCATATGGCGAGAGAGAGAGACAGCCCACTCTCCATTGTGTTGAAGGTGGAAAATGCAGAACGTGGCAGAGTGAGCTAACCAGCTTGGTGGCCCTCACCCCAGCAAGAGATAGGTTTTCCTTCCTCTCCCTGAAGGGTTAAAAAGACAAAAGAAAATATCTGAAACTTTTTCTAGCTAAGCCTTTGCTCCAGAACTCAGCCACTTTTGTGATGGAAGTGGAACAATGAGGAGGCAGAAAAGTCAATGCATAGAAAAGCAGCAACCTCACCAACTCACCTGGGTCCCTGTGAAACCATTTCACCCAGAGGAGTGAGTTGGTGGGTGTTCTTTCCATGGCCTGGCGGCTCGGTGGCACCTGAGGCTGTGGTGACCCCCAGTGCTGCTTCAGGTGAATGAGCACACAGAGCATTTTCAGAACTATTCTCAGTTTATAGCAGTTTAAACACTGGGGACTTCTCTGTACTCACTGAAAGAAATAAAGCCCCTCTGTCTTTGTATCTCTAGAATTGGAAGCTTATGTATTCGTGATGCTGAAAAGGGCAAACATTCATTGAAAGAAAATAGCTCACATTTATTGAAGACTCACTATGAGCCAGGCACCTCCTGGTCAGCCATGCCTTGAATTCTCATACCCAGACTAGGAGCTAGGCACTGTGATAATTGCTGTTTTACACAAGAGGGAACCTGGGCTCAGAGCGGATGAATGACTTGCTGAGTGTTGCACAGCTGCTAAGTGGTCTGACTCCATGGCCTCTATTTTGTAGGACCTCCAGCAAGGGATATTTTCAGAGGCAGTGGCTTTTACACGCTTAGAGGCCTGAAGCTCTATGTACACTAATAAAAACCTAGCTGCTTTGGTTAAAGGATTGAGGTCGGGAGGAGACCATGCACCTCATGGCCCAGCAAGAGTTCTGTGAAACCCCTGGGATTCTCAGCAGAGCAGATCAGGATGCTAATGCCAGCCTTCTCTGGAAGTCTGTCTCTCTGAGTGGAGGTCATTTCCACCACACTCCGGAGGGACCCATCTAGTCAATTTCTGCCTACCAGGCCACCACTTCCCTACTGGAAAATCATCATTTCCCATTTTCTAGGTGGGGGAGGACCCAGCAGCTCTTTCTCCTTGGCCCATCTCTCTTCCTTTTATGAGCCAGCCAAAAGGAATCCCTGAGAGGTCATCTTTGTCCTTGGCATGGGAAGAGAGGAGGCCTTGTCAGCAGGTGGGGGAGGTACTGTGGGCTGAAGGTCAGTGAAAGGTGAGCTGAGGCTCCTGAGGCCAACAAGTTCTGGCTCAGAAGCAGCCCGGGAGGAAACTGCCCTGGAATGTGCTGTGAATAGACCTGCATAGATCCCTTCTTCCCCATGTCCAGGCTGTGCCAGCATCTCTGACCAGGCTGAGGTTGCCTAGGCGCAGGCTCTCCTCCTTACCTCACAGTCAAAAGGAACTTAATGGCATGTGTAATCTAAGTGTTCCCACTCCTCATTTGAAAAGTGAAACATTTATTTTATTTTATATTTTATTTTTTGAGAGGGAGTCTTGCTCTGTCTCCCAGGCTGGAGTGCAGTGGCGTGATCTCGACTCACTACAACCTCCACCTCCTGCGTTCAAGGGATTCTCCCACCTCAGCCTCCCAAGTAGCTGGGATTATAGGCATGAGCCACTACTCCTGGCTAATTTTTATATTTTTAGTAGAGATGAGGTTTTGCCATGTTGACCAAGCTGGTCTTGAACACCTGACCTCAGGTGATCCACCTACCTTGGCCTCCCAAAGTGCTGGGATTACAGGCATGAGCCACTGTGCCTGGCCTCATTTTTTTTTAATGAATTAAAAAAAAACTTACATGGTAGTTGATAAAATAATTATTTTGATATTAGCCATTTATCTTCTAGGTAAAAAAAAAAGGTTTCTTGCTCTTCTGACATTGGTAGAAACTTCTTCCTCTTCCGAGGTAACTTTTTGGATAACACCCTGAGGGTACTGCCCTTCATTCTGTATCTCCATCTCAGCCATTCCAGGCCCTTTGTGACTCCTGGGATAAAATAAATATTAGTCACTTTGGGAAGCTGAGGCGGGTGGCTCACGAGGTCAGAAGATCAAGACCATCCTGGCTAACACGGTGAAACCCTGTTTCTACTAAAAATACAAAAAATTAGCTACATGGTGGCACGTGCCTGTAGTCCCAGCTACTCGGGAGGCTGAGGCAGGAGAAACGCTTTAACCCAGGAGGCAGAGGTTGCATTGAGCCGAGATCATGCCACTGTACTCCAGCCTGTGTGACAGAGCGAGACTTTGCCTTAAAAAATAAATAAATACATAAATAAAAAATAAAAAATAAACATTAGTGAGTACTGTTCCATTACATGACTCCCTCTTGGTGTGTTCCATTGTTTTCTTGTCTCCCCTTCTTCCCCCAGGACCTAGTCTCCCAGGAAATTATAAACATGGGGGCTTTAGTGGTGGAGAAGGTCTACAGAGCCTAACCTCAACTTGAAATTTCCCCAGCCTCTGTTGGAAGCCAACCAGGTACCTGATTTTCCTGGGTGGGACATTGCAGCCCCCTGGGTGGTCATAGCACCACAGTATGCTGGTTTACTTACCTGCATCTCTTGGCCATGCCAGCAGCAAGAGCCTCTTGGATGTAGAATGACCAAGGACCATGGCTGGTCTGAGTTTTAACTCTGGATTTTGAAGACCGGAGATCTTGTTTCAGACATTTACTTACCAACAAATACCAAGTTCATTGCAAGTAGGGTTCTTGGAAAGTAAACTTCGACATGAAGTTGAGTGTGCTGGATGCCCGTACCCAAGGGAGCAGGACTGTGCAGAGGTTAAGTTGTGATGCGGGCTGGATGCAGCCACAGCCAGCCTAATGGAGAGCATCCAGATGGCCTGCCAGCATTGTGTTGGGTTGGGTCCTGGGATGGGCTGACATGGGCCTTTATTCCATCACTCCAATCACTGAAAGGAGGTGGGTTGCCCCTGAAAGGTGTGACCTCGGGCCAGGTAGCTCTCTGCAACTGAGCAAGCCCTGAAGAAGCTGCTGACAACCCTCTCAGCAGCTGAGCAGCAAATCCTTCTTGAGTGGGGTCTGTGTCTGTCACAGAATTTTTTTCTGTTTTTACTTTTTTTTTGAGATGGAGTTTCGCTCTTGTTGCCCAGATTGGAGTACAATGGCATGATTTTGGCTCACTGCCATCTCTGCCTCCTGGGTTCAAGCAATTATCCTGTCATAGCCTCCTGCATAGCTGGGATTGCAGGTGCCCACCACCATGCCCAGCTACTTTTTTGTATTTTTAGTAGAGATGGGGTTTCACCATATTGACCAGGCTGGTGTTGAACTTCTGACCTCAGGTGATCTGCCCACCTTGGTCTCCCAGAGTACTGGCATTACAGGCGAGAGCCACCGCACCCGGCCGACGGGATTTTCCCAATGGCTGAGGCACTGTGTTGAAGCATTGCAGATCAAGTTGGAAAGGCTTGGTCTCTGTCTATGATGTGCTTGCCGTGCTGTTGCCCCATCTGCAGTGTGGTGGATGCTGTTACGGAGGGCTCTTGTGGTGGCTCCAGGCAGGTACCGGCTTAGCAGCAGCCTCCTGAATCCCCTTACCACGCCTAGGAGATATATACCGGCGTCGCTGTTTTGCTGAAGAAGAAAGTGAGACTTTGAGGTGTTGAGTAGCTCCTAGGGGTCATACGACCAGCTGGGAAAGATGCCAGGATTCAAACTTAGGTAAGACTCTGAAGGCAGCATGCTTTCCTTTATTCATAATTGCCTTTGAGTTTGAAGGTGGAGCCAACAGGAGCAGGACCATTGTAGGTGTGCAGCACTGTCCCCTTTCCTACCCCTGCTGATACCCATTTTTAGGTCTGTGCCTGGCTTCCAGCTGTTCCCTGCCAATGGTTCCATAGCTCCATGCCTCTTCCATGAAACCTTCACCACTTTCTCTAGCCCTTAGGGCTTCCTCTTCTTCTTGACTTTTCTCAGCACTTACGTGTTGGCGGTAACTATGTTTTTGGATGACTGCACTGGGCAAGTCCCACCAGTCCTGTGAGATTGCACCTTCCCAAAGGGCAAGGAAGTTGTATTGAAGTTGATTTAGGCCTTGTGAGATTCTTTTGCTTACAGTCCAGAAATCTGTGTCCTTCCCCCAAATACAGACACTTCTCCAAGCTTCCTGTCTGGAATTAGGGTGTTGTGAAATGTGGGCACTCAACTCAGCCCTAGGGGTCATGGGGACCAGCTTTCCCAGCAAGCCCAGCTGATAAAATGACCTCATGTCTGTTTGTTCTTGGGGTTTGTATTCCCTCCTACCTCAGGGAACTGCAAGAGGAATGCTAGAGAAGACCAAGGCATCAGCAAGTCTGTGCCCATGAGTGCACTAGCCCTTGTGTTTACTGGAAGGGGAGGCTGGCATTGAATCCGTGTCAAGATAGGTTTGGGGAAAACCCAAAGATGCCGAGGCCTTGCCTTCCCTCCCCTGTTATTTACCACTTAATCAGATGGCCAAGGATGTGTTAAGAGGGAGAAATGTGTAAATGTTTAGAGAGCAGTGAGTTGTGAGCTGTAAATGGCCCTGGCATGTTTATAAGAAATGAGCAGGCCAGAAATGAAACCCCAATAGTTTTTTTGTGTGGATAGAATTACCAAACTGATGGATGGAGGGAGTGTTCTGGTTGTTAAATATTTGGGCCTTGGGGGTCCTTTGAGGTAGCGCCTTGTGACAACTGCTTGCAAAGTGAGCTCAGACTAGCTTAAATTAGCTCAGGCCCACATGTTCGGGAAGGAAGGCTGGAGGAGATTCCCGTCATGGTTGTTTGCAACTCTACCTTCTAAGAGTTCAGGATTCGGGTAGTCAGAGCACCCAGGCTTGGCCAATCAGGGCACCTGGGGAAGAATTTGTCTCTGCCTCTTATCACCACATGAAGTACTTAAAGTCTGGGTTATTGTAGACAGGGCTTCAGATCATGGAAACTTAAGATTCTCAATCAGCCATTGACATATGCCAAGACCAATCAGTCTTTTCATCTCATCTCCCATTATCAACCCTTCCCAAAGCCATGACCCACTGGTCACTGTGCATGTCTCCCTCCTTTCCCTCCTGGAGTCTCTGCCGTGGTTCCTTCAGGCAAAGATGCTTGTTCATCCTGTCCCTAAATAGTCCTGCTTGAACCTTCAGGTTCAAACTCAAAGTGGCACCTTTTTCACAGTCTTCCTGTGCCCACCAGCCGGAAGCAATCACTGCCTCTACTAAATGCCACATCAATTAGATAGTCAATTAGATAGATCCAGAGTGAAAGTGGAAACCACCTTCTTTTAGCATCAGTTGGATGGATGGCTGGAAACATGGATGAGCAGACAGGTGAAAAGAGGAATGGAAGGAAACATGAATGGAAGGAGAAATGTAGTGTCTCCTGGTTAAAAAAATACTGTTTCAGCTTTCTTAACCTCACCTGTAATAGAGCTAGAAGTAATGGCCCCACCTCATTATGTGAGAATTAAAACACCTAGCCCTAGGGATATAGCACTATCTCATTATTGTTTTTATTTTAGAAAACAACTCTAAGATGTTCAACCCTATAAGGAAATTATTATTTTTAAGATTCAGGCTTAAAGATTCCTGGGGCTTGTAGTTTCCCATGCAGACATACACCCTCATGTTACTGTTGAAGAAACTGAGTGCAGAAGAGGAGAGGGAGGGACTTGCTCTCACTCTCAGAGTTGGTGGTAGCTGGGTGGAAAAGTATAATTTTCAAAAAGTCAAAGTTGTGACTCATGCAAATCTAGAATCTAATGTGCACATGTCAAAAATGCATTTAGCTCATTAATGAGGGAACCAGCAAGATGGCAGCATGGGTTTACATAGGTACTGGAGGAAGAGTGTTGGAATGAGTTGCTAGATTAGAAACAAAACCGGTTAATGTCCTACAGGGCAGTCAATTCATAAACTTTGAAGTTACCTTTTCTTCTGAACAGAAAACATTTATATTTCTACTAGGCAAAATCCCACACATTAATGTGTAACTTCACAGAATCTGGATCTTTACTTGGTAGCAAATATCAAGTCAACACAGGAACTTACTTTCCCCTAGATAAATAAATATTTCTAAGGCAGGCTGTTAAACATTGCTCCAAAGATGACCTTGAAAGGACATGACACACTTCCATTGCCTGACCCTTGCTAACAGAACCAAGTCTTCTGACCCAAGCCACTCCTCTCTCCTCTTTTTTCTCTCCCCTGCATGCAGGCAGCCTGGTGCCTTGCTTCCATGTCCTCACTTGTAAAATGAGGGCCATAATACCTACCTTCTCCACCAGACTGATTATGCCCAGTTATGACTTGGGGGAACCAGGCAAGCCCGTGGAAGAAGGTCACACAATCCTGGACCTGCAAGAGCTTGGCATCCAAGGAAAAAACAGGTGTGGGCAAACAATTGCACCACCATTTGGCAATGGCTGTGGGAGGCAAGAGCAAAGTACTGTAGCAGCCTAGAGAGAGGAGTGACATGGCTGAGTAAAGGAAGAGAAAAAGACTGAGAGGGGAACACCTAACTGGGATTTCCAAGACCCGTAGATCTGTTGGTGAAAAAGGAGAAGGGCATGGGCAGCCAGGTGAACTGCAGATGTTAAGATGGAGGGACTAAAAATTAAGGCATTTTCCATTTAATGGGCATATGCTAAGCTTTTGTTATGTGCCAGGTTCTGTGTTTAGCCCTGGGGAGTGGTAGGGATGGGAGCAATCATTAGCAAAACAGGAAACAAATTCTAGTCCTTTTGGAGTGATTCCAGGAGGCTGGGGGTTTGGGCAGATTTGAGAGGGGAGCAAGGGAGGTGGGGGAGAGGAGTGGAGGCAAAAGAGGCTGGAGAGCCTGGTCTTGCACTGAGTGATGATATGGTTGATAACTCCTGACCAAACACTTAATCTTTGTTCAGAACTTTCTCTTTTCAAAGTCTGTGGCTGCCTTCTGGGGAAGGCAAACCAGTGTGAACTCCTCAAGAAGTTTACAATTTAGCTAGGGAAACGGGATGTGCAAACAGGAACAGCCAACTATGTGAAGGTGGGTAAGATAACTGTTGACTCCATACTTTGAGGAAAGAAGAACTTTTTGTGGCTTGGGTGGTCAGCAATAATTTCTTGAGAAGAGAAATTCTTGATTGGTTTGGGCAAATAAAAAGAGCAAGGAGGACATTGTAGGCAGGGGAATTGCTCCCAAGCAGAGCCTAGAAGCAGAGATTTTCCAGCTTTCCCAGAAGAGATTGAATAGGTGCAGCAGGCCATGTGGTGATGCACCCTGAGTGTCCAGCTGGAGAAATGGAAGTGTGTATCATAACAGGGGTGGAAAACTCAGAGGCTGATAGGGAATGGGGAGGTTGCAATGAGGAGACCAGTGGGGACCTTGACCAGTGGAGCAAGAATCTTACCAGATGAAGGGAGCAGCTGCCTTAGAGCTCTGGCCGACTGTGGACATTTGGCCAGTTTGTAATTTGTCAAAACAAGTCACAAATATGCATTTTTGTGAAATCTTCATATTTTTTACATCTTATCAATTTAATTAAAAAATTAAAATCAGTCCATAAAACAAGACTGCTGACCTGTGCATGGGGTCTAGGGTGAAACTCGTGGGGCTCCAGCCTGTGGCTTCTCTGTAAGCAGTGCAGCTGTTGAAGATTCTTACCCATGGGTGCCATAGGGAAGATGGCACAGGAAAGGACTGTGGACCTGGAGACCCAAGTAAGGAGCAGGCAGCAACTAAGACAGGGCCATATGAAACTGTGGTCAGGGTCACATATCATACTGAGTAGAGCTAACCTTGCCCAAGAACCACAAATCCAGGACAAATAAAAGGGAAATTAAGGAAAGGGAGCCAGCATGTCTCGTTCAGGGTTGGGTAAGTACTATGAATTTGCTTTCTTTTCCTTGCTGTCTTTAAAGAAGGCTGGGCAATGCTGGCCTGTATTTATGATACACATACATTTAACCTGTAGTTCATGTGCATTTATTAGTTGGCTCAGGGTCTTCATATGGTGGTATTGTACAAAGAGCACTGGACCAGAAGTTGGGAGATCTGAATTACAGAAATGACTGGTGTTAGCTGAGCACCTTACTGTGTGTCAAGTATTTTGTGTACATTTTCACTAATTCTCCAAACTGCCCTGTGAAGTAGAGGGCAATGTGACTCTACATTTTCAAAGTCAAGGTCACAGAGCTGGTCAATGCAAGGCTGGGATTGGAATGAGACTGCAAAGACTAAGTCTTTTCCAGTAGACCCCACTACTGCACTGGCCCATGCTGAGTCTCTCCACATGCTCCATGTCACCTGTTTTGTGAACTTGGATAGGTCATCTTCCACAGAGGAGCAAGAGAGGAAAATTCCTCAGGGTTTGCTTGGTCCAGTCGCAACGTGCTGTGGTTCTGCAGTTGAGATACATGTTGAGATGCAACTCATTTGTATGTTGACATTTTGTGATTCTAAAGGTCTTTGGATGTTTAATTTCAAACAAAGGGCTAGGGACTGGAGATGCATCAATCTCAGGCAGTGTCAGGGTTGTTTAGAAATGAACTTGGCAGCCCTGCAAGAAAAGATGTGTTCTTATCATATGTGGAAGGGCTTTTTTGTAGTAAATAGATACTTGGACATCTGAAAATCAGGCAGTCCAGCATGGCTGTCCCTGAGGCCCCCACCTGGAGACTTAGACTGTAGCTTTTGCTGTTTTCATATCTTTCTCCCCTTATGTCCTCTCTGAATGTTTCCAAACCCCCCAAAGGACCTGCAACTTTAAAGAGAAATATTACTGATGCAGTCGAATCTATTTTTAGCCTGCTGGGGTTGGTGCACATCCAAAGTGGAAGAATTTGGTTTTATATCTATTTTATCTACATCAACACTCTTTACCTAAAATCCATTAAAAGATAACAGAAACACAGCTGTTTTCAGACAACATTCAATTGGTTCATATTTTGGGGGCCAATATGTCATGTCTCACCTTGCTGTAGCTGAGACATGCATTTAACATTTCCAAGAGGCCACAGAAAAAGACACAGAAAACCTTTTATTGCATTTAGAGATTAGAGGAGGGTTTTTCTCCTAAATATGGAGCAGTTTCCTTGACTGAGCAGATATACAAGATGGATATGAAAGCAAAAGATGTTCCCTTGCCATGAAGCAAGTATTTTTGGGTCATAGATCTTATTGATCAGACTTATTCAGTTGGACATTTCTCTTGTGTGCACACATGTTCTCTCTCTCCTCTGTCTCCTGCTGCCTCAGTAACTTCCAGAGAGACTTCCAGAAAGACAGCAGGTTTTTAGAGTTGAGAGTTAAAACTTCTGGAATGTTGCTCTAGCTTCTGAGGTTGGGCAGGGAAAGGCAATCCTCAAATATAGGTGGGCCCTCAGAGGAAGTTTGGTGAATCTGTCAACTAGAATTGTTTCTTGAAAATTCTCATTGAGGTAACCTCTATCCTCAAAGGATTCCAATATGCATCTAAGTTGAAAAGGAATAAACTGATGGCCTTAATCAGACTGATTTACTGAGCATAGGGCCAGAGCCACAGGAGCCCGGACTGGGTAAGCCCTTGTCTGGGTATAGAGTAGAGGTTCACACATGGCTGCCAGTTAGAATCACCTATAGGACTTAGAAAAATTCTAGCACCTAGGCCTCCCCCTTGGAGATTCTTATTCAATTGGTCTGAGTGAGGTCTAGGCTTCCATATTTTGTAAATCCTCCCAGATGACTTCACTGTCATTTCCACTCTAGAGATGTGCTTCCAAGACTCTAATGTACAGGGAAATTGCCTGGGGTTCTTGTTAAGATGCAGATTCTGAGGACCTAGAGAAATGGCAAGACATACCATGTTCATGGATTGGAAGACTCATCCCAGTAATGGTGCCAGCTCACCCCCCAAATGTCTGTATAGATTTAATGTAATTCCAACCAAAGTCTAAGAAGGACTTTTTGTGGATAGAAACAAACCAATTTCTAAAATTTATGTGGAAAGGAAAAGTAACTTAGAATAGTTAAAATAATTTGGAAAAAGAAGTGTATATTTGAAGGAGTCACTAATCATCCTACCTGATTTTAATACTTATTATAAAGCTGTAGTAATCAAGACAATGTTGTATTGGCAAGGGGATAGACGCATAGTTCAGGGGAGGAGAATAGAGTCCAAAAACAGACCTACAACAAATATGGTCAATTGCTTTGACAGAGGTACAAAGGCAACTCAATGGAGAAGGAAAGTCTTTCTACAAATGGTGTTGAAAGAATTGGATATACAAGGCAAACAAAATGAAAAGCTCAACCTAAACTTCATGGCTTATACAAAAATTGACTCAAAGTAGATACAGATATAAAACTATAAAACTTTGCTAAAAACATGTAGGAGAAATATTTTTGACCCAAAGTTAGGTAAGTTAGACATGACCCCAAAAAGATGATTCACAAAAGAAAAATGGGTCACTTGGACACTGTCAGAATTAAAAACTATTATTCTGTGAAAGACACTATTATGAGAATGAAAAGATAAGCTACATAATGGGAGAGATTACATAAAAATCACATATATCACAGAAGGCTTTATATAGCCAGGATATATAAAGAAATCTCAAAATTCAAAAGGAAGAGAACAAGCTACCCAACTGGAAAATGGGCAAAAGATTTGAACAGATACATGATCAAAGAGGTTATCTGGATGGTAAATAAGCACAGAAAAAGAACATCATCATCTTTAGCTATTAGGGAAATACAAATATAAGCAATTTGTGAGATATGAACAGACCCATTATAATGGCTGAAATAAAAATACTAATAATACTAAGTAGTGGTGAGGATGTGGAGCAACTGGAACTCTCAGACGTTATTGGTGGGAATGCAAAATGACATAGCTATTCAGGAAAACAGTTTAGAAGTTTTCTTATAAAATTAAGCATATACTTAACATATGACCAGAAATTCAGTGTCTAGGTATTTACCCTAGGGAAATGAAAACTTAAATTTACACAAAAACATTCATATACATGTGTATAGCATCTCTATTCATCATTACCCCCAACTGGGAAGACCTCAGTAGGTGAATGTCTAAAACAACTGTGGTACATCCTTACAATGAATACTATGCAGTAATGAAAAAGAATGAACAATTGGTACAAGGAACAACTTGAATGAATCTCAAGAACATTTTGCTCAGTTAAAAAAGCCAGTGTTAATAGGTCGCATATTACATGAATTCTATTTATGTGACTTCCTTGGAAAGGTATAACTGTAGTGACAGAGGACAGATTAGTGGTTATCAGTGGGTAGGGGTGGTAGGTGTGATCATAAAGGATAATGCAAGATAGTTTTTGGGGCAGAGTTGTTCTGTATCTTGATTATGGTTGTAGCTATACAAATTGACATACATGCTAATATTCATAGAACTTTACACCAAAAATAAAAAAGTTAAATTTACTGTATAGTAATTTGGAAAATGGAACTTTTGAAAAGTGCAGATTCTTATTCAAGAGGTGTAGCAATGATGCCTGGGACTTTGCATTTCTTATAAGCTCCTGGGGCATGCTGGGGCCATTGAGAACACAAGTGGAGGGGGTTAGGCTCTATAGAGGAAACATTGTAACACCCAGCTTCATCTCATTTCATTCCTCTGCTGAGAGACCTTTAATGGATCCATAGTTCTTCCAAGATAAAATTCAAATACATTATTACTTCAAAAACTCAATGTAAGCCCTTTTTCGTGAAATCTCCCATATCTCTCAGACCATAGCCTACAGTAATGTAGTGTATATTCTGTGCTTTGTTTGTGGCCTAGAGTGCACTCTATCCACCCATTCCCTGGAGGATGGGATGAGATGGCCCCTTTGTCACTGGCCAGCTTGAAAGGCACCTTCCCAGGAAGCCATCCCCGACCCTGCCAGTCCCTGACACCGCTGTGCGGAATCAGGGTGCACCTTCTGGTGCAGTGTGCATGCACTGCTTTCATGTTCTCTTTCACTTTTCAGATGTTTCTCTCTCTAGCAACACAGGCAGGATCAGGGCAGTTGAAGGGCAGGATCCATGTCTTATAGGCCCAGTCCCTAGCATCATGGGAAATAGTGAGGGTTGCTGGGGGAGCTTACAGATTGAAGACAAACTGACTATAGAAATAGTGAATGTTTCAGAAGCAGGAAAGTATCCTATTAGGAACTATGGGGAAAAGAATGAAGGACATTCATTGATTTCCAAGACCAGAAGATGCCAGGGAAGGAAAAGAGCTCCCTTCACAAGCAGTGCTGCCCGCTCCATGCAGGAGATAGGGTCCATTCACATTTGTAAAGAACATGGGTGTGTAGAGTAGACCTGTAATATGGGCATCACTTCCATCACTAGCAGCCATCACTATTATCTCCCCAGTATCACCACCATCTTCACCATTACCACTATGTACCACAACAACATTCCCATCATCATCATCACTGTCATCACCACCACCAACCTCATATCATCGTCATCAGTCATCATCATCTCAATCTCTAAAAATTACTGCAATTTGTGTGATGTCACAAAAATAATAACGAGTCCAAGAATGAAATAATAAAAACGTTAAAAAGCACATGTGGCCGGGCGCAGTGGCTTATGCCTGTAATCCCAGCACTTTGGGAAGCTGAAGGGGACGGATCACCTAAGGTCAGGAATTTGAGATCAGCCTGGCCAACATGGTGAAATCTTGTCTCTACTAAAAATACAAAAATTAGCTGGGCATGGTGGTGGGCACCCATAATCTCAACTACCCGGGAGGCTGAGACAGGAAAATCGCTTGAACCTGGGAGGCGGGGGTGGCAGTGAGCTGAGATTGCACCATTGCCCTCCAGTCTGGATGTCAAGACGGAAACACCATTTCAAAAATAAAAAATAAAGCACATGCGTAGTGCCTGAGAATTAGCAAAGTGCTTCCTTGGAATTAACTCTAGCTGCATAAGGAGGATGCACTAAATTACCTCACTACAGTCTGAGTTTTATTCTTTTCTTCAAACCCTTATATATTATTGTCTTTGGATTTTCTACATTTATATGGGGCTCTAGGCAGGAATTCTGCCTATCTTGCGGGTAGTATAACTGAGACCCTGGGAGGTTAAGATTATAGAACTTGTTAGCGAAGGATCAAAGAGGAAGATGTTTTCTAAGTAGGGCCCACCACAGTGCCAGAGATCCCCATGAGAGGTGTGATGAGTGGCTTGAACCATCACAGAGCACGAAGCACAGGAAATTGGTTCTCAGAATTCAGTTGGGAAGTCAGCAGCAAGTTCACACACCAGGGTGAAAGCGGCACTATAAAAGGATGGATGGAGTTATAATAAAGAGGAAGAAGAAGAAAAGAGGAAATAAAATGTGGCCATAAGTGTAGTAAAGGGGCAGAGGTGAATCCTTGTAAAGTGGCTTAGCTGTGGGAAGCCACACTATCATCTGCTCCAAGTTATCCCCTCCTCTGCCCCCAGCCAAAGAAGATTGTGCATGAGAGTTCTACCACTGATTGAGAGGTTCTCTAGGATCATGACATCTGGGATTCAGTCCTGCTTTAGCCATCGTGTGTGGTGTTAAGTGGTCTGGAACAAGTTGACTAAAGCCTCTTCAGAAGCTCCCTAGAAAGGGTGTCTTGGTTGCTGAAGGTTTGGGAGTGGAGGATACACTTGAATTGCCATTGCCTGCCTTGGGGTGGGTTGTGGTACCTTTGAAGGAGGCAATGACAAGGTGGCTCTGATTCCTAGGATGCGATGCTAGGGAGTGAGATTATGATGCTTGCCATTTTGTCCAATTGCTACCACCTTCAGTTGAGCACCGGTGAGGAACCTTAGTTGATTCTTCTATGTAAATGGCTCTTGCCCCTCAATTTTCTTGGCAATTACTCCCCAGCTGTGCCCTTCTTGCTGCATAAAACCTCAATCAATCCTTCATTAAAATGCTGCAGAAACTGAAAGCTTTTCCCTCTTGTTGCCTATTTTCCCCCTGAGTGGATTGGATTTGTTATGGCTCAGATGGAAAAGGACTGGCTTTGTAAGCAGGTTCAGATTCTAGCCCAGTTCCTATTTATTTATAGCCCAAGTTATTTCAACAACTGCTGTCAAGTAAAAACTCTGTTTAATCGGAGGCAGGTAAACAGGAAGTTCTGTCTCATTGCCTAAGTCGTCTCCTCTGCTGTGGTGGAAGAGGGCGCCACTCTGGGTCTTGTCCCAGGTGCTGTGGGCTGAGGACCAACACAGTTCAAGGCTTGCTACTCATTCGGGCCTGGCCCCTCAGGTTGTAGCCACTTGCGTCATTTGGTAGGAAAAGTGACAGATCAGCCAGAGTTTTCAGTTCTGGTTTTGCCACTTACTGACTCCATGACTTATGGAGATTACTTAGCTTCTTAGGGTCAGGATTCACTCATTTAAAAATGGTGATGTTACTAACTACAAACATAAATGACTTAATGTAAGCCTCCAGTCAAGGCTTGGCAGACAGTGGTTTCTTTTTTTTTTTTTTTAATATATCTATCTATCTATCTATCTGTCTATATATATATATTTTATTGTACTTTAGGTTCTGGGGTACATGTGCAGATCATGCAGGATTGTTGCATAGGTACATACATGGCAATGTGGTTTGCTGCCTCCATCCCCCATCACCTGTATCTGGCATTTCTCCCTATGTTATCTCTCCCCAGCCTCCCTACCCCCAGCTGTCCTTCCCCTAGTCCCCCCCACTACAACAGACCCCAGTGTGTGATGCTCCCCTCCCTGTGTCCATGTGTTCTCATTGTTCAACACTCACCTATGAGTGAGAATATGCGGTGTTTGATTTTCTGTTTTTGTGTCAGTTCGCTGAGAATGATGGTTTCCAGATTTATCCATGTCCCTACAAAGGACATGAACTCATCAGTTTTTATGGCTGCATAGTGTATATGTGCCACATTTTCCTTGGACAAGGAAAAAGTGGTTTCTTTTTCTTTTTCTTTTCCTTTTTTTTGAGATGGAGCCTTGCTCTGTCACCCAAGCTGGAGTGCAGTGGCACTATCTTGGCTTACTATAGCCTCTGCCTCTGGGATTCAAGTGATTCTCCTACCTCAGCCTTCCAAGAAGGTAAGATTACAGGCATGCTTCACCATGCCTGGCTAATTTTTGTATTTTTAGTAGAGACAGGGTTTTGCCATGTTGGCCAGGCTAGTCTTGAACTCTTGACCTCAGGTGATCCACCTTGGCCTCCCAAAGTTCTGGGAGGTGTAACGTATACACCTGTAAAGGTGTGAGCCACTGTGCCTGGCCACGCAGTAGTTGCTTAATTTGTGGTTCATGGAAATTATAAAAATTGGCATTTTAATTGTAAGTGATTGAATGAAGTCAGACATTGGAGAGCTGCATGAATAAATGGACATATTTATTCAACAGAGATTGTTGAGGATCTGCTAGGTGTCAGGCATTGTGCAAACTGGTAGAGAGAATAAGATATTTTCTCTGGCTTCATAGAGTTTGCATGTTCGGAGAGCGAGGACAATAAACACAAAAATATATAATCGTGCATATTGACAAATTCATTTTAAAAAGAACAGGCAACTATAGGAGAGAAGCAGGGGTCGGGGTCAGGTGGGAATAGCTTATACTGGGAAGCGGTCAGGGAAGTTTTTGTTGAGGAGGCAACATTTGAGGGGGAGCAGGAATTAAATGCACAAAGAAGAGGAAGAGTCTATGTCTAACTATGAAGCAAGAAAGAGCTGCACGCAGTCAAGGAAGAAGTAAAGCCAGGGAGGCTGAATTGGATGGCCAAGCCAGTTCTGGCAGGAAGGAGGCTGAAGGGGAGGGCAAGAGCATGGGGCTTTGTGTGCCAGAGGAAGTATTTTACGTTTTCACATAGGCGCCATGGAAGGGCTTTAAGCAAGGAAGCAATGTAATTCTATTTATTAGGAGTAGATGAAGCTGAATTGAATAAAAGGTTACTAAGGGTACAAATGCCATTTTTATGGGAAGAACTTATGCACTCACCCTGAGGGCTGGCATAAGGCAGGAGTGGCATTGGGTGTCCTTGGCTCTTCCTGGCTTTGGTCCCTGCTGTGGAGCTGGGGACAGGCTCATAGATGCTGCAGGGCCCATTTTGTCTTTGGGCCTGAGAATCCCCAGAAGTGGCAGTTCAGAAGATGTCAGCTCTGTGGCCTGAACTGGAATTCCAACTGGATCATTTCATTCCACTCTCGATTGGAAGAGGAATAGTGAAGCTGTGGTGTTAGCCGGAATAAACTGGAGTTGAGAAAACTCACTTGTGTATTTTTCAGAAAAAAATAATTCTTAACAATCTGAAACTACTCCCAATATTGTGAGTCACCTTGACACCACAAGGACTTGAATTGTTTGCCTGGAGGCCTAACGATCTTGGCTCTCCAGCCACCTGTCCCCCACTGGGAGACGGCGCAAGCTAAGCCAGCTGTACATCTCTCCTGTTATACCATGGACCAGGGGACCACAGACACTTTGAAAGGAAACGTATCTGCCTCTCTCACACTTCAGCATGCTTGTGGGATGGCTTGGCCTAGACAGCAGCAGGTACTACATCTTTTCTAAATGTTCTGCCTCTTGATGTAAGCAAGTGGTCCATGGAGAGATTTCTCAGAGGCCCATATGATGGATGCATATCCTCTTATAAGCTGATAGTCCAGGGGAGAGTCCCTTCTAACCAAGAAAGGGAACTCAAGGCAGACTGGCAGCAGCTCAAGTGTCCTACAAGGTTGTGGCTAGTCCTGTGAGCTGGATGGCTGGGTCCGAGGCAGGACATCAGGCAGGGCCATGCTGAGAGCTTCTCATGTTTATTGAGAGTCTGCTGTCCTCTAGGCATTGTTTTCCTCTTGCCACTCCATTCATCCATCCCAGTCATACTCCTCTTTATGGATGGAGCAGTTGAGGCTCAGAAGGATTACATAAAGCATCCAAAGGCATAGGGGCAGGAAGTGGCAGAACCTGGATTTGAATGCAGATCTTTCTGGCTGTTTCTACATTGTCTCACAGCCTATGCCAGCATCGTGTGTGTGTGTGTGTGTGTGTGTGTGTGTGTGTGTGATGCCCTCTTCCCAAGGAAGGATGTATCCTGCTGCTAAGTCATTGTCCTTGGGGGTGTAGGGAAGGGACAGTGGATC
Source organism: Ateles fusciceps (assembly GCA_036589455.1). Taxonomy (NCBI): domain Eukaryota; kingdom Metazoa; phylum Chordata; class Mammalia; order Primates; family Atelidae; genus Ateles; species Ateles fusciceps. Next base: position 11,641,676 of record JAZHEH010001382.1, on the reverse strand, counting down.
AGGAGGGTCTCAATTCGTCTCTGGCCTGTCAGTGGGCCACCCTCCTCTCTTCTGTGATGCAGGGGCAGTGTGGCCGCCTTGCCAGTCTGCCCTCCTTGTCAGTCTGCCCTCCTCCAGCCTGCTGGGAGCCTCGCGTGAGAGAACTGATCTCAAAGCTCCTTAGGGAGGACACAGTGCAGGAGAGGCAGCTGAGGCTCTAAGGGCAGCTGTGACCAACTGCCAGCAGCCACCGAGGGAGACCCTGGGCTTAGCACAGCTACAAATGGGCTCAGCTCCAAGAGAACAGAGAATTGGGCCACATTTGCCTGGGCTGGGTCAGAAATGGTGATTCCTGAGCCCACGTCACCAGCTCCCATTTGCACTGCCTGGCTTTCATCCTTGTTTCTTTCTTTCTTTCTTTTTTTAATAATTTATTTATTTTACTTTAGGTGCATACTATATCTGGCATTTCTCCCCATGTTATCCCCTCCCCACCCTCCCCTCCCTCCTCATCCTTGTTTCTTAAGGCACACATCGGCCCGGGCACCTCTTGACCCACAAGTGGACTGTGCTGGGCCAGCCATGGGCAGTGGCCACCCTGTCCTGCCAGGCCGCAGAAAGGCCCTGGGCCACTCCCAACTGGAGCCAGTGCCCCTGGAGAGAGCAGTGACCGGACCAGCAGCCCTGCAGATCCCCTCTTGCTCCTGCACTTGCCTCCTCCTTGCGGTGACTCTGCAGTGGGAGTGGGAGGTGTCAGAGCAACTAGGCGGAAACTCCTTTTGCACACCTCTAATCTTCAGGTTCTTTGAATCTCACTAATTCCCATGCTTTCCTGCTCTGCCTTCCTGTTCTTCGCTTGCAGCAAATGCAGGGGGCAGCCACTTACCCTGTTGCTGGCAGTGATGATGAGACCCCAGGCAGGTGGCACAGAGGCCTCCCTGGGAGGAAGTCTCACGTTAGGGTGCACAGCACAGTTTAGAGGCTCCTCTAGTCCTCTTCTATTTAGGCCTCACCTTCTCATTTCTGTCTGCTGGAGCAAACGGCTCTGAATTCAGAGTTGGGAATTCTCAGACCTGCTCTGAGAGTCTGTCTGCTGCTGCTGCTGCTGCTGCTGACAATCATGATAATACTACAGTAATAGCAGTTAAAAGAGCTACCATTTACAATGGCCTATTCTGTACTAGGAGCAATTTAGACCTCATCACATCCAGTTCTAACAACATCCCCGTGAGACAAGCATTATAGTCCTTTCATAGATGAGAACACAAATGCTTAGAGAGGTTAAGTGACTTTCTCAGAATCAAACAGCTGGAAGGTGACTGAGCTGAGGTTTGTACCCATGTCTTGATGACTAAGCCCAGCTCTGTCTACCGGGGCACCTTGACCTAGTACTTCAGAGAGCCCCAGGGTCACTTATTCAGAGGCCCCCAGAGCTGGCAGGACCTCAGATCATTGCAGCTCCCTCATCCTGGCAGTGAGGAGGCTCAGGCCTGAGTGCTAGTGCTCCACTCCTCGGCTCTACCCCTCCCTCCCTCCCTCCCTCCCTCCCTGCCTCCCTGTGGCCTACGGACATTCTGACTGCTGCTTGGTTTCACCACTCAGAGCACCTCTTCTGGGCCGAGTGCTGTGGACAGGGCCATGTAGGAAAGGAGACTCAAAGTAGCTTGACTCAGTTTCTCCCATGAGTTTCTCTTTGGAGACCTGAGAAACACATCTGGGTAGTGAATGGGAAAATGAGAAAAAGTAAGCAAAATTGGGAAGAGTGAAGACCTTGGAAGTGCGGAGGATTCCCCCGGGTGCCCCAGGGAGTATTTCTGATTACAGTGGACTTTGGAGGGAGTGCTCTCCTGGCACTGGAGGGGTCCAGGCAGAGTGAGATTCCACTAGACTTGACTCTTTCTTCTTTTCTGAAGGACTCAGAGACCGAAACAAGGATTCATCAGTTTGGCCATAGCCTGGACAAATCAGGAAGCCCAGCAGCTCTCTGGCCCCTGGGCCCACAGAAGGCACAGTTCTTAGAAGTGGTCATCTCTGTCTGTGATGACTGATTTGCCTCTTGCCAGGCTTCCATCCTTGCTTCAAGGCCTGCGAATTGTCAGCTCTACTGGGAGATCTTTGCAGGCTGCCCCAGAATCATAGCTCCAGGCCTTTGTTCTAGAACATCTATTGCTTTGTATTGAACCTATTGCTTTATATATTTTTCTTCCTTTTCTCCAAGACAAGAATGTGTACTCATTTAAGCCTGGGATGGCCTCTTCTTCTGTGCATATTCAGTTCCAAGAATATACTTAAACTGTCAGTAGCATAATTCAGCATCCATAATGAGTTTATACTCTTGTGCATTGAGATCAGATGACATTTCTGTCTTTGTAGTTCATGTATTAATATTCTTCTTATCATGTTGCTCTGCTTAGTTGTTCTTTTTTCTTTTTTACATCTTTGCCTCCCATCCCCCTTTCTGCCTTGGCATTCATTTATTCTTTCAGCTAATGTCCACTGGACACCTACTGTGTGCCAGGCACTGTTCTAGTTGCTGGGGATACAGAAATGAACAGGAAAATGGATTGGCTCATCTGTATGAAAAGCATAGAATTAGGCTTGACTCAGGGTGAAGCTTGATTCACTGGCTCAACAGTATCACCCCCCAGAGCTGCCATCCCCATGGGCATTCACCCTGTGGATTAACTGAGTCTTTGTTGGGGGTCCTTTCCTGGACATGCTTCAAGACTTTCTTGAATGAACGGTTCATCTGGTAATGAATGAGGCCACACAGGCTCCCGCACACTTGTCCCTGGCGTGGGAGTTGCCTTCTAAGGTTTCATAATGAGAACATGCTTTTTTAGGGGAGCAGGTGTATGGTAGACTCTGGACTCCTACGCTGCTGTCTTCTGATTATTCCCGGAGAACTGCACCTCTCCGCTCTGGTTGGGCTGAGGCTGTTTTTTGTCACCCCACAGGGCTGTGTTGTTTGTTCCTAAAGCAGAGAGACATCTGTCATCCTCACTGAGCCCTGACAGATGCCACGTTCAAAGGCCCAGCACATGCAGCAGCAGTGGCAGCAGCACTGTCACTGTGGCACTCACACACACACCAACACGCTCATTTCTTCTTCCTGGAGGGAAAACCTCCTGCCCCTCCCTGCCAATCCATGCTTCCACATCTGCGAGATTCAAAAGAGGGTCTAAAGTGGAACTGCAGGCCTGAAGCACTGCTGGGCAGTGAGCACACCTCCAGGTTGGGACACGGTTAAATGGGGTAGAACAGGCAGAATATTCCTCCTCCTGGATGTGAACAAGTCTCCTTTGGTCTCTGCAGGAAGTGCCTCACACAGCCCCTGTTACCCTCAGGAGCAAGAACTTGAGGAAATGGTGTAGGCACCTGCACACTGCATGGGGCTTACTTTTAGCATGAAGAGGAAACCGAGGATACCCAGCTCATTGTATAAGAGAGTGAAGGTTTGACCGAGGGCGGCTTCTAAAGCAAAACTGAGACAGATGACGACAAGGATGAGGTGGCAGGATCAGAAGACAAGAACCGGGCACGGATTTACTTGTACTTGTAGGAGGACCTTGGACATATTTTATGTAATATAGAACATTTCCTCTTTGGGATTGTAAGTAGCATCATGGTAGATGTTACTGGAAATTTTATCACTCCCACCCTGTGGGTCTTAGCAGAAATCATCCTGAATGGTGTTTGTGGACTTGTTTTGGAGAAGTCTGTGTTTAGGGCAGGGGTGGTAGGACTTTGTGTCCAACTTGGCAGGTTCCTGGAGGGAGAGAGTGGCCTGGGAAAGGCGTTAGAGGGTCAGGCCATCTGGGCTTAAAAGAGAAAATGGAAGAGATGGGGAAGGAGAGGGCAATCACTTGTTAGGTCCTAGGCAGTGTCTTGGTGCCATGCCTTAGAAAGGAGGTGGAGGGTGTGGGGAGGTGTCAGCCTGTAGATAACATCCTGTTCTAATGGGTGGGTGTGAGAAGGTGGGGAGATGCTTTGAGACATATTTAATCATATCTCCTACGGACAAGTCAGTGAATCCCACTCTTTACCATATATGCTTATCAAAGACCACTAGCAGGAAAAGGCTGGTCTAATCTGGAGGGTTTCCTTGGAGGACTTCTCTTAGTGTAGCCCCCACCTGAGGCTCAGGGGTGTTGGAGAACAGCCAGAGAGAGAGGACCAGTTCTGTGGCTCTCAGCCAGGTTGCAGGAGTCCTGGGGGCAGGGTGGGGAATTCTAGCTGATTTTCCCCCACTTTTCCTTAACATCCCCCCACTGCTTGAAGGACCTGTTCCACTTGTATCTTTTTCTTATATTGTGCTTTGGCTCAAATGTTTATTCGGAAAAAGTCCTCAGGAACCAAAACCTTTTTTGTGTGTCTTGAATCAGATCATTTGCAAGTTCCCTCTGACTCTAAGCTCATTTTGTGACTTGGTGTTCTTGAGACCCCCAGTCTACTTCATCTCATCTTGCTTTTGATTTTTAAGCTATTCTGTCTTTCTTAAGCTGACATTTGAATTCTTAGGTGGTTCTTTCTGCATTTCACCAGCTTACAGTTGTGACTCATCCTCCTCATGTTGTTTTAAGTCATGAAGAGAATCTGAATCCAGCAGGAAAACTGAGAGCCATCTTCATAACAGTGAAAGTTTCTGGAATCTATAAAACATCAATTTGTATACAGAAACTGAAGTTTAAGAAAGACAAGCTTTTCTCTTAATTTAAATTATTGTATCTCATGGGAAATTTAATTTTTTAAATAAATCACATATTCCAATAAAGCAGAAAGCTTTCTAGATAAACAGTGAGGATGTTTGCTTTAAAAATCGTTCTTTATTCAGCTACAGAGGAACCAGGGGAATACAGGAAGATAAAAAGTTCTGAATGAAATATACAATACAAGGTTTTGAAATCAAGGCTAAATTAATCATCTCTCCTTTCTAGTTGGCTGTATCTAAACAGAGGCAGGCAGATCTTCTCTGACTGTCAGATTTGACTCTGTTATTCTCTACCAGAAGATGCTATCAGAATGACTGTCCCAGGGTCCATGGGTGTCAGGATTTGTTAAATGATGGAAATATTCACCTGAGAGAGTGCACACATCTTCAAGGATCTCTTACATGCAAGTGAGAGAACTATGGTTCAAGCTGCTTAAGAACCAAAAAAATGGGGATGGGAATTTGATGACTTGGGTAACTGAAAAGCCTAGGGTTAGGCTTCTCTTCAGACTTAGCTGATTCCAGGCACTCAAATGATGTCTTTGAGTCTCTTGCTGTCACTGGTTCACTTTACTTCTTCTTCCATCTCTTACCTCTGTTTTCTTCAGTGTTGGTTTTATAGTTGGACAGCTTTCTTCTATGTGGATTTCCATAACAGAATCAAATGCATATCGTATTGGCTTCTTATCCTTGGCTCTCAGTAGAAAGATAGATTATCTTTCACATATAGATGTACAGTAGTTCCAGCAAAAGTCCTAGAACTCACTCTCATTGGATCAGGTTGGTTGGCATGTTGCTTCTGAACCAATCACCATGGCCAGGAAGATAGGTCTGGTGGTCTTACTGAGCAAACCTGGGTGGATATTACTCCTGGAGACAGAGGGTGTAGGTGGGGCCATTCTTGAACCAGAGGAATTGAGAGTGGGGTATAGGACATACCAGAAGAAACAACCGATGCTAGTCAGGTAAAGATAACAGTTATCCACTATGATATGGTTTGGTTGGGTAGCTGAAGGACCAGGACGGGGGTGACCCATGTTTGCCCAGCTGATCCTATTAGGTGATTTCTTCCTGTTTGATTTACTGCAAGGTACCTCAGTTGTTGGCATGATCCTCCTGCCATCTTGCTCCTGGATGTTGAAGGTCACACAGTGTCTAATTTACCAACACAGACCTGATCTAGAAGGCAAAGACAAATTCTATGCCCACACTTTTCCAACTATGGAGTTAAGAAGTTATTTCTAACTGAAGATTTACATCATGTAACAGGCTTAATTTTTGGCTATCAATATTGAGCTGAAGACTATTGAAGATTTAGAAAGTTATTTATCAATTTAATATTACTATAATTAAACACATTTTAATGAAATTCCTGTAACTGCCTGTTATTGATATTTTTCACAACAATCCTGAGATATACAATTTGCCCTATTTACAGGAGAGGAAACAGAGTCAGAATGGTAGAGGACTTGTCAAAGGCCATGCAACCTGGAGAATCCAGCATCTATGTGCTTGTGCTGGGTTTGATGCATATAGGGATGAATAAGACATTCTCTGCCTTTGAGCTGTATGCAATTGCTCTGTGTTTATAGTTACATAAAAGAATGAGTAATATGCCTCTATGGGAATAAAATAGAGGAAAGTGATTAATTTTACGTAAATGTAGTCTAGGAGATAGAAAGGGACATTAGAGCTGGGTCTTGATGAGTGAGTAGGAGTTTCCCGCGTGGATATTATGTACAGGGAATCTGTTTTTTCACTGAGTAATGCATGAGTTTTCTATGAGCTGGAGCTTCCAGCTTCAGGAAATGTAATGTCACCTTTGACTCTGCCTTCTCCTTTTACCAGAGGGATGGTCTCAGAGATCTACATTTGTATTAATTTAGATGCTTTCATTTGCAAAGACTAGAACCCCTAACACAAACTGGCTTAAATAATAAAGGAGATATATTGTCTTATGGAATTGAAAAGCACAGAATTTGGGCTGACTTAAGGCCAAGCTTGACGTATTGGCTCAACAATATCACCAAGGATCTGGCTTCTTTCCATCTCTCTGTTCTATCTTATGCTGCCTTTCATATCCTTTGGTGTCTTTATCAAAGGCTGGCACCATTTAGGCCCTAGTATGACCCATGGAGATCCTGGGGCTAGATGCCTCCTTCTTCATGCCCAACAAGAAAAAAATGGCATCTTTTCCCAGCACTCCCAGCAAGACCTGAGAGTCACTCTGATTGTACTGGCTTAGGTCACCTCCCCCATTCCTGAACCCATCACTGCTGCAGAGAACATTGAGGAAGTTGATTTCCCTGAAGCCACATGGATCCCCAAATGGAATTTTGGGGACTGATAGAAGGAAGAAGTGGACAACGTATGCTGTATTAGTCTGTTTTCACACTGCTGATAAAGACATGCCCGAGACTGCAAAGAAAAAGAGGTTTATTGTGCTTACAGTTCCACATGGCTTGGGGAGGCCTCAGAATCACGGCGGAAGGTGAAAGGCACTTCTTTACATGGCAGCAGCAAGAGAAAAATGAGGAAGATGCAAAAGTAGAAACCCTTGATAAAATCATCAGATCTTATGAGACTTATTCACTACCATGAGAACAGTATGGGGGGGAACCACCCCCATGATTCAAATTATCTCACACTGGGTCCCTCCCATGATACATGGGAATTATGGGAGTACAATTCAAGATGAGATTTGGGTGGGGACACAGAGTCAAACTGTATCAGATGCTCAGAAGGCATTTGTTATGGTAAGGCATCAAAGAAATGTTTACCAGAGCACTGAAGTTTGCATAGTCTCTCTTTTTTGGGCAGTAAAGGTTCTATATAGCTCCAAGACATAATCTTTGATGCTTAATCTGTGACAACTCAAACTCTAGGCTTTTCCTTGGGTAATTCAGCCATTGAACTACCTTTTGCTTCTGTCTGTAGTCTCTTCTAAGTTAGTACTCTGGACAAACTTTCTTGGACTTTGTCCAAAGACACCCATTCTTTATTAGTACATAATGAATTTTTTTGGACAGATAAGAGCACTATTGGCATTATGGCACCACAAAGAATGATCTAGAACTTTATAGCAACTAATGTTCTAGGCCTTTTCCACAGCTACTTTCTTCAAAGAGGGCAACAGACTTGATGCCACATTTTCTAAAGCTCTTCCCAACCTCCGCAGCCTCTCTTTCTTCCTGCTAAGGAAGATAAATTTACTACTTTCAGTCCTGAAATGATAAAAGAAAAAAAAAAAAGAAAGAAAAAATGCTGGGGGGGGGCTTTCCCAGATGTCTCACACTGATAGGAGGTAGAACTATTCAAAGCCAGTGGTGACAAATAGTTTGTGGATTATAACACACCTGCCTGCCTGTCTCCAACCGCTCAGTCTTTTCTCCAGTCTTACGCTCAAATGAAACATAAGAACACAATTACCTGAATGACAGATTAGAGCTCAGTGACTATTTCTTGATCTAGGCTTAGTCAATGGAAGAGCTGGGACATGAACCCAGGCACAGTTAGTGAACAGTAGAGCCAAGATTCAGACTCAGGCAGTCTGGCCACAGGACCTGTCTTCTTTACTTACATGGCATCCTGTATCATTCTCTGGTGACTGGAGAAAGGATTGAGTGGCTGAAGACAGGCAGGCAGGCCTGAGTTTCGAATCCTGGCTCTGTCGCTTTTAGCACTTTGGGAGACCAAGCAGGCAGATCACAAGGTCAAGAGATGGAGACCATCCTGGCCAACATGCTGAAACTCTGTCTATACTAAAAATACAAAAATCAGCTGGGCATGGTGGCGCGTGCCTGTAGGCCCAGCTACTTGGGAGGCTGAGGCAAGAGAAGTGCTTGAACCCATGAGGCGGAAGTTGCAGTGAGCTAAGATCACGTCACTGCACTCCAGCCTGGTGACAGAGTGAGACTCTGTCTCAAAAAACATAAAAAGTTAAAAAAAAAAAAAAAAAAAAAAAGAGGCAGGATGCCATGGAGGTGAAGAAAACAGGTCTTGTGGCTAGACTACCTGAGTCTGAATCTTGGCTCTATTGTTCACCAACTGCCTGAGTTCATGTCCCAACTCTTCCATTGACTAAGCTTAGAGCAAGAAATTGACACTGAGATCTAATCTGTTATTCAGGTAATTGTGTTCTTATGTTTCATTTTGTCATTTGGCCTTCCAACTTAGTTGGGATGATGGTAGCTGTCACTTTACCTCTTTGGCCTCAATTGTTTCATCTGTAAAATATTGGTATACATAATGTCCATATTCTAGGTTGTTGTAAGGATTAATCCTCATTTAACTCATTTACAAGTTTTATGTATAATATACATATACTTTCGTATATAAGGAAGACACTTGTAACAGCGTCTAGTATGCACTAACAATGTGGATAAATAGATATATCTTGTAGGGTTGCTGTAAGCCCTAGAGACTTTGCATATATATTGTCTGGCAATACCAGACACTTGATAAATCTTAGCCATTATATTAATAATTATTTTGTTGATTGAACTGCTTAATAATAATGTGATTCATCAAAATAGAACTTTATGGTTTCTGGAGTGCTTGCTGCCAATATGATCCTTCTTGAGCCCTACAACCACTCAATGATGGGGCTCCTAATCCTGTGTCCAGTGGCTCTCAGGGAAGGGCTAGATGCCTTTCCAGGGTCTCCCGGCCAGGTGGTCATTAGCAGGACCAGGGTGTGAACCATGGTGAGGAGCTTCCCAGTCCGGGGCTTGTTCCACATCCTCTCTTCCCCCATTCTAAAGGCCTCCCAGCCATGTGTCACAGCCTCATTTGAAATGCCTGTGCTTCTCATCTGTAATATCCTGATTGTCCCATTAATCTCCCCTAAGCTTCATGAAAAATACAAAGGGCTGGATCAAGAAACAGTCACCATGTTCTAATTTTGCATTCAGGGGATTGTCCTCCATGGACGTGAAGAGACTGATGTTTCCCATTTGGCCTTTGGCTTTCCAGCTAAGTCGGGGAGAGCTGTCATTTTCTGAATTATCAACCAGTTTACAAGGTGGCATCTATATTTTGCCTCTAATGAGTCTGTACCTTTTGTTGCTTCTCTATCTTCATATCCTCCTATTCTTAGTAGATGTTCTGCAGTACTGCCCAGAGACAGTGGTAAGAAATTTCTTTTGATAAGTCCTTAAAAACCTAGAACTTCCAGTCACTTCCTTTTGCATATTCCTGAGACCCTGACCAAAGGCGAGCACTCACTACAGAAGCAGCAGTGTTTGTTTTATACACACACCACGCACACGCCGTACTCCAGGGTCCTAAATTTTAGACCTACTTCGCTGTTTAATAGGGTAGCCACTAGACACAAGTTAATATGGTTGTTTAAATGAAATTACAGGTTCAGTTTCTCATTTGCATTAGCCACATTTTGAGTACTCAATACCCATGTGTGGTTACGTGTGGTTAGTGGCTACCATATTGGGCAGCACAGTTAGAGAGCATTTCCCTGAATGCAGAAAGTCATATGGGAGAGCATTTAGCATAAAGGGGAAAGGGAGCAGGAATGGGCACATCAGTGTAGTGTTCAGTTAAGTAGCATCACGGACCAGCAGATGTGAAGTGGTCCTCCTAACTGTGTGCATGTATTTCCTCTGTGATTTCCAAAGGACCACTAACCAGGAGAAATAAGAGACTATTGTTTTCTGATCCAACACTAGCATGCAATGAAAATAGGATATTTTTCATTTTATAGGGAATCATCAATGCATATTTTGTTACCTAACTTGAACTCTGCACTTGGACAGCATAGTTCATGTGTTTTAGCCCATTGGTGGCTGGCACAGGTGTGGCCAGAAAGCCAGCATAGGATCTTGTTTGTGTTAAAGAGGGGAGTTCAGGAAGACTATTCAGGCACATTGTCTGACAAGTCTGGTCAAATACTCGTAAATATTCCTGTGCAATCTGAACTTGAAATGTTCTTGTTGTGAACAACTTTGGTGGGCCAGTCTACTTAAGGACAATCCAGTCTACTAGTTCAGCTTCAAAGAGCATGCCCTAGAAATGACTAGAAGAACAGAGTTGCTTTTGAAGCTATCGAGATGGTGCTTGCTATTATTTTGTTATTAAATATCAACCAATTACTCATTGGTAATAGATCTAAAGAGATGAACATTGTTACATGAATATTGCAAGGAATCCGTGGATCTCTTGGGGACCCTCCAGACCTAGTTTTGAGAATGACTCAAATAAACAGTTTGCAGTCTAATTCATATACTCAGACTAGGGTTCTGAATTCTTTTTTCCCTGGGAGGAAGGAAAAACAGAGGACAACATTGACTCTCTGGGGTAACAAGATAGCAAGGGGTGGACTACAGCTACCCTAAGATCTGAGATCTGAGTGACAGAGCCTAGTTCAGGGAAGGGCTGACGTGCCTGCTGAAATGTGCTTATCTGGCCTCACTCAGAGCTCTAGTGAGTATCAGGGTCATTGTCCTCTAAATCAACTGTGGCCAGCTTACCAAACAGGCTGGAGTCTGGCAGACAATATCTATAGAATTTTCCACAGATCAGAACTTCTGGTCTTCCAGAAGGATAATCTTCTCCAAATGTCCTAAGTCTTGAGTTAATTGTGGCTTCCTGGGAGTTTCTGTCCTTGGTAAGAATCATATTTTCGTTGCATCTTGGCCTTTGAGACACAATGTTAGTCTTCTCAGAGTTGACTGGTCACGTTAAAATGAGCATTTCTTCACTACTGTCACTTACGGAACTCTTAAAAATTTTACAATATTCTAAACATATCACAGTAATAAAAAGCAATAATAATATCTATTTATATTGTTGCAGCCTTTTAGATAAAGTCCCCTGAAAACATTGTCCCAGTGCTTTTCAGACTTTTTTCTTTGATCTTTCAGAATCTTTGTTCAAATAACATCTTGGCTAGACTCCAACATATAGCACAGATAAAAATGGAGCTGTGACTGAAGGGAGAGAAAGGGTGGAGTCTAGCTCACTGGACTTCTGCCTCCACCCCCAAACCACCCCCTAGCCTTTGAGTCAACCACTGAGTCACTGGTGAGCAATCCCTGTGGTTGCCCAGAGCATCATCCCACTAAATCCTCATAATCACCAGGCGTAATTGTGAGGTCATCACAGTGACTTGGTGCTGCCCCTGGAGGTAGGGAGGCAGCTGAAGAGGGGGAGAGAGACCCCCCATACAAGGATGGTCTGTGATGACAATGCATGCAGGGGAAGGGACTCGTCCAAGGTCCCTGGTAGGTAGGGACTAGAATTTGGCAGTGTCTTCTCTAGAGTGGAGTAAATTACTCAGTTGAATTTGCTGTAGTTCTCTGAAGGTTTCTTTGGCAACATTAGAATTTTTGAGCACTGGCATCCATCTAGGCCAACTTCAAAAATGGCTGTGTGCTCCACTCAGAGATTCTGCTGTGAAGACCCACAGGAGATTTTTTAGCCTATTCTGAACTCCAAGTTGTTCCAGTTCCTCTTGCTTTCCAGAGGTGTGTGGAAGCCCCTGCTTTGGAAGCCCCTGCTCTGGTCTACACCCCAGGCTCAAGATTCATCCTGCTCACTCAGCCACTCATGCTGTCACCAGAGATAAAACTGGAAGTGTCAGCAGGTGCATTTGATTCTTGCACAAGAAACAGTTACCTTCCAAAGACTTATTCATACTTGTGTCTGTAAAGTGTGGTATGCCCTCTACATCAGTATTCTTGCCTATGAAAGGATATAGAGGCTGGGCACGGTGGATCACGATGGTAATCCCAGGACTTTGGGAGGCTGTGGCCGGTGGATCACCTGAGGTTAGGAGTTTGAGACCAGTCTGGCCAACATGGGGCAACCCCATCTCTATTAAAAATACAATAATTAGCTGGGTGTGGTAGTGGGTGCCTGTAGTCCCAGCTATTCGGGAGGCTGAGGCAGGAGAACTGCTTGCCCCAGGAGGCAGAGGTTGCAGTGAGCCGAGATCACACCACTGTATTCCAGTCTGGGTGACAGAGTGAGATTCCATCTCAAAAAAAAAAAAAGAAAAAAAGAAAAAAAGAAATGGACATATAAATAAATCTACATAAGACTCACTGGAAGTTTAGAGCTCTTTAAAAAAAATTGGCAACAACAAGTTTTGCCAAATAAGTGTTGATTCTGGGCCTGGGCAGTTTGAGCGGCTGGCCTCTCAGAGACAGTTACTGCCATCCATGCTCTTTAAAGTTACATTGCTCTTATTCTAAACTTGAAATCAAAGAAACCAAAGGTGTGGTTTCTAGTCTGACCTTAGCTAATGATTTTCCGATTGACTCTAGATGCAAAAGAACTGCTGATAAGTTTCTTATAGGGGAAAAAAGATGGCGGGGAGAAAAGGAACTGAGTTCATTTCCTAACCTGTTTCCCTGCTTACTCATCCAGTGGGTTGGGAGCAACTTGCTGGGTCCCAAAGTTTCCATAACCGCTATAGAAATGGAAGTGATGCTATCCTTTTGCCCAGTCAATGGGAGAATGGGAGGAATGTCTTAGTCTGTTTGGCCCACTATAACAAGATACCATAAACGTGGGGGGCTTATAAGCACTTTTATTTCTCACACTTCTGGAGGCTGAAAATTTCAAGGTCAGGACACCAGCAGATTTGGTGTGTGGGGAGGGCCTGCGGTCTGGTTCATAGATGGCACTTTCTCGCTGTGTCCTCACATCATGGAAGAGGCAAGGCAGCTCTCTGGAGTCCCTTTTATAAGGGCATGAATCTCATCCATGAGACCTCTGTCTCTATGACCTTATCACATCCCAAAGGCTACATCTGCTCATATAATTACATTGGTGGTTAGGTTTCAACATATGAATTGGGGGTGGGCAGGCTCAAACATTCAGACCATAGCAAGGAGAGTTCAAGGATTGCATTAAGAAAGTAAGTTACAGAGCAAAGGGACTCATCTTCAAAGGCCAATACAATCTTTATAATCTTATGAAAAGCTTTCCTGGTTTTAGAATTAGCTCCAAGGAATTTGGCAGTAGATTTTAGATTTGCTGAGAGAGAGAGCATGAGAGGGAGAGGGATGTGGCTTTTGTGTGGAATTCCAGCACCTTCCTTTGCAAAGATATGCCCTAAAGAATAGTGGCAGCCTACCCGCAGGACAGAGGCACTTAATTTTTCTAATTGTGTCAATTTCTAGGAGTCATTGGGAAATTCAGCAGCTAATGAATGTGGCCCTGTTCTGTCAGATCCCTACTGGAACATTTAAAATTCTGTTTTTCATACTTAACAGCTAAAAGAATTACAGGAATATATTTCTGGAGCCTGTTGAGAATAAGAGCAGAAATATACAAGCCTTCTTCTTTCAAGATGGATCCCAGCAGCCCAAGTGAATGTCACGCTTGTGTTAAAGACTGTTGATTCCAGCAAGTTCTGGGCTGGGCCTCAGCTTCCCAGGACTGCTCCAGGATGACCTCCTTTCCCTGGTTCCATCTCTTTTGGGACTTCCGTGGGCTTTCATTCAGCATGTGGCTTGTGGGTGTCCAGTTCTGCAGGCAGGCACATCTCTCCTCATCTGAATCAGAGGACAAAAGATATAGGGTGGAGGACAACGGGCTCTTCACTTTTCCTTTCTCTCTCCTTTTGAGTTTTACTTTGTGCTTCTAACAGCCAATGGGAGGCTGTTCTATTTAGAGTAAATGACTCAGATCTGGTACATATCGAATTGTATGTCAGGGCACACTGTTGCCCCTCAAAGCTCAGGGAAGCCTGCATACTCTATCTCCCTCTTGATGGTTTCCATTCATATTTACATATCGAGTCCTGTAGAAAAGGGGTTTGCTTGCTTCTGCTTATCCCAGTGATTCTGGTGAAACTAAAATGCTTGTTTCTGTCGGGCACAGTCCAGATGTATTGTTCACTTGGATTGACCGATCCTTTCAATAAAGTTTCAATGCAACCACATGAATCCCAAGTTTTCAGCATTTAGTTTTGTGACCTTGAGCAAGTCACCTAACCATTACATGCCTCAGTTTCCTCATCTGTAAAGGGGATAATAAAAAGCATCTACTTCATAAGATTGCATTGAGGATTAAGTCCTTTAATGAAGCTTTTAGTACAGTTTCTGAAATATAATGTATTCTATATGTGATAACTATTATTATATTAGTATCCATTATTATTTGCTGAAAGCTTTTAATGCTCTGCTGAGTGTTGTTACTGTCTTCTCATCATGTCATCGAGCATGCGGTAGTATAGAATCCTACCTTAGATCAAAGGTTACAAAGCCCTGTGTCTTTTAGAGGAAGGAGGTGAAGCACACCTAAGTATAAAAAGGCCCTGGGTCACAAAGCACATACGGGAGTCAAACCCTGGCCTCTGGCTCCAAGCCCACCATCCACAAGCATCTCTCTGGAGCTGCCTGTCAACCAGCCCCAGACAGAGGCCCACAGACACGAGCCTCATCTCAGTGTTGGTAGGAGACACTTTCCACATGGATTCTCTTCATGTGGTTAAGAGAATCCTGAGTTTTAATCCTAATTTCACTCATCTCATCTCTACCCTCTTGCCTTTATGCAGGTTACTTAACATTTCTGGTCATCAGTCTTCTCTGTTATAACATAGGGATGGTAACACCCATTTCTTATGCATGCAGTGAGGCTTAATGACATAATGTAGGTGGGGTTCAAGCACAAGGCCTGGTATATGATGAGTGCTGGTAAATCTTATCTCCCAACGACACTGTATCAGGCTTTCTGCTAGGGTGCTTTATGTGCATGATCTCATGTAATCCTTAAACACACCACACCAGGACATTCGTACTCCTCATTTTACAGATGGGGAAACTGAGGATCTGTGGGATGAAGCAACTCACTCAGAGTCATAAAGTCAGATTGTGACACTGAGATTCAAACCCTGGCAACCTTATTCTCTGGAAACACTTACCCTCTTCTCTTCTTCAGAGCAACATGCAGGATGCTTGCAGACTCTGCATGGCCGTATTTCTTGGTCAACAGGGCAGTCAGGCAGTGGGCATTTTAATCATGTTTATGCTGGACACGGCTGTCCCTTGGGCTTGAGAACAATGTTCTTGAACCAGAAGAATATGGCAGAAGTATAATGCTATTTCACCAGGACAAATGCATCAAATTCAGTCTTGGGTCCAGTAATTCTGCCACAGTTGGTGGTCCATTGATATGTGCATGCTTGGCTAGGGTCAGAGTCTTTGCCAATATCACAGGACACAGCAACCCCAATGAGTCTGTTTACTTATTTAACAGTCAAGGTGACCAGAAGAGACACTTTCCTACAGGACACAATGAGGATGTACCCAGCCAGTCTTCCAACTAACTGGGGGAAGAAACCCAGTGCATTACAGGAAAATGAGAGAGTGCATTTGAATTTGTTCCTAATCTGAATTTGCCAAATAAACTCTAGTTAGCAATTTCAAAAACACCCTTCAGCCTAAGGGATGAGAACAAAACAAATGACCCGAGATACCAGCTGCAAGATACTGAAATAGGAGGGAGGGATGGAAGGCCAGTGAGAGGGCAAGATTATTAATATGCTTTTCTTACTAAATTGGCTTTCAGAATCATGGGGAGGACCGAGGTGGGTTGTTAAGGAAGTGATAATTTGGATGTGCTGAGCAGTTGAAATGTTTTTGTTTCTCAGACTTGAAAGCACTTGGCTTTGCATGATTGGGTTTTGAACTGCTCAGCAGAGCATCACTTGGGGCTAACCTGAGTCTGTGAAGTTCCACAATTCAGGAAGAATGGATACTGCAGCACTCTTGTGTTTCAAGGTTTGTCATGAAATCTAGCATAGATTCCGCTGTTCAGTTAAAGCAACGTTTCTCTTGATATTCCTATATTCTATGATGCAGGGTCCTGGCAGGCATCCCTTTTGGGGAGGGAATATGTATTCAAGGTCAGTCAGTACATGAATGTGTCTGAGACTTGGAATTTTCAAGGGGGTGGAGCTAGGGGTTATCTGGCAGTCACAAAAGTGAGAGGTGAAGCCAAGGCCAAGGGAGGTAGAAAAATGGGGATCCTTCATTCATTTATCCCATCATTATTTATGGAGCACCAACTGTGTGCCAGAAATTATTCAAGGTCCCAGCACAAAGCTGCGTTCAATGGGTTCAAGTAGAAACACGCACAATTACATCACAATAGAGTGAACCACAGGAGCTACATGGTACAGAGTAGTGGGTGTTTGCATGGCAGCTGAAGACCTGTGTTGGACGATGATGCTTCTATAGTAACCCAGCTTGGTACTTCTCCACGTTTAGAGCCAATTAAGTAGGAAAAACACTTTCTTCCTTCCCTCTCTGCCATCCCATGTTGGCATTTGTTTCTTGGGTTGAAGGGTGGACACAGGTTTGAAACCCATCACTTCTTCTCTCTGTGATTCAGTTTCTGGGCAGAGTGGGCGAAGGAGGCCAGGGTTTTCTAGACCCACTAAGTCAGAAACATCTCCACTTGATCTTTGGTTTGATTTTTCTTTTGAAGGTACTCAGTCCATGATTCCAGATAAGGGAGGCACCAGCTGGCAAAGGGGGAGCTGGACAATGTGGTGCAGTTCTAAGTACCAGGCTTGGGACCGATATCATGGAGAGATGGTAGATGGGACTACCCTCAAGTGAATAATGTGTGAAGAGAATTTAAGACCATGCCTGACACATAGTGGGGCCAGTAAAAGTTGAAAGCAGATAACCCTGGGAAAGAAGGCAGGAAACCCAAGGCAGCCGTTCATTTATTTATTACTTATTTAATCAACAAATATTTCTTATATATGTATGTTAAAAAAGCATGGAACCTCTAGACAAACTTCCTGGATTCAAATCCTGGCTGTTTTACAATATCCATATAACCTTGAGCGAGTTACTTAATTATTCTCTGTGCCTCCATTTATTCATGTGTAAAATGGGAATCATCAAAAAGAATAAATGGAGATTGTTATGAAGACTCAGAGATACAGGGCCAGATGAGATTGTTAATAGTGTTTCTTTTTGTTCATTTATTTAACTGTGGCTTAGTCTGTTGCTTGATTGGTGTAGTGTTGGGGATATGGCCAATGGAGACAGGCGAGGTCCCTGCCTTTACTCACCTTATATTCCAGTAGAAGAACCAGATTCCTAAAAAGAAAATAATACCCAAAGTAGTGATGAGTGCTACGCAGGAAGCAAGAGACGATGATTGTAGAGTGAGTGATGACTGTGGGTGAGGTCCCATGATAGAAGGGACCAGCAAACAGGGAAGACAGGCAGTCCACACAAAGATCACTCTGTTGAAAAATATGAAATAAGCAAGTCTTTGGAATTTACCAAAAAAAAAAAAAAAAATAGAAAGCATTTCTTGAGTTTCCAAGAGAGGCAAGCAGGATGAGCCGCCAAAAATAAGTACAGTTAAATAAAGATTGATTCTGGGACCAAGTAAGCTTCGGGATAATTATTTCTCATGGTAGTGAATCACTATGGCTCACAAATGAATTCATCTTTTCCTGTTTTCAGTACCCGAGGTCTTTGATGGATGGATTAATCCTCCTTTTCACCTCGCTTCCTTCACCTGATCCCTCACCTCTCAATGAAGTGAAATTAAGGGCCATTCATTTGGAAAAACCTATTAACTCCCTGCTTGTCTACGGCTTACTTTCTACTCAGCCTGGCTGGGTTCCACCTCTTAGCTCCTGAGCCCTCACACAACTCTGCTGTCTCCAAGAGTGTCCCTTGTGGGCTGGTGGCCGAGGCAGTTAGGTTTACGAATATTCCAGTTGCTCCTGTAAATTTCCAGCTTCCACTGTTAGGCAGGACATGGGAAGCTAAGAGATGTGCGTCACTTCTAGGCTGAGGCAGGGGATGCCCATGTGTGGTGATGCAGTTGCTGTCTTCTCTGTTGGCTCTGAAGAGACAGTGGCTTCCAGTGGTACAGTGCAAGATGGCAGAGCTTCTGACACCTAGGCCCACGAGTGGGCAGGTGGAGCAGAGCCCAGGCTGCCTTTGTCTTCATGGGTCTCTAACTGCTCGGCTTCTCAAGAGCCTCAATGACTGGTTCCTTCCTGTATTTTGTAGGTGATTGAAAACCTGTTAACACATGAATTATTCAGTCTTGGCTAGGCCTTCTCCTAAACAGTTGTCTCTGGTTCTTAAAATTACCATTTCCTCCTCTCTAAGATAACTTCCTTACCTTTTCCTGCCACGGTCACTGTAACCTCCTGGTTTTATTTTCTTGATTGTATTTGCCATTCTCTGAAATTGTCCGATTTGGACATTTATATGGGATTTGTGTCTCCTCGCAGAATGTAACTCTTATCTGTTTATACTCCACTGTATCCTCAGTGCCTAGAGCAGTATCTATAAAAAGAGGTGCCTGATAAAAATGTGAATGAAATGAATGCCAATAGCTGGAGAGGCACCTCACCCCCTCCTCCCCCGCCGCCATCCCCTTCTTCAGGGCTGGGCTATGTCAGCTCATTGAGGCAGTAGGAAGTATGGTTAGGATGATGGACTGCTAGTACTCAAACACAACTTTCCACTTGTGTGATCTTAGATAAATTCATCTCTCTGTGCCTCAGTTTCTTTATCTATACAATCAGGACAATGGCAATACCTGTTACATAGGATTGTTTTTCAGATTAAATGAGTTAATATACATAAAGTCCTCAGAAAATTGTCTGACTCATAGTAAGAGTCCTGTAGGTATTACCATTGTCAGCAGTTATTGGGGAAGCAAAGGGCTTGTCCTCTATCTGGTAACCCCCACCCCCTTCAGTCTCTTGAGATCTTGACCTTGATGTTCACCTGGCGTCCCCCTGGGATCCATTCAGCAAGAAGGTTCAGCCACACTAAGCCCTGTTCCTTAAGCCCAGGAGACATAAACCCACAAAGCCTAGAGGAGAGATCCCTAGAAGAAAGTGGATATTCTGGATGGGGCCAGAAGGTTCTTTCTCAAGGTCGAAGCTCTCGGAGACCTGGTGAGGCCCTGCCCCTCAAGCTTCTGTCCTTTCCACAGCCCTGCGGCATTATTTCCATAATGTTATTAAAAACCAATGTGTGCTGGCCAGATGAATGACACTTCCCGGCGATGGGGCTGGGCTCTGCTCCTCCAGGCATGGAGAACTTGTTCAATTATGTGCCACCCCATGATGGGCCCAATCACAGCACACACATTAGCTTCTGATTATACCCTTGTTGAGTTTCTCTTGACAAGAAGGAAATGAATTTACCTCGTGTCACCTCTGTAGTTTGCAAGCAGGCTTGGCTTCTGATAATAGCATCTTTCATGTTTTGTAAGACCAAGGAGGAAGCATTTGTGTGGTGGCCAGTCCTGGGTGACCCTTTGTCTCAGCCTGGAAGTAAGCTTGAGCTGATTCTTCATAGGAGTGCTTGCCCCTGGAGCTTATAGGAATCTGGCTGGGGGCTGGGTGGTCAGCTCTCCCATAAGGTCAAGGGTCTTAGCCACTGCAGCATGCACATCCCCTGAATCTACACTCTTATGGTCTTAAGGCCTTGGGCAAATGACTGAATTTCCCTTGATGGTCCCTTCCACCTGTAAAATGGGGACAATGACAGTAGTTCTCTCACAGGGTAGGTGTCAGATTTAATGAGCTAATAGATGCAAAGCCCTTATATGTACCTGGCATATAATAAATGCTACATCATGTTATCAAATGTATCTTAATATTGTTTTTGCTATTGCTGTTATTATTGCTATCGTTATTGCTTAGATTGGAACATGTCGTTGCCATTTATAGCTGTGTGACCTTGAACATATCACTTAAACCCTATGTGCCATGACATTTGTGAAATGGGGAAAGAGGAGTCTGTCCCTCAGTGCAGCTGCAAGGATGTCAGTGAGCTGGCACAGAAAAGGCATTTGAAGCAGCATCAGTGCAGGGCAAGTGCGGCTGTTGTTGGTTATTGCTGGCGACTTGCCTCCCTCACCAGAGGGGCAGTTGGGTACTGCGGAGGCAGAGGGGTCTGTCTGTGCTGGGTTAGGATTATGCACACAGGTCTTGCTTTCCATTTGGGACAGTAAGCATCTTGAGAGAAGAGATTATCCCTGACTGTACCAAGTTCTACCAAGGAATCCTGGGGCAGGCCAGAAAGGGAGGCAGGAATGGAAGCGGTGGTGGACCCAGCGCTTTCTTCTGAAGCTTTTAGACTCAGCTGATAAAACCAGTCATGAAGTGGACATAATTCCTGATGTAGGGCAGCAGACCCCTCTCTCACTAACCCACCCCTCTTCACCAACCCAACCTTCAGCAACTTTTCCTGGCAGGAGGCCACGTTGCCCTTCCCTCCCCTTACCATCACAGGCACTTCAGAACATGAGGGGGATCTGGGAGACTCATGTCCAGGGAACTGTGACTCAGAGCCTGGGAAGGGCTTTCTCTTGACCTGGGAGAAGATAGGATTCCATCAGCACCTCTTCTGAAAACAAGCCAACCAACCTTTCCTCAACCATTTTCTTGGAGTTATTTGTTGTTTAATTTTCAGAGCTCACACATTTCTTGTCCCTAATTAATTCCCAATGGCAATGTCAGCTTGCTCAAGAGAGCCCTGTACTGATGGGGCAATGGGGTAGTGAGATTCCAGAAAGCTCTGGCCTTTTGATCTGATCTGAGGAGACTCAGAGGCTGAGCAGGGCGGAACCTCTGGACAGTTTCCTGCCCTTCCTGGCTGCTCTTGCTGGGCTTTCTGGGACACAGGACACATTTGGGAACCTCCATCCTCAAAGGAGTCCATTCCAGCCTTGTTGAGGTTTGAGGACCAAGATAAAGGGTCCCACTCGACCCCCCCGAGCCCACAGTCTCAGTCCAACCCAGTGGCTATTGTAAGAGTCTGTGCTTCCAAAGAGCCTGGCCCTTCCTGCTCTGCCTGCCAGAGATGTGGTCTTCAGAAACTTGGGAAAATTAGGCAAATTGCTGTGTTCTATACTGTAAACATGAATGGGAATGAGGGCAAAAAATCCAGACAAAGATGGAGACACATGCAGAGAGATGGAGAAACAGAGAAAGGAGAAGGAAAGAGCTAGAGAGACAAGGAAATGAGAAAACATTGAGAAAGAATTGGGAAATGAGACAGAGAAGCCCACGGAAGGACTCAGACCCAGAAAGGGAACGTAGAAAACTGTAGTAACGGCTAACACCTACTGAGAATGTACTATGTGGCAGGCACTGAGATTAGCACTTGACATATCTCATTTAATCTTCACATTAAAGAGCAAAGCTTGAGATAAGTGCTGCTGCCAACTTCATTTTACAGTGAAAACAACAGACATACAGAAAGGCGAAGTACCTTTTTTTTAAAAAAAAGTATTTTTATTTTTAATTAATTATTTTTATTGCATTTTAGGTTTTGGGGTACATGTGAAGAACATGTAAGATTGTTGCATAGGTGCACACATGGCAGTGTGGTTTGCTGCCTTCCTCCTCATCACCTATATCTGGCATTTCTCCCCCCCATGTTATCTAAGATCACACAGCTTTTGTGGAGTTAGGACTAGAATCCAGGTCAGTTTGACTGCAAAGCCCATGTACCTAACCTTCTGCAGAGAGGCCATGACCCTGGGGCCTAAATTGTGGCAGAGCATCTCTGAGTCTCCTTGCACCCTGGACCTTGAGAAGCACTAGCCATCTGTTTTGTAGTACAGATGTGTTTAAAAAGAGACTTCAGGGAAGTCATATGGGTAGGGATTATACCTCTCACTCTTGACTTCTGTGTTGGTTAGGATTTCTTGGGCTGCATGTAACAGAGAGAAAAGCATTTTTTTCCCCCACAAATAGAAGTTTAGATGTAGGGGTTGCTGGCAGTAGTGCTGCTGCTATATCATGTCAAGGTTAGCATCTGTAGGATGTCAGGGTTCTCTTTGCTTTTCACTCATGGCTGCAAGGCAGAGGGGCAGCTTCAGACTTGGGGTCCATCTCAAGGTAGAAAGAGAAAGGAGAGGGGGCAACATCAGGTTAAGCTGTTCCCTTCTTTTTCTTATCAGACATCCTCCCCTGCAGAATATGTGACATGGCCACCCATAGCTGCAAGGGAGGCTGGAAGGTGATTATTCAGCTTTCCATCTTTGAGAACAGGCAGGGTTGGACTCCACTTTGGGTGAGCCAAACTGCAGTGTCTCCTGCCTTCCAACAAGCCAGCCTAAGTCCAAACTCACCAGTAACCCTCCCCCTCATGGAGGAAAACATTTAGTTCTCTTGGGAGTTGCAGGCAGGTCTTTGACTCGAGGTACCATTCTGAGTCAATCTGGGTGGTGGGGGAGGTGGGGCGAGGCCGGGGTGCCTAGCTCTGCCTCGCCCTGGTGTTGCTGGGGATGGGTGTAAATTACAATCACGTCTGCTGTGTCTGGAAAACCAGGACTGGAGTCTCTCAGCTCTCCAGTGCCTGCTTTCCCTGTAGCCAATCACAAGGCTCACATCCCAGGAAAGGCAGCAGATTAGATGAGCACAGGAGCAGAGAGGCTGGGAATGCGGTGGAGGAGGGAGGAATGTAGGTTTGGCAGAATTTTCTAAAATATCATTTTATTGATTTGGAAGAGACACAGGAGAGGAAATACAAGAGACAAGTGATAAGAGGCTTAGCTGAGATGGGCATGGAAGAGTCTGCCTTTTTTTTTTTATTGGACTTGTCATTAGACCAGTGTTTCTCAACCTTTTTTCCCCCCATTATTGCCCACCTATGGAGCTTTTCTAAGCATTAAAAAATCATCCATCCCCCATGAGATTTCCTTACCATCCCCCATGAGATTTTAATACCACAGACACATTGTATATCTGTGTGTGTAATGTATATGTGTCTGCGTTTATACATAAAGGCAGTAAGATGTTTTTTCACTTTTCAATGTTTGTCCTCCTGGAGAAGACTGCCCCCAATGAGAATACATGTACGAGACACATCTCTAGAGACACATTTGGGCTTACTGGGGGAGGAGAAGAGCTGGCCTCACCTTGTCAAACTATCTTGTAGACAAAGGAAACTGAGAAGAGTGTTACGTTTCTTGAGCACCTGTTATGTACTCAGCACCAAGACAAGGGCTTTAGGTCTGACAACTCACCTGATGCCCAGTGGCAGCTCTGAATGGTCAGAGCAGGGGCCTCATTTCCCAAATGACATCATCAAGATTTAGAGGTTCCCTGCTCTTTTGGAGAGATCCACCCTGCCCAGATGAACAAGCTAACACTATTCTGATGACAGGGCATGGTTGAGTGTCAGATGGCTCCAGAGCTCATAGGATGAGCACAGAATAAACTGGAGTCGGTAGTGATCCTCCCTAGAGGAGACGGGTGCGAACTGAGCTCTGCAGGAGAGACCGATGCAGAGGTGAGACAGGGAGGTAGCACCTGCTGGGGAAGGGCAGGTGCAGAGGCTTACGACCTGCAAGGGCCTCTGGGTGCATGGGAGGATTTTTGCTGAGAGCAGAGAGAGATGGAGGCAGAGCCATCCGGGCAAAGAGAAAAAGCCCCACCCTGGCCTGTTTATTCTCCCCGGCTCTGGTTGTGATGTAGTACTGAGCTAGGGATCTAGCCCAGCTATACTTAGCACCATTTCCAGAAGGCACGAGGGCGGGAGATAGTGATATAAAAGGCAGAAGTCTGGGTCTCCTCACTCAGAGGCTTCTGAAACCTGAGTGGCATTTTCAGCGTATCCCTGTGGAGGAAATCTCTGAAAGAAGGTAGCTGAGGCTGTGACCACAGAGAGGCTCGAGTCCTGTTTACTTTTCACTCTCAAAAACCTTTAGGCTCACTCACTCCTTCCCTTACAGGTGCTTTGCTGGAGCTCTTCCTGATATGATTGTGTTAGTAGAGGCACCAATAACTAATGGCCCCCAAATCTCAGGAGGGTTCTGCAACAAAGGTGTACTTCTTGCTCCTGCTTCATGTTCTGTATAGGTTGTACTGAAACCCCTGCTTCTGGAGCCATTTCTCCCGCAAGAGTCTTCATTTTGACTTGTACTTCCACTTGCCATACTGCAGGAAGAAAACATGGAGAATAGTGCACAGCTCCTAAAGTTACTGCCAAAATGGGACATATGCCACTTCTGCTGATGTTTCATTGGCCAGTGCAGGACCCATGGCTTAGACTAACTTCAGAAGGTGCAGGGAAATGTAATCCTGCTGCATGCCCAGGATGTGAAGAGCAGGAAATATTTGTCAACAGCATTAAAGATGATCACAGTGATTATGATAAATTAGTTTTCAATATCCAGTTGAAATAATTTTTCTGTTCCTTCCCTCCCTCCCTCCCTCCTTCCCTCCTTCCCTCCTTCCTCCCTCCTTCCCTCCTTCCTTCCCTCCTTCCTTCCCTCCTTCCTTCCTCCTTCCCTCCTTCCTTCCCTCCTTCCTTCCCTCCTTCCCTCCTTCCTTCCCCTCCTTCCTTCCCCTCCTTCCTTCCTTCCTTCCTTTTTGACACAGAGTCTCACTCTGTTACCCAGGCTGGAGTGCACTGGTGTGATCTTGGCTCATTGCAACCTCTTCCTCTCGGGCTCAAGCCATTCTCCTGCCTCAGCCTCCCAAGTAGCTGGGGTTACAGGTGTGTACCACACCTAGCTAATTTATGTATTTTTAGTAGAGATGGGGTTTCACCATGTTGCCCAGGCTGGTCTGGAACTTGACCCCAAATGACCCACCTGCCTTGGCCTCCCAAGTGCTGGGATTACAAGGCATGAGCCACCACTCTGGGCCTAGTGTTTCTTCTTCCTCTGTAATGCTCTGATGGTCTCTCCATCAGTACTCATATTACGCTTTGTAAATATTTGTCATCCTAACTAAAGTCAAAACATTAGGGACAAGATTTTGCTGAATGAGGGAACTACAAATAGTTATTGAGGATCCACTCACTGTATACCAGACACAGTGTTAGGTACCCAGAGCGAACTTCTAGTCCTGTAAGGTGGTGGGTCTAATAACATGACAGATGACTTGTTCCTGAGTTCTGGAACATGCTGAGCATGTTTTCATCCCAGCACTGACTACTCCAACTACTTGTTGATTCTCTAAGTTAGAATTGAGAGGTGTGGGGAGCTTCCGGAAAGAAATGACCTGTGACCTAGTACAGGCCCTGCCCATAGCAGGAGCATGTGCATTCTTGACCTTCACAGTGCTTTTGACAATGGTTCATTCATCCTCCATCACACTTGCTCCTTTCAGTAAGGCAGATATTGTTAGTTCCATTTTACAGGTGGGGAAACAGATTCTAAGAGGTCCATCAGCCTGGTCGGCTTAGTTCTTTGAGGATGAGTGTTCATCTCTCTGGCTGTGTCAGCTGAGCTCAGCCTGCCAAATTCAGTCTTCTCATCCCTCAGCTCCCAATGCCATCAGTCAAGTGTTCTCAAATTGGTGGAGCTTAAAAATGACAGCCATTTGAAATTGAGTAGAATTTGGTATTATTAGAATAGCATTCTAAAGTTTAATCTTGTGCGTCGACTTTTTAATAGCTTCTACTTTCACTAAAAATTGTGGGCCATGCTCACAGACATTCAATTTAAATACTGTCAGGCAAGACTGATTTCTCTTTCAACATTGCCAGATTTTCTTTCTTTCTTTTTTTCTTCCTTTGCATTCATCTTCCCCCCTCTTTTTTTTAAAGCACTGAGTTAATTTTTTACTACTTGGAGATTTCACAGGGTATGAAACCTCAGAAAAAGAACATATCTTTGCGTACAGCTCTTTTATTCTTTGTCTTCTGTTCTGTAGCCTCCTTCTACCCTATCTGTTGGTGAAGACAGGATCCCCTGTGGAAGCTAGGTGATGGTTAATTTTCTGGGACACGTTTTCTCATCACTTCCTCCTTGTCGTGATGCTAAATAAGTCTCGCAGTCAATATCAGCACCCTCCCCTGGATGTGTCCTTTCAATACTTAATCTCTCTAGTACTTAAAAAAATCTCTGGGAGATGCTAGCCATCTCTGAAGGATGCCTCTCCCTTGCTGCTGTATCCATTACTATTTTTTTCCAAACTCTCTCTGTATCTCATTTACTTTTCTTCATCCTCTCCATTCCCATCCCAGTTTCTCACCTTGAACCAAGATTGGTGGAGTGGAGATAGAGGGCTGGGTTGATGAAGAGGAGGGACAAGGGGTGATACGAA
This sequence comes from Ateles fusciceps, assembly GCA_036589455.1. Lineage (NCBI taxonomy): Eukaryota > Metazoa > Chordata > Mammalia > Primates > Atelidae > Ateles > Ateles fusciceps. The sequence continues at coordinate 11,614,950 of JAZHEH010001382.1, read as the reverse complement.
GAGAGGAGCATGAGTCTTGGAGTCAGTGAAATTCAAACCTGACGAGGCTTGAATTTCTTGCTTTGCCAATTGCTAATTGTGTGACCCGGGGAAAGTTACTTAACCTCTTAGAGCTTGGTTTTCTCGCCTGTAAAATGAGGTTAGTGGTACCTGTCACACAGGGTTATAGTATGCATCCAATGAGAAAGGACACATAAAGTGTGATGCTGTGTGCTGTGATTAATGGCATCATAGCCAACTGGCCACTCTTTCCTCTCCTCCATCCTGCAATTTCTACACCCAGGCCCAGCAGTTCTCAGGCCTAAGTATACATCAGAATCACCTAGGAGCTTTTACAAAAGGTGCGTATGTCCCCAGGCCTCACTTTAGACCAATTAAATCAGAATCTGGAGTGTATGCTTGTGGCATCTTTACTTTTAAAATTTTCTCTAGATGAATCTGATGCATGCATAATAAACAAGGTTGTTTATTATGATGCATCCATAATAAACAAGGGTTGAGAACAACTCTAAATCCCTAGGGTTGCCTAAAGCCCAAATACACTTTTCTTTTAAGATCAGAGGAATCTTATTTTAGTGCTTGTGGGCAAAGACCCAGATGCCTCATTAGTGATGGGATGGGATTTAACCTTTCTTAACTGTGCCTAGGAGAATGAGAAGAAGAGATGGTATGGAACAGGGACTCTCAGTGGGTAGGCCCAGGTTTTCCCTTTATCTTCATCTTGGGACACCTGTGTATCCCTGTGATCATACCACTGCTTCCATAAGGATGAGGACAGGAGGAGGAGGAAGATGGGGAAGGAAAGAGGAGCAAAAGGAAGGAAGGAGAGGGGCTTCTCTCATGGGGCCATCTCCACACTCCTCTGCCCGCTGAGGTATTCCCCTCCTCTGTACTCTGAAAGTCCTTTAGTCTAACCCTGAGCTGTTCAGTAGGGTCCAATATGTGTCCAGTAGTGACATATGGCTATTAGACACTTGAATATGGCTAGCCTGAATTGAGATGTGTGGTGTCATACACAATCCAAAACTAGGTAAGAAAAATACTATCTTATTAACAAAACTTCAAAGATATTGGATATGTGTCAGAATTATAATATATTCATATTGGGTTATGCAAAATATTAAAATTAACTTTACCTGTTTTTCATTTTTTAATATGAGTAATAGACAAATTTAAATTAGCTATATAGCTCTCATTATTATATTTCTGTTGGACAGCACTGGTTTAACCTGTTGTTTGGCACTGAGTGTATGTTTCGTGTGTAAGTATGTCTCAACACTTGCATTAGATGGGCAGTTTCAGAACAGAGACCTCAGCATCCCATTCATTTTCTGTCCCCCAAGCACCTATTTTCAAAGTGCCTTGTACTCGGCAGGCAGTTGGTAAATGTTTTCTGTAATTGTGGATGAGAACGGTGATGTTAGTGATGATTGTGATAATGAAGAAGATGATGATATAATAAAGCTCAAATGGTATATTGGGGCCAAAATACAAAAATTTATGCAAGAAAGCAATGCAAAGTGGAACGTTTACATTTTTAAGAACAAGTATCCTCAAATATACCTTAATTTCATATATAGATCCTTGGTACACAGAACAAAAACATCTTCCATCATTTCTATTTAGAGGTAGAGTGATTCTTAAAGAGTCTTAAAAGGAAACCACCTTAAAATGCTCAGTGAACTCTTGCTAGGGGCCGGTTCTTGGTGGTGGGAGTAGAGCAGTGAGCGAATGAGATAAAAATCCATGCCCCTTAGACCTTACACAGAATGTGAAAATAAACACATTTCCAAGTAAAGTACTTACATGTCAGATGGCATAATAAACAGCCTGGTGGAAAATCAAACAAGGCAAAAGAGAGGAGGTGTGGTTGGGGTAGGTGGGCAGCATGTAAAGAAGGTGAACAAATCTATGGGGGCTTACTTGATCTTATTGTTTCAGTAATTCACCTAATTTTTTTTTATTCATTTATTCACTCAACAAATGCATGTACTGAAATCCTATTATGTGCTCCAAGCCATGGTGAGACCAGGAAGTGGGTTTCACCTCCCAAGGAGCTCACAGCTTACTCTCAGAAATAGGAAAATGTGCCAATTATCCATCACACTCACATCCTCCCTAAAGTAGATCCTCAATTAGGCAACACTTCAGCAGCTGCGGAGTCACTCCGTAGTAGTCAGAGGCAATACAAGTGCATCTTGTCCGAAATATCCTCTAATGCAGGATATACTGGAGCTGTTGCCTAGGGAGATACCACTCAAGGAATATGGGTTCCACAAGCAAGTGTTATGAAGTTCTAGTTATTATTTTGAGCCCAGAATGCGTTGAGGCCTAAAAACGTTGCCATTCCATTATAATGTGTTAGTTTGAATTTAGGCACAAAAGTTATTTTTGAATTAGAAACCTGTGACTAGTTTATAGTGATGTGGCTTTGAGAGGACTGTGGTTATTTGCCAGGCCATTCTTTTCCTTTTCCTTTTCCTTTACTTTTCTTCTTTTCTCTCTCTCTCTCTCTCCCCTTCTTTTTTTTTTTTTTTTTTGGTAGATATGGGTCTCTCTATGCTGCGCAGGCTGGTCTCAGACTCCTGGGTTCAAGCCTGCCAAAGTGCTGGACTTACAGGCATGTACCAGGCCATTCTTGATACAAGCGATGTCTCACCCATTTGGTCCATAAAGAGAGGAGACAACAGGCCCTCTGTCCAGGGCAATCCAAGGTATAGGACTCACATACTGCTGTATGCCATTGCTATTTGCCTTATGGAATTGACTGGCAGAATTGAGACCTTCCCCTGACCAGATGAGGCCATTCTGGAGCTCCAGGCAGGAAGCAGAATGAACATGTGTTTGTTTTACTTGATAGCTGTTGCAAGTGTTGGATGTAAGGGTCCTCCTTGCTTAAAGAACCTAAGAACCTGCTCTTCTTGCATTTCACCTTTAGAACTAGAAAAGTTGTCTTTAACTAGATTAACACACAGGTACTTGAGTGTGTGTGTTACAGATACTGCTAAATAAGTGCAGTATTTCTCTGCATTAGTCTGAATTTTGGAAAGTGAGTTAAAGCTGATTAAGTGGCTTTCTTCTGAGAACTGTGTATTTCTGTGGTTTTTGTTTTTCTCCTTTGAATCCCTATCCTACCTCCTCTGGCCTCCTTGCTGTGATCCCATGAATGTGTTCAAGTGTGCTAGTTCCCTGCCACTGCAAAACTCTCCTAGCTCTGCCTGGTGACCCATAAATCCCCCAGTGTTCCATGCTTGGTGCTCTGGGGGAGGGAAGCAGATGGCAGGGCTGTCCATTCTGCCACCCAGGGAGGCAGGAGGTCAGCTAGGGTAACAGCAGCAGGTGGGGGAGGTGGGGTTTCTGGGCTGTGCGTGCAGGGGACGGCAGATCATCAACGATCCCTGGGCAGAACAGCCCTCCTGAAACTAACGCTCCTGGCAGAAGGTGGCAGCAGCTGGAGGCTGCTTCAGCTCTTGATCAAGCACAGAATAATGTTGGGTGGGTGGCTGAGAGCTGCTGCATTTATGAATTGTCACTCAGTGGCAGCACTGAGGTCCCTAAGCTCTGTTTACAAATGGGTTTTTGCCCAAATGTTTCCTTAACTCAGAGCAATTGTCTCTCCTTTTCTTTCCTTTATCCCTTGGCCAACTCTTATGCACCCTTTAGGTTCCAGCTTTGAGTGCCAAATTCAGTAAGTGTGTTTCTCCTCTGTGTTCCCCTTCCCCGAGTACTCAGCCCATCACACTATAAATGCTCTGTAATGTTTCCCACACTGGGCTGTGCCTTCCTTGACAACAGGGACTGTATCTTGTTCCTCATTGCGTTTTCAGGGCCTCGAAAGGTATATCTAGAGCTATCAGTATTTGTAGACTTGAGTGGATCCCATCTATGTGCATGGTCTAATTTCGTGTATTTATTTATTTATTTTTAAAAAATATATTTTATTGCATTTTAGGTTTTGGGGTACATGTGAAGAACATGCAGGATTGTTGCATAGGTTACATACATGGCAATGTGGTTTGCTGCCTTCCTCCTCATCACAAAAAGGACGTAGCAGCTTGGATAAGCCAGACAAACAGATAATCCCGAATTTATTTCTTTAAGGCTTTGCAGTGCTCCTCAGGGCAATTTGGGACAGGGGACAGGTTACCTATTTTTTACGTATACATATATTAGAGATGAGGTCTGGTTCTATTTCTCAGGCTGGAGTATAGAGGTGCAATCATAGCTCCCTGCAACCTCGACCTCCTGGGCTCAAGGGATCTTTGCGTCTCAGTCTCCCAAGTAGCTGGGACCATAGGTATGCACCACCACACCCAGCTAATGTTTTTTTTTTTTTTAAAGGATTTGTAGAGACAGGCACGTGCTATCTTGAACTTCTGGGCTTAAGTGATCCTCTTGCCTTGGCCTTTAAAGTTCTGGGATTACAGGTGTGAGCCACAGTGCCTGGCCATTGCCATATTTATTATGTACATATGAGGATGTAAGTGGTATTTGAATATTGACGTTTATAAAATACCCTTCACTGCCTTCCTCTTCAGCATCATTTCATCCTTATTACCTCTACCTAGTCAAGACAGGAATGGTTGTTCATGAAAATAAATATGTTTAATGGCAGTTTATGTGTTTCACTGACCCATTGTTGCCATGATGTCACATATCATAAAGCACTTTTGTATAAATTAAATATAAGGATAAGCAAGTTATTGCTCAGATTAGTTACTGTATTCCTCATGCTCAGACCTGCTGCCAGTGTCAGAGGCTTGAGAGTATGCCAGCTGGGGTGAGCCAGGCCAGTGTGGGATTTAAAGGTTCTCTAGATAAGCCACATGTGATGATTGCGCTCTCTGCTGTTCAGGCATGTGGCTGGCAGATACATGGAGGGTGGGGGAGAAAGATACTGGTGTTGGTTGGAGCCAGTGGGTTTCATGGCCTCCTTAGTCTAGATTCCATGTGGCTCTGTACATTGGAAAGGGAGTGGGGCTTCCCTAACAATAGTAATAATAACAATAGCATCCTCCTGTTTAATCCTATCTCTGTGCCAAACACTAGGCTCAGTGCTCTCCCACATTATTGCACCCCCAAGCATCCTGACTGGAAAATATTATTTCCATTTTACACATAAGGAAACTGAGTCCTCATAGGTTAAGTGACTTTACCAAAGTCATATAGGTAGTAAGTAGTAAGATTCAAGTCGAGGTTTCCCTGCCTGCACTTCCCACTAAACCTCGCTGCCTGAAGAGCCATCCTGGGCTGTTCTGATTTTGCCATTCACTGATAGCTGTGTGAGTTTCAGCAAGTCTTGTCAGTATCTGGACCTCAGCTACCTTTCTGTATACTGGGGAGGTTACTAACTGCCTGCTTTGGATGGATGTTAGGAAGACTGAAGGAACCAGGGTACATAGCAGTATTTAGGAAACTGTTGTGATAAGGAGATGTCATTGCCATTGTTTGTATTTTATTTTATTTTATTTTTTGAGACAGAGTTTTGCTCTTATTGCACAGGCTGGAGTGCAATGGCGCGATCTTGGCTCACCACAACCTCTGCCTCCCGGGTTCAAATGATTCTCCTGCCTTAGGCTCCTGAGTAGCTGGGATTACAGGCATGCCCCACCATGCCTGGCTAATTTTGTATTTTTAGTAGAAACGAGGTTTCTCCCTGTTGGCCAGGCTGGTCTCAAACTCCCGACCTCAGGCGATCCGCCCACCTCAGCCTCCCAAAGTGCTAGGATTACAGGCGTGAGCTACCGTGCCTGACATTGTTTATATTTCATCCTGACTACTGGAGGCTTTAGGTTGTGGGCTAGGAACATTGGGCTAATATTCAACATTCTTCGAAGGAGCAAAGTAATGGAAATACTGACCTTGGTGATCTGCACAGCTTGTGTGAGCCCCATGGGCTCCTCTAAAACCTGACAGAATGCCGGGGGAAATAAGTAGGGGTGGCCACAAGCATGGCTGGGCAAGGGGCTGGAGAGTGGCTCTGTTGTGATGTGGACTGAGGATGTGTGAGCTCTCTGCAGCTCTTTTGGGAATCGTGGCCATTATGTTTTTACTGTCTCCCATTTTAAGAACTTTCTGAAATATTTTTATGGTAAACTCAGTGGGTGGGTGGGTGAGTGAACAAACTTTCCTCAGCTCTTACTTGATATGTCCACAGCTCTCTCAGGCAGAGGATAGAGGGGGTTAAATCTTAGAAACGGTACAAGGAAGGGGCATCTGTACCAACCAATATGTGGTTACATCTAACTTGGAACAACAACAATAGTAACAATAAAAGTAATTATAATGTTAATGTTTATCCTTACTGAGGTTGTACAATGTGGCAGGCACTTTCTAAGCTATTTAGGTGCATTATCTTATCTAATTTTTACAATAACCTTATGAACTAAGTATTATTTTTATTATTTTTATAGATGAATAAACTGAGGCACAAAGAGGTGAAGGAAGTTACCCAAGGTCTCATCCTGATTAGTGATGGATTTAGGATTGGAATCCAGAGGTTAGGATTGAAATATCAGAGTCTTGCTCTTACTGAATATATTCTACCATGTCTTTGCAATAAATGAGGGAATAGAAGAATTAAAATCGTTTCAGGATAGGAGATTCATATTGTTCAATTCCTTAATCTGCAAATCAGCAGAGGGGAGATGTTTTAGTTCTTTTGAGCTGCTATAACAAAAACACCTAGACCGTGTGGTTGAAACAAAAATATTTTCTACAGTTCTGTAGACTGGGCAGTCCAAGATCAAGGTGTTGGCGGATGCCATGACTGGTGATGGCCTGCATTCTGGTTCATAGATGGTTGTCCTCTGGCTGTGTCCTCACATGGCAGAAGAAACAAGAGGGCTCTCTGGAATCTCTTTTAAAGACACGAATCTCATTCATGAGAGCTCCTTCTCATGACCTAATTATCTCCCAGAGGCTTTGCCTCCTAATGTTATCACATTCGATGACAGGGTTTCAACATACGGATTTTGAGGGGACAAAAGATTCAGACCACAGCAGGAGCCAAAGATCACCCAAGTGATTTGTGTTATTTCTGGTATGCATTATGAAGAGTTTTTTGATGATTTTAGAGTCAGGGGCATAAGAGGTGGGATTACTAATATATTTATATATATATATTAGTATATATACTAATTATATATATAACATTTATGTATATATAAAATTTTATTTTTTTCTTAATAATTTTGTTTATTTGAATTTGATGCCAAAGAGTCTTTCTGTTTTCTCCTTGGAAATGTCTCAGAAGTCATGGCCCCTCCCATATGTGTTTTCTTCTGTTGATACTATTTGCATCAGTAAAAGTCTTCAACTATTTGCAAAGGGGAAAAAGTCATGACCACCCGTCAGTCTTTGTTTACTTATCTCTTTCAGAACCACGGACAGGGCCAAGGTGTCTGCGTAGACAAACATTTTAGTTAAGCTATGCCTGTGTTCTTGGCTCAGTTTTAATTCTTTGAGGCATTTTTTTTTTCCTGACTTTTGTTGGATATCACAGCAGCACTGCCTGAGCACACACCTGCTGACATCAGAGTGGATGATGCTTTAAACATTTTCCAAGGATAACCTGCAGAATGGGTAACTGGTCCTGTTGCCTCCTTGGGACTTGACAGTACTGGCCCTCTGCCTTGCAGTATGACCTACCTGCCTCAGATTTTAGTGTGGTTGGTGCCAAGATTTAAAGGAAGTGATAAGCACTTACTTGTTCTTCAATATCATTAAATGATGATGATAACATGGATGATGACAATTACATATTTATTGAGTGCTTACTGTGTGCCAAGCACTGTTTGCGTATATTGTTTTGTTTAATTCCCACAACAATTCTTGGGAGTATGAATAATTGTAGATGAAGAAAGTGAGACACAGAGAGATATTTAAAAATGTGCAAGATAACCCAGTTATGTCATGAACAGTGGAGCAGAGTCCCGCTTTACCTTTACGTCACTCTGTGTGCATCCCCCAGAAGGTCCTCAGGTGGAAAGGGAGGGGCTGACCTCTTCAGAGTGCCTATTTGTGTGCTTTGTGAATCTCATTATACTCAATGCCTATCTCCTGGGGTTGTGTTGAGATGAGAATCCCCACTTTATAGCAGAGGAAACTGAGAGAGCATTTAAGTGGCTTACCTAAGATCGCACAGACTACATACAGAAGCCAAGTCTGTCTGTCTTGAACCTTTTTTTTGCAGTGGAATATTTACTGTTTATTTCCCAGATGGCTCTTTATGCCATTGTAGACAGTCCTACCTTACAGTGGGGTCTGTTTCTCACCTTATAGGAGGATGTGGTTTATACTTGATAAGATTTGATACTGGCCAGGCGCAGTGGCTCATGCCTGTAATCTTAGCACTTTGGGTGGGTCACCTGAGGTTGGGAGTTTGAGGCTAGCCTGGCCAATATGGTGATATTCCTTCTCTACTAAAGATATAAAAAATTAGCAGGACGTGATGGTTGGTGCCTATAATCCCAGCTACCCAGGAGGCTGAGGCAGGAGAATCCCTTGAACCCAGGAGGCAGAGGTTGCAGTGAGCCGAGATTGCACCGCTGCACTCCAGCCTGGGTGCAGCAGAGTGAGACTCCATCTCAAACAATGACAACAACAAAAACAAAAACAAAGATTTGATGTTCAGTCTCCTCTTCTGCTTAGCATCCAAGCTTGCCCAGACAAGAAGGCAGTGATGCTCTTGATGACAGGGATGGCGGGTAAAATTGTCCTAGGTGTCAAAGTGTGGGCCCAGAAGCAAAAATGGGTGTGCTGTGCAGAAGGGTTAATAAGCACCTCCAGTCTGGATCATTTTGCTGCAACATCTGCTGCTAACCCACTGCTGGGAGAGGGAACATCAATTGTAATGCTGCCGAAATAGACTTTAAAACAGAAAACATTTGTGTGTTGAAGTGAGGACTGATGTTCTGTTGGTTGGATGACATAAGTCCCAATTTCTGCCTTTCCCTTTTGGTTTGCTTGCAGTTTTGGGCCCCGGCAGACTGAGGAGGGATGACCCATATGGATAGAGTGTAGGCTCACTTTGGTGTGGACTAGTCTCACTGATAACCACATAATTGTCATTGCTAGAAGGAACTATAGATCATTCTGGAAAACTCATTGATTTATAGCTAAGGAAGCTGAGGTGCAGAGTGGAAAAACAGGACTGAAAGTCTGCGTTTGACTTCAAATCTAATGCTCTTTTCCTGCTAACATGATTAATACCAGTAACATGAAAACATTATACATAGTATTAATATGATCAGTAAAGCTTCCACTAGAGGTACAGCATTGGGCCATATGTTTTGAAATTTGTCAAGACCACTATAAGCAGTAATCCTTTCCCTCAAAGAGGGAATTGACATTCTGGGTCTTGCAATATAACACAGAGAGATACCACCATCATCATCACCATCACCACCACCACCACCCTCACCCTCATAATCAGACAAACGTACTTTTAGCACTTACTTTGTGCCAGGCTCTGTGCTATGTGCTTTATTTATGTTGTCTCATAATTTAAAATTTATGGCAAGTCTGTTATGAACCATGCTTGCAGATGGGGTTCAGAGGTGTGAAGTAACTATTACAAAGTCTTCTGTTATGAAGTTCCACATGGGGGATACAGTTGGAGAAGACAGAACAGTGTAGAGGCTTTGTGGCGGTGAGACCTTGTGGGGGAACCTAGCTGACCTCCAAAGAGGGATTAGGATAGAGAAAACAGATGTGATGAGGAAGACAGTCCTGTTAGGAGCAACCTGCAGGATTTTTGCAGTGACGGATGTTGTGGGTTAGACTCAGGGACAATTTGTAGAGAGATCTGAGTAAGGAATGAATGGCTTCCAATCACTACTGAGCACATTTCCTGTTCCAGACCCCATGTAAGGCACTGGGCATGCAGAGGTGAGAGGCATGGTTCCTGTCCTTAGGAATGGGGGGAGATGATCCCAAAGTATACAACCCCCATCCTGGATAATAAGGATTAGGCAAAGAGTAAACTCAAGGGACCATGTGAGTTCAGAGGAATGGGGTCAAACTCATTCCTCAGTGGCTTGCTAAGGGTTTGGCTTTACATTAAAAGCCAGAGGGAGCTACAGAAGGATTCTGAGTTAAGGAGTGACCTGGCCAGGTCATCCAATTTAAGAGACTCTGCAGATACTGTGGAGAATGGCCTGGAGACAGGGAGACTTGTTGGGGCAGCTCAGGCAAGCATAGCTAAGCCCCCCAGCAACAGCAGTGCCAGTGTCAATGCAGAGATAAGGCAGAAAGGAACTATTATGAGAAGTTAGAATGGATAGGGACTTGGTGGAGGAAGGAGTGGGGATAGGCCCAGTGGGCATCCATGGGAAATGCATTTGGAGCTTCTTGATAACTGGCCTTGAAGGTTGTCCTCCCTCCTTGCCTACGTGTTCTTGGCTTGTGAGTCAGTACACAGAGAACTTCTGTTAGTGCCATCCCCTGGCTGTCAGCTGCCCAAGTTGCAGCCCAAAGCCCAGAGCTCCCCAAAGTCAGAGCCTGGGGCTGTCCTGGGATATCACTTCATGCAAAGGCTGATTTCCGTCTGTGGTTGGACTGGTTGTGTTTGTACTTACTGTGCCACCCATGCCTCCTCTCCTCATCTCCCATTGTTGAGCCTGGGTGGCTGGTGAAGGGCAGACTTCTGGGAGCCTGGACTCACTGTGGCAGGGAAGGAGGGGAGAAGCACACCTGGTGCGAAGAGAAATATTAACTTGACATTTAACAAAAGAGTGAACTTGTTTGTTGTGCTGTAACAATGAGGCATTTGCATCCTGAGTCGCCTTCTGTTTTCCTATTGTCTTTGCTCCTCAGTGGTCAGGCCAGGCTGTGGTCTTGACAGTTTAAATCAACATGGTAATGAAGGGGTGGTACCTAGTCAGTTCAAAATAAAAAATCAATCTCTCTCTCTCTCTCCCCACCCCCCACACACACACACACACACACACACACACACACACACATCTCTAGAGCTATACTGAGTGTTCAGAAGTTCCTCTCTCCAGCTCCTTCCTTGATACTCTTAAAATTGTAGTAGCCCCAACCCAGATAACTTGGTGGTTTGGAAAAGCCTATTTTAAGGGGATTCCTGTATTCCTTCTGTTGCCTCCACCATAGCCCGGCTTTCCAGCTACCAACAGAACCCACTTGTAGGCAGGAAGAAGCATGAATTGAATTCCTGATGTGTACATCTAGGAATGCTGAGAATGTGACAAAAAAGCTCTTACACAAACCGGGCATGGTGGCACCCAGCTACTCTGGAGGCTAAGGTGGGAGGATCGCGGGAGTTTGAGTCCAGTCTGGGCAGCATAGTGAGACCATGTCTCTATACAAAAGAAAAAATAGGCATTCAGGATGCAAATTTTTACAAAATATTATATATAGCTTTATAAATATTTTAGCATTGGCAGTGCTTATACACTTTTATCATCTCACAGTGGTACAGTAAGCTGGGTGGGGAGAGGTGTTATGCTAGGTGAAGAAGCTAAGACTTAGGCTCTTGGATGTTTATAATGTGCCATGCTTGGTACTGGGTACTTTAATGGCATGACATCATGTAATTCTCACTGGGATGCAATGGGACAGGTCTGGTTTTCCCATTTTACAGGACACTGGAAAAGTTTAAGAATGTTTTCAGCTGGGAATTGGCAGAGCTGGGAAGGTAGCCATATCTATCTGACCATGAAGTGACCATTCTACTACTGCAGGTGGCATGGACACATCTGGAGAGTGGGCACAGTGTCCAGTTGGTGCCATGCTCTCTGGTCTCCATCTATTCCAGTAGCCTGCAGTGGCTTGTGATGGAGCAGGATGTTCTGGAGAAGGGGAGAACACTCTTTTGCTTCTGTGCCCATCGCTACCACCTAAATTCCCACAGAAGATATTACTTCTTACCCTCTTCTCTTTCCCAAATTGGATCTGGTAAATTAGCATCTGAATACTGACCTCAGGATCATTTAGAAGCTCACAGAATGTTCTCTCTAGAAGTTGCCTTCAAGAAGGAATTGCCTATGAGAGCCTTGGCCAATGGATGGCTCTATGTTTACACACAGTTCAAACTCTGGAACACTCCTATTCCTGAACCCCTCCCCCATCCCCCAGGTCCCTCCCTCTATGGCAGGAGAAAGATCCAACAGGCTTAACATGGAACTCAACTGCTAAGGTTTATAGTGATACATACAATGTAAGTTATCTTCAGTTAGCACTCCTTGCTCTCCCTAGCTATGTGCCATTGGTATCATCCCTCTTGCAGCTCAGTAAGTATGTGGTCAACCTCTTGCCATAAAATTATGCTCCCGTAAAGTGATGAGCCTGAGCACCATTGGGATGGGGACAGAGGAAATCTCAGATCCAAGTCTAAGTCCTGCTCCTGTAGACCCTATTGGCGTGCCTCTCTGGGTCTCAACTGAGTTCTCAAGCTGGCATGGATAGAAAGTCCAAAGCTTATCATTGGCAAAGGCTTTGCTCTTTAGAATTTGTCCTCCACCTCAAACCCACTCTTCCTTGCCTATAAGTATTCTTCCATGAAGTTCCACTTGTCATTAAAGGAAAGATTCAACTCCTGAGAGTCTTCGTTTCCAAATGAGGGGATCTATTGCTTCTTTGATGTGCCAGTCTGTCCTCAACGTGGAAACCAGCTTCAGCTCCTTTGCCTTTATCAGATGTGGATGGGAGCCCAGTTATCTGCTGAGCTAATAGAATGGCTGTGTCCCTACTGGGAGGTGACAAGCAAGTATGCATCCAGCAATCTATGGGAATGTCAAGGCCACATTCCCTTTTTAAGAACACTGTTGGTGGGAGTGTAAATTAGTGCAACCATTGTGGAATACAGTGTGGGGGAATCCTCAAGGATCTAGAAATAGAAATTCCATTTGGCCTAGCAGTTCCATGACTGGGTATATACCCAAAGGATTATAAATCATTCTATTATAAAGACACATGCACATGTATGTTCATTGCAGCGCTGTGTACAATAGCAAAGACCTGGAACCAACCCCAAATGCCCCGTCGATGATAGACTGGACAAAGAAAATGAGGCACATATACACCATGGAATACTACACAGCCATAAAAAATGATGAGTTCGTGTCCTTTGTAGGGACTTGGATGAATCTGGAAACCATCATTCTCAGTAAACTGACACAAGAACAGAAAACCAAACACTACATGTTCTCACTCATAGGTGGGTGTTGAACAATGAAAACACGTGGACTCAGGGAGAGGAGCATCACACACTGGGGTCTGTTGGTGGCGGGGGGGGCTAGGGGAGGGACAGTGGGGGTGGGGAGGGAGGGGAGGGATAACATGGGGAGAAATGCTGGATATACATGAAGGGGGAATAGAGGCAGCAAACCACCTGGTTATGTATGCACCTATGCAACAATCCTGCGTGATCTGCACATGTACCCCAGAACCTAAAGTATAGTAAAAAAAAAAAAAAAAATAGAGGATGGCAGTGTGTTAGAATAGAAAGAGCTGACATGAGAAACAGCTGTGAGGTTATGAATTCTGATCTTGGTTGGGTCCAAATCAATTATGTGGTCTTGGTTCTCATTTCAATTTCGAATAAGTCAATTCCAGGGATAAATTATTTCAAAATGCTCATAAATTTTGAAATCCTCATGTTGGTGGGGACCTTGGATATTCCTCTAGTACAATGACTGCAAAATATGACTGTGCATTGGATTGCCTGGGGGATGCTTGCTAATAAGTCAGTACCCAGGTGCTACCATAGACTGAATGAATTGGAACTTAAATTAGCTGTATGTTTTTGTAATAGTCAGTCCTCCTTCCAGTGTTTGGGAACAATGATCTGATTTATTATCAGCTCCCAGGTAGGGGAAGATTTGCAATGAAATCTTCCCAGCATGGCTACTCTTGGCCAGTCCTCACTCCCTTCCCCTCACTGACAATTTTCATTCTGTTTCTAAGGAGCAGGGCTCTTACCAGAAGGTCAAAGTGACCCACCTCTGGTCTACTCTTTTTTTCCCAGAGCATAGGAAGTAGTTCTGTCTGGCAATCCTGGAATAGTCATGGGACAGAGAGAGAGAGGAAACTTTTGAGTTCTGATAAACACGTCTGTACCACATATCTTTTGAGCTGCCCAGTGTTCTGTATCCTCTTGTCTCTTCTGATAAGGATTTGATGGTGAACTTGGAGCATGGTCTTCAAGGGCTGGAATCCAAGAGTTATTAAGTAAAGTAACGTCCTGAAGTTTCTTGACATCACTATGAGATAACCAGTGTAAAGAGATATATAATAACCATCAAATACTTGTGGACCCTCCCATGCTTCTGAGGCCCCTTGCCATTGAGTGACTGTGCACAGAAATGGTATGTGTCCCTCTTAGTCCAAGTCAGTAAGATGCCTCTGCCTGCTTCCTCATGCTCTCCCTCAGCCTTTCATGGTGATTGCAGAGGCTATGCATTGAGATCATAGACCACAAGATAAAATCAGCTTGAATCCCTGAGTCACCTCTTTAAAGAAGCTGTGTTGGAGAGTCACCAGATTCAAAGTGACTTTTCCTGAGTAAGAAACAAATGTTTAAGTGTTAAGACATTGGAATTTTAGGTTTTAGTTGTTACTGAAGCATAACCTTGTCTATCCTGATTAATGCAGTTGGTATCATCCTGAAGCATACTTCCTTGTGGATGAAACTTCTAGTTCTTGGCCTGTATAGGTTGGCTCTCCTCCTAAAAACTGAATGGAACTCGAAGTTTCTAGGAACCCTTTCAAGCTGCAGTAATGATTTACTGAAGCAGAAAGAACATGGTTATTTTGAGCCTCAGAAGGAAAACACAAAGCAAATTTAGGATTATTGTCTTCCCCCAAGAAAGGAATTAAAAATAGAGTCATATGGACAGAGGAAAAGCCAACAACACTGCCTGATCTGGTGTGGACATGTTCTTGGAAAGTATTAATTGTACACTCATGCCATTTAAAAATATCAATTTAAATGCACACAGCTTGTAAATCTCTTCTTAGTCTGTCTGCTGGATGACTTGCAACAAAGCGAGTTGAGAATTAATTGATTAATAACAAGCTGTGACCTGTGTGTGTGTGTTTACTGACAATATCCTCAGGACTTGGGCTTCCTGGAGCCATGCTTTTGTCCGTAGGAAAAGTGGTTTCCTCTTTAGAGAATGTTCCCGCTAAGCAGAGTTATCTAATCTGATGCTTTCTTCTCTGGGCTCTCCCTTGGCCTTTCATGGTGATTGGAAAGGAGCTGTGTTTAGGAGGTTTATTTGGCACATGTGGTATATATTATAGAATGGCATGTAGGGTGAAGCCAGGGCCTCCACAAAGGGCCTTCTGTCCATTATGATCTATTGCATACTGAAAATTTCCACTCTGAGTAATGCATATCTTTACACTAAACATGTATCATTCCCAGAAGCCATTTGATTAAATATAAACATCTTGCCTAGGGAAGGCAAAATATTAAGCTGTTAGAGACACACATTTAGAATTTCCTTAGAAAGGCCCTGAAATAATAGGCCACAAATAAGACACATTTTGATGGGGGATGTGAATGAGAGAGATGAACCACTGAGGACAGAGTCTTGCAGGAGCAGAGCATTGTAGCGGAGGAGCCATCAGCTCAATAGCACAGATTCCTGGAGGCGGACAATGACGTGGGTTCCAGGGATAAAGATTTGGATTTGTTTAGGACAGGCCGTGAGTGCCTGCCTTGGTGTGTTATAAAGATCCTATGGGATTAGTTTCTTTCACATTCAACACAGGATTCTTGAATATTTTAGAAGTGTGCTTGGGGTTGTTTTTTTTTTTCTCTAACTCCTAGGCTAGAGTTACATCATATCATATTTAGTTCAAGTGTCTGCTGTTCTCAAGTGTGGCGGTGCTGGCAGGTAAAAAGGAGGAAAAAGTGAGGCAGGGCTCAAATTGCGGAATATATACCTATGTATATCCTGGCCCAGGGAGTGGGCTGGAAGGAGGGCAGTAGTGGGCTGGCCTGCTGAGGCTCCCCACTCCTGTATGTCAAGAAGGGTTTGACCCAGAGAAGCAGAGCACTGAGAGCCACAGAAGCTCCCTCTTCCTTCTTGGAGTGTGCCGAGGGTCTCAGCCTCAGCTTTGGCACTCAGAGCCACATTCCAATTAGATTCTTAGGGGAGTATCCCCTTCCTTCCTTGCAGAGAAACCTGCGTGAAAGTTTGGGGGACTTCACCTTCTTCTTGAAGACATCTTATGTCCAAATTAACCAGACTGTTTTCTGTGTCCCCCACAGTTTTGACACACCCTTTTCATGCACTTCCCAGAGCATATTTCTTTTATGCCAGACACTCTTTCCCCAGCATTCTTCTTGGGGTCTCCACCATTTTTTTTAGAAAAAATATGTTGATGAGTCTCATGGGGCAAGGGTTAAGACCTCAAGGAAAATGCTTCACTGTCAAAAGATGCCATAACTTTCCATTTACAGAGTGTAGATCGTGTTACCTGGAGAATCTTTTGTTTGGTGACTGCCCACCTTGGTTTAGTGCGAAAGTTTGACTCTAGGTCAGAACAGAGAAGAATTGTTCTGCATTGAAGAGGGCGGTATTAGTCAAGTGAGGCCATGCTCTGCTACAGTAACAGACAACCCCCACAGTGGCATAACACAAGAAAGGTTTATTTCTTGCTCAGTACAGTATATATCAGTCATAAAGGCAGGGGGCCAGGAGGAGGGTGGAGGCCCTTCATTAGAGTCGCTCAGCAAACCTGAGTGATGGAAACTTCCTCTTGGCATTTGCTTCCAGCACCATCCTGGCAGAAGGCAGTGGTGAACCGCTGTGGCTAAGACCTTCCATCCAGAAGTGTCATGTATCATGTGGCTCATGTTACATTGGCTGGAGCAAACCACTCAGCACTGAGCCACACTTAACTTTAGGAGACTAGAAAGTGCAATCCAACAGTTGCCCAGAAAGAGGAAGCAACAGGAATATTTGTGAATATCCGTAGTGACTTCTACAAAGGGTGAAGACTGCTCTAGTGAAAAGGTGAGGCTTTTGGAGGGCGAGTGAAGGACTTGGGCTTCTTGGAGCCACCTTTATACCTCAGGGAGCTCTGTGGGGAAGATCAGGGAAGGAAATCCTTGGTTGTGCTTTGGCCTGGAAGGAAATAAGGCAAAATGAAAATCTGTTAGAGTCGTTTGCCATGAGATGTATAATTTAAATTCTTTTTCTTCCTTACTGTGAAATCTTCAACAATCTGTGTTGTTCCTTTTTGCTTATATCTGGAGCAGTGGGGTAGGGTGGGGGATGAGGGACAAGAGGGAGAAGCTCAAAAAAGTGTAACCTTCAGGATACAAGTTATTCAGGGCAAAACAAGGTGCTGTATACATGGGACTAGGCACTAGAGAAGCCAGAGACAGCTGACACCTGAGTTAATGTACCTGTTATTTTTCCTCCTAGCTCATAAATTCCTCAAGGTCAAGGATAGTTTCTTATTTATATGTATGTTCCCCGCAGAGCCCAAAACTACTCTGGCCTCAGTAGGTGCTCAATTGCTTGAGGCATGTTTGTGGGTGAATGAATAAATGAGCAAATGCGCTTCTGCCTCCTTCGCTGGTGTGCCAAGGCTTGCAGCAGGCCAGCAGCCAGGGGAGGATGTGGGGGTGGGCCAGCACTCTGTTTGCTCAGAAAGCAACTCGCCTGGTTCTGCATCCAATCTTGACTTCTAAGCCAAGGAATGAAGTCTTCAACTGCTCTCAGAATAGGTTACAAAAACCTTCCTCAACTCTTCTCACTTGTGCTTATGGACAGTTGGCCCTTGGAGAATGGGTCCACCAAGATACCGAGAGGTGGACAGCAGCATAGGAGACTAATTTCAACTGTCCTGAAGGAGGGTGGAGTGAAGCACTTTCACTAATCTTCTAGGACATGAGTAGGGACTGACCATCAATTCATTTATTTATCAAACATGTAAAGGGTGGCTGTCAGGTGCCTGGTTCTATGCCAAGAGCTGGGGCTGCACCCTTCTGTAAGATGTGGCCCACGAGTGCAAGCTGCTTTCATACTGGAAGGTCGGATGATAAGTGAGCCACTTTCTACAAGCATAGAGCCAAGGGGTCCTCTGGTTGTGCCTCCACAGCACAGTCCATGGCGGCATGAGCTGCAGAATCCAATAGATGTGGATTCCAACACCGGGCTATGCATCTTGTGTCTGATCTTGAGCCTCACGCTAACCTCTCTAAGCCTCTATTTTCAACTCTGTAAAACGGTGATCACAATGCTTACTTGATAGCTTGTTGTGCAAATGAAAAGTGATTTACACACAAGCAAGTAAACTCCTAAGCTCGGTCACATAGAAAGCACTTAGTGTCAGTCAGTATTGCAATATGAGGATGCCAATGTTATTAATGATAACCTCTCAAAGTTGGAGTGTCCTCACCTAAAAATAGTACCTCCATCATTGAGTCTATGGTAATCACGTGAGACAGTATGAGGCACTTAGCACTTTTGGGGCACAAAACAATAGTGAGTAACATTTACCCAAGACTTTTTTTTGGTAAATGCCTCTCTTCCATCTTTACTGTCTCACTTGGAGCATCTGGGAGTGTCTGGGTTGGAGATGTGGCTCAACCCAGGAGTCAAGCAAAGAATTTCTAGTTTTTGGGATGCCTTAAACAAAACCGTCAAGTTCTAAGCTCCTCAGGCTGGAAATGGCTCACTGCCGGTGGGATCATTAAGAGTGCCAGCCAGATCTGATTGCTACATTCAGTAGTTTATTAATATCACCTCAAATTTATCTTCCCCGATGAAGAAACTTTGCCAGCATCTGACAAAAATGAAATGTACAGCAGCCTTGTGCCAACGAGAGTCCTCTCCCTGTCATCGGCTATTAGCAGAAAGCCAGTGCAGTGGGCTGCAATGGGGCTAATAAGAATATAAGATGAAAATGGGCTTTCACATCTTCAATTAGGAATTTGGGCTTCCAACCCTCCTCCTGAGGCTCCTCTCCCCCCCCCCAACCAGGTTATGATAATAAATTTCAGAACCTCATCTCCCTCTGAGAGTGTGGATTCTCTCCCTGACTAATCCTCAAACACTCATCTGAGCATAACACTCCCGATAAAACCACACTTGTCCCCTCTAAACACTTCAATGAATTCCACTTATCTTCCAGTCTAGAATGCAACCACAAAAGAATATCAATGAGAGGCATGAGTGGAGCTGGCTACAAGTGAAAGGAGAAAAAAATCTTGGTGGAGGGCAATAGGGTTTCAGCAAGAAGGATCCCAGATTGCACTTCCCAGGTGGAGGTGGGTTCCTTAGACTACATTCGCTGAGTCAGGTGGGCACCTGCAGCCAAGTATAAAGACCCTTCAGGGCAAAGGAACCAGACAGTGTCTTTGAGGCAGTCTTGAGTTATCCTGCTGGGGCCTGGCAGTCGGCAGTGTGAGTGGTAGGGGGTTTGGGAAGGCTGTACTGATATGTGACGCTATATGGTAGGATCAAGAGCAAGAAGCTTTGGAAGCTTCTAGCTCCAAGGCCCCTTGAGTCCATTATAGAATGTCCAGTGTCCCCATTTTACCAATGAGGACATGACCCAGAAAGAATCACTTGCCCAGGGTCACATGGCAAGTCAGAGTGGCAGGGGTAGAGCTAGAATGCATATCTGGCTTCTCTGACAAGCAGTTTTTCCCCTAGACCATATCCCTACCTTTCTTTATGTGGTTAACTTTAATCAGGCTCTAACTGCCAAGCACACCCCTAAGCAGTGGATGTCCTCCTTTGACCTTCGCAACAATCTTGTGAGAAAGATGCTCTTGGTGCCTTGGTTTGACAGTTGGGTCATGGGGATGGGAAAGTTTAAATGCCTAAAATTATTGACTGAAGTGATGGATTCAGGGTTCCAGCCTAGACAGTCAGCTCAAGAGTCTTGCTTGCAATAAGCAGGCTAAACCAATGCTTCTCAAAGTGGGGTGCCTGGAGGAGCAGTGTGACCTGGATCTTAGAGGTGCAGATTCCTGAATCAGAGACTCTGAAGGTGAAGCCAACCCTCTGTGTTTGAATAAGCCCTCCAGGAGAGTCCCATGTAGGCTCAAGCTCAAGTTTGAGTTGGCCTAAACTACTTAAGCTGATAGATCTTCCTCTTTTACCAGTCTTCCTTTTCATGCTTTGTAAATCAAATTGCTGACTTCCCGCACCTGAGGAAATTTCCAAGGTCATCATCACCTCTCAGCAGCCCATTTTCAGGTGGCCTCTTTCAACTGTGGGATTCTTTAGGAAGACTGAGATTGACACAGGTTCCCTGTCACCCAGCGGGGCTTCTGAGCTTGACGACAGAAAAATAGGTGTTGTTGGCCAGAGGGGATTTTGAGAATCTTGTCTGCTGTCATGTGGACTTGGAAAATTTGGTCCAGTCAAGTGGAAAATTAACAAACCAGAAAGGAAAGGGACATAGTATTCAAGACACCAAATGCTCATTGCAACGAGGGAGCCTCCAGATTTCTAAGCATTGCCCTTCTGAAACCATGAGAAATCCCACACTGATATTTTCCTTTTAATTCAACAGATATTTATCTTGTACTCACCAAATGCCGAGTACTTTGCTTAGCACTGGGAACATAAAGATGAAGGGATGTGGTCCCTGCCCACAGGGAACCCGCAGTCTAGAATGATTATCTGCTGATGGGATCCTCCATTGGGGAAAATGCAGTGGCTTTTAGTTGGTGCAGTTTATGATGTCTGGCTGATAGAATGAAACATAAAAACAAATACCCTGATTATCCCATTGCCAATGGGTGGCACTGCATTCTAATAAAGGCAGCACTCTTTGGTGGTGTGGGGGAAAAAGAATTGTAGCCCAGTGCAGGAGCGCCTGATGAAGACTTCATTATTTAATGAACCATGTCATATGAACAGCTGTGGTGTAAACCAGCCAGGACAATTATGCAAGTTGGATTATGTCTCTAGTAAATTGATTCTACTTTATTTGATTCGGTTGGTTCTCCAAAGACAAATTCTTCCAAGTTGGGTTGGGGGAAGAAAACACCATTCAAACTTTGCTTCTGACTTTTAATCTTTGAATTGTTTTTGCTTTCGAATCCTAAGAGGAAACAAACACAAGATGGCAGCTACGTTGTTATCAGCAAGAGAACGGAGAATAATCATGTATTCATGATAGCTATCAGCATGCTCTGTACAAGACTCACACTGTCTTTTCTCAATGAGCTTGCTTAGGGGGGGCAATAAGAGGCAGGTAGGAAACTGTGACCATTCCTTTGTGAGTCCCCAAAACAGCCTGGCTGCAGCTCACTAATCCATTATCTTCCTTTACACACAATCAAACATAGGCACACAGCTAAATAAACATAATGAAAAGACATGGGCTCAGTGTGAAATTCTTCCCCAAGGTTCTTTCCTGCCTTTTCAGACTATTAGGCACTATTTAGTTCAGTGTCACTGTGAGTCATGGTGCATCAGTAGCTTGTGAAATCTATTTAATGGGTCATCACCAACATCATAAAAATGAAGTGGTACAGAATAAAATATCATAGTACATCCCATTATATATAGTATAGGTAAGCATTGCTTTGTGTGTGTGTGTGTGTGTGTGTGTGTGTGTGTGTGTGTGTGTGTGTGTGTGTGTGTGTGTTGGGGGGTGCTGGTGTGTTCTGAACCATGTTGTAAAATACATTTCTTCCTGAGGGTTGTGGTAAAAAACATTTGAAAACTACTGTTAGTTCAAGCTGTTTATTCACAGACAGGAGGGCAGTAATGATGGCATCACCCTGCTTTGTAGATGCAGGTTGCTGAACAGATGATGTGAGAGCTTTTAGGAAGAGAGTTGGTGAGCACCAGGAGCCAGCATGGGTTAACCTCAGCCATCACCCAGACAAGCTTCAGACCAGACTCGAATGTCACAGTCTTCGTGCCACATGCCATGGGTCATCAATGGGCTGGAACGTGCATAAACACAACCGAGATGGATAAGGAGCAGGTGCAAAGCAATCTCTTAGGAGCAATTGTTTGGAGAACTAGAACTATTCCTGCTCTTCTCCAAGCTATTCAGCAGGGGCACAACTGACATTCTAAAATCTCTGAATGTTTGTCATGTGGAAAATAGAGTCAATCTCATCTCTGTGATCCCAGCACTTAGATGTGTGTTTTGATCTTGGAAACATTTTCTTTTTTTTTTTTTTTCTATAGCATCTCTGATTTGCCCTAATTCCTGCAGCCAGCCATTCTGTAAGTGAAACAGGCTGCTTCTGGATGAAATTCATTTCCTGTAACAAGAGGGGGACCAAAATGGAAAATTATTTGTCCCTGATGTGGCCTCTGAGGGCAGTGAAAATCACTGGATGAATGGTTAGATTCATCAGTGGTTTTTGGCCTTATTAAGATGCTGTGCACCCAATAGACACATACTCATGCCCCGAAAGTACAAACCTGATTTTCCTGTACTCACCTTTACTACAGGCGATGCACTTTGATAGTTTCTATTCTGGAACATTCTATCCTGTTCTGCTAGTTCCATCTTGTTCCATCCCACTCCACTCCACTTCATTTCATTCCATTCCCATTTCATTTGTAAAATGATGGTCAGGACTCATGAAACTGATCTCATGGTCCACTAATGGGTTGCAACCTGTGATTTTAAAAATACCAGATTGGGTTATATTCAAATTCCCTTTAACCCCCAAATCCTGTGAGTTCAATGTAAATTGCTACTACAATAGTAGGGTACAAAATTCTGTGCACAGCAGGCTCCCAGATAAAGTTTTTGATGAACAGAAAACCATGTGTTATTAATTCACTTCCTTGTTGATTCACTCCCTCATCCATCCCATTCATTGCTTACCATATGCCAGGCACTGTGCTAGGCCACACAGACATAAGGTAAATAAGACACAGTCCCTGACCTCAAAGAGCTCTTGGTTACAGGAACACTGATTAGGTTTCCTGGGGTTGCCAAGATCCCAGTATCTGCTTTCCCTGAGTTCCCTTGGAAGGAGGTCCCAGGACACGTCCTCCTCGCTGTTCTTGGGTGGTGTATGTAGCCCTGAAGTCTTGGCCCAGTAGTAGAGAATTTCACATCCTACAGTAAATAAAAACCAAAGTCAAAATGAACATATACTAGAAAACAGAGACTGGGAGTGCTGTGAAGGCCCTGTCTGCTCATGGACCCTGTTGCAAGTGGCTTAAGGGTAAGAGAAGTGCTTCTCTCACCGGCATCAGGAGCCCAATTACTGTTGTATATTGATTCGTTTCTTCCACAGGCCACTAATCCTGCAGACCAACTTGCAGGGACTAATAACTGGGATTGCCCAATGTAGGGAGCTAATCAAATTTCTCATGTGTAGACCAGCTTTATGCTAGGGTTTAAGGAAGCTCCTGATTCAAGCACTGAAATGATCTGTTAACCATTTCCCAGCCAGAGATGAGCCATCACAGACCAACACAGAGTCTGATGGGTTAGGCGTGAATCGTGCTGGAGAGGCTGAACATTTCTTAAGGTCCACTGGCAACAGGAAGTCCTCAGAAGTCGTATTTGATATTGTTCCTCCTTGAACTTCTGGATTTCTGAGGATGGTTATGAGAATGGCCACGTGTCAGATTTTAAATCATGTGGTAATTTTTCCATGATTGTTTATTTGTCCCCCAGCAAGGTTATATACTCCAGGAAAGGGGTAGCTGACCTACTAGGTGAAATCATGCTGTAGTTCTGAATTGCTGCTATTTTATGCATGCAATGGAAACAAGTACACCTCCAGCAGGCTCGTGTGGAGGGCTCAGTGACTAACCTGGCCGTCAGCTGTCCTCCTGCTACTCCCATAAAAGCTAGCACTGGGCATATGGCTTGTACCTCCAATAATAGGAACTCCCTTTTCTCTCCTAAATCCAGCCCTGGAAGCATTGCCATGTTATGCCTCTTGGCATTCCTTTTTTTTTGAGATAGAATCTTGCTCTGTTGCTTAGGCTGGAGTACAGTAGCATGATGTCAGCTCACTGCAACCTCTGCCTCCCAGGTTCAAATGATCTCCTGTCTCAGTCTCCCAAGTAGCTGGGGATTACAAGTGTGCATCACCATGCCCAGCTAATTTTTGTATCTTTAGTAGTAATGGGGTTTCAGCATATTGGCCAGGCTGGTCTCAAACTCCTGACCTCAAATGATCCGCCCACCTTGGCCTCCCAAAGTGCTAGGATTACAGGCATGAGCCACCACAGACGGCCACCTCCTGGAATTTTTTGTCCACTTTTCTGTCCTTCCTCTCTTCCCATCTCTCATGCTACCCTCCTCTTTCCACTTTTGGTCAGTCAGCCAAAATTACAAGTACTTTTCCAAACCCTGGGGGGTGTTGGAGTCCACAGCTCCCGGCAGCTGTGCATGGCTTCCCCATTGCCTGGAAAGCTTCTGTCCCACTCCCTGCCCCTCACCTCACCCTAGCACTCTTCACACCAAATAAAATGACCTTTCTGGATGTTCTCCCTGGAGTTCCTTTACTTGCACAGTCATGGCAGCCTGGCACCTAGTAGGCTATGTGCATCTGAATTGTAGGTTGAATGCAACAACATCAGTGAGGTGGGGAGGCAAGTGGCTGGGTGGGATGCCATGACATTCTGGCTCACCTGTCATGTTGGCATGGCTTGTGTGAGCCCCCAGAAACTCATGCACCCTCAGGAATGCGTGGGATAGATCTCTGAGATGACTTCAAAGAAATGAGAGCAGACCATTGAGAGGGAGACAGCCTGACTAGGGGAATGGATACATGGATAAGGCTGGGGTCCCTGAGTGAGGCCAATCCATTCCAGCCTTGCAGAATGTCATACTCTTGCAGAGGGCTGCAAGAAGAGGTGAACTCACTCCCAATCACTGGCCAAGTTAGACAAATTATTGGATTCTGGGACATCAGAGCTGAAACAACTCTACCAGATCATCTCTGGCCCAGCCCTCTTTTTTTTTAAACAAATGATAAAACCAAAGTTCAGAGCTGGGGCATAACTTGTCCAAGGTCACTCAGAGCTGTAACCATCAACATGTGAGGCAGCAGCTGCCTGGGTTTCAAAGAAAGGGGACTTGCTGCCATTCCTCCTCCCTCTAGTTGCCACTGTCTTCTTGTGGGTTTCCTTGTCCTTCCCTGGAACCCAGAAGCAGGAAGGAGGGAGCATCCGTTGCCATGGAACCCAGCCTATAGTATGAGTTCGCTCTCCCCCGACTGGCTTTGCTTTCTCTGACAGGGGCTGCTCCTGGTCCTGCTGCTGGGCCCTAATGGGGACTCAGGGACCACCACTGTATTTGCCAGAGGAGAAGGCTGGAGGAGCAGTAGACATCTCCTAACATGAGTTGTGCAGGCTTGGTAAAGTGGAGTGGGCATGCATTGTGGTGATTCTTTTTGCTCTTTAAAACCAGTTTTTCCTCTGCTGGAGACTTCCAATAGAATTGAAGAGTCTTTCTCGCAAAGTGTTCAGCCTTGGACAGACATTGGTTTTCAGATCCCAGAACCAAACTTTTGAGCTGACAGCAGCTGTGGGCAAAAATGTCAGACCTGCAGGAAGAAAATCTGCAATGAAGAGTTGGAGTGGTAGGAAAAGAGGAAAAGAGGAACCTTGTTTTGCCTTGAGACATATTTAAGTCTCCTAAGTCCTTCAGGAGTTAAAAGGAGGCTTTGAAAATAAATAGACTTTCCTGTTCATGTGGGAATGGAGTGTTTCAGGGTGGGGAAAGGGTTTTATTAAGTCATTTCATCTATCCCTCTGTCTCTGAGCCTATTTGAATCCCTCTTATTTAAAAACATTGCAGAAGAAGGTGATTTCATAAGCTCACATGATAACTTGTTCCACTAACAATTCCTGATCTTCAAACAATCTTTGTAGCAGGGCAAAATTCCTCCTACTGCCTCCAAAGCTCATCTGTCTGTGGGCCAAGGCTGCTCAGAGGCAGCTGGGGTTTTATGAAGTGAACTCTGGACTTGGATTTAATGGTCTTTGTTCAAATACTGTTATTCCATCCTTGAACAAGTCACATAACAGCTCCAAGCTCAGTTCCTTAATCTGAAGAGGTTAGTGTGAAGGGGGAGAGGAAGTAACATGTGTAAATGTGCCTAAGATGGTATCTGGCACACAAGAATGCTTGATAGATGTGTGGTGTGGCTTTGGGTTGACCTAGGGTCTCCATGGTATGGGCAGCCTTTGGATTGAGATCTCAGACATTAACCCTTCAGTTGTTGGATCATGGGTTTGGGAGGGGGGATGGGCGCTGCAGCAGCAGGGGCAGCTGGAGAGGCACTCCTGAGTCGAGGCCATTGGCTGTTTACCAACCAGTACAAAAGGTTTCAATATTTGAGAGACCAGTTTAGTTAGACTATTGTGCACTGTCTAAATTATCATCCTTAGTGGTTTCTTAAAAGATACTAAGCACATTCCTGACTCCACTTCTTTGTTTATGCCACTCACATTCCCCCATGCTTTCAATGCCTTTACAAATCCTCCCCACCCATGAAAATCCAACTCAAATATGGCCTCATACATGATGCAATTCAGCACCAAACCCATAAATCTCATGCCCCACAAGCTTTATCCAGGCTGGAAGAAGAAGAGGAAAGGTGGTTTCTTTGTGGCCGATTGAGCCGTTGGCTGACTCAAGCAATCACAGAGCCTCAGGTATCATTCAACATGCAAATTATAGGTGAGGAACTGAGACCAAAGGGGCTGTGGGACTCACCCCAGGCTGTCTTAGTCATTGAGAACAGGTCTAGAATCTTGGTCTCCTGATTCTCTCCCTAGACTTCTCGTTTATGACTGAGGCTGTTCCTTGAGCCTGGAATGAGAACAGAGTCCTCCCCCACCCTATCAGCACTCCTCCTACCCGGCCCTTGCTTGCTGAGTCACACGGAGGGAGGTGGGTAGAGGGAAAATATACATTTGCCTGGAGAACATACCAGTCTGGAAAAATGAACCCGACCAGGGTTAGTGTGGGTGGAGTCTCCCACCAGGGATCCCACCCTAGCACTCACCAGGGTTGAGGTGCTGGGGAAAATGAAAAACACTGGTGTCTTTCTGACCCACCTAGGTGAGTGACCAACTTTAAGCCACGTGTCACGACAGTGACAGTTTTACTGTTTATTAGATACCTTGCTTGGCTTAGCTTTTGTGGAACTTGGATTTTAAATGGAAATTCCTTATACCAACTTGTTTTGCTGTCAGGGAGATGCTGGCCAGCCTGGAAGCACCTGGTTTATAGAAACATCTGGAGAGCGTGCTTCAGGCTGAGAGGCTTTGAAATAGATGGTTGTGGGCTTGTGTGTACATGTATGTCTATGATCCCCTTTGCTGGCTGCAAAATTCTGTCATCACATCATGGAAAAATTCTTCTTACGGAAAGTTGCAGGTGCAAAGATGCTGATTTTGGATCAACCGAGAAAACACAGTTTTGGTCACAAAAATGGTATTTATGCACTCTGTCGGCATGTGGTTTGCCCAGATGGGGAAAATACTGTTGAGATGGCCAGGATCTTTTGGGTAAGGGAAATACGGGGCTTTAAGAGAAGTAGGGAACAGCAAAGGATAGAGCAGAGTTGTGCTTTGAAGCTCACAGGATCAGAGTTCAAATGCTGATTTGGCTGCCGATGTAGCTCTGTGGCCTTAAGCAACTCTTCAGCACCTTGAGCATGCTTTGTAGATAGGGGCTTAATGTTGATTTGGGATTCTTTCTCATGAGGATCTCAAAACTGTAGCTGGGTATCTCAGGGGAATATGGCCCATGGTTTTGAGTCCTCCAGCCTCAGATATCAGAGTAGACTCAGGGCAGGTGATGTATGTGTGATGGTGGACACACATGATCTGTATGGCGGCAGAGAAACCTGCACATGAGTGACCCCTTGTGATGCCGTTTTGGCCACATCTTAGTGTTAGGAAACTTACAGCTGCTTTGCTTCATTTCCTGACAAGGCAGCAGCTGGAATTGTCAACTTTGCTGTTATCTGTAACAGCTGCTGGGATTTAATAGTGCACTTAGAGGAATTACCTGGAATCACAGCAGGCATTATGAAATGGGAATGCATTTCTGTAAGCCCGTCTAATGTTTGAGGGCAAGAGAGCAGGGGCTTTCTCTCCATAGTGAGTGAGACATAAAAGGGACTGGTTTGTCTGGGATGTTGCCCTAAAGGTGAGCAATCATTTCATCTGGGCTGTGCTCAGCATGGCACTCAGCTTGCTCAGTGTGTGAACTTCAGTGATCAGATCTGCTTGAGGGACCTATTTTCAGATCAATTGCTCAAGGAAGCCACCATCTTTGGGCACCTGGGGAGTGACAGCAATCTTGGCTAGGACTTGAGGACAACTCTGGATAGCTCAGTGCTGAGCCTGTCTTCCCACTCGCTCCTCCCTGTTGGTCTGGCATCACCAGACCAGCATCTTCCTCTCTTTTGAGCCCAGTCAACTGACTTCATTCTCTGATATTTAGTAGATACTCATCTACAGCACCTTGTCTCTGGGTATGCTGTGTCTATCTTAAGGTGGCGTAAAGTCTTTTTGGAAAACAAGTTAATGAACATGCACTTATTAGACAACAATGACAAAGGAAGTTGTGATCATAAAATTGAATCTAAGCAAGGTAGAATGAGATGCTCCTCAACATACAATAGGATTATATTCTGATAGCCCATTGTAAGTTGAAAATATCATAAATTAAAAATGCGTTTAATACATCAAACCTACTGAACATCATGGCTTAGCCTAGGCTTAAACCTTAAATGTGCTCAGAACACTTACGTTAGCTCATAGTTGGGCAAACTTATCTAACCCAACACCTATGTTATGTAAATGTTGAACATTGCATGTAATTTATTGAATATTGTATTTAATGTAGGAAATAAAATGGTCGTATGGGTACTTGAAGTACAGCTTCTTCTGAAAGCTGTACATTGCTTTTGCAGTATTGTAAAGTCAAAAAATCATAAGTTGAGCCATTGTAAGTTGGAGACTATGTACAGGGCTGTTGGGGACTATGTACAAGGCGGATATAAATGCCCTTGGAGCTTGGAAGAGGGGGGAAATTTGTGAAGGCCAGTAGAGACTGGCTTTGGATGAGTTATGTAAAACCAAAACCCTTGTAACCATGTTGGGATTCAGGGATCCATGCCCCTTCTGCTGACCCTACAACTGATGACCTTTGATCTGAGGCAGTAGTAGAGCCTGAGTTAAATAGAAGGAAAGGATCTTGCCTTATGTGTTCTTTTGCAAGCTGAGAGTGTCAACTGGCCAGAGAATGACTTGCGCTGCATGTGCCATGTCGCCCTGGTGAGGTGGTCACTTGAACTAGTACCAACACTGGCTTCTGAGTGGCTTCCCGGTATGACCTTGGCTAATGAGATTGAATTCAAAGCATTTTGCCAGTGCCAGTAAGTCTGTGATCACCATTATCTACTGTGCACCTCCTAAATGCCCTGCCCTTTTTGCATACGCTGGGTCTGACAGCCCTAATCATTCCTATCTCCTAGATAGCACTGTGGCCCATTTATTCTTATCTAGTTCAGGCCACCATCACTTCTTTTATAGGCAACTGCAGTAGTGCCCTACAAATCTGCTGACACTCCCTCCTAAACATCCCCTCTCCATCAAGTCCATTCTTCTAACTATGGCTGGCAGATTCTTTCTGAAATTGTTTTCTGACCACGTTAATTCTTTCTTTAAAACTCTTCATTTTTTCCCATTGCACTTGGAAGAAAACTCAGTCTTACTATGTTCTATATGGGTTGTCTGACCCTGAATTTTTGTCATTCTTTATGTAATACTCATTATGTGGCTTAACTGCAATAGCAGCAAACAGCTGGGCTCTACCCATGTGGATCCCTCTACTTGGAATGTCTCTCCTCTTCTCCCTTTGCCCACCTTTTGCTTAGCCTCCACTTACTCATCCTCCTTGGGCATCACCCCTACCAGACCAGGTTGGCTGCTCCTGTTCCACAGCTCATAGCTTGCTGTACTTTCCCTTTGTATTCCTTAATGAACCCCCATGTGTTACCCATGTAGTTTTCTGTTTAGTGTCTGTCTCCTCTTCCAACAACTTACAAGGTCCCTGAGGGCAGAGACCACCCCTGTTTTTTTGGCTACTGCTCAAGACCTAGCACAGAAACTGGCAGCCCAGCAGGCTCTCAGGATATGTCTGTAGAGGCAGTGGGTGCTCTGGGGTTTCCAGAGCTTCCTTGGCGGGTTTCTTCTGTATGTCCTGCTGACCAGAGAACCACTGGGGGTGAAGTGAGCCCCAGCCAACTCAGCGAGATGTTTCCATCTTTAGGTGAGCTTTATGCCCAGGGGTGTAGCAGAGGAAACTGTTTCTACTCATAAACCAAGCAAATTTATAGTGGAAATCAGTGGGAGAGAATAAATATGAATCCCCATGATGTCATTTTATGGGCTGCTTTATAGATTGTAATCACCCATTTAGAGTTTGAAGGCTATTAATTTGTTTGCGCAGAGCCTCAGGACTCTTGGGGGACAGAATTTATAGGGCTGTGGTGTCAGACACATGGATCTAGGCCTTAAACCCCTGAAAGGTTTTGGAAAGAGAATGACAAGCAGCCTTTGGAGCAGCTGGGGCTTAGGAGTCTTTCCTCCAGCTTTCCTCCTGGACATAATTTTAAAAATATTTGTTCACTGTTTTATCATCTTAATTTCACCTTAGTCTTCAGGCCTGTCCTTTCTGTAAGCTAGGTGACTATGTGAGTTTTGCATTCAGTGCTTGGTAGAGAGCTCCCTTCTGAGAACTTGAAGAGACGTAAGGAGGAACAGTGCAAGGTCAGACAGAACTGGGTGGAATCCAGCTCCACTCCTTGGCTTGTGATCTTGAGCCCGTTTTTATTGTTGTTGTTACTTTTTTGAACTTCCCTTTCTTCCTCTATAAATTGAGACTCATGTCCCCAACCTCAAAGGGTGAATGTAAAGGTAAAGGAGAGGAAATAGGAAAAGCGCTTGGTATCAAGATGAGTTATAGTTCATAAAATGACTATGATGACTGCTGTTTTAAGGTAAGCTGGTATAGTGGGAACACAGTAGAAACCAGGAGTCAGGACACTGGTCTCAACCCTGTCACTGATGTGCTGAGTGATTTTGCACCTACTAGTTAGCCTCTCTGGTCCCAAATTCTGCATTGGTGAAATAAAATGTTTGGCTCAAACGATTTTCGGACGTGGCGCTCCTCAGTGTGGACCGCCATGGACCTGGAGACTTGTTAGAAATGTAGATTCTCAGGCCCCAGCCCCCCTGGCCCAGCAGTCAATATTTTAATAAGCTGTCCAGGTGTCCGGTGGGCATAGTTAAGTCTGGGAAGCATTACCTTTGTTATAGCATTCATGTCCGAGGTTGACTTCCCAAGCAACAGTCACCTCCGGAGCCTTCCTTTTTGGGGTCTTGGACCACAATGGCCTTTGGCCAGAAGGAGTCTCTGCTGCATCTGTGCTGCACACAGGGTGTGGGAATCTCTGGGCAACCAGAAGAGCAGGAGTAACATCTTTAGGTAACTGAGGTCAATCCTGCCCATCGGGCAAATATTAACTGGTTACTCAGGGCTGCACTGAGTTCAAATATTGTGTCACTCACCGGCTTCGAATGACCAAGATCAGGCAGCTTGCAACCTGTGATCCACTTTTGGTAGAGTTAAGGCAAAAGCACATATTTTTGCCATTCCTTCCAAAATGCTTTCCTCAAATTATTTTACCTTCATAGCACATGTTGACCCTTCCTAGAAGATGCATTCCCCAGAACCAAGCAAACAAGAAGAGGGTCCTCCTCCAGTGGGCTGTCATTTATCATTCCCCTGTTCCAGGGCCTCAGGACAGACTGCTGCTGAGATCTGAAAGACCAGCTTACAGAAGGTGTGGAAACCCCCGGGGCTAGGGGACCCTCTGCTGTGGAGGTGAAGACAGGAGGTGTGACTCACAATGGGTCGGGGGACCTGAGTGAGATCATCCGTGGAACTCAGAGTCTCTAAGACACACTTAATGGCTCTCCATAAGCAATAACAGATGGCAAGATAATATTATTTTTCCAATCTTTTGCTAAAAACATTCAGTCATTTCTCAGGGACTTTCCTAGTAGGGGAAGACACCTGAAGGGTGTCTCATTTTTTCTCGTTCTCATTTTCCCTTCTACCATTTTCCCCTTCTTATGTTTCCAGCCCCTTGTGCAGGAAATCGGGTCGCTGAGGTGTTGTTTAAGGGACCCATTGTGGTCCTATGCCCCATCAACACAAGTCCTTAGTGTTGGCCTGCAATATTCATGTTTGTTACTTTTTTGGGTTAAGGCATGAAGACACCTGTCAAAAATCAAAGTCTTATCTCTGATATCAAAGATAGTATCTGAGAAGGGCAATAAACTAATTTAATGTGAAAAGCCAACAATGTTTTGAAGTCAGTAGAGGACTGGAGCTGGAAACGAGTATATTGCAATGAGTCTGTTCTCAATTTCATTGCTGATAAAGAGAAACAGTGTAGTGTGATGGTGAAGAGCACAGACCCTGAAATAAGAATTCATGGGCTCAAATTCTGAGTCTTTAAGACTGTGGCCCAAGAATTTGCATTTCTAACTGGCTGATGCTGCTGGTCTGCAGGTCACACTCAGGGTGGCAAGGTCAAGCAATGTCAGAGCATAGCATGGGAGGGACTCTGCTGCCTGTGGTCTGCAGTGGCAGTTGGAGGAAGCCCAGGAGTGATATGACTTACTTATATCGTCTATGAGTTTTTGTTTCTTTAGGAAAATTTACTGAAACATTCTTCATTGCAAAGTATAAAAACAAATACAAAATATTCTGTGGGTATTAGAAAATCAGGTATACTCTGTTTATGGGTTTTTCTAGAATGGAGGTTAAGGGTGGGAATGTGATAGAAGACTTAAGTAGTAGAAGTCTATCAGAGGCCCCTTCAGATTAGAAAATGCCCTCAATGGACCTCGGTATCCTTTATGAGATAATGCATCAGTGAGTGGACCCTGAGGAGAGGAGAGAAGAACAAGACCCACCCCTAAAGACTATACAAGACATGTACCGGTGGAAAGATGGATGCCATGTGACCCTGTGAGACAGTGCTGCTGGAGTCAATATGAATAATGGGAGAAGGAACAGTTGCTTCTGTCCACTCTTCTAAACACCATCATAAATGAGCTCATTTAGTGTTCAGAGCAGAGTGGGTATTATTTCCACCTAAAATATGGAAAAACTGAGGCCAGAGAGGTTAGTAATTTCCCCAAGGCTACACAGCTTGCAAGTGGTAGAATGGGGATTTGAACTCAGTAATACGGCAGGAGGTAGACAAATCCCTAGGGAAACACAGGCAGGTCTCTGGTAAACCCCACCTTCAAACCCAAGACAGTTTAAAGCCTGCAAGCCAAGTTACAAGTCATGGATAAATCCACAGACTGGATTGAGAACCTCTCTTCCCATTTGGCATGCTTTTTCCTCTGATTAACCCCTACCTCTTCACCTATACGTGCCCTTCCCCAATTGGTTTTTACATTCACAGACCAATCAGCATGCACCCGCCCATTCTGAGCCCATAAAAACCCTGGACTCAGCCACACTGGGACACAGAGACCACGTGACTTTGGGTGGTGGACCATCCTCATATCCCCTTTCTGCTGAGAGCTGTTCCATCACTCAGTAAAACTTTTCACCTTGCTCACCCACTGGCTGTCAGCATAACCTCATTCTTTTTGAAGGTCAGACAAGAAATTGGGACCCTGGCGAATGCAGGGGCTGAGCACACAGTGGTGGCTGTGGGATCTGTGCCAGAGTAGTGAGGGTGTGTCCTACAGTGGGCCTGAACCCGAACAATGATTGTGGGGGGGGGGAATCACCAGCTGGAAGTCTTTGGCCCACAGAGTGACTGAGAAAAATCCTGTATCATCAGGACTGGCCACAGGACAGCATTAATTAAGTGCTTAAGGAGCAGTATTGGGGGATGGGGCGGCAGCAACCCAGGGGATGCAAAAAAGAGAGGATTCTCAACCAAGAGCTGCTAGAGCTCAGAGAACAGCCCCTTCCCCAGGTCTGGATCCACGGATTGTGAGCAAGTTGCTCCACCATTTGGTGGAAGGAGCTTGGAAATCAAAGGGACCAGGACTGAGTCCTAGGTCTGCTGTTTATTATCTTTGTGACCTTATGGGAGCCTGACTCTAATCCCTGCCTCCCCATTTACTGTGAGAGGGAAGTTAAAAGAGATGGCATGTGTAAAGGACCCATCCAACACCTAGGACATGGTGTGTCCCTAATATTCAGCAGCTCTTCTCCACTTCGCCCATTCCTGTTCCCAAGCCTTGGCGTCTGAGATGAGAGGTCACTCCCCCTGGCTTTAATTGGGTTTGTTTAGAGTCCCCCTAGGCTCACTGGGACTCTGGTTTCTGATGGGTTGAAAACATTAAGCTGTTGTGTGATGCTTCCATTACTGTGATTTAAAAGCATCGGGATTCCTAGTGTGGCTTTCTCACCGGATTGCCAATTTCTCAGAGAATTAAACATTTAGTGCCAAATCAGATGTTTTTCTATTGCATACATGTGGAAATGTATGCTTACCCGCCTCTAGGGGGTCAATTAAAGTGCAGTTGAAGCCAACTCACTAATTCTCCAGCACGTGGTAGAATCTTTGTGGTTGGTGAAATGAGCCATGTGTGTGATTTGTTGGAGTGTATCTATGAATGTAGAAGATGGAGAGGAAACAAGGTCTGCCATAAAGAGAAGAGCTTGGCATGGATGCCAGAGGAAAAAGAAGGGGGAAATACAATCCTTCAAACTTGCATCAAGCTTACCTTGAAACAGATTTACTTAAAAGTTCTGAGAAATTTGTTTCTGATGATGATCCTTATGAGTCACTATTTCTTATGGAATCAAGCCATAAGCTTGAAGATAGCATAAAAGTTATCTTCATTCTCAGCATGGCTGGTTTAGAGAATTAGGTCATTTGTAAGTCAGAAGATTTCTACAAAATTCAAATAAATAAATTCCAGGTATCTGAGCTTAGCTGGTTGGGAAGGACTCAATTTGAGGCAGCTTTTCTCATTTCCCAGTGTAGAGTTGCTTTCAAGGTCTTTTCCCTATCTTGAAACAACAAAGACACTGCCTGAGGAAGAACCTCTCCTTTGTTAACGGTGTTCTGCACCCTGAGTCAATGAAGTTTTGCTTCTCCTGGAAGAGGCTGGCTAGCTACTCGTTAGCTGCAGGGATTGAGGGGATTTCAGGCATCAGATGGAAGAGGAGACAGACTGGAGCCGAGAGTTCTGGATTCTGGCTGCATGTCACAATCATCTGGGGAGCTTTAAAAATGCTGATGCCCAGGCCTTACTTCCACTAATAGAATCAGAACCTGTGGGGCCAGCGAGCTCTCTAGGATTCCTGTGAGCACTAGGGCTCAGAACCATTGGATTGGATGCTCCCTAAGGATCTAGCAAGGATTTTATGAGTTTAGATTTAAGAGCACCTGAAGGAGTCCAGAGGGGCTGGAGAGGAAAGGAGATGGTCGCTTGATGTAGGCACCTACATCCCCAGGGTTGCTGGTAGAGACTATGCTGCAAAATTACCCAAGAAGAAGTGAGTCTTTAACATTGCAGCCATTACTATGCATGAAATGGTAATTAAAAGATCATATTTCCTGAACTCAAGTACGTTGATTAGAAAGATGCACCATTGACTTAATACCTGATTTTTTGGAGGATGGGGTGGGAGAAAACTCCATTAAGTATGTCTTAAAATAGGCACTGATTGTAAGATAGATCTCAGTTTCACAAATCATTTTATGTTGGAAACCGTGCTTCTTGAAATTGATCTAACAACATAATGATAGAGTGCCTTACATGGATTACTCCGCCTAATCCTCACAGCAACTTTGCCTATGAGACAGGTGCTACCATCCTCCCTATTGTATGAGGGAGTGAGTTGAGGCACAGAGAGTGGTTGAATAGCCTATTCAAAGTCACAGGGAGTCCAGAGCTGGTCAGTGATGGGACTGGAATTCAAAGTGTGGTTTTCAGAGGTAGCCCAGAAAACGTAGTGAGATCCAAGGCTGTTATTTTCTCAGGTCTCTTACATTCCCCAGAGCCAGGGAGGTGGCTTTCCCTGCATCAGGGTCCCAAATCTCCCAAGTGCAGGGGCATCCTGTCCATTGGCTTTCATTATGCCCTGCACAGGGTACCTGGCTTAGGAAATGAGTGGAAATGAAAGCTGACTTGAGGTCACTTACCAGGCCCTGAGCCCAAGGGATTATTTTTTCTAATGCCACAGAGGCTCAGCATGAGCTGATGGAGCCCAGCTCAGGGAGAGAAGCCACACTTACTGGGCTGAATAGTGGACACAGCCTCCGTACCATGCCTGGTGGTTCTTTCACCTTTCTGGGCACAGTGCCTTGAAGAATCACTCTAGTGGGTCTGTCTGATGACACTGGACCAGGGAGAAGGAATTGGAGATCCTTGTAGCTCTGGGGACCTTGATGCTGTGCGTTTAGGACAAAAACCCCCACTTTCCATGACAGTTTGCCCCAACAGCATGGCGGAAATGGAAAAGAGGAGTGTGGGCTGAACAGGACCTTTGGAAAACACCAGCTTCTGAATTCCTGTCCCCTGGTCTCCTTGCTCAGGCTTTCCCCCCTCTTTGTTTTTCCCTTTCTCAAACTCCTTGACGTGAAGGCAAACTGAACCTCTTAGAGCTGCATTCCAGAACAACCTGGGTAATGGAAAGTACAAAAACAACTTAAACTTGTTTCCAAAGCTTGATGGGTTACACTGACTTCTCAGAAAGTGTCCATTTGGACCCAAAATGTGAAATAACATTTTGAAGCTCGCTGGAGGGGGGCCAGAGGATTACGCAGCTGCAGGTGTGGGCCAGATGGGAAATCCAGACGCCGGCCTGGGGAGCAGGGTCCCTTCTGCTGCTCATTCAGGCTGTCAAAGCAGCAGCTTCCTTAGGACCCTCACTGCAAGCTTTAAAATGTTGCTCCTTAAGGAGAATTTAGATGGGAGGGGAAGGCTTAATCAATACACGCAACATTTAACTGGCATTAGAATGATATTTTGTTTTGTTTTGTTTTTTAATGGGAGATGATTGGTGGTAGCAGTAAGTCAGGGAGGGTGTTGCAGGGTGTGGTCTTCAACTTTCTCTGTCTTTATCACACACCAAAAGTTGCTCCATTTCAGTTTGCGATCTAAATTTAAATAGTCTTCTGGCTTTTAAGAAAGCCCCCTAGGTCACCTGTGCAGTAAGACTGAATTACTATGAAACCAGCACAGGTGAAAATATGTGTGTGGAGAGACAACAATAACAACAAAATCAGTTGTTCAAAAGACATATTTATTATTCCTTCAACAGGGAGGCCCATCTGATGCTCTGGGGTGCAGGTTCCTTGAATGTTCAGGGCAGTCTCTGCCCAGGTCGGTTCCTTCCCCTGATTGTCCAAAGTGATGATCTCTCACAGACTGTCTGGCCTGCCCTGCACACAATGGGAGCCATCAGGAGGAAGGTTTGGTGGCCATCACTCTGGTGGGCACTTGAAAGAACTCTGCTGGATGCTGAGGGCCATTTCTCCCTAGACTTGCTGGTGCTCAGGGTACTCAGGGCGGAAGTGGGAGGGAACCTCAAATGAGGGGACATTTGGGAGGTCACCTGATGTGGTAGGACCTAAACTCAGCTGGATATTGGAAACATCTGGAGATTTATTTTTTCAGTTAGGGTGCCCCCTCCTGCCATCTCACCATAGATGTGCAGTGCAGCCCAGACATCCATTTAAGATAAGCTCCCTGACCAGTTGCAGTGGCTCACACCTATAATGCCAGCACTTTGGGAGGCTGAGGCAGGTGAATCACCTGAGGTCAGGAGTTCGAGACCAGCCTGACCGACATGATGAAACCCTGCCTTTACTAAAAATACAAAAATTAGCCGAGCATGATGGTGCATGCCTGTAGTCCTGGCTACTTGGAAAGCTGAGGTAGGAGAATCATTTGAACCTGGAAGGCGGAGGTTGCAGTGAGCCAAGATCACATCATTGCACTCCAGAGGCGACAAGAGCAAAACTCCACCTCAAACAGTAAACAAATAAAATAAGCTCCCCAGGTATTTCTGAAGGTTCAGGTCGCCTTTCTCATCAGCCCCTTCCCCAGGATTCTTCTCTCAGTCCTTTCTGTTGATAAGCTCTCTCTGGTTTAGCAGGGTATACTAGGTTAAATTATTGTTCCATTCTTTTTTGTTTGTTTGTTTTTATTTTCCATATAGAGTAGCAGGAGGAAAGGGGTAGAATAGAAGTCCTCATAATTAACGAAGCATAGCTGCTATAATCCTTGCTTCTGCAGCAGGTTGGCACAGCTTGGTAGTCATAGCGTCTTTTCTTTTATTGTCCAATTCCTAATCTTATCCTGGGCCAGAATATTGGCTAGAAGGTGGTGTTTGCTTTAAGTTCTGGGTTATGATACAATTATTGGATCTGGTTTGCATACAAAAGTGTACGTTGCCAGTTTCTTGACAACTTCAAGGGCCTGACTGGTGAGGAAAAGGCAAAATAAAGGCCTGAGGCATGGATACCAATTGCTGTCCCCAGGTTTAGTCAGCAGCATTTGGTGTTGCTCCTGGGTCTACCGTATGCACTCATTTGAGGGCCAGTTAATGCACAGGTCTCCATTTGGGTCTTCTTCTTGAAATCCAGATAGGAGATGTTAACCAGGAAATAAAAGACCTCTTCCCCTTCTCCTCTCCTGTCATGTTCGGATCTTGGGAGTGAGGAGAGGAATGGGAGAGCAGACATAGGTTGGCTGGAGAAGGAAGTGGTTTTGATCTTTTCTTCTCCCGTTCCTCTCATAGGTAGAGGCCGTCTCCTTTATGCCATCTGTCTTAGAGAGCAGTCACATTAATTATGTGTATATTTAGAGCTTTACTAGCTTTGCCACCAGACGTGTGTAGTGCCTTACAGTTAACAAAATAGGTTCACATACTAATCTCTTTTACCTTAATGAGATGATAACTCAACTGGTTATAAATCATCAAAGCAGCACCATGGACCATGCATGACAACCATGGAGCTAGGGCGAAGCTGTCACTCGAATGAAAGAAAACGATAAAGGCTTATGTTCCCTGAGCCGCAAAAGAAAATAGCAGTAAAATTTCCATTGAGGCTTTTTCTGTTTATCTTTAGCTTTTTAAACATCTCATGTTGAAGACACCTAAGAAGTTTGACAGTGCCCTGTAGATGAGATGTGGGTGGAGCCAATTGATTGGGCTTCAAGTTGCATGATGTTGGGTGTGGTGAGGCCACTTGGTTTGGGACAAGAGACAGTGGGAATGTGTTCTTGTTTTGTAGTTCTCTGGAAGCCAGAGGAAGGTTACGATTATAAACTTAATCTATCAGTTTTCTCTGTGTCTCAGCCTTCTTCACCGGGGATAGGACTTCAGTCTTTACAAGTCAGGGGTGGTCTCAGCTGCTGGAGTAATGAGGCAAGTCTGTATACTCTGTTGGATGTCTGGGGTGCAACTAGGTGAATGATTCAAAGGCACGGGAAAGTCTAGGCTCACAAACAGCTTTCCCAAAGCTCCAGAAAGAACTTTGTTCTTCTCTACATTCCCCCACCCTCCACACACACCCGAGCATTCCTCTTAGATTTTATAATCTCCTTGAAGCAGATTGGCAGGTAGGCCCTCTCATCTGTTTTTCTTCGTACCGCCATGCCATCAGCTTGACAAATGAGACAGACACATGCTAGAGTGGAGACAGCATTCTGTGAAGACAGTAGTGATGAGGGCAGATGGCTGCCAAGCCCACCCCACTGTGGGGCTGGGATGGCGGCTCTATCTAGGAGTCTGCTATCATTAGACCAACTACGGGAGATGTTTCTCATGCATCAGCCTTCATTGGAGCTGATAGTGTTATGGAAAATCTGTCCCGTCCCCTACAGAATGATCAATCAGGGCTGATGAGCCACCATGTGGGGCAAATGTGGCTTATAGTCCCCCCCTTCTGACACATGACTTAGTTGGTTTTAAAAGGCGCACCTCTGTATTAGTTCCCTGTTGCTGGTGTAACAAATTGCCACAAACTTAGTGGCTGTGACAATATAAATTTATTGTCTTACAGATTTGGGGGGCGTCAAAGTTCCAAATCGGTCCCACTGGGTTAAAGTCAATGTGTCAGCGGGACTGGAGGCTGGATCTGGGGAGACTCTGCTTCCTTTCCTTTCTAGCCTCTAGAGGCCGCCTATGCCTCTTGGTCCATGCTCCCTTCCTCACATCACTTCTGACTTCTGCTTCTGTTGGCACATTTCTGTTTCTGACCCTCTACCTCTCTTTATCACAGACCTCTGTGATTACAGTGGGCCCACCTGGATAATCAAAGATAATCTCCCCCATTTCAAGATCCTTAATCACATCCGCAAAGCCCCTTTTGACATGTAAGGTCACACTTTCATGGGTTCTTGGGATTAAGATACTGGCATCTTTGGGGGTCATTATTTTGTCTACCACAACATCCAGTCACTGATTTCTTGGTTCATTTACCAGAGCCTCAGGGAGCATTGCATTTGCCCTTTTACAAAATTACTTTTAAGGAGATTAAATATGTACTTGCAAAAATGAAAAAGTTAATTGTTTGAAAGCATAGACTTTAAAATATCTCTTCATCCCCCAGTTTCTAGTGCTCCATTTCCCCCTTCCCAGAGCTGAAAACTGTGTTTACTAACAATTTCTATTGTACACAT
Source organism: Ateles fusciceps (assembly GCA_036589455.1). NCBI lineage: Eukaryota > Metazoa > Chordata > Mammalia > Primates > Atelidae > Ateles > Ateles fusciceps. The sequence continues at coordinate 11,574,295 of JAZHEH010001382.1, read as the reverse complement.
TCAGTCAGAGTCTACGCACATACACGCATATGTGCACACGTATATGCGTGTCTATGTGTAACTTTCCCGTTTAAAAAAATGATAGTGCACTTTCACACTACTCTATTTCTTTCTCTCTCTCTCTCTGTCTTTTTTTTTTTTGAGATGGAGTTTCACTCTTGTCGCCCAGGCTGGAATACAGTGCCACGATCTCAACTCACTGCAACCTCCACCTTTGGGGTTCAAGTGATTCTCCTGCTTCAGCCTCCCGAGTAGCTGGGATTATAGGCATACACCATCATGCTGGCTAATTTTTGTATTTTTAGTAGAGATGAGGTTTCACCATGTTGACCAGGCTGGTCTCAAACTCCTGACCTCAGGTGATCTGCTCACCTTGGTTTCCCAAAGTGTTGGGATTACAGGAGAGAGTCATCATGCCTGGCCTCACACTATTTCTTAATGATCTATTCATATCAAGACCATGCACCTGCTTTTTAAAACAGCTACATAGTTTTACATTGCATTGGTGTACCCAAATATCTGTAACTGGGAGCCCCTTATCAATGGATTGTGTTTCCCTTCCCTACCCCTTCCCCTTCCCCTTCCCCTTCCCTTTCCCTGCCCCTTCTCTTTCCCTGCCCCTTCTCTTTCCCTGCCCCTTCTCTTTCCCTTCACTTCTCCTTCATTCCTTTCTTTTCTTTTCTTTCTTTTGTTATTGAGACAGAGTCTTGGTTTGTTGCCCAGGCTGGAGTGCAGTGGTACAATCTTGGCTGACTGCAACCTCCACCTCCCGGGTTCAAGCGATTCTCCTGCCTCGGCCTCCTGAGTCACTGGGATTACAGCCATGTGTCACCATGCCTGGCTATTTTTGTATTTTTGGTAGAGACAAGGTTTCACCATGTTGGCCAGGCTGGTCTCAAACTCCTGACCTCTGATGATCCACTCACCTCAGCCTCCCAAAGTGCTGGGATGACAGGTGCGAGCCACTGTGCTTTGTCCTGATTGTAATATTGTTTCTAATCTTGTGCTGTAATAAACAATGTAACAGCAAATGCCTTCTTAAATTGGTCTTGCACACATGCCAGTGTATCTATGGGGTAAACTCCTATAAGCAGCATTTTTGGGTCCCAGGTTGTGTGCACCTTAAATAATGTTAGTTGTTGCTACATTGCTTTCCAAGATGTATATATGAACATACACTTAGAGACCATGGCTCCTGGGCCTGGTCAAATGCCATGTTCATCAGGGCTCTGCTCTGTTACTCACTGATAGCTGTGGGGACATCTCATTATAGTTCTGTCTTTGACAATGTCCACCCTCCAGGGAGTAGCTCACTGGTTGGGGGTTAAGTCAAGGATGACAAGTATACCCATTGGGTAAGCCACTGCAAACCTGGACCCAGAGTTTAAACCAGGACAAATAGGTTCACTCAAAAGGCTATTCATTAGACACCATACTCCAAGCTATTCTGTCAAATTCTAGGGACACAGCACTATGTCTCCTTGAAAACCTCTGATTTCTTTTGTCTCTACGTCGCTGGAGCTAGACGGTGTCGAGACTTTGATTTGAGTACCACAGTGGCGGGCTATTCTGGGAGGAGCAGACCTGAAAGAGGCACCACATTTCTCAGAGGTTGCAGCCACGCTGGCTGGGGCCAGAGTGCTTGGATGTGACACAGCTAGTGTTTGTGAAAGAGATCTGATGCTTCATTAGAGAAAAACTGTGTACAGAAACCCGGCAGAGATTTCTTAATGGCATTCTGATTAAAGGTGCAAACAACCTAAATGCCAGATTAGTAGCATTTCGGGTAAGAATGCACGATGGGGACTGCATTTCTATTTTATTCTTTCACTCAGCCTTGCTTGGCAGCATACATTTGTCACTTTGAGGACATGAGAAAGGGGTTCTTTGATGTAGCAGAGAAAGAGCTGGAAAGCAGAAGGGCATGGAAACTTTCAGCTTTCTGGCAGTCCAAGGGGACAGGCTGGAGGTTCTGATAGAGTGTATACAACTCCCAGGGGCCAGAGATAAAAGTCTAGACAGTCCAGTGGATCACCTTGGAATGCAAGGCTATGCGAATGTGCATGAGTCTTTCCACCAGGAACCTTCCAGAATGGTTAAGAAAGGAATCCACAATGCCCCTGAGAGTCAGGGCTGTCGTACTCCTGAATGGTTATCTCTTTCTGCCATGGCCTCAGAACATGTTAGAGCTGATACCAAGGGAACCAGCGTTTCTCCCTTAGAACCATGCTTTAGGAACTATGGCTGTCCCCCCCATTCTTCTTTGTGCAAATTCGTTAAGATGGGTAGTTCTCTCTTACACCTTCAAGATGGGGATATGCCTGGACAGAGTGAGGCATTAAGGGTCTCTCTCTATAGACTGTGAGGAAAATTTCCTATACATTGGCCAAAGTGATCTTTTTAAATGTAAGTGGAATCAATTGTAAGTTCCAAACTCCTTCCCGTGGCATTGGACCCTGACACATGCCCCGTTGCTCAGATGCACTGGCCACATTGGCTTCTGGAGGCTTTTGAAGCACACCAAGCTAGTTCTTGCCAGGGAACCTTTGACCTGCTGTTTCCTCTGCCTGGCATGCTCTTCCCCTGGCATTTCGTAGGTAGATTTATTGCATTCTTCAGATCTCAGTAGAGATGTCCCCTCACCAGCTGACATAGCCTCCCACCCACCACTCCTGCCACCTCGCTGCTGATTTCCTTCATAATCTTAACACTATCAGAAACTGTTCTTATTTGTGTATTTATTGCTTACTTGCTTCTTGTCTTTCTGCCCACCGGAATGTAAGTTCTAAGAAGACAGGGATCTGGTTAGTCAGATTCAATGCTTGTAGAGATCAGAGCCCAGCCAGGAAAACAAAGTGGTTCAAGAGAGGATATTTAACATAGGGATCTAGTACCCTAGTGTCAGAAGAGTGGAATGGCTAAGTCGGTCACTGTAGGGCAACCCAGAGGTGGACCAGAGAAAGGATCTGGGGCCTGGAAGGGCAAAAAGAGGAGGTAGTGTCATGGAGGAGACCTAATCAAGGCTGAAGAACAGAGAGGAGAGGGACAGCTTCCAACTCTTCCCTTCCTTCCACCCTCTGGGCTTTTCCCAGTGCTTCCATTGGCCAAATCCAGTATGATCCAGTTGGCAAAGGTGCCAGAAAACATAGTGGGGGGTTCCCCCCTGTAATTAAGAACAGGGCAGGCAATAAGTGGGGAATTCATCTGAAAGCACTGAAATGATTGTGCCTTGCTCTGTCTCTAGCTGTCTTGACACTTAATAGGTCCTCAGCAAGCAATTGTTGGATGGATGAATGAATGGAACACACCACTCCAAAGGATTCAGCTTTCAGGTCAACTCTAACGAGTGGATCTTGACATTAAAATGTCAGAACCTAAGAGGGAGAAGCTCTGCAGGCTGGACTTAACAGTTGGAGACTTCCTGAGGCCAGGCAGGGTCTCAGCCTGCTGTGTCTTCTATCTCTACTACCCTGCCCAGAAGACGGTGAAGGATTCTTTCTTCTGCAACTAACACTCTTTCGTGAGCCTCTTAAGCTGAACCCACTGATACTTTTCTATATGCAGGGTTATGTTACTTGAGGAATTCCCTTGAATACAATTTTAAACTTTCATCCCTTTGTTCAGTTTTAAAGTTTGTAATGTTTGGGACCCTTCCCAGAGCCCTGGATTTACTCCTGGCATCAGGGTGTTCAGGACAGAGCTGAGCTGGAGGTGACTCCACATTCCTAGTGATCCTGAACTGATGCACCTGGGGAATTTATTTAACATGCTGGAGCCTCTACTAGTCTGTAAGGCAGAATTAAGAACACCTTAAAGGGAACATGAAAAAATGAAATAACCCAAGTAAAACACCAGCACATATGAGGCACTTGAAAATATGCATTCCTTTCCCCCAGACACTGGGAAATAGTTCAGGTGCCCCCATCCCAGGACCCATGAAGCAGCTCACCCCAGCCTCTCTATGTTGATTTTTAGGATTCCGTCTGCTGATTATTCTCCATGGGAGATGGTTGGAGCAAAAAAAGTGGCTGGCCACCCATTAATATATCTTTTTCTCATTGGGACATTTTGCCTTGCTAAAGGAGTAATCGTGGATTTTCTGTGAATTTTCCTTTAAGCGTTTCTGTGTTAAAAAAACATTGTAGTTTGCCTAAACTGATTTATGTGGGTAATTTATGAAGCGCATGTTTTTCTTTTTCTCTCTTCCTCTTCTTGCTGAGGTGGTACCTTTGCTACCTTGTCCCTGGAGTTTTGCGTGACAGTTGAATTTTGAGCTGCAACAGTTTTTCCCATTTAAATGTTAGGGCTGACTGGTACTTTATCAAAGGTCTGTAAGTACCTTTCATACAGGAAATCTCAGCAGGTTAGAATCCAGGGACTTTTTATTTAAACCTCTCATGACAATGATACTGGCCTATAATTAAGGCATTTCTGGAAGTTACTTCAATTGACTTGCAGAAAGGAAGGCAGAAACTCTTGGAGGCGGGCGCCGAATTCACTGGGAAGAGAGGCAAGTGAAGCTGTGGTTTGGGAGGAGGGCTCATGTGTAGCGTGGGGCATGTGTTTGCGAACTTTCCTGGGTTTCTGTCCAAATTGCTAATATGACATTAGGTGAAAGGCATCTTTTGAAGAGTGCTGCATGTCTGGTGGACTTCCTGAATATCGAATCTCTGAGCCTTCTTTCCACTGCTCCTCCTGGCCAGCCTCATGAGACACTGATGAGAGAGACGCCACAGCTTTCAAAACAGTTAACCTCTTCTCTGGCAATTGACAGCACTGGGTTTAGTCAAGCTTACAATGACACAGAATTTTCCTCCCTCTGAAAAGTACTGGTTAAGTCTTTTTATCTCCTGCTCTTCAAAAGCAGAGTCATTGTGTTTGTTTTTTTCAGAGGTACCATCAGGATTGTCAGAAAATGGAATTTCCCGTGAGATCAGAATTTCTTCAGCCTTCATTCGTGACCTTAGTACTTTCAGTTTTGAAGGACAAACTTGCTCTATTTTCAGCACTGAGGGAAAACATCTAACTCCCAATTATGGGTCTGTGCACGTAAATAATTGGTAATGGGATTAAAGTGCTTGAAGATACAACCCTTCCCTAGGTGCCCCTTTTCACGCATAAGGAAAGCAGAGTCTGAAGGGCACTGGCAGGAGTGGTGGGGAATTTAGGCTTTCAATCCCTCATTTAGTGGGAGGTTATAAAGCCTGATTTGACTTTTTTCTGCAAGTACCGTTACTCCTAGTACATCCTCCATGCCCTTTTTATTTTAAAAGCACTTTAATATGTTATTTTATTTAATCTCCACAACTATTTCCATTTAAAATTTTTATTAGATAATCAGTAGTGTTTTAAATGTGATCCAATTGGAAAAAATATGAAGAAAAGTCGTCTTTTAGAGACAACCCAATTCATGGGCCTTTTAAACTTTTTTATCTTTTAGATGATCATACAATAAAATTGACTTTTTAAAAAAATTTGGTATACAGGTTTATGAATTTTCACACATGTATTGAGGCAGGTAACCCACCATAATCAGTAAACACTGTTCTTTTACCCTATTGAACCGCCTCCCTCCATCCCTAAGCCCTGGCAGCCAGGGTTCTGTTTTTCATTGCTATAGTTTTATCTTTTCAAGAATGTCAGATAAGGAGAACCCACAGTATGTGGCCTTTTGAGACTGGTTTCTCTTACGGACTTATTTTTTTTTTCTCAGTTAGAACTTTTATTTAAAATAAACAATCCATTGAACTTGCCTATTTGCCAAACAATATCCACAGGTAGAAATGTGCAAAGTAAGTCTAGATAACCACAGTAGGCCATCTATTTCATCATGAAGGACATTTTTGATGTACTATTTTGAAGGCTCTATTCACAGTCCCTTGTATTTAAACTGTATCTATTAAATTAGTGTTATATTGAAATAGCCATTAAAACAAAACAAAAGTCTTATATGGACCAGGCACTTGTTAAGTACTCTATTATTTCATTTAAGCAAAGCAAATATATATCCTTTCTGGGTCATCTGTGTCATTTTGTTGTTTACTCCTCTTGTACAAGCTTGGCAGGGTTTGAGTGGTTTTTTAAAAGAGAAATTGTTGATAGGGAGAGACCTTCATTTCTGTCCCAGATGCTAACACCTAGTGGGCCCTTGGTAACTTCTGCTGCTGTCCATTTCCCTTACTTAAGTGCAGATGGCAGCCTGGTGTCTGGAGGGATGCCGGCTGGAGTTCAGTTGCCTGCTGATGATTGGAATGTTAGGGACTTAGTGACACTTGCTGGAGTTGGGATCCTCTCAGATGCTTAGGGCATGCAGGTTGTAGGGGAGCCCTGTGCCTTTGGGGGCTGGCTGACACGTGCTGGAGTCATGGGTCCTCTCAGATGCTTAGGGCATGCAGGTCATAGGGAAGTCCTGTGCCTTTTGGGGCTGGCTGATGCTGGGGAGTGGGACTGTCTGCTTGGTTCAAAGTGGAAAGGGAGCTGCTCCCATGGGGTTCACCTGCCAAAGAGTTAATTGGGAGAACGGGCTTGGTGATCTTGATCTGATAGCCAGCGGGAGACTTCCCAGGGAGCTGGAGGAGATAAGCCTGTCAAGAGGCTCCCAGCTGTGTTAGGGCCAGGACTGTCGCTGCTGCGAGGCAGGGCTTTGGTCCTCCCAAAAGGAAAGTGAGCAGGTTGCAGCATTCTTTCTCACAGCACCAACGAATCATAGACTCCATGTCTAAGTGAGGTGGAACCAACCACACTGTATGGTTAGCTGGTGCCAACCTTTCTTCTTGCCTGGCCATTGGATGGTGTTCCCTTTTGAGACACAAACTCAAGGTTATGTTATGAAACTCCATTTTGTCTCTCGCAAAAAAAAAAAAAAGCCTGTTAAAATGAAAGTACAAGTAGCCTTTTACTTCAAGCCTCAGATCTCCTCTAATTAGGCAACCAATTGGCCATACTGATAGCTGTTACTAACCATTATTGAGAGGCACTAGATTATCAAGAATTGAGTAGTTAAGAGCAGCATTTCTGGAGACAGACCACATGGTTCCAAGTCTCACCTCTGCACCTGGATGGCTGGGTGACCCTTGCCTGTCATCAGCCTTTCTGAGCCTTGGTTACCCTGCTGGTGAAAGGGGGATGATAATAGTACCTCCTTCACAGGTTTATTGTGAAGATTAAATTAGTCAATACATGTAAAGCTACTGACAGATACCAGCCTTTGGTTGTAAGTTAATTTTGAGGATTCTATATTCGGCCATCTCTGCTACTGTGTCATCACGTTCAGACTGAGAACTGCTGCTCAGTCTAACAGCCTCACAGGGAATAAAGCTGAGGTCTACAGAGGCTTAGTGATGTACCCAGGCAGAACCAGAGCTAGAGGTGTCCCTGGACCCTTCATCTCTTCTTCACCCTGCAAAGCAGAAAGCTGGTGATCTGAGTAAACTGTTTTCTCTTGGGCACTTTGCTAACTGGAAATCTTTATTAACTTGGACTCTGATTTTACTGTTAAGACAATCATAAGCAAATTTTAGATCAACAGCTCCAAGTCACTGGAGTCACTTCAGCACAGAGTTTCAGTGTTTAGGTTGTTTTCGCTGTGCTCACTTCTCTGCATAATGGCCTTCCATTCATGTATGAGGGGAAGTCCATAGTTACCTGGAATGCATGCTTAGGCAGAGCTTTTTGTTTGCCAATCAAGAGCAATAACAGAGTTTATTGCCACTTGATCCCCCTCTGCCAGCCCATCTGGGTCAACTTGTTTCTCTCTGGTGTTTGCCCTTTCCATCAAATTGTTCCAGAGACTAACAACCTGGCTTAGTGGTGACAAGTCTTAATAGCGGAGCTCAAGATAAGGCAGCAGTAACTCCTTTGCCCTGAGAGTTTGCTGCTTGCCTGCTGAGTGATCCAGGGACTTGTCAGCCCTTTGAGTTGATGCATGTGAGGTGCTGGGGGCAGAGAAGAGCACTTGGTGTGCTTTCAGCTTGCACATGTGTCTCGGTGCTCAGCATTCCCCACACCATGCCAGGGAACCACTCTCTCTCTTTGCAGGAGATCCTCATGCCAACTCTCATCTAAAAAAATAAATGCTTGTGATTTGGAAATACTTTTTCATAGACACTCAGAAGGTGTATAGAGTTTTAGCTTTTGCTCAGTCCACAAACCAGGTAATTCCCAATTGTCCATATGAATGCTTTATAGTCAAATTTAGGATCCCGAATTGTCATCTCTGTCTCTGAGCAAGTTTCTGGACTAGACAGTGTCTTCTATAACAACATTGCTAAAGTGAATGCGAGAGGAAGGAGAGGAGGAATTTGCATTGACAGGTGCCTGCCTCTCTGTGTAGGTAGATAGTCTGTGCTTTGCTGATGCAGACTGCCTTAACATGAGGATTGTGTATGGGGCAGTGACGTGCTGCTTCTGGATTATCCATGCAAAATGTTTGCCTCTTTGAGTGTGAAGCAGCAGCAGTTGCTTGTATGTTCAGGGAAGGGTCTGAGTGCACAGAGAGGACTCCCTCCAAGTGTTGTCTTTGCATTTCCATTCATCTTATTAGAGCAGTGCAAACCCTGATGCGTGAATGAACTGGGTCTGTGGCTGAATGGGTTTGGATTTGCTGAGCAGGCTGATTCAGGAAATTGTCCTCAATTCCCCTGCTGTTGCCCATGTTTAGACACCCTTCCTAAGTGAATGTGGCATTTGTATTGGATGAAGGCCATAGCTCACTATGAAACGTGATTACATGTCTACTCTAATCCTCGACAGGCAATGCTTTCCACTTAGGGTGTTTTAGAGGACATGTGTACCACTGGACTTGCACAATATTTGGGTCAAAGGCATTTATAGACAGAGATGGAAGGTATGTTCTATCAGCTTAGAAACTCAAACTCAAAGAGAGGGGGTTGTATAAGTGAGGATGCATAAAGTGAGGATGGAACCTCCCATACACACACACACACACACACACACACACACAAATACAAACGCACACACACTGTCCCTCGTCAAATTTGCAAAGACGTACAGATATGCTAATAACATTGCTGCATGCTAGGGGAATTCACAGGTCTGCAAAGTCTATGAATTCTAATTCTCACTCTACAATTTTAAAAATGAATGGACTAGAATTAATTGGGAGTCTCTTCCAAGGGAAGTTTGGAAGTATTCTCAGGTATCACAGAACACTGTTTATGCATAAAACCCCACAAACTACGATGAAATCACTCTAGATAACATCGTGAGAGATGTGTACTCCCAGGGGCATATGGTGTAATTTTAGGTGGTGACCTGGCCCGGCATGAGTGACGCAGACTCCAGTGAGGAGAGGGTTATGTTTCTTTTACATTCTCTTTAACACAGGGAGGACATCTTTCCGAGGTTCTACCAGGTCTTTAACACCTCTCTGAACGTTGGCAATCAGCCTCTGCTCTCAGGCTTTCAGTCTTTATTGGGGTGACAATATCAAGGTGGAATTTAAGTGACCGGGTTTTCTTTTTTGCTGTGTGTTTAGAAATACATTCTAGTTATAGCAAGTGAGATGGGCTTTCCATTTCCGGTAGTAAAGTAAAGTTCCATTTAAAAATTAATTTCAAAGAACGCGGTTTAAAGAAAAAAATATTACACAATTAATTGTGTAGGTGAAGTCCCATTATAAATACGTTGTCGGGACAGGACGTGAGTGATAGAGATCAGGAGACCCTGGCAGTAGGAGATAATGACTACTTTGATTACACAGGGAGGCAGTAAGGAGTGGTTCCTCCTTTCATCTTGTAAACATGGCCACTATTTCCACCAGGGGAATGCCGATCACTGGCCTTTACAGAGGCACCATGCTAAGTAAGTACTTTTCACACATCTCGTTTAATTATCGGAACAACCCCATGAGGTGTGCATTATAACAAACCTCTTCCTTTAAAATGAGGAAGCTGGAACTTAAAGATAGTAACTGACTTTTCCAAAAATACATGGCCAGTCAGGGGCAGAAGCAGCATTTGACCACAGGCAATTTGACTCCACAGTCTGGCACCTCACCCCTGTGCCATGTTGATAACACCCAATAACAGCCCCAGAGAAATCTAATCGGAGAAAATTCCAGTCATTTCAGTTTTACTGCCTGTTGGCAAATTGAGTTTATGATGAGGGAAAAGAAAAACACATTTTAAACAAGGGCAAAGCACCATCCTAAACTTAGTGAGTCCCATGTGCAGTCCCTATGTCACATCGTAATTTTCGCCTGTCTCAGTGTCTGTTCTGTTTCTCTCATACCACTGCCTGTTGAAAACAGATGCATGTTATTGAAATTCCCACTTTTCTCATTAAAGGTTAGATTTTATTATTCTTTCTCTCAAGGTCTGGATTATCAAAGCTTTTGGATTTAGAATATATTTGGCTTGCATAGATGCCAATATTTATACATTGATAGGAAGTTTTTTGAAAAAATCTTTAAAGGAGAGATCCTTTTACAACTAGACTTGATGTAGAGTCTATCAGCAATTTTCTTACATATTTAGCATAAGTATTGTGAGATATGATTTCTAAAATTATACATGAAGTTCTGCTCAGTTGAATGCATTTATTTATTTTTTAAAAGTTTTCTGGGTAAATTTCAAGAGCATCAGGATATTACTTAAGTGGGTAGATTTTATTAAACCTCCAAAACCATAATTAACTCATTTTGCAAATTGTTAATGCTTACAGAAATTCATGATAAATGGGATCACTTAATACTGTTTTGTGAGAACAGGAAAAGGCAGTTTGTTAATGCTGGTCCTCTTCTCTATTATAATATTGTGAGAAATGAATGAATGTTTATCACTAGCTGTTATAACTGTAATTTGAGAATTCTTTAAAAGGCAATTATATATATTTACAGAAGACTAACATTGGCGTTTAGTTCAATGTTTTCAGCTTAACAGAGTCTCACAGGATGTGGTGGCTCACACCTGTAATCCTAGCACTTTGGGAGGCCGAGGCAGGTAGATCACCTGAGGTCAGGAGTTCAAGACCAGTCTGGCCAACATGGTGAAACTCCATCTCTATTAAAAATACAAAATTAGCCAGGTGTGGTGGTGCATGCCTGTAATCCTGGATACTCAGGAGGCTGAGGTAGGAGAGTTGCTTGAACCCAGGAGGCGGAGGTTGCAGTGAGCCGATATTGTGCCACTGCACTCCAGCCTGGGCGACAGAGAGAGACTTTGTCTGGAAAATAATAATAACAACAACAACTACAACAACAGAGTCTCCCCTGAAAGAGGATTATAAAACCAGGACAAGCCTAAAGAGAAATTTGATTTGGTTCTGCTGTAAGTTTTACGTTTTCATATGCCTGTATGACGACCTAGCTCATTAAAATTCTTTTCTTTAAATTATCAATATGCAATCTCAACCTCTATTCAACTGCATTATACTCTACTCTCCCCAGGGAACAAAATGACAGAGCATTTTGTTTCATGTACCTTAGTTCTTGTTGCTTATTGTGGCAGCTGTATTTCCAGTACAGAGTTTTACAGGAAACCTCTCTTCTTCTGGTCATGCCTTTCCTAAACCGTTAGGAATTGACCTCCTCTTCCCTAATCCTGCATTTCCCTCTCCCTCTTAGTGTCCAGGCCTGGTCATGTTGTCTTTAGCCCAGTTTTCTTTTTTTACCACTCCATAGTCTTTGTTGCCACTGGGCTTTGCACATATTATTCCTTCTGTTTGCACGTGCTGTTCCCCTCTTTCTCCTTTTCTTCCCATCCCTTCCCCCCACAGCACACATCTTTCACCCAAATAGCATCTACTCATTCTTCAGATGCCAGCTTCAGTGCGACTTTCTCAAGAAACTTCCTTTCACCTTGTTCCTTTGTGAGTGGTTCTTCCAGAATTGTATTCTGTTCTTCCATGCCCTTAATTCATTTTTGGGTTCACATGCATTGGGGGTGATTATTGAATGAAAGTGTCTGTCTCCCCCATTAAGTGACATTGTTAAGTTCCCTGAAAGCAGCTACTATCTAGTTTTTGTCTCAGTTCTATCCCAGCACAGGATGAGAACTCCATTAAGTATGTGGTATACAAAAGTGGACGGAAGTGTTTGTAAACACCCAAGTTCTGCCATTCTTCCCTCAATGCCAAAGGATCCAACTCTACCACCCTCGTCAAATTCACAGAGATGGCTTCTGATTTTGAGCAATAGGGGTATCAACAGCATAGTTGCCTGAAGAGCCCACAGAATTCCTGGCATGTGCTGGACTTTATCAAGAATCTGCCAGGGAATGCAGCTGTCCCTGTCAAGCTGTCGTGCCAGACAGGCACCATCTCATTTAGCTGTGGGACCATTGGGGTTTCTTCTGGAGCTGCAGGACAACCAGCTGCAGTGGGCTGACTGCTGGAAATGAAATGCTGCCCCCTCCACCCTCCTCGAGCCAGAGTGAGGTGGTTTTAACTTCTATCTATGCAGTTCTGAGATTGACAAAAGAGAAAATAGAAAGTTCTTACTGAAATTATTGGTGCAGAAAGAAGAAGTTGTAGGTGAAGAAAGAAAATGGACATTTACTGACTGTTCTGCAACAGCCTGTGCAGTGTGTTAGCATACACACCCATCATCTCCTTGAACTCATCTGTTGCCACAGACTAGTCAATGGGAGCACCAAAAACTAGGTAAAGGGCTGGTAGTTAAACCAGGTCTGTTTGGCTCCAACGCTTATGTTGGCACCACAACTTCTTCCTAAAACGAAGGTTGGCCCTCACTGGTCTGACTCAAAAATAGAGAATGTTTACTCTACCAGAGGCAGGAATGTATTTGGCTGGCTTCAGGAGTCCTGGCACTACAATCACGTGTGTTTCTTTCTTTTGTATTTTTAGGTCAAAAGTAATTAGCAAAAAATTCTGCTTTGTTTGTTTGTTTTAGAGTTGGGGTCTTGCTGTGTTGCCCCAGCTGAATTTGAACTCCTGGGCTCAAGGGGTCCTTGTGAGTAGCTGTAACTACAGAGCACACCACCCGCCCAGCCACTGTATTTCTATCAGATGTTGTGTCGCTTTGTTGTTGCAGATTGGAGGCTGGGAGGTTGGGGTCTGGGGAGATAGTCAGGACCCGACGAAGAGCAGGAAGGATACACAATTATTCCACAGAAGAAGCCTGTTCTCTGTTTACCTTGATGTCACCTAGCCAACAAAGTTTTACGGTTTATGACTTTAACTTACAGAAATTCAAATATACCCTGCCTGCACACATGTGAGATACTCTGCTGTGAGAGCCAAGGGATTAAAGATCAGCAAAGGCTTCCAAGAGGAATGCTTGGCTTGAGATTGGAAGGACAAGTAAGAATCATCCTTCATCCATGATGAAGAAGACTGTTGGGAGGAGGATGTGAGAGAATGTTCCAGACTGGAGAAACAACATTTGCAAAGGCCACGTGGTGGCACAGAGGAAGGTCCCCTTGAGTCACGGATTAAAGTGCAGCCTGGCTGAGGTGTTTAGGGAGAAGAAGCCTGATGCCAGAGGTCAAGGCCACGACAGGACCAAATCTGCCCCCCACCCCGTCACATTGTTCTCTTGCCATTCTGTTGGGTAAAACATACAGAGGTGAGAGATAGGATCTAAGGGATGGGAGGGAAGTGGGAAAAAGTTGAGGAGAGAGACTTAGTGATAGTTATTAAAAATAAAAGTTGCTAAGAACATGTTTTAAGGATTGTGGCAGAACCAGTCAGTAATAAGGGTTAGAAAAATAAAGCATGACAATGAGGTTAACGTCCCTGTTAATCTAAACTGAGGTTTCCATGACTTTTACTATCATCGTTATCATAACACCCAGACACATGGACGCATTGGAGTGTCTGGGGCAATCCTTTTAATCCCCTCCCCCACCACCCAAGCCCTAGGCAACCACTAATCTACTTTATATGAACCTATTTTTAGATTTCTGTAGATTTTCCTGTTCTGGACATTTAATACAAATTAACTCATACAGTATGTCGTCTTTTGTGTCTGGCTTTTTTGTATGCGGCATGATGATTTTAAGGTTCCTCCATGTTGTCGCAGGCGTCAGTAGTTCATTCCTTTTTATTACCAGTCAGGCACTTCTTGACTTCCTGAAAAGAGCATCCCATCATGAGGCAGTCACAAGTTCCCAGGTATGGCTGGAGCAGGGTGCCATAGAGTTCATGATTTTCCTCAATCATGTTGGATCTCAGTGGTCTTGATTAAGTCAGCCTCTCAGTTTCTCTCATGCTCTGCTTAGCAGCAGCTGTTCTTTAGCTATGTATTCCTGTTATGGTTCTGGGTCCTGGGCTATGAGTGATCCTTCCATTCATGGTCACCATGTACAGTTGTATAGGTTGAGTACTGCACAAAGGTGCCCAGCTGCAGAAGGTACAAGAAAGCACTCAAATGCAATCTGCACTGCTTTTGCCAAGCCAGGGGCTCCAGAATGGTGCTGTGTCTGCCAGAGGGGAGGGTGCTTTTTTCTAATGCATTCAAGACTTCCTAAGGGCAGTTCTTTGGATGGCATGCTGCCGTCTGTGGCACTTGTCAGGCCTCAGGTCCTGGATCCAGTTAACATGCCTTATATTTGAGTTAACAAGATTGAAGTGGTAGGAAGATAGAGGATAAAATTGCAGATATTTTTTAATTTATGAATTTGTTCTCCTAAGAAAATCTTTTCTACTTTGTGTTCAGAGATCCATACCGCTATTTTCTCCATCACTTATCTTGTGAATTTTAACATCTCTTGCTGTTCCCATCTGTGTTTCTAACTTTGAGGTTAAGCATTTCTGAGATTGAATTGGTATTAAAAATTAGTTTTCACAAAAGAAGAAAATCTTTACTTTCAGATATCAAAGTGAATATGTGTTAAAGATTTTATCCTACTCCTTCAATGAGGGGACCAGGCAGATGTTATAACCAGTTGAAAAGAAGAGGCAGGACATGGTGGCTCACACCTGTAATCCCAGCACTTGGGGAGGCCAAGGTGAAAGGATCATTTCAGCCCAGCAGTTCGAGACCAGCCTGGGCAACATAGTGAGACTGTGTCTCCACCTGAAAAAAAAAAAAAAAGCCAGGCATGGTGATGCCTGTCTGGGCCCCAGCTACTCAGGAGACTGAGGTGGGAGGATCCCTTGAGCCTAGGAGGTAGAGACTGCAGTGAGCCATGATTGTGCCACTGCACTCCAGTCTGGGCAAGAGAGCAAGACCCTGTGTTGAACAAACAAGCCCACAAACATAAACAAAAAAGAAAAGAACAGACACTTTATACATCAGGAATATTTAAATGAATATGCAAACGGAGGCAAAACTTTTTTTCCACAGAGGGAGGGGGAGAGATCAATGGAACCTCTCTTGGACAGGACAGAATTTGCATGTCTGTGGGCAGGAATTGTTTACATTGCTGTCATTTATTTATAATATACAGAACTATAAAATAATTTCTATGTAGTCAGAATCAGTTTACCCAGAGTAGTGCTCTCTGGAGTCTGTCGGTGCATCCCTTCGGGAAGCATACATCATTTTCCCCTGCACTGGTAATCCATGGTGTTTCTAGCACATTGAAGAACCTAGGTAAGTTTTTGTCATTCCATTTGAGATTTCAAGATAAGCACACCATTTCATTCATGTCCCAAGTAGTCTTTGGTATGTTGGTGTTCTCTATTAGAGGAGGAAGGATCTGGAAGCTTTCAAAGGCAACTGGTTTATGGAAAGAGCAAATGGTGGGGATGTACTGTGAGCTCAAAGGGAGGCATGTACTAGTCTGTTTTCATGCTGCTGAAAAAGACATACCAGAGACTGAGTGATTTATAAAGAAAAAGAGGTTTAACAGACTCACAGTTCTGCGTGGCTAGGGAGGCCTCACAATCATGGCAGAAGGCAAAAGGCATGTCTTACATGGCAGCAGGCAAGAGAGAACTTGTGCAGGGAACCTCCCACCCCTTATAAAACCATTGTATCTCATGAGACTTATTCACTATCATGAGAACAGCACAGGAAAGACCCGACCCCATCATTCAATTGCCTCCCACTGGGTTCCTCCCATGACAAGTGGGAATTGTGGGAGCTATAATTCAAGATGAGATGTGGGTGGGGACACAGCTAAACCATATCAAGATACCTGGTAGGCCAGCAGCTGGGAAATAAGGTCTGGATTTTATTCTTAAAATCGTCACACACTTCCTGTGAGACCTTTGGGCTTGCCATTTATCTCCTGGCCTTTGTGAGACAGGAAAATAAGTGTTATTTGTAAAGTGCATTGAGGTTCCCCTAATGAAAGGTACCAGTTAACTGCAAAGTGGTGATAATAATCTGCCCTTTGTCCTCCTGCTGGGATTTGGATGCTCTGGCTACATTTGTTTTCCACATCTTTCATCTCTTCTCACCATTCACTTCCACTGCAGCAGGTGGGCACCCCGCCATGGGCTTACGTGTTTTCAGTGACTGCATTTGGATTTCGCTATTTATCCTTGAAACAATCTGTTATAAACCTTAAACATCTCCCAGTTTCTTTCCTTTCCTCTAAAATGTTTAAGTAAATAGTTGATGGAATAATTATTCTAAATGTAGTAGAGTTCACATTGTCTTAGAAGACTGGCTAAAAATAAAAAATTGGGCTTGTTGAAGCTTTAATGAGATTCTTCAGCTTTGCTGTCCCAGTGCTGCAGGTGGTGAAGAGGAAAATGCTGGAGCTTCTAAAAACAACAAAACCCCCCAAAACCTAAAAACAACAAAGTGTGGAAACACTTCCAAGATCTACTCATCTAAAATGGACTGTTCCCATTCATCACAAGGGGATCTTCAGGTGTATTTTCAGTCTATGAAGAAAAAGCCACTTTTACAGGAATGTCTGTATCAGATTTGTGATGTAATACAGCGTCTACTTCAGTAACTTCACTTCATGAAACTAAATAGCAGAGGGGTGGATAACAGTAGCTGAAAGACTTATTTTTCCTTTTAGCTGTGACACTTTAATGACTTTGCTATCCTTCAGTTGTCCCCCTGGGTGGAGGTAATATTCTTTAACAAATCGTCATGTGATTCTTCACTTTTACCACACCAAATCCTATATACCTTACTTTAATTTTTGCGTTGCTTTGGGTGACGCTATATGGCAGAGAAAATCATTTTTGTCTTCACTGTCATTACACGTTTCCATAGTCCTGGGTTGAGGCTGGATTTTGGAAACCATCTTGTTCTTTTCCAAAGGCAGGAGAGAGAAAAGTAGTAGTAGCAGCAGTTTAGTCCAGTGCACGAAATATTTGTTGCCTTTCGAGATGCAATACTACAGCTCATTTTCATGCACACATTTATCACTTTACTTATATTTGATAGATTATTTTCCCAGCCATTCTATCCAAACTGATCATCTGCTTCTCAATTCCTAAGGTGTTTAATATCTCTCCTACTGATATTTCCCTTTAACCATACACAGCCTGATATGGTTGTTTGTCTGTTGGGTATTTATTTTGTCTTCCCATCAGAAAAATACATTTCTTAAAGGAGAGAATCATAATTTATATTTCTCTTTGTCCTCTACTAGCACCTAGCAGGTGGCCAGAGTCACAGTAGAGTCTGAGAAAATTCTTTTCCATTTGCCTAAATGCAAATGGCATTGGGGTAAACTTGCAGTAAGTGGCATAGATTGTCACAGAGGTCTATGACAGAGCATGCTGATTATATACATATCATCAGAGGACAGACTTGAGAAACTCAGCATGCTCAGTTTTGGATTTTAGCTGCATGAATAGCTCTTGGTATTGATTAGTGGAAAGATACAAGCCTTTAATTGTTTGGATGGAAAGGAAACATCTCTAGCATTCTTTTTTCCTTAGAAACTAAAAAGTCTCAACAGCCCACATCTAAAGGCGTAACTGCAGACTTCCCAGGCTGCTTTGAAAATCAGCACTCTCCAATTGTGGTACTTGGGGTCAAGTGTAGAAGCAGGAGACCACTTAGCATGGTATTGTAATAATCTGGTGAAAGACCATGGCACCTTGCATCCAGTTTGGGGCAGTGGGAGTGGTGAGAAGTGTGGTCTGTTGGATCGACTTTGATGGTAGAGCCAGTTACATGGAGAAATGATTGGTGATTCCAGAAGTTCAGAGAATGAGTCCCCTGTGGAATGTCATTGTCAGTGTGGAGGTCCTTCATGTCCTTGCAAGTCAGTTGTCTGTGGCAGAGCTTGGGTGCTGGTGTCTTTGCTGTGGTCTGTCCCAGCTTCTCTGCAGGTTGGCATGTGGATTGGATGTTGGAGAAATTGCTGAGGTCTTCCTTTCCCCGGGGAGGTGGTATCAATGATTCAGAAGTTTTAAAAATGCATCAGCTTGCTGGACAGTGCCCTCTATCCTGGCCCAGCCGCACTGTGGAAAAGCTATCATGGTGCAGCCTCTGCATTTTGCATTAGTTGACCTCTTTATGGTAAGGAGCCAAGTCTGAACCCCAGGGAGCTGAGGTCCAGGAATGCTCCTTCTCATTAGAGTTTGACCTGGAAGCATGGTCCTGAAAACTTTGCAAGTGGGCCCTGTTAGTGGCTCCTCACCCCATTCTCTCCTCCCCTGGAGGAGGGAGGGCTTCCCCCAACCTTGCTGGGAAGGCAAAGCTCTCTTAAGGCAAGGACTACTTGCTGAGCACATCTCAGCAGACCTAGGACAGAGACAATGAAGAGAAGGCGTGAACCACATGCAGCCGGCTGACATCTCAGAAAGATGTGGGAGTTTAAAGAATCCCAGCTGTGTGTCATTTACTGGCTGCAGGACGTTGGGAAAATTACCTAACAGCCCTGGGCCTCAATTTCCTCAGCTATAAAGCGGGGGATAATAATAATAGAACTATCTTCTAAATTTTTTGTGGGAATGAAATGACGAAATATAAGTAAAGTATTTAGAATAATACCTGGCACAAAATATGTACCATATTTTGCTTGCTATTAATATTTTATTGTTCATTTATAATATGGTAGGTTATATAGTATATTTGGCTATGATATATGTATTGTGTGATTAGTATATTCTCAAGCCAGGCCCAGTCTCCAGCCTTTTGAAACCCACTCCCCGGGGATCTGGTTCAGGGTACTTACTAGATCAATCTGTGTATGAACAAACCTCACACATAATACAGACATCTTGAATTGAGTACCTACTGAGCCTGGATCTCTGTTGGAAACTTGACATCCATGATCCACAAACGTGTGGCATTTATTTTAGAGGTGAAGAAATGTATGACCAGGGGGTTAAATAACTTCCTCAGGGCCACACAGCAAGGTTAAAATCAGGTCCCCTGACGCCCAGCCCAGTCCCCTCTCTGTGATCAACGAGCGTTTGCTGATGTCTGTGGTATGCCCTGTGCTGTGGGAGGCACTCTGGGCAGTTATTCCTGAACTGGCTCAAGATTCTGAGTTTGCAAGTCAGGGGTTAGGCCTGGGCATCTGCATGTTAGCAGGCCCCCGCAGGGACTTCCAGAGCAGACGGCCTCAATGGCCCAATGGAAACACAATGATAGAAGGTAGATGGAGGATGGTCTCAGCTCCTGAGGAGTCTTATTACAGAGGTGAGCATCAAATTACATGAAAATGCCCAGCAGGTACTGATTCGGTGCACGTCTGTGAGGCTCACTCTGAGGTACAGAAGCCTGATTAACCGGGGAGGACTGTGGTACTCACGTTGTCTCAGCTCAGGGAAGTAAGATGCCCTGTGAATGTGGAGAGGAGGAGCAAGGGCAGGAAGAGGGGGCACCATTGAGGAAGGTTCAGAGGTATAAAGAACTTGACATAGGACAGGGCTGATGAGGATTCCCTCTGGGACGTTTCCCCACTCTTCCTAGTGAAGATCCATTCTGCAAAATCAGTGAATGGAAAGCAGTAGGCATAACCTCCCAGGGTGGATGGCATAAATGGTCTGGGCCTTGGCTGGGCCTGGGCCTCCCTTGCCATCCTTTTCTCCTGGTGAGAAACTTCCTGCAGAAGTGAAATGATGCGCATGTGTTTTGTGGGGTTTGTTGCAGTTTTATGTCTTTTGCCTGTGAGTGGTTAGGTCAGCTTACTGACCTAACTTACTAGGGGAGCAACCACTGCGACTATGGCGATGGAAGGCAGGCCGTCTGGGCTTTTGGAACTTCCTTCCTTTCCCCATCCTTTTAATTTTGCTTCTGTCCCTGACTTATAGTAGGGCCTTGGACAAGTCAATTCCTCACTGGGTCCCAGTTTTCTCCTCTAAAATACAGGCTTACGACTAGGTGATCTTGATTCTTCTCAGAGTAACAAACATTCAGTGACTTTTTTGAACCCAATCTTTGGAAACACTCTTGGTGTTCTATTCCTGTGGCTTTGAGAAGACTTTCTCCTCCTGTATTAGACAGATACTGGAGTAAGAGTCCAGGTTTTCTGGGTACATTCTCCTTTGAACCTCTAGGCAGACTGGAGCTAGGCAAGACATCAAAAGAGAATCCCGAAGCTCAGCGTTATGCTTTCAGATACTAGCTCACAAATGTTCGGTTGACATAGGCTCTCCGAGGTCTAAGCTGTCCAAATAAGAAGGATCTGCCTTCTGTGTGGTTGATCCCATTGCCCACGAGAGAGATTCTGAGATGAAAAGCCCCTCTACACTCAAGATAATCATTGTCAAGGTTTTGCACTGAAAGCACACATCTGCCTGGGACGTTACAAGTGATCACTCTGTGTTAGCTACAGGAGGCAACAGGAGGCCATTCGCTGGAACGGTGGACACCATGACCAGCCAAAGCTGCCCCATCTCAGTCTTCATCGCTTCCTTTCTCAGTTTCTCTCCCTCCAAAGCTCATCATGAGATGGCTTCTGTGAAGTTTACCGTCCAATAGAAAGAAACCCCATGGCAGATGGGTAACTGACCAAACTGACTCCATTTCCTCTGACAATTGCTAATTATTAATCACCCACATTCTCCAGAAGGCTGTAAACCTGCCTCCCTTCTGTGTCTCTGAGACGACAAACAGAGTCAGGGTTAACCAGCCCGGCTTTGTGGTGTCCAATGCACTTGTGTTTGTGCTGTGGGCTTGTCAGTTGCCTTTGCTGGGATGAAACAGTGGGGCTTCCACGAGGCATGGTTCAGCAGCTCCACTAGTGTCTGTGCTTTATTGGGCAATAAATTAACACCAAGCACTGCCAAGGAAATAGATAAATGGAAAGGGTGGCAAGCACATTTTTAACAAGGCAAATGGCTTTGTTTCTCAGTAGCACCGTTTAGATGATTAGCTCAGTTGTTGTGTAGTTTCCTTGATTAGGGGATGGGGAGGAGATCCTAAATAAACACGTCCGTAGGAAGAACAGCGTGGGGCATCCTCGCTGCTCTTCTTTGAAAGGTTTGAGGAAGGAGAGGGGATTTGTTTAGGATCCGAGGTCTGGAGGAGGCTTGCATTTTATTCATGTATGATACAGGACTAATTCCACCTGTGTGTTAAGTCTATAAATAATGTGTGGTTCTGGCTGGACATACCTGCAGGCTATACTCAGTATAGTCACACTTGAAGGAGTTAGGAGAAATCTTTTATGATTTGTCATGGTCCTTAACTGCATCCCCATGGTAAACAATGGCAAGAGGGAAGAGACGAAACTCCTGTTTGCAAGGCCAGTCTCCACAAAGCTAAGAGGAATGCTAGCCATCAGCACAAGGGAAAACCTTCCAGGCTTAAGAGAAGGGAAGCAGAAAACAAAAACATGAATCCCTCCCTTCCATGTATGTGCATGTACACATAAAAGGGTGTCTACTCTTTCATAACGAATTTCTAGAAGTGGTGCCTTCCACAGTAGAATATCAGCTGAATAAGGGATCTTTGTCAGGTGTTCTCTGTGATATCCTTTGTGCTGGGAATGGTGCCCAGCATATGGTAAGAGATCAACAAATATGTGTGGAATAAATGAAATTACAGGTGGACTGCTTTCCACCCTTCAGATTCTATCCATGATTCTTTTCCAGCTTAACGACACTTCTACCAGCTCCTTCCGCAGCCACTCCCGCCTGAAGGATTGTCCTCTCCTCTGCTCACCAATTATCTCTTCCTTTTCATTGAAAATTGAGACCTTGTTTTGGACCATATTTTCTCTCGTTTCAATTTGACATGAAAATCTTAAAGTATTGATCTCTTTTATATCCATTCCACAAACCTTTTCAGGTTGCTATAAAATTTTTATCTGTGTTTCTCTAGGAATAGATGAGTGGCTGAATGTGTATTCAATTCATCTTGCAAGTATAATAGCTTATCATAGTAAGCTCTTCATGTAATGTAATAAGTACTTCAGAAAATAATTTAGCCTTTACTGGATTTTTTTTTTCCTTCAAATGATTGATCTGTATGCTTAATCGCTCCAGAACTCAGCTTTCTGGTAGAAATTGAATTTGTATTTGCTTGTGACCAACCTACTGATTTTTGTTTTAGAAATACAAAAACAAAGGGAGAATAAGAGAGAGGCAGAAGGAAAGAGAATGAGAGAGAGAGAGAGGAAAAAAAAAAGTTTAATATATATTTACCTCTATAGCTTACTTTACAAAAAGTTTTGAGGACTTATTTACAGCTACTTTATAGAAGATATTTACAAAAAGTAAGTGCTATAGGTTTTGAAATCAGAGAAAAGCATAGATGAATAGATGCTTCTGCTTTAGGGAATGTATCCTGGTAACTTCTGATAAAGGAAGCTTTTTAAGCTTTCCCTTCTCTCGTGGTTATGATATTTCCATGTCTTGGTAGGGGGTTTAGAAGAAATGGCAGCTCTTTGCCAAGGGATTGCTTTATTGTAACAAATCATTTGCAATAGAAATATGTTTACTAAGATAGGTGCCATTTTAAATGTAGCGTGCTGTACCCCTGGCAAGGAATCTTAAAGATGACTCAAAGCCTTTTTGAAACACTGCCATGTAATTAAAGAAAACCAACTTAATGATCTAACATTTAGCATTATTCTTTACAGTTTTACTCTTGGACTGGAAAAAAGTTGCAAAAATAGCTTCATTTAATTAGGATGAAAAACATAATACATATAGATTCATGTATATATATATTTACTTCATTTTAAAAATTATTATTTGTAGAAATAGTCTACTATGTGTGACAAAGAAAATGAATTTAGGATTTGTGCTTTATTCTTCCCAGTCATTCATCAACAAGTATTCATTGAGGATGCAAGAGGACCACAGGAGGGACATACATTCAAGACACACCATCAAGGGGCTTCTTGTCTAGTTGGGGACATAAGACATATACACAAAAATAGTTCACTGTATGTATCAAGTATTATGGAATTGAGTGCCTTTAAAATATGAAAGATGGGAAGTGCTTTGGAATATCAAGCAGAGGGGAATAGGAACCTATGCTTTAAGGAGGGTGTTCATTCATTCATTCATGCAACAATTGTCTATAAAAGGGATGCTTTTATAGACAGTTGTATTCTAGGTACTCACCTGGGTGCTAGAGATACAGCAAGGACTGAACAGACCAGGTCTCTGTCCTTACAGAATTTATCTTCTTTTGAGGTTAGGCAAGCATGGACAAGAAAGAAGTAAGTCAACAATGTGATTTCAGGGAATGATTAGCGATGAAGGAAATGAAACAGTGTGAGGGGGACAGGCCAGTGCTGTGTGCGCCTAACTGCATGTACACGCTCACTCACAACTCAGTCGTGGCTTTAGAAAGCATAGTCCAGAACAGCCTTGTAGGAAGAGCTGGCCTGGACTCAGACCTGAATAAGGAGAAAGAAACTGCACAAGGGGTGGCATTCTGTCCTCGCCTTGGAGGACCAGGCAGATATGGTTTGGAGGATAGGAAAGGGACAGACATCTAGAACATTTCAGACTATTTGAGTTCTTTCTTCCCCCAGGGTGTGGGGCTGTGGTGTTTTGCATCAAGTAAGTCTCAGGTGAATCAATGCATGATATTGGCAGCCAGAAGGCTGGTAGCTGTTCACAGTGAGAGATGTTTTTTGCATCTTTCAGTAATCAGAGTGTCCGGTGTCCAGTCGGCAGCCATCGAGCTGGGGATTTATTTACCACTTACTTCTAGAGCGCTTGCTATGTGCTAGGCATTGTTTTGAGTGCTGTACAAATGTGTTAACTTACTGAATCCTTACAACTCTTTGTGGTAGATGCTTGTCTTCAGCTCCTCTGTCGGAGGCAGGAACTGAGCCTTAGAGAGTGATCTGCTCAAGACCACGTGTCTGTGAAGCGTTCTGGTTATGCCGTCCTAACCCTTAACTCTTGTGCTTTTTTTCTGTGAGAGGAGGGAGCATCCATGTCACTCAGGACAATTCTGAGTATCCGTAGCCTGGAACAGCAGAATGGGAGATGGAACCTCATTCTCAGCAGAGCAGGGTGCCTGTTGAAAATGCAGAGTTCTAAGGTGTTCATCAGACCTTTGGAATCAGAATATTTGGAAATGCACTTGTAACCAACAGCCCAAGTGGACATTTGGTAGGCTGCCGTTTCAACATCACCGTGTGAAATCATTAACAACTTAGTAAGGATTTGCTCCTTATTGCTTGTGCTTTTTTAAGAAGGCCAAGAAAGACAGTTAAGGTAAAATTGAAAGGAAGTAATCTCTAATGGTGAAATTTCAGGCTCTTAGGGAGCGCTTTTGGGGATAAGCCCCTGAAGTGATGACAAGGAGTTATCACCAACTCCTCAAGCAAGAACTGGGGCAGTGTTTCACTTAGTCATCCGGGATGGGGACTCTGCCCCTCTGCAGTGGGAAAGCAGCTTATATCAAGGCTTGGCCAGGCCTTCCCAAGCTGGGGACTGCTGGGACTTCTGCCACAAGATGCTTGGATTGTGTTTCTTTGCATTGGTGCAGTGTCTTCTTGAGACTGCTTTTGTTCAGTCACTACTGAGGCGTGTGTTCATTAAGTCACTGTGCACACTCAGGTAGCAGTGCAGAGCCACTCTCTCTGCCAAAATAATGCCAGCCTATTCTGCATTAGAAAAGTACCCACAGCGATGGGCTCCCACTGCTCCCTGCTTTATTATTTGAGGTACAGAGAGCATATGACACACTCAAACCCCACCAGTTAGAGTTCATTGTGGGATCAGAGGCTGGGCTACTCTTTTTACCAGGAAGCGATCATGAGAAGGTTGTGTTCGATTGTGCCCGAAGCCTGTGGATGCCGCTTCCCGTGGTCTGAGGAGCTGGATTTCATGGACTGCTTTTGGTCTGAAATCTAGAGATCCCCGTTTTCATCCTTGTCAGCCTCCAGTAACTCAATCACAGTACATCAGTCCCCATCATCTCCAGCAATTTATTAATCATGTTCAACGCCAGACAAGGCCTTAAAACAGCACTCATTCATCAGTGGACCACTAGCAGCATGGAAAGGCTACCGGCTTCTCTCGGAGAATCTCCTTTACTATGTGAACAGCATGAGTGTCTGTGTGTGTGTGTGTTTTAGTATGGACAGAGGCGCAGAACTATGGAGGGGTTAGACATTGTCTTTCACCTGCTGGTATATCAGATATATCAGGTTATTAAACAGAGAACTAGAAACTCTCAGAGTGGCCACAGGAGTACTGCAGATTCTCAGCTGTGCTTCCCCATTTTCTCCTGAATGTTTGGCAGCCAGTGTGTTCGGATACGTTAGGCCTCTCTCCAAGAGCCCAAGTGCAACTTAAATTGTATGACCATATTCTTTGGCATCTACTTAGGGCACTTTTGAGAGTGAAAAGGAGGTGCTCTTAATAATTATTCCAGGACATCAAGCAAAAGGGGAAGTAAAGTCTCCTTAGGCATATTGACTTGGCACCGTCTACTGTCAAGAAGCGTCTATTCTTGGCTTATTAAAATGCCATCAGAAATCAGTCAGCATTCTGATATAACAGGGAATTCCTTTTATGGTATTCTTGGCAGGTGATCTCCTGTGTCGACTTAAATGTCCCCCAGGGACTGAAAGCTCAGTGCCACATGCAGCAGCTCGTTCTATTGTTGGATGATTGTCATGTTAGATTGGGATTCATTCGAAGACTTTTCTGATATGAGATTGGAAAATATGCTAACAATGTGTACAGTGATGCAGGCAACTTAAAATTTTCTTGGAGAGAAAGAGAGAGTTACTATGCTTTGGGAAAATGAGTGTGGCCAATGCTTACCTGTTGTGAACCCATTTTTGGGGGGGTGCAGCCATCATAGCCATACAAGAAAATCTTCCTGCCTTGATGCCATTTCACCTAAGAACTTGGGAGAGCTGGTGAGATGCCGCAGAGTTTCACAAGGGAAAGTGCAGTAGAAGTTTTTGAGAGATGGGAGGCCTTATACCCACCAATTCAGGAAGGAGCTTTGGGGTCATGGGTTAAAGAACAAAGGCAGGGAGTCGGACCTGGATTTGAGACTAAGCTCTGCCTCTTATACAGGGCATTTAAGCTCTCTGGGCCTCAGTTCCTCCACCTTTAGAATTGAGCTGTCTCTTCCTTTTTTGAAGACAGTGGGCCCTCCTTTGATTGAATTCAGTGGGACTTCATAGCTTGCTCCACACAGAGTTCCTCCCCAGTCTGTCATGTTGAATGCAAAACACTGCCTAGGTCCTTGAGTCACTCAAGCATCCATGGGGGAAGCATTCAGGAGCTTTAGATGCACTGGGTTCTGTGAGAGCAATGTTAGTCTTTATCTTCTTCACTCCTTCTCATCCTTCTTCCATGGGACACCCCTAGACCCCACAGCCTGCAAAGCTCATTGCCCCTTCTCTGCAGAGTCCTCCTATTCATGTGCAATTTTTACTCACTAGTGGCGTCATTTGTTGAGTGTCCGTCCCTACTTCAGACTGTAAGTTTCATGAAGGCAAGGACTGTGGCTCTTTGGTTCTCTGCTGTATGTTCAGGCCGAGCACGAAGCTTGGTATACAGCAGTCATTTACTAAACGTACGTTGAATGAATAAATGTATGAGTGAATGGTGGGGACACAGCCATGATTGCTACCCTTCCCATTTTCAAGGAGGAGATCACAGGCAAGAAACTCAGAAGAACACTCACAACTACAATAAAGAATAAGAAGTGCTTTGTTTAAAGCATCCTTGGAGTCTTTCAGGAGGTTCCTGGGGAGAGTAGCAAATTCAGGGTAATTAGGGAAGACAAAGTTGACTTTTCTGTGCCTGAATGCACTGATTATTCAATAGAAGAAAAGAAAAGAAAAGAAACAACAAAGACTTAAACCTACTCAGCCACCCTATGCACTTGAAATGTCATTTAAAATAAAATCTAGCATGGCAGCTTCAAATGACAAACATAGGTGATGCTGGAGAGGGTGTGCCAAGCTGACCAGCATTCTTATGAAGTGTGACTGGCATGCAGCACACAAGAGAAGTTGTATTATTGCCAAAATGTTCTTTCAGTGGGTGGAACCTAAACAAAGGGAGCTGTTCTGTCCTCCCTGAGTCTTAAATACGGCTGAGAAAAACAGACAGACTCATGACCCTTGGTTCCTTGGTTTTGGAAGTCATGTGGACATTCTTCTTTTTTAGCACTGTTTCGTTCTAATGAGAAAGGAAACAGTATATTGATGAATTCCCATTTTTCATTTGTGGTGCTTTCTGAATGCTTTCTTTGGAAACCAAAGCCTCTTCAGCCACACCTTTACAAGTTTTATGATTCTGGGTGGAAGCATGTCTTCAGAAATCTAAGTCTATGAGTTTTTTTTGTTTTTGTTTTTATTTTTAAGACAGGGTTTTACTCCCATTGCCCAGGCTGGAGTGCAATGGTACGATCTCAGCTCACTGCAACCTGCGCCTTCTGGGCTCAAGCAATTCTCTTGCCTCAGCCTCCTGACTGGCAGAGATTACAGGTGCACACCAATGCCCCTGGCTAATTTTTGTATTTTTTGTAGAGACGGGGTTTTGCCGTGTTGTCCAAGCTGGTCTTGTATTCCCAAGCTCAAATGAACCACCGGTCTTGGCCTCCCAAAGTGCTGGGATTACAGGCGTGAGCCACGGCACTTGGACTAATCCTATGTATTTGAAGTGAAGGTTTCAAGTGTGTGTGTGTGTGTGTGTTTTTTTTTAAAGCAGCCATGGCATCATGGTTAAATGAGGCACCTTTCAATGGATACAGTATTTCAACTTTAATTAATTAAAAACAAAACACCTTGCTGGCATATTCCAGCCTAGACACGGAAAATGATTTTGAATAATAATTCAAGATAAAGAGTTCCAGCCAGTTTTCTCCCCTTTGGAAGTCATCAAAGTCTATTTTTATAGATATATTAAAGAGATTTTGTCCAAATGGCACATATCTAAACCTAAACAGTTTAAAATATTTTTATACCCATATTCAAAGAAAAAAGAATATCTTGAAAGAGTAAACTTCTTATCTTTTATAAATAAGGTTAAAAGCAGTGATTTTCTCAATATGTGGTCTCTGAACCAGCAGCATCAGCATCACCTGGAACTTGTTAGAGATGCACATTCTGGCAGGGCACAGTGGCTCATGCCTGTAATCCCAGCACCTTGGGAGGCTGAGGCAGGTTGATCATCTGAGGTCAAGAGTTCAAGACCAACCTGCCAACATGGTCTCCACTAAAAATACAAATATTAGCTGGGCGTGGTGGTGCACACCTGTAATCCCAGGTACTCAGGAGGCTGAGACAGGAGAATCACCTGAACCTGGGAGATGGAGGTTGCAGTGAGATGAGGTTGTGCACTGTAGCCTGGGCAACAGAGTGCACAATCTCAGAAAACAAACAAACAAAAAAACCTTTTGATGCTATGCACATTGTCTGGCTTCTGGCATCCTGCTTTGCTCCAG
Organism: Ateles fusciceps; assembly: GCA_036589455.1. NCBI lineage: Eukaryota > Metazoa > Chordata > Mammalia > Primates > Atelidae > Ateles > Ateles fusciceps. The sequence continues at coordinate 11,545,611 of JAZHEH010001382.1, read as the reverse complement.
AATTAGAGTTCAGGTTCCATAAAATAGTGGATTCTTCTTCAGCTTTTTGTGCCCTGCCATGTCAACTCTGAACAAATATTGCATACACAGCAACTGTGTGCACTGAATGAATGAATGAATGAATGACTGTAGGCTGGTGTGGGAGGTTCAGAGAAATTTATTCTTGCACATAAAGGTCTTGTAGTGGAGTGGATGAGGAATAGAATTTGGTGATCAGTCTGGGGCTGTGCTGAAATATGCAGGCAGGTTATGACAAGAGTCCCTAAGTCCTGAAAGGATGAATGTCCTCCTCACATAAAAATTTAACTACATGGAAAGACTATGCAATAAGCTTAAGGAAGCCCACCTCAGTTCGGATTTCTTCCTGATAACTATGTCAGAGCTCTTAAAACTGTGCAATAAAGGATCTTCATGCATTTTCTGGCCCTTGTCTTGCCAATACTTCCACTGTGTACTCGGTGTGCCTGGTGTGCTGATGTATGAAGCATATCTGAACATCATACACAAGCTCTTCCTTTTCAAAAATGACCTTGAGAAGATAACAAGTGACATTCCACAGACAGACTCCACTTCTCTTTTGTTTGCAAAGTAAGTGTGAGGCTGAAAGGGGGAAGGAAATCTTGGGTTACCTGACCACATTCACATCCCCTGACCCTCAAACAAATGCCCCACACATGAGGAGGACGTGGTTTTCTGACTGCCTATCTCCAGTGAGCCAGAGCTCCACGTCCCCTGTGCTGGAGGGGGCACAGAGGCATTATTATCACCAGGTCCTCACTGGGTGAGAGGGAAAATTGTGAGACCATTGCAGGAAGCAAGGTGTGTTCAGGGGCTGTGGGCCAGGCTTGCAAAACTAGCACCAATACACATGCAGAGGTTTATGCTACTGACTCTGCCGTCCAATTTTCCAGATTTTAGGAGTGAATTTATGAGCATGAGGGATGCTGTCTTGGGAAACTCTCTACTTCATTCAGGAAAGGTGGTTTGTCTGTAAAAATTCAATTATAAATACAAAAATACCATTTTTTTTTTTTTCTGAGATGAGGGCAGGAAGGAGAGATATCAGAAATAGACAGGTTACGGCTTTCTCTTTGGAGACCTGGATTTCAGTCCACCGCAAATCTTAACAAAGAGGCATGCTAGTATCATTCTTAGCAAGCGCAGCCCATTGTTATGGTCAGAGTCAGTTCTGTGGAGGAGAAAATGGAGTGTGACATGTTTGGTGCCTGGAATGTGAGCATGCACCTGCACAGCCGATGTTGGTGTCATATTATCAGCTGAATGGTTATTTAGCAATTTTGACCACTAAGGAACTTTGATGGCATTCCTTTCTGGGGTGTACTAATACTCCTTTTAAAAAGCAAGACCTTGGTGGCAAAATCCTTGCTATAGAGGATGAAAATTTTATGTTATTTCTAGGGGTGCTTTCAATGTTCCATTAACCCACTGAAGAGCTATGAACAAACTTGGCCTTGAGGTTTAGACTTAGAGACCAGATGCCCTCTGTCTGTTTCATTATCTTACAGAGGAAATTGTTGAGTGTTTGTAAAGTGGTCATAGGATCAAGAGAACACTCTTTAAAGTTCCTGATTATATGTTTGACTTTAGCTACAGTTACCAAAAGACAAAATAAGATCTCTAAGAAATTCATAGCCAGCTTTGGGCATTGGTTGTAGACTAGAGTGCAGTGCAAGGGAAAGGTGGGACACACATAACATCTTTGTGGCTACGTAGGGGTAGATTCTGGAAATAAAAGGAGGAATTCCAACTTTCTAAGGGGTAAAATCAATGATCTAGAGAGACAAGAGACACCTGCATGTAATACAAGTTTCCTGGAGATACCCACTGCCACTGAACTGAGAGATGTCAGTATTCCTGTGGGACGGTTATGATGTTTGAGTTTTTAAATGTACATATGCTTCTGAATTCTACTTGTGGGTTCTCAGAATTTTCCTTTCATTTTGTAAATTTCAGTAAAACATATGTAAGTTTTACCATTTCAGCCATTTGTAAGGGTGCAATTCAGTGGCAGTACATTCACATTGTTGTGCAATCATCATCACTATCTGTGCTGGTTATTTGCATTGCCATGAAGGAATATCTGAGACTGGGTAATTTATAAAGAAAAGAGGTTTATCTTGGCTCATGGTTAGTATGGCACCCACATCTGCTTGGCTTCTGGTGAGGACTTCAGGAAGCTTACAGTCATGGTGGAAGGAAAAGGGGGAAGCTGGTGTATCACATGGCAAGAGAGGGAGCAAGAGCAAGGGGACAAGAAAGAAGTAGGGAGTCCCAGACTCTTTTAAACAATCATATCTCTCACTAACTCATTACCACTGAAAGGGCACCAAGCCATTCATGAGGGGATCCACTCCCATGACCCAAACATCTCCCACCAGGACTCACCTCCAACACTAGGGGTCATGTTTCAACAGGATACTTGGAGGAGACAAAACATCCAAACCACACCACCAGAACTCTTTTCATCTTACAAAACAGAAACTCTGTACCCATTAAACAATAATTCCCCACTTCTCCCTCTCCCCCACTTCCAAGGAACCATCATTCTACTTCCTGTCTCAATGAATATGACTACTCTAGGTACTTCATATAGGTAGATTCACATAATATTTGTCCTTTTGCATATAGCTTATTCACTTAGCATAATGTCTTCAAGGTCCGTTCGTGTTGTAGCACAGACCAGAATTTCCTTCTTTATTAAGGCTGAATAATACTCCGTTGTACGGAGAGACCACATTTTGTTTATCCATTCATTTGTCCATGGACACTTGGGTTGCTTCCACCTTTTGGCTGGAAGCAATACTTACGCGAACATGGGTGTATAAGTGTTTGTTTGAGTCCCAGCTTTAAATTCCAGTTTTGCCTTTAATATAATTTAAGAACTGGCAAGGTTTGAGAAGTAGGGCAAAGATGGCCACAAATTCAGTCCTTGGTGACAGTGAGTGGCAACTTTTGACCTGAGTACACTGCAGAAGATTTCTCATCTCATAAACCTAATTAAATTAAAAATCCAGTTGGCCAAACCCACATGCACTTAGCCAGACAATTTCTTAAAAAGCTCATTATCTGCAAACTTGAGCGCTCCACCAGCAGATGGAACTTTTCTCCCTAGGTTTTTCAATAATTGGACAGGAAAGGTCTTTCAAACTTTAGACCTCAAATGGAAGATTTGATCATGCTTGCCAGTGCATCGGTTTTAATGTCATTGGTAAAATTATGCAAAAAGCAACCTTTTAAGTTTTACGATGCAATGATGTAAGGTTTTAGTGTCATTAAACCTTGACACTCAGGAAGGACACGGGTTTTAGGGAAGTTTTCTAACTTCCTGTTACAATTGCTTTCCCTCATTTCAGTTACAATAAATTATACCCTAGGAGGAACAATTTGAACTTTTCTGTATTTTTTAATTTGGGTGAAATGAGATGAGCATCATCAACAAAATCCAAGATGCAGGACACCACCACCTCTGCAATGTTTGGGGAACACGACCCTCTAGAAGTTCACATGACTCTGGCCCTATAGTTATGTCACAGGAAGCCCTCAGAAGGGAAGAGATTGGGCAATTGGCTTGTAGTAATCGTGTTCCAGATTCTTCTTTAGGGAGCATTAGAAAATGAGAATTCAGATCCTCTGTGTCTATCTGCATGAGTAAAATTTTCTTCTGCCCTATCAAAAAAAGTCCATGATTGCCCTTAATTTTGTCTGTATACTGGTGGATGCATGAATTATAGTAAACTTATAGTAAGAGGGAGTCCTGTTGTTTTCCAGGGCTTCATTTGTATTTATAGTCATTTTGAAGTGACCTGATTTGAAAATGGACAGAGATAAACTGCTGGGGGGGCATGCAGGTGGTTAATAAATACTGATAGAGACCCGCATGTGGTTAATAAATACTGATAGAGACCCGTAGGTGGTTAATAAATACTGATAGAGACCTGGTCTTTGTGATTAGAGGAGTCACAGTGTGTCTCTGTGCCTCTTGCTGTGTGTTTGCCTGTGTGCATACAAATCCACACAAATATATTCATTTATTATTGATATGTTGGTATTTGCATTATTTTGTGCCTTTCCATCTTACTTTCTCATGATATCTGTTTTCCCAGATTCCTAGTCCTGATTCAAATCTGAATTCTCTACTTGTTCACATAATGCTCCCTATGTTGGCCACCTCGGTTGAATCTGTTTTTCCTAGAGACATAGTTGTTTCCCTCACTTCTCTCTCTGTCTCTCTTGAGGTTGCTGTTTCTTTTTTCTTTTCTGTTTTTTTTTTTCTTTTTTTTAATCAGGATCTCACCTGTTGCCCAGGCTGGAGTGCAGTGGTGTGATCTCAGCTCTATGCCACCTCCACCACTGGGGTTCAAGAGATTCTCCTGCCTCAGCCTTCCCAGTAGCTGGGACTAGAAGTGTGAAGCACCACGCCAAGCTAATTTTTGTACTTTTAGTAGAGATGGGTTTTCACCATGTTGCCCAGGATGGTCTTGAACTCCTGACCTCAGGTGATCCACCTGCCTCGGCTTCCCAAAGTGCTGGGATTACAGGTGTGAGCCACCATGCCCAACCATCTTTATAACCCAGGAGTGCTGGATACTCTGGCTCTTCACTATCCTTCTATTCTTGTAGAAACCTGTTTTCTGCAGGCTTCTGCTGTCCGACTAAATCCTTCCTCTGTCTGTCCTTCCTGATGCTGTCACCCACCTAGCTCCAGGCCCCTCCCCCTATTCAGTGATGGTTCTAACCTCAACCTCGGCTCCCACCATTCCCTTTGAGTCTGTGTGTGGGACTGTCATTGCTATCCCTGTCTGTGTCTCAGACCCTCAACCTTGACCACCGTGACGCTCTTCTTCCCCGCTCCACTTTCACTGGGGGTCCCCTGGATCCTGTCATCACCTGGAACTGTATCTCACCTTTATTCCAGGTTATAAACTTCAGGGTTTCACTCAATGAGGGTAGTCCATGTTCTCACACCTCTCTTTTGCTTCCACTGCACTCAGTCTTCAAACTCATTCTCCAGCCTTTTCTCCACCTATTTATTCATTTAAAAAATACTGATGGAGACACTTTGCTAGCTTCTTGGAATTTAGTGATAACTAAAAATGGACACACACCCTGCCTTCATAGAACTTGCCATCCAGCAAAGGAAAGAGCAGAGCCATTGATCAAAATGATTGCACAAAGAAACGTAAAATTGCTGCTTTGCTAACTGCTACAAAAACAGACTATAACTATGGGAAGGGAAGTGACACTAGAGCCGATTCCTGGAGAATGGGCATCCTATAGGAGGAGGTGAGGCTTCTGGGAGGAGGGACGTGCTTGTGCGAAGGCTCCGTGGTGGTTGGGGTGGGAGGAGGCAAATGGTGAATGAGGAGAACTGCACGTTAGGTACCTGGATGCTAGATGGGGAAGCATGTGAGATAAAGCCAGAGAGAAGGAAAAGGCCAGAGCCTTGTGGACTCTGTCGGGTATTTTGTTTTCTTCATAACAAAAGCTATGGAAGTAATTTGAGGTCATTTAAGGAGGGACCCTCTTCAATTGACATGTGTGTCCTAAGAATTCAATCCATTGCACACTGAGTATGGCTTCATTGTATTGCATTTTTGGAAGCACCAGATCCTAATGCCTGTAAAACCATAGATATTTTTACTAGGCTTCCTTACATGTGAACAAATCAGTTTTACTCTTATCTGGCAATCCCATGCATTTTATTTTAATGCTATAATTCCAAATACCAACTACAGATCCCCCTCTTTCTTCTTCCATTCTTTCATCTTGAATACATCTCTACTTAATCCGTTGTTTGAAGTCTTGGTTTCCAGTGAATCAATTTACAGCATTTTTGTGCATGTGCTTCCATGAGTCAACTGTAATGTTTCAGAATGCTAGGTTGGAAATTTAGGGAACCTGTGGATGATTAAATGGCTATGCAGAGTATTACAGATCTTTTTAAATGTGTGATAATAAAAAATCCTGTTTTGGTGGTAAAAAGTATATGCTTTTGTTTTGTTTTGTTTTGTTTTGTTTTGTTTGTTTTGTTTTTGAGACAGAATCTCGCTCTGTTGCCCAGGCTGGAGTGCAGTGGTCCTATCTCGGCTTGCTGCAACCTCCGCTTCCTGGGTTCAAGCGATTATTCTGCCTCAGCCTCCCGAGTAGCTGGGATTATAGGCATATGCCACCATACCTGGCTAATTTTTATATTTTTAGTAGAGATGGGGCTTCACCATATTGGCCAGGCTGGTCTTGAATTCCTGACCTCAAGTGATCCACCTGCCTTGGCCTCACAAAGTGCTAGGATTACAGGCATGAGCCACCGCACCTGGCCTATATCTTCTTCTATTGAGAACTGTTCATGACTTAGGAATGACAAAATAATATTGACTATACTTGCTAAACTGTGAGGAGAAAACAATCCTTTCCTTTTTCCCTTAGGAAAATACTGAGACTCAGTCTGAGCTTCTGGAGGGGTAAAGCCTGCAAAAGCTTGGGCTTTTCAAAGACCCACAGAGGCAAGGTGAGGGAGGGAATGGAGTCAGACCACCACTCAATTTTCTGTAGTGATGGCAGAGCTGAGACTCAGACTCAAGAGAGAGCTGATCGGCGGCCCTTCTATATCTTGTTCTTGTTGGTTTTATGAGATGACATTCCACATGAGCAATTGACTGTGCTTTTGGAAACACAAACTATGAATCTGAGTGTCCATGGAGTTTACTCTTGTGATCTTATGAAACAAGCCTCTTGCATACAGATTTAGGGACAGGCATATTGTCAGCATGTTGAATCAGCCTTATGCATCCATGGTTTACAGTTAGCATAAATGAGGGCTGCCTTTTTAAGCCAAAAGTTTGTAGTTTCTACCAAGGTCCTCATCTAATAATCATCTGTTTCAATCTCATCATTTCACAGATTGGGAAACTGAGTCCCAGAGGGATTAAGTGATGTGCTTAAGAGCATGTTGCTTATAGGGGCAGAGTAGAGATTCACACCCAGGTCTTCTGTGTCCTGTACTCTTCCTTCCCCATATCACTCATCCCGTGTGCCTGGTTGTATTAGTCCGTTTTCACACTTCTCGTAAAGACATACCCAATACTGTGTAATTTTTAAAGAAAAAGAAGTTTAATGGACTCACAGTTCCACGGGGCTGGGGAGGCCTCACAATCATGGTGGAAAGCAAGGAGGAGCAAGTCACATCTTACATGGTGGCAGGAAGAGAGAGCTTGTGCAGGGAAACTCTCCTTTATAAAACCATTGGATCTAGTGAGACTTGTTCACTATCACAAGAATAGCATGGGAAAGACCCGCCCCCATGATTCAATTACCTCCCACCAGGTCCCTCCCACAACACATGGGAATTGTGAGAGCTATAATTCAAGATGAGATTTGAGTGGGGACCCAGGCAAACTTTATCACTGGTTCTGTCCTTTCCTGGAACAGCCAGATGGACTTGGAATGTCAAAAATTCTTCTTTCTTCTTCCTTGGCTTTCCATTTCTCCCTTTCTCTCCCCCTTCCACTTTGGGAGTCTGAAATGAGGGTGGGGTTGCTTCTCTGCCTGATCTGATCCTTCCTCGACATCCTGGAGGTGACTATTGATATGTGCAGCATTTCTTACATTCAGAAGGGACTCCTGAGTAATTTAAATTTCTAGATTCCATGTTCCCTGAGGGCAAAGGGCAGGCCTGACTTAGCTGTTTTAGCTTTGCATTTCTCTGTCTCACTCTGTGAGAGTGCATGTATTGAACGCCCTTGTTCATAGGCATTCAATAAATGTGTGTTAGCATTGTTATTAATAAATTCACCAGGCCAAAAACATGATAATTTAGATGTTGGAATGATGTTATCTCTCAAAAACAAAATGTCACCAGATTGTTTTGCCTTGGGGAGTTCTTGCATCTATTTTTTTCTTTTGTGTGTGTGTGTGTGTGAGACAAGGTCTTGCTTTGTCACCCAGGTTGAGTGCAGTGGTTTGATCACAGCTCAGCTGCAGCTTCAACCTCCCAGGCTCAAGCAGTCCTCCTGCCTCAGCCTCTGTAGTGGCTTGGATTATAGGCATATGCTACCACACTAATTTTTCTTTTTTAAGTTTTTTGTAGAGATAGGGTCTCCCTATGTTGCCCAGGCTGGTCTTGAACTCCTGGGCTCAAGAGATCTTCCTGCCTTGGCCTCCCAAAGTGTATTTTTTAATATAGCGGATTTTATTATATATAAATTATATACTTCAATTTAAAAAGTCATATGTCTTTGGGATCATATATAGAAAATTGTCCATTTGCTGAGAAGGGTCTCTGCTGTCAGTACCCGCCTAACCCTGATCAAACATGCAAAATCATTAATGAGGGTCATTTGTTCTGCTGTGAGCTGAGAAGAATGTGTAAAACCTGCTCAGGAGAGAATTAATTCATCCTCCTCTCTGTACTTTTTCTAGTACTCCTAGCACGATTCTCTAAGCCTGCAGGCCTCATACGTATGTTCTAATGGGCTAATTGTTAAGGCGACATTTGTAAATCAATCTCTGACTTGAGCTAAGTGGTTTCTCCTAATGACTTTAATTCAGTGACTCCTATTCTTGGTCACACATCAGATTTACTGGAGGAGCTTGTTAAAAAGAGGTGCCCAGCCTTCCGCTCCCCTAGCTCATGATTCACTGGTCCCAGGGTAGGATGAGGGCGGTCTCTGCTTTGGAAGGAGAGCTCCTCAGGTGACTGGATTCTGGTGATAGGCACCTTTGTGAGCCTCAGCTCTGAATCTGTCTCCCAAGGCCGTGAAGCCTCACACACCCCCTGAAAGCACATGGGCTTAATCACAGCGACTCCCACTCCAGGTTCTAGAACAGGGAATGTCTCTAAGAGCCAGCTTTCCTGACTCAGTCACCTCTATACTCACATCACCGAATCTGCCTTTGTTCTGAAGTGCTCTGTCACCTGAGGGGCAATACTGTATGCTCGGCTGTACTATTTTCCATTTTCATGAACTTTGTCAGACATTTGAAAGATCTTCAGGGCCCGCCGGGATTTTCATCTAGGGAGATGACTGTGGACTTCCCCTCTCTCCTCCCCATTTAGCATTTAGCACCAGGCTCCTTCTTTGCATCAGGTGTTAGACAGACTTTTTTTTTTTTTTTTTTTTTTTTTTTGAGACAGAGTCTCACTCTTTTGCTTAGGCTGGAATGCAATGTCATGTTCTTGGCTCACTGCAACCTCTGCCTTCAGGGTTCAAGCAATTTTCCTGCCTCAACTTCCGAAGTAGCTGGGACTACAGGCTCATACCACCACAAATACTAATTTTTGTATTTTTTGTTAGAGTCAAAGTTTCACTGTGTTGGACAGGCTGGTCTCAAACTCCTGGCCTCAAGTGATCTGCCTGCCATGGCCTCCCAAAGTGCTAGAATTACAGACATGAGCCACTGCGCCCTGCCCTAAAAAAAAAATACACCACGTATGTATGTTCCTGGCATTCTTTTGTGCAAACACGTGTCTTGTTTGATCTTGGAGTTTTGAAAATAGATGACTCAAAGCACCATTGTTCCAATGACATTTATCAAATTGCTTTTGTTTTTAGGAATCTGGTACACGGAGTACTCGATATCACCACACAGCATATGGGTGCTTTCAGTAAATCTGAGAAGGTGGTAATTCATACCTTCCAAGGTTGCTGAGGTGATTTGTTGAGCTTGGACAGATGGCAAGTTTAGTAAGCAGGACAGGCTCTCGAGCAAGTTTGCAGAAATGCCCTGAGAGGCAATGCTCAAATTATCTGTGTATCAGACTGTTGACCCCAAGCCCTTGTGTGGGACAGTGCTTTGTTACATGCTTGGCTATTGTTTTATTCTAATGACTCAGCTGCTAGAGGGCAGGGATGCTTTGCTTTCTGGGGTGCTGTGCTTTCCTTGGCCTAATTTTACCATGTGCCTTGGGCTTCTGCTCTCCTTGTCCCTGAAACTACAGAAGCTTGCAGAAGGATTCCCAGTGGCCCACCTCTTCCTGGAGGGATATTGGAGTAGCCGTACTATGTAGAAAGGAAGGACATTTTAGGAAAGGAGAGGTTATTGAGACAAGAGCCCTGCTTTTTCTACCCTTACTCCGTTACTTATGATCCATCTAGGCAATAGTTCATTTTATATTTCCTAAACCTGTACTATATGATTTATCACTAATTGCAGAATAGCATGGGATTAATCTATGTATGAATGACTATAAAAAAAGAGTATATTTAGTCAGGTACAGTGGTTCACGCCTGTAATCCCAACACTTGGGGAGGTTGAGGCAGGCAGCTCACTTGAGGTCAGGAGTTTGAGACCAGCCTGGCCAACATGGTGAAACCCCATCTCTACTAAAAAGATAAAAATTTAGCCAGGTGTGGTGGCAGGCGCCTGTAGTCCCAACTACTCAGGAGGCTGAGGCAGGAGAATTGCTTGAACCCGAGAGGCAGAGGTTGCAGTGAACGGAGATTGTGCCTCGAGACTGGGTGACAGAACAAGACTCTTGTCTAAAATATATATATATATATATATATATATATATATATATATATATTTCATGTCTCTGAGTGGCCTTCCATCTTCTGTTTTTCTTGGGTCTTATATATAGCATATGTTAAATACTTAGATTACTATTTGGGGCACTCTATAATACTACCATTACCAGATAGACTAAAATCTAACCATTTTGTTTTTTTCAGACTTAGAGTTCTCAGACAATGGGGATTTGTTAGACAGATAGAGAAAGAGAATAAACTGACACTTCTAAGGTGGCTTTGCCAGAGGCCTAAAGAAGACAAGTCTCTGATGGAAATTCTATTTTCATGACCACATCCAAAGGGTTGATGTGTTTTCTGCAGCACCTGGATCTGGGCTGACAATGTGATGGAACCTGACACAATAAAGAGGCATTTAGCAAGTTTCAAGACTACATGCACAGTTACCTTAACACTGAGCGGCAGATTGTCTCCCCAGGGAGTATTTCACAGTGCATTGTAAGGCAGTTTGCCTATCCTGTACCTCACTGAGAGGAGGCCTTCCAGCTGAACACGTAGACCCAAGTGCAGGTCCATTTAACAAAATCTTCAGTGCCAGGGGAGCTGTGGAGGTCATCTCCCTCCTGGATTTCTTCCCTCTCTTACCCTATCAGAGAGATGCTGATATTTGAGTTTTCATCTTCAGAGGGCAGCAAGATTCCTGCCCTCCTCCTGTCACTGGCTGATTTGCTTAAATAAGGAATGCATTAGTCCCCATCACAGACTCCAAGTGGAGGCAGCTGGAGCAAATTAGTGTCAGCTATGTTGCCCATTGGATGCTGGGAGATCATTGCCATTGCAGGGGTCTTAGATTTCGAGTTCCTTACAGAATAATGTAGATGCCATTTGCAAGGACTTCTTTCCTATCCTTTTCTGCAACAGTGGCTTTAGCCAGCTCTGACAGATGCTCAGCATTCACAGATACACACACAGGGAGCCAAATGGACAGGGATTAGTCTTAAATCAGCTGTTTATGAATGGAGAAGAGGCCCTTCTCCTGGGTTCTGGCCACACCCCTTCTCTTTGCAGCTTTTTGAGAATGAGGTCAGGGCCAGGATCTAACTGCTTATGCCTCAGAAATAGCAGCACAGATCAAAATTAATCTTAAGCTCTTTGTTTTGCTGCCTCCTTTAGAAAATAGAGGAAAAATTGGAGGTCTGCTCATGTTTTTGTTTGCTTGTTTTTGTGTGTACCTTTGAAAGGAACATGAATGGATGTGTGTGAGGGGAGGGGCTGAGGTGAAGCAGCCAAGAAGGATTAGTGCTGGGCAGATGATAATTACTGATAGATTGCAGCATTCAACTGGAGCATGTTTTAGTTTTTAAAAGAAAATGGCAGAACGAAATAAACCTCCGTGGTGTATTGTTTTAACACCTCCGTTTACATGGAGATTTTATCGGTTGCTATGAAACTGCACATTCCTTTTACAGTGTCTAGTGTTTTAATGGTCATTTTCTGGACTGTGCAAGCCACCATTCTGCCCCAGGAGCTCCATGGAGTTTTGCAGTGCTTTAAATGAGTATCTCATGCAGATTTCACTTTTTATCAGCCACTTTGGCATACATACAAAATACAGATGTGTGTGTGTGTGTGTGTGTGTGTGTGTCTGTGTGTGTGAGACAGAATCTCTCTTTCACTCACACACACACACACACACACACACACACACACAGCTTGATCATGCTTTGGGATGATACATTAGGATGTACATACATTGGGATTCCTCTTACCCCACCAGCTAAGGCCTGAGAGATGTCAGTAGGTAAGCACTGAGGAGACTGACTTCCAGTGCCCTTCAGCCTGCAGTCTCTTCAGGATATTAGCATACCTGAAAGGTTGACCTAGAAGCCAGGTGTTGTGTGTAACGGTGGTGCCTACTTTTGTTCTCAGTGTTAATTGTTGGCTGAAAACATCTTCTTTATTTCTGACTATTCTTTATTTGCATTAATAGTCTCCTCTCTGAAAGATTAAAGAAAGTAGAAATGTGTAGGGAGGACAGAGGTGTCACTGTCAGCCTAATCTGCTACGTATTCATTTGATGGACCTTAGCATTACAGGTATCCACTGAAGGAGATGCCAGAACTGTCTTCCATCAATGGAGATTAATTTTGATTGAAGAGTGTAGAGTAGGACAAGGATTGTCGTATAACTGGCCTAATGGATTGCCTGATTGACTTCCTTAACCAAACTGTTTTCATGACTATTTCAGAAGTGTTATAATCACATAGATCACACATGCAATGAATATATCTTTATGTATGTGCACACATACACACATTTGTATGAGCAAATTTGTACTCTTCAAATTGATATCTCTTGTATAGAGGCAAAAAGTAGATTAGTGTGCTCTGGGGCTTCGAAGTGGGAAAGGGGATTGATTTAACAGGCATGAGGGATCTTACTGAGATGATGAAAATGTTCTGAAACTGGATTACCTGATAGTTGCATAACTTAGTAGATTTACTAAAGTCATTGATGAATTGTACTTTCAAAATGGGTGAATATTGTGGTATGTAAATTATGCCTCGGTGAAGCTGTTAAAGTTGATATTCCTTTATTAGAGTTCCTGCAGATCCTAGACTACATGTAATATGAAAAATTGTATCACCCTAAATTTTCACCTGCTCTTTTCCCACTGAAGTTTATGGACTTCAATTGCAGTGAAGCTGGACTTTGAGATAACAGGGCCAGATAAAAATCCAGTGCCCTGAGATATAAAAGGCTACCCTGACCCCTATTGGCAAGGAGCGAGGTTGCTGAGGAGCCAACCTGGAGGGAGTATGGTGGGCTGGGGTAGGGGGTGAGATTTCCAAGCAGGTTCCCAAGAGCAATGGGCACCACATTTCAAAGCTGCTGCTGCATGTGTCAAAAAAACCAGACATCCTGCAGTCTAGCTCTTAAGTGATGGCATTCTCCTCTTCTTTTGCAGGTTGTCTTAGTCTTTGCTCTCAGCATCGGTGCACTTGTAATATACTTCATAGATTCGTCAAAGTGAGTATTCAAATATACTTCCTGCCCTCGTTTCATAAACAATCATGAGCCTTTGTATGTTGATCCATTTAGTTACCTTAACACCAACCTTTGCAAGAGCCTTCTGAGTGCAGAAGACTTTTGGAGTAAGCTGGAGCTGTTCTGTACTGATTTTATAAATGGGAAAGAAAGTTCTCAGAAGGAAGGCTACTTTGAGTCTGCTGGCATAGGAGGGACAGGTATCTGAGGTCAAGCCCTCTTGCTAGGTATTATTTATTTTTAAAGAGCTGTTTCCCGATGATGTATTTACAATGAAGATGTCAAGTAGTTCAGATGACTTGATGGGATATGCAACTTCTGGGAGGGTGACAGTTTCCCACAGATGAGAGTCTGAGCCATTCTTGCCATGGCTGTTAGGTCCTTTTCTCGATTGGGTTTCCAGTGCTTTGGTCTTACTGGAGGTCAGATTAGAAAGCATGGTGCTATCCTTTCACCTGCCAGCCGGGTATTCAGCTGAAGCATTGCACGCTGGTGCTTCTTGACGTGGGAAGGTAAGTAGATGGCTGGAGGAGTTCATGATGACTCCCAGAGGTGGAGGCCCATGGCCATTTGAGAAATTCTAGAGTGGACACTCATGCAGACTCCTTGGGTACCAGCGGAATGGACTGGTGCTCCAGAGTGAGCCTGGGTGACAGATGATAAAGACCTTGTAGAAGGATGAAGAGACACGGACTAGAACTGCAAGGTTGTAGCTGGTTCTGCCCTGATTCCTGCAGGTGCCAACCCTGAGGGCATAATTTGTTCCAACTATACTATTGCAATCATGAAGTTGACAGCATCTGGGAAACGAGCTGGAGTCTAACTCATTTTCTGTTGTGGTGTGAACTTGGCAACTCTGGTGACAGTGGCCTTGAGTGTGTTGCCCTTATTATCCACTGTGCGAGTGTTTCGAACTTTAACTCTATCCCTGGTGTGGTTGGATACTAGACTTTGATACTGGGAAACCTGCTTGGTGTCCGTGGTGGCTCAGATCCTGGTGTGCCTGAGTTCTGAGCTTAGTGCTCCTTTTCTGTGGCTCGGGATGGTGGTAATTTCATGCACACCTAAACTCAGAATTTCCCAGAGCCATCTGGTCACTAGCCATGAATTTTGTGCATTTGGGTGCAGTGGCCAAAATGTCAGCCAGGAAAAATAAAGAAAATATCTCCTTTAATAATATGTCTCTGGGAATGAGCCAAGTCTAAGCCTATCAGAGGTCCTTCAGCTCATCCCCCACATGGGAGGCTGGGCTGCCGTCACCCATCTCAGATGGAGAGTCCTTTAAACGCTGTCAGGAGGCAAGATTCCACAGGCTCCCTCCATCAGCTCTCCTGAGCCAAGAAAGAGAAGAGCTTGTTTAAGTTTGGAAGACTTCCATTGACATGTCATTGAAGGTAAGCCTCCTTTTAAATATTTACTCTTAATGATTCTGGACCCTATTTGAATTGAACTGAAGATCCTCTAAAGCCCCTGCTCTTGTTTCTCCAATCTCTTTCCAGGGTTGTTCTCACATGTCGTGTGGTGCAGACCCTGCCAAGTTCTATGCTGGGGCTCAGGAAAGAGGTTTGGGCTTGTGGCCTGTATGCCCCAGAGAGAAAAAACTCTGATGTGGAGGTGAGTGTGGTGATGGGTTAGAAGTACAGATGCCTCGGCCAGCACTTACCTTCTCTTTTTGATCTTTAATTTTTTTTCAACCTTTTGTCCCTCTGTATTTCTCAGAAATAAAATGCTCTTTAGATGGATTTGGATTGTGTCGTTTTTTACAGTCTGCTATGAGACAGTCTTTTGTTCTATAGATCCTGGTATTTTCCATTTCCGTGTGAGGAGATGAAAAGGAATGAAATTCCCCAGTGCATACCCTCTTTCCCTAATGTCCTATACTGTCTCGATGTTCTTTGGCTTTAATTATGGTTCTTCTTAGCTTTGGGGAAGACAGCATTGGGAGTCTCCTCTGATTCTAGTTTCTTTTATGGACTTGCAAATAGTCTATCCCAAAGATGTAACTTCAGTCCTGTCCTCACCTTTTCTAGCAAAGATGCCAGTGAGATTACACACAAGGCTATTCGAATTCTGCTTGAGGACTGTCCTAGCCTCATGCCAGCTTTAGCCTTTCTTCTCTGTTGCTAAACTGTGTGGTTTGGCATAGCAAGGCTTTGTTTATAAGAAGACCTTCTGGTTATTTATGTTGACACTTTTCATTTTCTTTTTTTTTAAATTTATTTTACTTTAGGTGCATACTATATCTGTCATTTCTCCCCATGTTATCTCTCCCCACCCTCCCCCTCCCCCCCCTCCCTCCCCACCCCCTGCTGTCTCTCCTCTACCCCCCACAACTGCCCCCCAGTGTGTGGAGCTCCTCTCCCTGAGTCCACGTGTTCTCATTGTTCAACACCCACCTACGAGTGAGAACATGCGGTGTTTGGCTTTCTGTTCTTGTGTCAGTTTGCTGAGAATGATGGTTTCCAGATTCCTCCAAGTCCCTACAAAGGACACAAACTCATCATTTTTTATGGCTGTGTAGTATTCCATGGTGTATATGGACCACATTTTCTTTGTCCATTCTATCATTGATAGGCATTTGGGTTGGTTCCAGGTCTTTGCTATTGTACACAGGGCTGCAGTAAACATACGTGTGCATGTATCGACACTTTTCATTTTCATGTCGTCATTTGGTCGTGAGACCATATCCGAAGATTCTGTCCTGTGGCGGGGCCCCATCAGTGGAGTCAGCACAAGGGAGTTTTCCATCTTCCTGGGGAAAGACAGCAAGCAAGCACAGTTTAAGTTTGGGGGGAGAATTACTGTAGGATCTCTAAAGCCATCTCTATGGTAAGTCCATAGACTTACAGGAATAAACACAGTTAAATCTATTAAAAAATTATAATCAAACTTAGTGAATGAGAAAAAAATGAAGTTCCAGCCACATGTAAGATGCAAATGAAAAGAAAGTGAGAAAGTAGAATGTAAATTCTTAAAATCCATGTCTTTCATTCAAAACTGTTACCGGTTTTACACATTCATGGTTTGGCTGGCCATCTGGGGCATTTTGGAAAGACAGCTTTACACTTCTCATGGAAGCTATACTAAATCATCACCCTGGAAAAAAAGCACTCAGAATTCTCCAAATAAATTGTAGTTAGTATTTACACCTTTCAAATAAATAAATCAGGGGACAATATATAGGCTTTCCCACAAGTGAATCTAACCCAACAGACATGCGTGAAATAGCTTGTCTTGGTGAATTTTAGCTAGAGCTGCCCGCCCCCTGCCCTGCAGAAAGGTGAGGACTGTCCTGTAGTACAAGTTTGAGATTCCAGGCTCTCTGCACCCAGCCCTTTAAAAAGTACGAGGAATGCCGATTAATTTATAAAACAGGCTCCCATGGTCTGCTGGGCCAGATATGTCTCAAGGCAGCCCAGCTCCAGTTGTGCAAGTGGACAAGCAGGCTAGGTGGTTATTTTACGTCTGTCCATCAGCAGATGAGTAATTCAATTCAGAGAAATGTCATCATTGGTGGGTTTATGATCTTTTTAAGCTTTCAAAGGTCTTCTTACTATCCAGAGGTGATGGATAAGTCACTTCCAAAGACAGCTGCACACCTTTTGATTTTGGCCATTAGGCAAAGATAGACCCCAGCACAGGGCATTTTCCTTGGGTCTGGTCTTAATGATCCTAGGGTGACTGCGAGGGAAGACTCATTTGTGTAGCCTCAAGTGATTACTATCTAGCTAAGATGGATTGTCCTCAGAGCTCCTGGAGTTGAAAACCAAAGAGAATTATATCAAACCTTATTAAAATTATGCTTTATCATCCCAGCAGTAGACTCTCTAGAAACACCCAAAAGAGGAATGTGTCTCTGGACCAAGTCTTTGGTCACAGATCACATCAGTGCCTTAACAAGTACAGACAAGCGTTGAGCCCTGCACACACCATCTCCCCAAAGATCTCCAATTAGCCACACAAGATGGATTGTGTACAAAAAACTCCCTTTTTTGCTCATTATTTTTAAAAGGACTCCTGCCCAATTTATGTCACATGTCACTTTAGCTCCTAGTTCTGATGTCTTCCGACACCTACGCCATCCCTGTCCTCCCACACATTCTGATCCTTGTGAAGCAAAGATTTTTTAGAAATTGTACAACTAAGTCAAGAGTGCCTGCAGATACCCTGTGGGTGCTAATGTCACCACTGCTGCTTCCATCCTTGTCTATTTCCTCCCTTTGACACAAGAACAGCAATTCTTATCTAGCAGATAAGGGAAAAAAAAACAAAGACCCACCAGTGTCAGCATGAGAGCAAGATTCATGGATTGCATAATGCAGCAGTCCGTGTTGCTTTCAGAATTTCAAGAGAAAGTTGGAAGAGACAGAGGCCCAGAGCTCTGGGTATTTGCATTTTTACCAGGGGCATTCTGGGAAAGGATGACTCACATGTGTGAAGATATTTATTCCTTTGATTCATGTTTAAACGCTGCTACTTCTTATGCTATCGTTACGTGGATTATGAATATTTAATGCTGCATATACTGAAAATGAAGGTCAAGTCCTGCTTACTGGTGACTTCAATGCAGGCTCTTGTCTCTGAAGGGGAAGCTACCTGCTGTTCGCAGAGTAAAGCTGAAAGGTTATACGTTGTTAAATTTTTCCTTAATGACTTTTATCTGCTCTAAAATGGCTGGCACACAGTGGGGGCGCTTGCTGATTTTGCCAGTCTTTGCTCTTGGCTTTGGATATCAGCACTGCTGTTTTAGGGATATGGACGTTAGGAAGGAGGAGGGGGAGCACAGCACAAATTTTGTAGAGCATCTCACCCAAGGGCCCAATTGCCAAGGCAACAGTGGGGTTACGATTGGAAAATGGCATCTTCCTCATCTTTTAAAATTTTGCTTTTGCATCCACTCACCCATTTATTCATTTTGTATTCATTTATTAGTTTGTAACATCTTCAAATGCGATAATGCTGAACATTTTCCAGGCAGTAAAATTGCTTATGGTTAAGGAAAACTCTCTTTAAGACTGTGATAGAAATCAACCAGATTTTTTTCATAGTCTTTGAAAATAAAACTGGCACCATTGACGTAATGGGGGTGCCCAGAGCTTTAGCAGAACTGGTTAGTCGCCCAGTAGTTTCTCCCACTCCAGTCTTCACATAGCCTGGCCTCTCATCCCTTGGCCTAGAAATTCTCTTTCTAAAGGGAAGAGAGGGCAAATGATTGGAGGGAACTAACATTCACTGATTATGTGCTGTCTTTGAGCTACAGGGCCAGGCACCTGACCATAAATAGCGCACGTAACCTCGTTGAATTCCCCTAACAACTTCTTAGGATAAGGTATTACTATTCCCACTTTACAGATGAGGAGGCCGAAGCTGCAGACATAGCCCAAGCCATAGAGCTAGTAAGCAGTAGAGCCAGGATTTGATTCCAGCATGGCTCATTCTTTTTTTTTTTTTTTTTAAGAGAAAAGAGAGAAGGAAAAAAAAAGAATGAAATAAAGAGAAGAGAAGAAAAAAAAAAAAAGGGGAGAGAGAACGGGAATCTTGCCTATTGCCCAGGCTAGAATGCAGTCTACAAATGGATATTAAAAGCTTTTTTTATACTAATAATTGTGTTATACAATGGAGACAGGAAGGAATAAGGGAGGAAAATAACAAACAGCCAACCAATATTTATTTAAACCTATGAAATGCTATGCAATTGCTAGGGAGTGATTTACTCCCAACCATGTGGTCACTTTTTAGAATAAATGTGATGTGTTACTGAAAAAAAAATGTATATTTTGTGGATTTGGAGTAGAGAGTTCTGTAAATGTTTATTAAGTTTACTTGTTTGAGGTTTAAGTTAAGTCCCGGGTATCCTTCTTAACCTTCTGTCTCATTAATTTATCCAATATTGACAATGTAATGTTAAAGTCTCCCACTATTATTGTGTGGGAGTCCAAGTCTCTTTGTAAGTACCAAGAAGTTGCCCTATGTATTGGGTGCTCCTATATTGGGTGCGCATAGACTTAGGGTCGTAGCTCTTCCCGTTACATTATCCCTCTACCATTATACAATGTCCTTCTTATCTCTTTTGGTTTCTATTACTTTAAAGTCTATTTTATAAGAGATGAGAATTGCAGCTACTCTTTTTTTTTTTTTGCTCTCCATTTGGTTGGCAAATCTCCTCCATCCCTTTGTTTTGAGTCTCTGTATATCCTTGCATGTAAGATGGATTGGATGCAGCTTACTGATGGGTCCTTTGAAGTGGCTGATACTGGTTGTTCCCCTCTATGCATAGTGCCTCCTTAGAAGCTCTTGTAAAGCAGGCCTGGTGGTAATGAAATCTCTGAGTATTGCTTGTTTGCAAAAAATTTTATTTTTCCTTCACTTATGAAACTTAGTTTGGCTGGATATAAATTTGGGTTGAAAGTTTTTTCTTTAAGGATGTTGAATATTGGCCCCCACTCTTTGGCTTGTAGGGTTCTCTGAGAGATGAGCTGTGAGTCTATAGGCTTCCCCTTGTGGGTAACCTACCTTTCTCTCTGGCTGCCCGTAGTATTTTCTCCTTCGTTTAACCCTGATGAATCTAACATTATGTGCCTTGGGGTTGCTCTTTTTGAGGAATATCTTTGTGGTGTTCTCTGTATACCTGGAGTTGGGTATTGTCTTGCCTTGCTAGGTTAGGAAGTTTTCCTGGATAATATCCTGAAAAATATTTTAGCTTGGATTCATTCTCTTCGTCACATTCAGGTACACCTATCAAACGTAGATTAGGTCTTTTCACATAGTCCCATATTTCTTGGAGACTTTGCTCATTCCTTTTACCCTTTTTCTCTAATCTTGTCTTCTCGTTTTATTTGGTTAAGTTGGTCTTCGACCTCTGAAATCCTTTCTTCTGCTTGATAATTGACTGTTAAAACTTGTGCATACTTCTCCAAGTTCTCGTATTGTGTTTTTAGCTCCATTAATTCACTTATATTCCTCTTTAAATTGTCCATTCTCATAACATTTCGTGAAGCCTTTTTCAAGGTTCTTAGTTCCTTGCATTGGGCTAGAACATGTTTTTTAGCTCACAGAAGTTTCTCATTATCCACCTTCTGAAGCCTATTCTGTTGATTCCTCACATTATTTCTATCAGGCCTTGTTCAATTGGTGATGAGGCACTGCAATCCTCTGTAGGAGGAGAGGCATTCTGATTTGGGTGTTTTAGCCCTTCTGCGCTGGTTTCTTCCCATCTTCCTGGATTTATCCACCTGTCGTCTGTGTAATTGCTGACCTTAGACTAGGTCTCTGAGTGGACGTCCAGCTTGCTGGTGATAAAGTTTCCTCTATTTCTTAATTTTCCTTGGCGGATGCCCCTCCCCCACAGAGCTGGACCTTCCTGGGTTCGGCTGCACTTGCTGTGAAACTCTCAATCTTCAGCAGTTCCAACCGCTGTTTTTATTTTTTTTTTTTGTGGAGGGGGTACCAGCCTTCCCCTGCGGCGACCCACTACGCTGGCTGAAACAAGCGTTAAGATTCGTGGCGCTTTCTGCCCAGGAATCTCCCGGTCTGGTTCCCCACTTCAGTCCGCTTTTAATCAGCTAATGGGAGACTCTCTTTCCAGGAGCTCCAACGCCAACCAAAAGGGCACTCAGTCCCGTATACTCGGGACTAGAACTGCCGCGTTGGGGCGCCTGCAAAACGGCCGCGCCCTCCAAAAGGGTCGCGCTGGTGACCCGTGGGGCTCCTCCGCCAAGAATCTCTTGGTCCGTGGGCTATGAAAATTCGTCTGAAAATGTGGCGTCCACTCACTCTCTGCGCTTTAGTGGGAGCTACAATCCTGAGCTGCTGCTAATCGGCCATCTTGGATCTCTCAGCATGGCTCATTCTAAAGCCATCTCTCTTCTAAGTGTCAAGAAGTAAATTTCCAGATGTTGGAAGTAACTGACGGGGTTTAATGAGATGTTGCAAGAATGGGAAGGTGCATCACCTCATCCTGCCAACGCATTGGTCTTGTTTTCTCTTTCTTCTTCTTTTCCCGATTTCTCATCCTGAGAATCAAGAGTGCAGTTGTGGGTACATAGGAGGCTCCCATCACAGGCCTTCCACATAACACACTGGGTCGGGTGCTGTCTAATGTCTGCTTGGGCCTTGATTCAGTCCTTCCTCATAATGGCTTAATAAGATGTGCTTCTCTTTATCTCAGTGGAGTGGCAGAATTTTGCAATGGGATAGGATCAAGTGAACAAAGAACAAGGACAGTTCATTGTTTCTCATGAGCTTCTGCCACCTAGGGGTGTCTTTCCGAGTAGAAAGACTCTTTGGTCTTCCTCCCCTTACGTGATTTGGCATACTGAAATAGATATGAGAAATGCTGTTTCCCATGAGATACACTTTTATCTCTTTTAGAGAGTTGCAGAATTAGTTGATTTCTTGTAGTTTTGCATTATGTTACACAATATTTATATGCCTAGAGAGTTGCTATTATCAAACTAATGACTTCAGGAAAGTTTGGCCCCAAAGAATGGAGGCCACATAGGATGGAGGTTTTTGAAATGACATAAAGTTATCTGGCTTCCTTCTCCAACATTTTTTTAACTGGGCACAGGTGCAGACCCACTGCCTCTCCTGTGCTCAGCCCCAAGACAGACACCTGGGAGAGCTGTGAGGACAGCACAGATCCCATCCCATTCGTGACAGTGCATTTTTAATTGTAAAGGACTATGCATACCAGCTTTCCCTATCCCCTTTAGCACACCCCATCCTGCAGCGTGACCAGATGGACAGCCCATGACATAGAGGAGGAAGCTCACCAGCATACTCTGTAACCAATTCCTTTATGGAACACAGCCTTTCTAGGTAGTGTTCTGGAAAATTAGCTCCAGCTCTCCGCCTTCGTGCCCTTTTTGAGAAGTCACGGCTTGCATTTAACCTTTGTTGAAGAAGTCAACACAAATCACTGTGTGTGCAAAGCATCTCCCTGTTTTTTTTTTTTTCCTTTTAAAATACTCCCCCCCAATTTTCTCCATGTCTCACTGACATTTTTATTGCCAGGCTTTGGTTTGGAAAATTATGGGTAGGGAAAGTTCAAGGGCAGGATGTTCAGAACGGCACTGCACATCTGTGAAGGGAACACGACAGGAGAGCCAGCAGCTGTTGAAAGAATGGAATGTCAGATGGTGGAGGAGCCCAGCCCACTGAGGGGTGGTGGGAGAGTCGCCTTCAGGGCAGAGAGGCTATAAATAACTCCAATGGTAAGTCCTTGTCCCCCTCCAGATTTTACCCTTTAATAGCAACACTTGGTTCTGTGATATGAGAGTAACTCTAACTCAGTCTTCCTAGCACATCTAGCCTTCCACATTGCCATTTGTTCATGAATCGAGTGAAAGCCTGGTAGAGAAGACAGGTGGAGAGTATGCCAAGGAAGAGAGTCAACTTCTATATATGTCCTTGTCTCCATATGGGTGGATTTTGGGGACAGGATCTGTTCTTTGGTTGTCAAACAGATTGGTTTTATTTACGTCAAAGTTCAGAGCATTAGTGCCCTTCCTCCTTCTCCCTTCTACTTTGGTGAGGAAATCTTGCGTCCTTGCTTATTTCTCATTGCACAAGGGGTACCTAGGCATTGTGGGCAATGGCATCTAGAAGCATTAAGGGAACTCCTGATCTTTGGCATTTCACTGGGCAAATCAGGGACTATGCTGGGAGAGGGAGGAAGGACTGGGCTGAACCTTTCAGGTCTGCTACAAAAGACAACTGTAGAATACAATGTTAGAATGAAAGAGGCCTTGGAGCCCAACCGGTGCCACCGTTCCTGTGTCTCAGCATCCTTTCCTGAGGAATGAGGGTGAGGGAGCTCCTCAAGGTCACCCGACAAGCTGGGGGGGCAGAGCTGGAGCCAGAAGACACAGCTCTTGTCTTCCAGTCCTTTTCTACTTGATCTCCTGGGTTCTTTCTACTAAATACAAATATGAACAAAGACATGATAACCTACTCATTGAATAGCAAAGTATATATTGTCTTTCTATGCCAATTCTGCACTTCCAGGCCCTTGTCATGGGGCAAACTTTAGGGCCATGGGAAAGAGCAAACATAATCCCAGGTGGAAAAGATCAAATCCAGCCAGGTGGCTGCATGGGATTAGTTTATTTCATCCTCATTGGTAAGAGACTTTGAATTCCTTGATTTTATGACCCTACTACTCCTCTCTCTCTCCCCCCCCCATCCCCCACAGTCTCACTCTCTTTTCCATGCTATTTCAGCATGGAGGTGGGGGATGGGTAAGAGTTAAGAGTTCAGCTCCATTGTGGAAGGGTAACACAGGGCTGAATACATTGAAGAACTGAACACATTGTTTTGGCCTGTTTGGAATTTGTTATGCATAACTTCTCAGCACATTTTACCCAATTGCTCATTTGTTTCCCCCTGTGGAAACACTATCTGATAACTATGTCTATACATCCCTATCTACTCTGCCCTCCAAAATTAGAATGAATTATTTATTCCCTTCGTGCCACTCTCCAGAACTTAAAAAGAATGCTTTGGACAATCTGGTACTCTCTTAGCCCTCTCTTACTCTCTTTAAAAGAGTAATTGTTTCAGGGCAAATGAAGAAAATGCATTCCCTTTCAGACGTACTACTTACTTCTGTCCTCTGCAACAAGCCTGAGTTTATACCACCAGAGGGCTGCATCTTCTCCCTGTCACATGGTACCTGTCCTCTCCCTAAAGTCACAGGCAGATATGCATTCAGAGACTGCTGAGAGATCAGGATAGGAGCCAGCTGGAGCGAAATGTTATAGCTCAGAACAGTTTAATCCAAACACAAGGGCAGTGCTTGTACCTAACACAACTGTGGTGGGGGTGGGAGGAGCGGGCCGGTGTGTGGAGCAGTGGCATCTTTTACAGCTTTATCATGGAGTTCATGGGCTGGAGGAGATGTGACCTCTTCCTTTTCTTTTACCCTTTGTCTTTTGACCTGACAGCCTGACACTTGTAGCTTTGGGGAGAACTTGGTTGGTGATGAGTCATTTGTGGCTTAAAAATAGAACTCTCAAAGCAATGATGCCCTTGGGACTTTTTGATGCATACATCTTTGTTCATAGAATTTGAGGGGGAGAGAGAGAGAGAGAGAGTGAGTGTGTGTGTGTGTGTGTGTGTGTGTGTGTGTGTGTGTGTAGAAAATATCGTGTCCTGCCAAGAAATTAAGTGGCAAAGCAAACCATGGGGGAGTTGGCCACCAGGCTCATCACAGTAACAGAGATGAGACTGACAGCTGTCTGTGTACCTGTGCCTTAAAGGTACCAATTAGGTAATAGCTCTCCCCTGAGGACCAACTGTGTATAAGGCATTTTGCTAGGTACTAGGGGATTTTGAGTACTTATGTATAATGTTAGATATTTTCCATTAAGATATTTAAATTATACATATTTTTACAAGAGGCGGGGAGTCCAGCCGTATATACAAGAAAAATAAGATAACAAAACAAGAACAAGTAAAGCGTCACTAAGCAGTATATCAATTACTAATATGAGCATTGCAAACCATAAGTGCTGAAGGTTGGGGGTTGAAAAGATAGCTGGATACTATAAAATGTTTTGGCTCTAGGGGAGATTTTGAGTTGAATAGGCAGAACACTGAGTCTGCCCCTAACTCTAGAGGTCCACAAGAGGAGACTCTCATTGTGGCCTGCACTTGGGCTTTGCGATTTTCTGTATGCGCTAAGTCAGGCAAAACCTTGCCTTGAAATCAGCCACTGAGATTAGGGATTGAGCATGAATGCTTCAGGGATGGCATAAAATAATCAGAGAAGCAGACTCTATCCAGTGGCAGTAATACCTGTTGTCCAATTGTAGATGATTGAAACGTTTGGAAATTTTTATTTGGAAATTTCCAGAAGTGTCTGAAAGGCATACATACCCTCTTCTTGAAACTGAGGTCAGTGTGTGATGTGCTTTACAGGGGCCTTGTTATGAACTTGCCATGTGCAGAGCATCACAAGGGTGTGATGGGGGAGGAAAGCTGGCAGTAAAATGAGCTTGTACTACTCGCAAACAGGCCACAGCGTGGACATGGATGTTGGTCTGAAGACCAGCATTTGTCCCCAGCTCCGTGTTGCGATTTCCATGGGCTCTAGGTACTTAGGCCTTGTCGAGCCAATTCTTCCATAAGAATATTAAAAGTTTTATTTTGTGGCTACATTAGTCTAAGGATGAATATAAACCAGGCTGGATTTATTATTGTTTTTAGAGACACAGTCTCGCTCTGTCACCCAGGCTGTAGTGTAACTGGCATGATCGTAACTCACTCTAACCTTGATGTCCTTGGCTCAAACTATCCTTTGGTCTCAGCCTCCTGAGTAGTTGGGATTACAGGAATGCACCACCATGGCTGGCTATTTTTTTTTCTTTTTCTTTTGAGAAAGGGTCTCACTCTGTTGCCCAGATTGGAGTGCAATCATGGCTCACAGCAACTTCTGGCTGCAGGGCTCAAGTAATCTTCCTGCTTCAGCTTTCAGAGTAGCTGTGACTACAGATGGGCACCATCATGCCCAGCTAATTAAAAAAAATTTTTTCTTGTAGAGATGAGGTCTCACTGTGTTGCCCAGACTGGTTTCAAGCTCCCGTGCTCAAGCAATCATCCCACCTCAGTCTCCCAGTGTTGAGATTGCAGGTGTAAGCCACTGTGCCCAGCCTGGATTCATTATTATTATTCATTATTTATTATTATATTTATTTATTTTCTTCTGATTTCAAAGAAGTTAAAATTTAGATTCTTTCATGTGTGCCCCATAAGTACAGGGGCCCCAGGCACTGTGCCTGCCCTGCCTGCTGGAGAAATTGGCTCTATTTCTTTCTTTCTGACAGCCCCATCCTTTTGGAAATTTTCACAGATAAGAAAATATGCTCAGAGACAGATGCCTTATACTACACCCCTTCAATGTGGTCTAATTGTTTCAAATGAAAAAATAAAAATAAACATTTTATTTTAAGCCCTGTCTGATAACTTGGCTTTGGGAAATACGAACTTCAGCAACCCAGCATTCAAAACAATGGATACAACAAAAATTTTAAGACAGCTTAATAATCTTGCTTTTCTCCTGAGTTTTGGAAAAGCTTGTGCCTTTTCCATTCTTTTATCTGACAATAAGTATTGCTGGTTTAAGAGATCTGTTTGCTGAGAGTGCAACAGTACAAAATAACATTTTCTTCATCAGAAATTTGCAAATTCAGCTGGACAGGGAGCGAAGACGCTGGAAATGAGTGAGGATCTGGTGAGGGCTGCGATGAGGTCTGAAACCTCACCTAAAGTGGCTTCCCAGGTCCAGGTGACTGTTCCTTTGCAGAAATGCAGGCTCTTGTGGCCAGGTCTTCCTATGTTTCAAAGAGGAGGGAGAATACTGGATTTTATGTTGAATCTCCAATTTAAAAATATTGGCCTCAAATCCAAAACTCTTAAAGTACTTGCAGGCCAAGTAAAATACCTCTGCAGGCCAGATTTGGGCCTCCTGTTTTCAGCCTCTATTCTAAACTGTCTCTCTTTCTGGTCTTGAATTGCCTGTGCTCCCTGAATGCCAGGAAACGTTCTTAACCCTTGCTCCTCCATCTCCCCAAAAGGACCCCTTTTCCCTCTAAGATGGGAAGCCTTTGGTCTCAGGGTGCTCCAGGTTGTTTGTCATCTAACACATTTTCAAACACTGCTTAATTAAATTTCCACTTTTCTCAAGGCAAATACTGTATGCCACACCAATAAATCATCCACAACTTACTGTAAGCCCCAGAGCTACATATCACGAACTCTACATCATCTCTGAAAATAACGTTGTTAGAACCTCATAAACATACACTCTGTTTGTTTAAGAACTGCAAGAGCTTTTAAAACATGGTTGCTAAGTCACAGGGCATATTTTCCAGGACATAAATGGAAGTGAACATATACCCCTTAAATTGCCAGATTCTTTTTTTTTTTATAAGAAGAGAGGCCCAAATCTGTCTGTTCTGCCAGGATATTAACTTGACCAAAGCAGAGTTGATTATACTAACTATGTAAGTGTAAGTAATTATTGGAAACTATCCTCTGACTTACTTAGCTAAATGGGACTTGATTTAGTTTCTAGCATATGTGGGTAGAAAGTACAGGTTGACATGGATAAATCCTGGCTGTAGTTTTCATGAACCCTAAAGTTCACAACTTGCTGAGCATTGTATTTAATGTTTACTGATGATATTCTTATGGTATGGTCCCTTCCAAAACAAAATCGGAGACATACCTAGACTTTCGCCCGAGACACAGTCCCACATCTAGGCTACAACTTCATAACTGACCTTACGCTTTTTCATGGAAATTTGGCAGTTAATGATAGGTAGCATCTGCGCCTACAGCTCAGATATTTTCAGAAGTAGGAAATAGATGGCCCCACTAATATCAACTGCCATTTCAATAGAGCTGCCTCATCAGTCTGTTTTTATCGTGGAAGATACTCACACCACCTTTAACCTGTCAGGACACCCTCAGGAGGAAACTGTAGGTAGGGCTCCAGGACCTCTGATGTTGGAATCTACTGGAAGGCAGTTTGTCCTTAACGAGGATACTCTATCTCATGTTGCTAATCACTCTCATGCAGAGACCTGCCATCTTGTAATTTGAGAGCTAGCATTTCCATATACCCCCTACGCTCACTGCATGCCAGAAAATGCAGAAAATGAACCCATGGCCCAGGTTGAGACACAGTTGATCTTGAGGCCCTAGAGGGAACTACAGGGACAGTACACGGAAAAGGTGAAAATAACGTAGATGCTTTTTGTTGACTCTGCCTAGCATGTGCTTTTCCTCTAGCAGTGGGAGGAAGTGGCAGAGGAGTGCATTAAGGAGTTTGCCCTCTTCATAATAGGATGAATAGAAATAATAAGGCAAGGCCTGTAAAGAGCAGCATTAATAATTGAAACATGCTCCAGGCAGCCGTGTGGTCTTCCAGTGCCTTTGAGCACAATCTGTTATCAGGTACAAGGTGAGGCTGAGGAGTAGACAAGGAGGGTACATTTGGCGGTGGCTGTGTGTTTGTGTGCATGCATGTGCTATGCTTGGAGGAAACATGAATGAGTAAGATTTGGCAGCTACAGCAAGTAAAATTATAGAAGGCAATGTATGTAGATTACCATGTAGACTGGTGGTGGTTCTTTTGTGGGTCAAACACCCACTTGAGAATTGGATGAAAGCTATAAAAATTTTGCCTGCCAGGTACCCTAAAATTGATCCATAAAACCCAAACTAAGGATTTCTGTTCTCTTAAGATTAATTCATCTGCTCACTCACTCCTGTTTCTTCTGCCGTGAAGATCACATGGCTGACAGAGGGCCATCTTCAAACCCGAAGGTTAAGCAGAGATTGACTGGAAACTCTTCCCTCATGGCATATAAAACCTGTCTAAGTGAAAGTCTCTGCAGTGTTTTCCCTTCTTGATCAAGTGTCCCTTAACCCGCAGTGCATTCAAAGTCTCAACAGTGACAGGCAATGCTAAGGAAACTCTGGGAGGGAGGCTCTAGGCTTCCTATCCCTTCCTCCAATACCAGGCAACGCTAAAAGGGTTAGGTAAGACAAGATGCATCTATTAGGCCAAGCCTAAGAGCTCTTTGATTTGCTTCTGTTATATATTGTGGGTTAGCACTTGTTTGTAGAGGAAAAATTCCTCCTTAGGCTGTGATTCCAGGATGCAAACTATCTCCAGCCAAAATCATCCCACCTGAGACCCACTGCTGTTGCACCCGGAAACTAGGCACCACTGGGGGCCCAAACAGATGCAAACAGCTGCCGCTTCTGTACAAGGCTGTATTTATTATCCTCCACTAGAGAGGAAGAGGTGAGTGTAGAGAGTTGCCAGGAATCTCTATGGGCTCATCCAATCAGTCTTCAGACCAGTTTGACAGAAAAGAGAAGAGGGGCTTCAGCACAAGGAGGCCTCATCTCATCTGAATTCCTTCAGATTTCTTCCTGACCTCACCTGTCTCCAAGCCAGCCGACTGTGACAGTTTAATTGGTGCAGGAAAGTCAAGGCAGTGGGGGAGGCAGGCAGGGGTGCCTGGCATTCTGGAAGGAGACTCTCCTGAGATGAGTGAGGGGGAACCATAACACACAGGCCTGGGAAGGCACAAAGAAGAAACATTGCCAATTCCCTCCTCTTTGATCCCATTGGGCCAGAGTTGCATATTCATATTTGTCATCTGTGACCTTTCCACTCAGGGGCAAAGGTGTCTCTGGGAAGCTCTGGCAGGGAATAAAAATGTGTGGGAAGGTAGCTGGGTATGGTGGCTCACATGAGGTGAGAGGATCACTTGAGCCCAGGAGTCTGAGACCAGCCTGGGCAACATAGTAAGGCCTTATCTCTGAAGAAAACAAAAGAAAAATTTTTTTTGAGACAGAGTCTCTCTCTGTCGCCCAGGCTGGAGTGCAGTGGCACTATCTCAGCTCACTGCAACCTCCACCTCCTGGGTTCATGTGATTCTCCTGCCCTAGCTTTCCGATTAGCTAGTCATGGTGGTATATGCCTATGGTTTCAGCTACTCAAGAGACTGAGGTGGGAGAGTGGCTTCAGCCCAGGAGTTTAAGGCAGAAGTCAGCCCTGGTTGCACCACTGTGTTCTAGCCTGAGTGAAAGAGTGAGACCCTATCTTTAAAAAAATAATTTTGAAAAAAGAAAGTAAGGAGGAAAAAGCCTGGTGGTGAACAGCAGGGTTTGGAATCAGACCAAACCTTCTGCCTTACTTGGCTCTACGACTTTGCAGCTGTCTTGGGCAAGCCAGCTAACATTTCCAAGGTGAAAGGATCACTTGAGCCCAGGGGTCACAGAGCTTTGCTTGAGAAGAGTTCAGGAAATGAAGTCTTTCCTTTATAAAATGGGGTGAAGGTGGTGACGAGAGATCTCATGGTGGATAGTACCTACCTGATAGTAGTGTGTGGAAACAATTGAACACTCCATGGAAAGGCTCTTAGCACAGTGCCCAGCTTGAACATGACCAAAAAAAGTATCAGATATTATTGGTATTGTTCTTTTGAGGTTTGTTTTGAAGCTTTTAATCAGGTCTTGAGAGAGACAAGATTATAAACACAGTGAAATTAAGAAACAAAATAAGATGTATTGTGAGAAAGTAAAGAGATCAATTATCAGGATAATGGGCAAGACCTGGGCTTCTGAAAACTGCAATCCCAACTCATTCATGGTTTGTGAAAGGAAAAACAAGCATTTAAAAAAGATGACATAGCTGGACTTGGTGGCTTGTGCCTATAATCCCAGCTACTCAGGAGGCTGAGTCGAGTATGGCTTGAGGCCAAGAGTTTGAGACCAGCCTGGGAAACAGAGTGAGATCTTGTCTCTAAAAGTAAATAAGTAAGTAAGTAAATAAATAAATAAATCACTACATTGATCAGCTCAAGATAGACATATAGCTGGAGAAATTCAGTTTGATCTCATGAAACTTTTGTTTCCATTACATATATAGATCTATGTACTGCATAAACGTATGTGTGTACTGATTTGTGATGTAAACTCTGTTTCTTACTGTGGAATTTGCTAAAATGTAGTTTGAGTAACACTAGCTTTTAGCATAGAAACCAGCATGCTCGCTGGGTACAGTAATCCAGGGAACTTTAAGGAAGGATGGCAGGCTAGAGTTGGGTCCCAGGGCATGGGTAGAATTTGGATGGTGCAGAAGAAGGGCATGGGGTGAGCAGTCCCAAAGATCATCCTCACTCTGACATCAACTGCAGGTTTGGCACATTCTCCAAGTCACCATCAGATTTGATAATGCATAGAAGGACTGCATAACTCACTGAAGGCTACTATACTCATGGTTACAATTTATTACAGGGAAAAGATACAAAATAAAATCAGCCAAAGGGCAAGGTACATAGGCCAGAGTCTGGGAAAGATCCAAATACAGTGTTTTCGTTATCTCCTCTGTGTGGAGTCATGGGTCACGTTACCTCCCAGCATCAATACTACATGCAAGGAGTCTTGTTAATCAAAGAAGCTCACCTGAGCCTCAGAGTTCAAAGTTTTTACTGGGACTGGATCTTGTAAACTTGGATGACTGCCTTCATGGCCAGCCTCAGTTCCCCTGCTCCTCTGGAGGTGGATGGATACCATGTGACCCAAAGCCTCCACCATAAATGACATCGTTAGACTTTCTGGCGTGGTCAGCCCTTACCCAAAATAATACTGTTACTATCTGGCCAGCCCAAGACCCCAGGAAAAGACACTTTTACCAGGCATGACACTCCAAGGGCTTAGGGATTGCCTCCCAGAAGCGGAGGGCAAAGGCCAGCCTTCTCTTTGGGCAAAGTTAATGTCTTTACAAAAATAGTCAGTGAAGGGACTTTGTTGGCTGGAGGAGAGGCCTATCTTGAGGAAGACTGGAAGTGGGTCCTCTGATTACTTGCATGAATAGCAGAGGAGAGGAAAATGTTACTCCATGAACTTGGGTGCTTCCAGATTCTATTAATGTAAACAAAATCCCGTTGAAAACAGTGCAATTCATTCCTTCCCTTGGCTCCTCTGTATACCCAGACTGAATAACCTGTTAGCCAGTAAGGGGAAAATAGAGCACAGGAAAGAGGAAAGGGGTCAGCCTGGATGTGTGCTTCCCACGTGGGTGACTGACTCTGGGCATAATGGACCTTTGGTGAGATCCCATTTGCTGCCACCTCCAGGTGACCAGGACTTTTCCTGTGCCTTATTTCTTTGCAGACCTGATAAATGGTCCTCCGGTGTCCTTGACAGCTTTAGTAAGGGGAGTGTCTGTCTCCCCTGCTCCAATTTAACTTCCCTTCTGTAAAACTTGATGAGGTCAAAGCCAGAAAGCACTGAAACTTCAAGCTGGGGATCAAAAGCGTGTCATCCGGCCATGCTGCCCCCTTGCAACCTGACAAATGAGACAATTTCCAGCCAGGGACAGTTTATAATTGTGCAATCAAATTAACTTGGATTTCAGCCTAATGAAGTGCTTAATGCCCTGAATGAGGCTGAGCCCTAATATTTAGAGAAGCAGACTGGACCCCAGGAAAGAAAAGAACCGGCTTCAGTTAATGCCTACTAGTATTAATTATGCTTGCAAAGTAAATCTTTTCCAAAATTCATCTTCTCGTAGGAGGTAACCTGTTAGCACCCAGTTCTGCTATATTTTTGCTAAGGGATTTTCCTGCTGTGCCTCATAAACAGAACAGTGGAAAGAACATTTTATTGGAAATCTCTACTGAACTCTGCGTTCTGAGGCACATTTCTTAACTTCACAGGATCTTAGCTTTCTCAATTGAACAGGAAGAAAATTCCTCTTCTCTTAGAAGTGTTGTATTGTAGTTAAAAATCGATACTCTGAAGAGAGATAGGCCTGGTTACAAATCCCAACTCTGTCATTTATTAGCTATGTGACCTTGAGTGAGAAATGAACCTCTCTGAGGCTTAGTTCCCTCAACTGTAAATATGAATAATAATATTCTTAGTCATTAGTATGGAGAAAAGTGAATGAGATACTCTGCATCAAGCACTTAATACAGCATATAGGACATACCGGCTTTGTTAAATCTAATGACGATGATGGCATAAATGTAAAATAATTTTCAGTATGGATTACATGTCACTAATTTGGCATCAGTAGCCTTTATTTTCATGATGATTCAGTAATTAACTCAATAAATATTTATTGAATGGCTATCATGTGCCTGGCACTGTTTTAAGCCCTAAACACATTACAGTATCAGAAAGAGACAGACCATAAACAAGTTGACAAGTAAATAAGATAATTTCAGTTGATGCCACGTGCTAGGAAGAAAATAAAACTGGTAATGGAAAAGCAGGGTTTCTTAATGTTTTGTGCTAAGGACTTCTTTGGCAGTCTGGTGAAGACTATGATCTCTTTCTCAGAAAAGTATTATTTATAAAGGCATAGCATAAAAACATTGGATCATAGGAAAACCAATTATATTAAAATCAGTTACAGATTATAAAAAACAAATTATGATAAAGTGTGCTTGCTTCTTGATTATGGCATTTTTTATCAAGCTCCAGCAACAATTCTAATATACCACCATCATTTTAAAGTAGGATTAATGTAAATAATACTTTGAGACATCTGTAAGAATTGTAATCTTATATGTAAATATCTGAGATTTCTGTTGCTAAGTTACAAGTATCATTAATACTATTCTAATTTATGGCCTACATTCATAATTAAAGGAAATGCCAAATTTGAATTAGAGGTTAATAAAAATAAAGATATAATTTTTTTGGTCCAAATCATGGACTCCCTAAGTACTACCCAAGCACCTCTTGGAAGCATGTGGCCCCAGGTGAAGAATCCTGGGATGGAGAATGACTTGTATTGGACATTAGGCTATTACTTTAGAAAAACTATATTGCAATTTCCGCTTTTAAACAGTCATTCTGGACATATAGATCAATGGAATAAAATTGAGAGTCCAGAAATAAATCCATTTTTATATAGTCAACTAATTTTTGAGAATAATACCAAGATCATTTAATGAGGAAAGAGATAGTCTTTCCAATTAATGGTGCTGTCCAGTGTGGGCAACTTAGCAAGATCCTGTCTCTACAGATTTTTTTTAAACATTAGTCAAGTGTGGTGGTGCATGCTTGTGCCCCAGCTACTTGGGAGGCTGAAATAAGAGGATTACTTGAGCCTGGGAGGTAGAGGCTGAAGTGAGCTGTGATTGTGCCACTGCACACCAGTCTGGGTGACAGAATGAGATCCTGTCTTCAAAAAAATGGTGCTGGAATAACTAGATAGCCACATGCAAAAGAATAAAATTGGACTCTTCACATCAATTAACTCAAAATAGATCAAAGATCTATATGTAAGAGCAAAAACTTTTAAACTTTTAGGAGAAAAGACAGGGGTAAACCTTTGTGACATGGAATTTAACCATAAATGCTTAAATATGATACCAAACACATAAGCAACAAAGGAAAGAGTAGATAAATTGGACCTCAAAAAATTAAAAACATTTGTTTTTCAATGGAAGGACATTACAAAGAAAGTACAATGACAGCCCAATTTAAAAATGATCAAAGGTTATGAATACATCTCTTAAGAAGATATACAAATAGTCAAGAAGCACATGAAGAGATGTTCAACACCTTAGTCATCAGAAAAATGCAAATCAAAACCACAATGAGATACCACTTTACACCCATTAGGATGGCTACACTCGAAAAGACAGATCATAACAAGTGTTGACAAGGATGTGGATAAATTGCAACCGTTGTTGCTTCTGGTGGGGATGATGTAAAATGGTGCTGTAGCTTTGGAAAACAGCTTGGCAATTCCTGAAAAGCTTAAACAGAGTTACCATAACATGTCCATTCCACTCTTAGGTATTTACCCAACAGAAATGAAAATACATGTCCACAAAAACCTTGCACCTGAATGTTCATAACAGCATTATTCATCATAGTTAAAAGGTGGAAACGATCTAAATGCCCATCAACAGATGACTGGATTAACAAAATGTGATGTGTCTCTGCAGTGGAATATCATTTGGCTATAAAAAGGAATGGAGAACTGAAACATGCCACAATGTATATGCACCTTGAAAACATTATGCTATGGGGAAGAAACCAGCCACAAAAGATCACACAGTATATGACTTCATTCATATAAAATGTCAAGAATAGGCAGATGTATAGAGTCAGGGAATAGATTACTGACTACTTGCTTGTGGGAAGATTAGGGGTTGACAGCTGAAGGGTACAGGGCTTCTTTCTGAGATGATGAAAGTGTTCTAAAATTGATTGTACCATTGAATTTTAAACCTCAAATGGGTGAATTGTATGGTATAGAAATTATAACTCAATAAAGCCATTAACAAATAAAGTCATTCTGACTGTGATGTGAAGAATAGAGTTTAAGGAAAGATAAAAGCAAGGAGAATATTTGGAAGGCAGTTTTATTATGTCTCCACTGAGAGGATGCTGCCTTGGAAGAGGATGGAGGCAGTTGAGGTGTGAGCACATGCTGGAGGCCTCACAGACAGAACATCTGTTTAGTTGAAAATGGAGAGGAATCAAGAGTGACTCAGGTTGTTGACCTTAATAACAGGTATTTTCCTCCTAGAAAAACTGAGCTTCAGTTACAATCTGCAGAAGTGCTGGGAGGACTAGTAGCAAACCTCAAAAAATCACTAGAAGTTTATTGGAGAGTTGGTTTGCAAAGTGTCACTATCAATTTCATTGTACCTTTTAGCAGGGAAAAATATTCATCGTACATGCACACAAATTTACACACGTCTTCACATGCTTGCAAAGCAACAATATAAAAGTCATACACTTTAGAAAGCCAAGCCAGGGGAGAAAGAATGAACCCCGTGCCTCATGACTTCTCATGCTGATGCTTAATTTGTTCAGTGGAAATGGATCAGTGATTAGAGCAAGTAGGAAAGAATCTCTTCAAGAACGTATGTATCTTCAACATGTCCATCACGCATAATTTTCTCCTAGTCACATGAACAAATGATAGTGGAAAATGTCATTTCAGGGCCTTGAGTATTATAGGATTTTGATAATGTTAGCAAAATAATGGGTCAAATAACTGATTTCTCAATTAAAGCCCTGGCTAAGTAACTTGTCAGCCCGGGAGTGTTAAAATCCGAGTTACCCCGGGTCCTTCTCTAGAGACAGTGTGACTTCGGTAATGAGCAAGCTCTGGAAATTAAAGAAGTAATCAGATGTTGATTGAGGTTATCTGCTTCACTTCAAGCAGAAGCAAATCAAACGGACCTCCCCTGAAGACAGAAATTTCTCTGTTGATAGAGTTAAGGTTGGTTCATGATGCTGAATTCTTTGTGGCTCCTTTTCACATAAAAGTAGGAAGCCATTTTCCCTGGAGTGGGATGGAGGGATGACTTCCCAGGAATCTGAGCTTTGAGCCAAAGAGGCAGGAACTGGGAGGCTCTCAGTTATGCTTGAGAAAGAATTATTTCTCTCAATATTGTTCTTCTTTTCCTCCAGTGCCCCAGTGCGAGCCTGGGTGCAAGCTCTGATAAATTAATTGGCAGAGGGTTGATTTCTAACCCCAACCTCACTGACAAACTTTAGCTATGTGATTCCACCCTGGACAGACTGACAGGGCTCACTTTCCTCATCCACAAAGAATGCAGTGCAATAGAGAACTTGTGAAATATCTTCTAACTTTACCACTCTTTGGTTTTCTTAATCCTGGTGAAATTCACAGAGCATGTTAGCCATTTTTAATGTGTATGATTCAGTGGTAATTCGTACCTTCACAGCGTTATGCAACCATCACCTCTATTTAGTTCCAAGACATTTTTGTTACCCTAAAAGGAAACCCCATACTCATCAAGGAGTCACTCCCCATTTCTCTGTCTTCCTAGCCCCTGGCAACCACTGATCTGCTTTCTGTCTCTGGATTTACCTTTTCTAGATGTTTCATCTAAAAGGAATCATATATATGTGACCTTTGTGTCTGGTTTTTTTTTTCATTGACATAATGCTTTTGAGGTTCATCCATGTTGTAGCATGTATTAGTACTTAACTCCCTTTTATGGCTGAGTAATATTCCATTGTATGGCTGTCACACATTTTGTTTGTTCATTTATTTGTTGATGATGAACATGTGGGTTGTTTCTATCTTTTGGCTATTGTGAATAATGCCCCAATAAGCATTTGTGCACAAGTATCTGTTTGAATTCCTGTTTTCAATTCTTATATGCATAGTAGTGTAATTGCAGGGTCATTTAGAAATTCAATGTTTAGCTTTTAATGAATCACTAAACTATTTTCCATAATGGCTGTACCATTTTACATTTCCAACAACAACATGTGGGGGTTGCAATTTGTCCACATCCTTGCCAACTAATTTTGTTTTTGTTTGTTTGCTTTATGTGTGTGTGTATATACACATATGGCCACTACTCCCTTGGTTCATCTCAGGGGGTTTGCTCCACCCACAGTGGTAGCTTCAGGGACGGCCAACAGGGCAATGTGGGAAGAGCATAGGCTTTGGACTCAGACTGAGGTGGGGTTCAAATCCAGGCATCTGGCAGTACCTTCTGAGTCACTGGTTAATGCCAAAACATTAGAATGATGGAACCCTGAAATTCATTAGCTTATTCTAGGGTTTGGTGAACCTCAAAACCAGAACCTGGGTTTAATCAGACATTCAGTAAGGAAAGTGATCAATCGCTTTTCCTATCTGTAACTGATTGTATTTTTTTTCTTAAAAAAAAAAAAAGGCAGGAAACTTAATGGGGAAAAATTTTCCCTCTTCTGCTTTTCTCCATGAACCTCAAATTGCTAGATACTCTGCTTCCAGGGTGTTGATGTCAGTGGAAATGGCATGCACAGAATCCTTATCTACTATGCCACAAACTCCATGCTGTGGTCTGGAAAAGAAAAGACTGCCCCAAGGGGAAGTCAGCTTATATAAAAAAGCAGTAAGCTTTTCTTTAATTGCTCCCCTAAGAAGGAGGATTCTGGCATTTAAGATGAGCTGAAAGGACAAAAAAAGCATATTTTGTAATGAGGGAGGCACACCTTCCTCAAAGACCCCTATGACTGCTGTTCTGAATTTTGGCTATTAGTAAAACAGAGACTACAAAAATCTCCCATTGTACACTCAGTAGTATGTGGCTGTCCTGGTAGACCCCCTCCTCTTTTACCTGAAGCCCCTCAGAGCAGTTATGATTGATTCCACTTCTCTTCTGAAAGTGTCAAGTCCTGGGCTGGGTAAAGGAAAGATGAATGACTCCCAGTGGCGCTGTCGTAGGTTACTTAGTGCCAGTTGTCAGTTCTTTTCTCCCTGGGAAGGGTTTGACATGAGATTGTTTTCGACAGACTGTCCATGATAAATGATTTTCCGAGTAAGAAATTGCTTTCAGTGCTGAACTTCACCAAATCACTCTGACAAATGTTTGTGGCTGCAGGGGGCCTTCTCGTGGCTGTCTCATGCTTTGGGGGTGGGAGGCTAGGATCTCAAACCAGGATGGCTCAAATAGGACGTCTCCCTGTGAAGACAGAAAGAGACAGGAATGTCGTCTTGGCAACGTCCATTTGGTCAGGTCCTTTCAGCTGCTGCTAAAAATCAACAAGTGAGCCTCCACTCCCAGTCTGGGGCCCAGAATATTCCAGATCCAAGGAAAATAGGTAGGCTAAAAGGATCTCTTAGTTCTGATTATTAACTTGTTTCCATGTTGGTCATAAATAGAACAGCAATACATACATACAGCAGGGGGTCAGGAACCCTCCCAGCAATGTTCCAATGTTCACAACCTGCTATTAGTCCATGACCCTTCCTGAAAAATCATAAAAACAGCATGCCCTCTTTAATATTATCTGGCGTTTCGGGAGAGATTAAATACCATGTCTAAAGTCATGGAGGACCGTTAGATTTTGCCTTTTCCAGCTGCATAGAGTCCCCCTCCCTCCCCTAGATTCTGGGAGAATAGGGCCTTCTGCAATGGCAGTCACATGTCACTTGGCAACAGGGGCCCCCAGGACGTTCACAGGAAGATGCCTCTTAAGCTGGGATCTGCGGCCTTTGTGGGTAGCATCACTGGCTGGGCTTGAGGCTACTGGTCAGTATTGGCTGGATTTGATGCTACTACTCAGTGTCCAGGGTTCAGTTGAGACAACTGGCCTGTAAGAGGGGCCCACAGCACTGTCTGAGCTACAGATAGACCTTGGCAGTTCCGGTCTCAAAGAAGGTTGCCATGCTCCTCCATTTGGCATGTGGCCTCCATGGCGCCTTGGTGCTGGCTAGCTCCCAGTTCCTGTCTCCTCCTGGGGCCACAGGAGGAAGGCCACAAAGGCCTCTTCAGTTGTGGTGGCACAGTGCCCAGCAACCCGGGCACCCACAGCAGCTGCAGGAGGTTCCCATGCTTCCTGCTGTGTGGTTCAGAGAGAGGTGAGGTGTGTCCACTGCACTCCACTGGCCTGTGTGGGGAGGAGGAGGCTCTCAGGTGGGAGAATTTTGGAGGATTACTGGGGACACTAGATGTGGCTTTTGCTGTGACTTCAGAAGCAGGGCCTGTTTAGAGCTTCTGTTTTTACCTGGCTGTGGGGGTGTCCCCCTGGGGTGGGGGGGGAAAGACGGGTCATGTTCCTCCTTTCCACCTGTTCTTTCTGAAATGATATCCCATCTTTCTAGTAGTTCCTACCTTTGTTTAGACACACAGATGGCCAGACTGAAGCCAGGAGGAAATGGGTGTGCTCAAGACAGCCCAGTTGGTCAGCTTCAATGCCAGTCTTCTTTGCTGTAATGCCTGTTCTCCTCTGCTCATTCTCACATTGCTCAGTTTCTCTCTGGCCAGTGTGACTGCCTGTTGACATTCTTTCCTTTTTCGGGACACTGCAAGGGAGGACTCTCTGTAAGGCAACCA
Source organism: Ateles fusciceps (assembly GCA_036589455.1). Lineage (NCBI taxonomy): Eukaryota > Metazoa > Chordata > Mammalia > Primates > Atelidae > Ateles > Ateles fusciceps. The sequence continues at coordinate 11,505,716 of JAZHEH010001382.1, read as the reverse complement.
TCACGAAGTCAAGCTGAGCATATATAGTCCAGTATTGCCAACTGGATTCACTTTATTCACTCACTCATTAAACATTTTGAGCCTTCTGTGCACCATGCTCTATGCTGGGTGCTGGGACCATAGAAGTAAACCGAAAAAGTTTCCCACCTTCAAGGGGCTCATGGCCTTACATGGTATCTGACGAGTGGGAGCAGCAGTGCCAGCAACAGCACGGGAAGTATGTTGAGTGCTTACTATTCTAGTCCACGTTCTGAGCCTTACCAAAGACTGTGAGATGGGCACTGTCATCATCGACATTTGATAGATGAGGACATTAGGGTGCAGATAAGCTAAGTAGCTCCCACAGGGTCGCATAGGGAATGGGTGACACCTCCAAGATCTGAATCCCAGAAACTCTGGCTTTGAGGATAGGTTCTCTGAGTTAGCGCTGCAATGGAAGTGAGTCAAAGGGAGAGATGGTCAGCACTTCAGGCGGGTAAGGAAGCGCTGTCAGAGGGAGTTGGTGCTGGAGTGGGGTCCTGAGTGTTCCCAGGGTGTCCTGGTTTTCAGTTTTGGTGAGAAGCATCCTGGCTTTCCTGAGCTCTGGGCTGGGTCTTTGGGAGCGGGGATTGTCCTGCAGCCCCTTTCTCATAGTGTAAAGACTATCATAGAAAAGGCAAGTTCATTAGTTTCCTGCCTTTGGATCCAGGGTCTTGAGAGCTATACTGAAAAGAGGAGAAGATATGAAATCCTTGTGCTCAGCTCCGTCCTCAAAACTCTACTTCTAAGCTCACTCGTTTGGGACTAAAAGCTTTTTAGGAACTGTTCAGAAGGAATGTGGCTTCACTCCCAGTCTGGGGCTATGGGCTATGGGCCATGGGCCTAGGTCACACCTTGCTGGTCAGGGCAGAAACTAGAATAAATAACTCTCTATTTTGGGAGCAGACACACGTAGGGCTAATTAGGTCTGCTGAACCCCAGGTGTATCTGAGTCTGTGGAACTGCAGCATCCCAGATATGGAGCAAATATGGCAAAGTGAGAGGCAGAAGCAGAGGTTGAGAATGGCTGACCCATGGGAAGTACCCTTCCCCTGAGCCTGACTTCAGCAGTAGGAAGATGGCAGAGGCATGGCAGAGCAAGCAATCTGAGCCCTTCTGTAGCTGCTGGGTCCATACTAGAAGAAGCTCCTCTGTTCTGGAACTTCTCTCATGAGAGTTGGATATTTTAAGTCATGAGGACATCCGCATTCTTACCAGATATCTGACTCACTGGGCTGTTTGATTCTTAGCATGAATCATCACCACCAAGACTTCACTTTCCTCTTCACTTCGTCCATGACCTCTACCATATCTAAGCACACCCTCCTTGAAACTATGCTATCTGCAACCATGTGGCGTAAAGAAGTCATCTATTGTTAGGGGACAGCACTCCACAATTGAGGAAGGAAAGGAGGCATGCCAGTCAGAGAAGGCGGAACACTCACATTTGAAAAAATGAACTTGTGTTCTAGTAAGCTCCATCACTCTGACCCTCTTGGCTTCTGAGTTTTCTGTCACCATGTCTATATGTCCCATCAATACTGTATCCTGTCTTGGATGCCATGGGACTCTCATTTTTTATTCATTCTAGAATCACTCTGATTATTCTGCACTTTCTTTTCAACTTGTTTAGGGGACAAACAACTTTCATAGTTGGGGAGTGAGGCTGATAATAAGGACTTTAAAGACAAAAATACAGATGGGTGGGTGTTAACTGAGCAGCACCAAGATGAGCAGGTGGCTGGGACAAGTCATCAAAAGCCAATACACTGTGTGTCACCACATGGTTTGAGAAAAAATTATAACCACTACGAATGGCTTCCGAGTTAACGTTTTTTTCTTTTTCCGAGACAGAGTCTTGCTCTGTTGCCCAGAGCTGGAGTGCAATGGCAGGATCTCAGCTCACTGCAACCTCCGCCTCCCAGGTTCAAGTGACTCTCCTGCCCTAGCCTCCCAAGTAGCTGGGACTACAGGCACTTGCCACCATGCCCGGCTAATTTAGCAACCTCAACTCTTAATCCATATGGGAACTGTCAGAAGACCTGAAGAGCACCAAGCCCGGCTAATTATCTTGTATTTTTAGTAGAGATGATGTTTCACCATGTTGGCCAGGTTGGTCTCGAACTCCTGACCTCATGATCTGCCTGCTTCAGCCTCCCAAAGAGCTGGGATTATAGGTGTGAGCCACTGCACCCAGCCCCAAATTAAAATTACTTTATAGCCAAAGAGAAATGATATAATTATTTCAATGCAGTTAAATCCTGTAATAGCACTCCCCACAATCCAATCATAATATAAAATCAGATATATAGAGAATGGCAGTCAGCTTCAATCCTCTGCCTGTCTCACAGTATAAGGCTAAAGTTCTTTTTTTCTAGGAGTGAGGCAGCTTTGCCATGAGAAATAGAGATGCAAAGGCGGGGTTCTTTTGGCTTGTGTTCTGTTGGCCTGTTCTCTGGAATCAGGAATCTAGCCCATACAACAGGAGCATATTAATCAACTTCAGGATGTTTTTGAAGTCATTGATGCTGTTCTGGAAGTCCCAACAGCCAAAGGATCTAAAAGCATCGAATTGATATTTACCCCAGAGCAGCCAACTGACCCAGGTAGAACCTGAAAATCTTTGGATCTTGCAGAAGGACTGATGGCATCTGGCTGTGCAGGCTCCCTGGGGTCATTTCAGTACCCTTACTGTGATGTAACTTTACATTGTACATGATTGAAATATTTAGACTTTGCTTATCACATTATGTTGGGAGTAGTGGGTAGACACAGTAGGAGAATAGAGGGTTAGAGGTTTGTTTTAAATCAGATTGGACACATCGCTATAAGATCTATAAAAAGGTTTATAATCTAATATGATGCTCATAAAGAGTGCTCTTCCAATCTGATTCTTATGGATTTCCCAGGGGTGATCCCAATCTGATTGTCTGTGTAGCACAGTAACCTTCATCATTAGCAAAGCCAGAAAGGCGCTTCCCAAAGATGGGAGAGCAGTATCTCTGCTCCTGAGCCTAGATCTGCCTTTTTCTCTCTCTTGTAGAGAGGATTTTTATTTTGCCCTTTCTGTATACAAATCCTATGTGCTTTCTTGTGTTATGTCGTGTAGTCACCCAATAATCCTGTGATGAAGGAGTTACTATGATCACCATTTTACAGGTGATGAAACAGGCTCAGAGAAGTAGACACTTGTCTGAATTCATACAGCTCGTAAGGGACAGAGCTGGGCTTTGAACCTGCATCTATCTGGCTCCAAAGCCTGGGCTCTCTGACACTGCATCATAAATGTTCCTGGTGATGCAATGTTTAGGTAGGTACAGACTAGTCCTATAATGCTTAATGTTGTTTTTTGGGGTTGGGGATAACATAGACTTTCTTGTGAATTCGATGCAAATTGGACATCTGGGTGGGCAGGGAGTCAGGAAACACCCTACTCTCACAATTTTTTGTTCGTTTTTAATTTTTAAATTTTTGTGGGTATATAGCAAGTGTGTATACTTATGGAGTACATGACCTGTTTTGATACAAGCACTCAATGTGTAATAATCACATCATGGAGAATAGGGTATCCATCCTCTAGAGTATTTATCCTTTGTGTTAAAACAATCCAGTTACACTCTTCTAGTTGTTTAAAATATACAATGAACTTACTATTGACTGTAGTCACCCTCTTGTGCTTCTAAGTCTTATTCATTCTTTCTGATTATTTTTTTGCTCCCACCCCCAGAATTTTGCATATAATTTCAGCTAGCTCATGGGGTCCTTGAAGCCCGTTAATGGATTATTTAGACCTCGGGCAGTCCCTGGATCTCAGGTTAAACTAATTAGTGTCTTGGGAAAATTCATTAAATTTATTTAAAGAAAAAGCTTGAGTGATTAGGAGGCCATTTCCAGAAGTTTCCTTTTGACTCTTCAGGAATGAAGAGACTAGGTGAGGAGAGAGGAAGATGGTGAGGGGAAGAGGTGGAAGGCATGAAGAAATTATCTAGCAAGGAGTAAAAACAATTTGCATTTGTGAATAATTAAGGTTGTTCAGACCCTACAGACTTGGCTAAAGCACTATCCCTAAGCAGTTTCTTTTCAGGTTAAAATTAATTGGAGTGTTGGTTTATTTATCTTTTCCCTTGGTGAATCAAATGACTCATCCTGATTTATAAACCTTCCACCTATCCACTCTTTATTAAGATCTGTAGGGGCGAGCGATTGATCATTTTATTGAGTTCCCCAGGGGCATTATTTGTAGAACTTGGTGCTAGTGGTTAGATCAGTGACCACTAGAGACTTCTCAGAGCCCTAGAATCTCTGGTTTCCATGAAAAGAGAAAACAGGTGGCCCCACGAGTTGGGTGTCACTTATGTCTTGAGGCAGACTTTGTAGCAGAAACTGGAATATATGCCAAGGGGGTAAAAAGGACCAGATCAAATAGCTTGGGGATTTTTAGATTTCACAACTAGATACAGTTTCAAACTCTCCAGGAAGGGAAGAGAGGGCTACTAATACAGTCTCCTCTCCTGTGTCTAGAAAAGACCCCTTGAGACCACTATTAGAATGGCCCCTTTGTATGCACAAAAATGACCCAGATTTTCTTCACATCACTAATCTCCTCTCCTAGAAGTTTTAAAATCTCCTGACATTTCAAAAATGAATGACAAGGAAACATTTTTCCCAGCCTAGCTCTAAGAAAGGCAGTACATCCTTCCCAGACCCTGCTGCCAGCCGTTGGAGCCACGGCAGAGGAAATCTGACCCCCTAGATATCTAAGAGGGCCACAGAGTACATGGCTGCCCTTGTGGCTCTAGATTCTGACTAAATGGGGTAGACTCAAACTCCAGTCTTAACCAATGCTATGACTTTGAGCAAATCAGCTAGCAGTAAAAGCACAGATTTGGTGTCAAGCTACCCAAGTTCAAGTTCTGTCTAAGTATTACTCATCAGCTAAGTGACCTTATTTCACTGCTTTCCCGTGCCTCAGTTTCCTCATTTGTAATATGAAGACAACATAAATAGTAACAAGAAAAGGGTGTTATGAGAATTAATTGAGTCAACATATAAAAGCACTCAGAACAGTGACTGACATGTGTAGAGGGCTAGAAGGGCACCCTTCATGAATTTTAGTGATTATTATTATTTACACTCTCTAAGTTTCAAGGTATCCACTTGTAGAATGGAGTTGATAACAGGGTTTTTGTGAGGATAATGAGAAGATACACCTAACTGCTTAGAAAACAATGCCGCTGGGCAGAGCATGGCTGCTCAGTCAGTGTTCGGCAATCATGGGATACCATGTTAGTGATGAGAAACAGACCAGGGGTCTCCTGACAGTTCGTAGGAGTTCAGTCAGGGTGGTGAGAAAAATTGTAAAATAGATGGCAAACCTTCTTGGAAGGCTGGAGAGTCTTGCAAAAGCCTTGGAATAGGAATTGGATGAAGGCAGCCAGATTCTCCTATCTGGTGCCTGAAAACTGAACTTAGATAACTAGAGAATGTAAAGAAACTGATCTAGGTAAGTTGGTTTACTTAGGCCTCGGAACTTGGCCTTCAATCATCTGTAAGACTGCCCTCTCCAGGGAGGGCAACCATGTTAATTATCCACAAGTGCGTTGGCTCAAAGCCTTTGTCATGAAATCTGTACTGAATAAATGCCCACGGAACCAGCTTGTGAAGGCTATGGCTGTTGAACTCTTTACAGCATCCTCCTTGGTGTCTGTGAGTGGCCCAGACCCCTAGCTCGCTGTTTCACTGGATATCTGTATCTGAGTGCATTTGTTCATCCGTCACTGGGTCAGGGCCTGCGGGTCGACAACAGTTCCCATATGGATTAAGAGCTGAGCCTACTAAATTAGCCAGGCGTAGTGGTAGACCTATAGTCCCAGCTACTCAGGAGGCTGAGGCAGGAGAATTGCTTGAACTTGGGAGGTGGAGCTTGCAGTGAGCCGAGATTATGCCATTGCACTCCAGCTCTGGGCCACAGAGCGAGACTCCATCTCAAAAAAAAAAAAAAAAAAAAAAGAAAAGGAGTTGAGGTTGCTGAGAAATCATAAAGTGGCTGGAGCCTTTAAAACACTGATCTTTCTTTACTTTCTGTGCCCTCATAAGTTTTGACACTGACTGCAGCTGCTGGGTTTAGGGCTCAGGCCAAAGCCACCACACCTCTTAGAATGCAAGACCCCAGGCTGGCATGGATATGGAATATACACCTCTCTCTTCTGCCCCCACTCCACTAGTTTAAGCAGAGTGAGCCTGAGTGCCTGAGTCCTATGTCTATAAACTTTCTGTTGTCAGCTCACTGGTAATAGTACTTCAAAGAAACAAATGTCTTAGGGTCCTTCTTAGAAGCATAATGTCACGATTGTATTAAGCTGATGGAAAGCAGCACAACACCACAGACAAAAACAATGTTCCTTTCTGAACCCTGTGGTCTAAAGGGGTGAAGTGAATTTATTAAGTCTATCTGTGAAGCAAAGCTCTGGGGGCATGGCTGCAGTGCTGATTCTTTGGGAAGGTGGTGATATGGAGTCGTATTTGTCGCTAGATGAAAAGAACCAGGAGGGCACTTCAGGAACAGAGGATCTGAAAATTGGGGTAGCTCTAAAAAATTTATTAAATTAAAAAAATGAGGCTGGGTGTGGTGGCTTATGCCTGTAATCCCAGCACTTTGGGAGGCCGAGGTAGGCAGACCACTTGAGGCCTAGAGTTTGAGACCAGCCTGACCAACATGATGAAATCCCATCTCTACCCAAAAATACAAAAATTAGCTGGATCTGGTGGCATCCACCTGTGATCCCAGCTACTTGCGAGGCTGAGGCACAAGAATCACTTGAACCCAGGAAGTGGAGGTTGCAGTGAGCCAGGATTGCACCACTGCACTCCAGCCTGGGCAATGGAGTGAGAGTCTGTCTCAAAAAATAAATTAAAATAATAAATAAATAAATAAGAAACAGTCATATGTATTTTGAAATGAGACTGCATTAAAGAAAGGACGTTATTGAGATCATGGATATTTGTGGGCTCTACATTGGATTGGATGAGTCACGTGGTGGTGATGCTTAGCTCAGAGGGGACTTCTACTGGGGTGCAAGTGAAAATGCCTGCAGGAGCCAGGCTGGATGCAAGGCTTAAGAAGTAGTGGGGGACCAGGAGACATGTCTTCAGGAGCATTTGCCCAACGCCAGTGGGTTATTTCCCAGTGAGAACATGGAGCATGTCTTGCAGATCTTTTATTCATTCAAGTAATTCTGCAAATCCATTTTAAAAAATATAACACTTGATTTTTAAAACCTGTATGGTTTGCAATCTTTGGCTATAGAAGACCAGGGAGCGAGTGACATTGTAATTTGCAAGGAGGCCATGGGGGTTATTCGGGAATGGAGTGCTGCACCCCTTCAACTTCTCCCTCCCTCTCAACTGTCAAGAAAGAAAGGTTCAGGGCTTTTGGTTACCCAAGGGAGATACTTTTCTCCTCTGAGCTTCCTCACCCTCTCAAATAATCTCCTTCAATAGTGGTCCTCGAACTCCATTCCTGAGAAGCATCTGAGAAGCATCCTCTCAGCCCTCCCATTGTATTGAAATATATATTTAAAGAATTATTGAAATGGCTATTGTAAATAGCATAGATAGTTTATATTTTTAAGCCTTTGTAAAGCATTTTGATCTCATGCCATTCATGCACATCAAGAATCCCAGGGGGTTACCAAATTTTTATGTGCAGGTAGGCTTCCCTTGAGAAGAATAACAAGTAAATTGAAAAGAGAGGCTGAGAATCAACTATTCTCAGCACAAATACATTTTTCTCATTACAGAAGTTTCAATCACAAGGTTCCATCGCAAGGTTCTTGCTGAATTTACAATAGGGTTTACTGCATAAATCAATTTGATCTACACATAATTCTTAGGAAAGCATCTGCAGCATAAATTGAGGTGCACCTGCACTTCATAACACTTTTTTCTCCTTTTGTTCCTCATTTTCCACTTTGTTCTGTCTGTGTCATCTATAAACATCTCTATGTTTTCATTCAGCAGCTCCTGGAGACTTTTTAGCCAACCAATATACTGGAACACAGAAAATTCAAGGGCAGCCCAAAGTATTCTCCACAAATGAATTGTAATTCCTATTCCTTTAATATATACCAGTTGATGTTGGGAGGAGGTGGCCACAGGAAGGCATGAGATGATGGGACTGATAGGCATCTATATCTCTAAACCTGACAGAGGAAAAACTGGGCTTAGAAAAGAAATTTAGTTTTTTTTTTTTGAGATGGAGTCTTGCTCTGTCACCCAGGTCGGAGTGCAATGGCATGACCTCAGCTCACTACAGTCTCCACCTCTCGGGTTCAAGTGACTCTCCTGCCTTAGCCTCCCGAGTAGCTGGGACCACAGGCACACACCACCAAGCCTGGCTAATTTTTGTATTTTTAGTAGCAATGGGTTTTCACCATGCTGGCCAAGCTGGTCCCAATCTCCCGACCTCAGGTGATCCGCCCACCTTGGCCTCCCAAAGTGCTGGGATTACAGGCCTGAGCCACTGCACCCGGCCAAAAATTCAGTTTTTGCTCCCAAAGTTTCTGCATCTGAACTGTTCATTCATAACACAGGGACAGAGCGGAGACCTGGAGGCATGGCTTAGGATCTTGGCTCTGCCACTTAAGAACTATGGGACCTTTCTGTAGTCCACACCCTTGTCTGTAAAATGAGGAATGTGATGCTTATCTTTAAGGGTGGTCGTTGAGGATTAAATGAATGATGTGCACAGAGTCGAAGCCATATATAAAGCCAAAATCCAGCTATAGTGCTCATTTGATAAATTTTTTCTTATGAATGAGTGAGTTCATGGTTCATCAATTCTCTCTAAAGAAGTAATTCTTATTTAGAAGCCTTCAGAAGCTGGTACCTAGATATGACAACAGCTACCTGTACCATGTTTTACTAATTCTGAGATACGATTTTTTTCACAGTTCAAAATCTCCAAAATCAGGAAGTGTCTTATCATTCATGACTTCTTATGGCTATAATTGGTAAATATTTTCTTTCTTGGTGGCACATAAAACAGTGGTTTACATTTTTGTTGGTGGCGACTTAGATTTCATAGACTAACTCAGCCAGGCTAACTAACTTTAGCTGCTGCTGTTCGCCTTCTCTTTCTCTCCCCCTTCCTTTCAACTTCTCCTCCTCCTCCCTTCTTCATAGTTTTATTGAAATATATTTCATATACCATAGAATTAACCCATTTAAAATGTTTCCTGGTATAGTCACAGAGTTGTGCAACTGTCACCGCAATCTAATTCTAGAACTTTTTCAACACCCCAGAAAGAAACCCTGTATTAATTGGCACTCATTCCCGATTCTTCCACTACCCTAGTCTTCTCAGCACTAGGCAACTGCTCATCTACTTTCTGTCTCTATAAAGTTGCCTGTTCTAGACATTTCATGTAAGTGGAATTTTGTATGTGGCTTTTTGTGACTTCTTGCTTTCAATTAGCATGATGTCTCCAAGACAAAAATAGAAGCAAAGAAGTCTAACATCAAGGCAACAGCATGGTCAATTTCTGGTGAAGGCTCTCTTCCACACTTGCAGATGGCCACCTTCTGGCAGGGAGGGAGAGAGAGAAAGAGAGAGAAAGAGGGCGGGGTTGGGTGAGGGGGAGGGCAGGCTCACTACTCACTGGTGTCTGTTCTTACAAGGGCATTAATCCCAGCATAAGGCCCCACTCTTATGAGCTCATTAGACCTAATTATCTCCCAAAGTCCCCACCTCCAAAATAACATAACACTGGGGTTTGGGGTTTCAACATATAAATTTTGGGGTAAAGCAATCCAATTCATAGCATATGGTATCTCAGTGTTTAACTTTTTGAGTAGCTTTTAGCTTATTTTATTATCTCTGCTCTGGCCCTGGCTTACATCATGACCCTTGTAAGTTTACGATGAGGCTCATGGTCTGAATATTACAGATGCCAGCACCATAGATAGTTATTTGTTTATTTATGTATTTATTTATCTAATGAAAGCTAATTACCTGATCTATGCTGGATACTGTAAATAAGTAAAACAGTAAACACAATCAGGGAGCACTCATAGTCTAGAGGGGGAGACAGGCAAAAGAAAAAAAAAGGGAAAATAAAAGACAAAACAAAAAGTACAATCTGCAATCATACTCAGAAGATAAAAGAAAAGACCATCTAAACAGAAGATAGTATTGGCTTGACCTAGTGGTGTAGTGAAGTAGGGAAAATAAAGAGGAGAAAGACATTTGGACAGGACTCCCTGTTGGATTGGATGTGGAGTGAATGGAAGGAGGAATCAGGGTCCTTCTCACCTTCTAGTGTTTGGCTTCAATGACAGGTCGCTGGTGGTGGCATTTACTGGGAAGGGAGGGGCTGCACTGGGGAATAAGAACTACACTGGGGAGAAATCAGGATTTCCATCTTGGATATGTTCAGTTTAAAAAGTTTGTGACACCTGAAAGAGAAGATGTCACATATCAAGGGAGATAATTGAGTCTGGAACTCAGAAGAGAGGAATCGTATTACATTTAGAAATTACAAAGATGACTTTGAATGCCTGTGAGTTGATGGTGCCATCTGGGGAAAGAGTGTAGGGAGAGGAGAGAAGGTGCCCAGGGTGAAGGCAAGAGGATGCCCAACATTTACAGGGTGAGTAAAGCAGGAGGAGGCTGGATGGGAAACTGAGGAAGGGCACACCCAGGGTGAGGGGATGGCAGAAGCCTAGGGAGGAGAGGGTTTCAGGCAGAGAGAGTGGCCAATTGCCAAGTGCTGCTGAAACAGAGGGAAGGTAAGTGTCCAGGGTAATCTGTGGAGCTTGCGACAGGGATGTTGCTGGTTTTTTGACTTCACTGTTAAAGAAAGTGAAGACCTAACGAGTGGAGGGAGGGCCTGATGGAAGCGGGCTAAGAGATGGAGCCTGGAGCAGTCTCTAGAAATGTGGTGGGCTATAGAGGACAGTAGAGCAAGCCTCTATTTTGGCAGCAGAGCTCCAGCAGCAAGGGAGAGTTTGCTATAGCAACACAGTATAGTTAGACAGTGCAGGGCGGAAAGACTGTCCGTGAAGGGCATGGTGTTATGAATGAAGAGGCAGAAGATGTGCTGGGTCCCTGTGAGCGCAGTGTTGGAGAGCTGCTGGTAGGAAAAAAAGTGTAACCAGCCTGATTCTTTTATGTGACTTTTAATGACATGGTGAGGCGAGGCCAGCCACTGAGCTTGATGGTGCAGAAAAGAACATAGGAGTTTGGAGGAGAGAAGAAAAATTGTGAAATAGCGACCTTGGAAAATTGGAAAGCAAACCAATTCAAGAAAAATAGCAGTTTGCCAGTCAGTATGGAGTGTCAATTTGCAGTTTGAGATCATGAATTTAAAGCCAAACTGGTCATTTTCCTTGTGTGGTTTTATTCAGGAACTTTCAGCTTTCCAGGGCTGGTGTGAAGCAGGGCTGAGGGCTTCTGTTAGGAAGGGAGGGTGCTGCCCAGGAGTGATGGCAATGGTGGACTATAAGAATTAGGCTGGACAAGGAGGGTTGCGAGGCTGGGCAGAGGGCAGATGACTAGCGGGGGTGGGATGTTGGGGGAGGTATCCAGAATTTGGACATTTCTCTGAGGCTGAGGAAAGGTGCCAATGGGGAGCACATGAACAGACAAGCACAAAGATAAGTGGTTGCTGTTGAAGAATGGGTGTTTGAGGCCGAGATATCAGAAACATTGTAGTTGCTGCTTTCATCAGGTCCAAAGCAAGATCATGGGAGTGGGTGGGTGGCATGGAGGAAAGGAAGGGAAAGGGTCACCGACAATCAGCAGAGCAAGGAACGGGGAGGCCAGCACTTCTGGTGGTTGGTCTGTGTCCCAGTGATTAAGATGACTGGAGTTGGGGCGGAGAGGGCAGACTGCAAGCTGAGAGCTAGGTCCCAGGCCATAATCTCTAGGCCCACTTGCAATTGTGTACGGGAAACTGAGGAAGGGCATACTCAGGGCAAAGAGATGGCAGAAGCCTAGGGAGGAGAGGGTTTCGGGCAGAGGGAGTGGTCAATTGCCAAGCGCTGTTGAGACAGAGAGAAGGTAAGGGTCCAGGGTCTTCTGTGGAGTTTGCAACAGGGATGTTACTGCTTTCTTTGACAGAGAAGACCTAGCGAGTGGAGGGAGGGCCTGATCGAAGCGGGCTTCAGTATTACTTAAAATAAAAACAATAGGATCTGGTGTGTGCGATCACCAGACATTTTCCAACCCTGTATTTTTGTGCCCTAATTACAATTTCAGATTTAAAACTGACATGCAGGAATGACTGTTTCAGAAATGTGAGTCCATCTCTTGCTGGTCCTTTCTGTCTAAGGGCTGGTTGTATTGGTGATTTGGTTCTTGGAGATGTGGGTTCTCCTGCCCTCATGAGGACCTTCCTTAGGCCTCCCCTACTGCCTTTGATTCCCGTGGAGCATGAAAGTTAAAGGTTATTATTAGGGGGGATAAAGATGATTAGCAAGTCCAAGTCTAGGTGTGGAAAGTTACATTCCAGGTCTCCAACCTTAGCTGTGCTTCATGCAGGCAGGGTTAGAGCTGTTTTTGCTCTTTGCCCAGTACCCTGTGAATGTTACACATCATGATTGTATCATTACACGTCATAACAATAGGATTTCAACTGTTATTATTGAACATTCTAATTATGTGATTACTCAGTCTTTCACCAATTATGTAATTAGATTTAATTACACCAATTGCACAAATAAACGATAGTCAACTACAAATTACTTAAAATAAAATCCAGAGCTATGCGTACGTCGGCGATTGCCCCGAAAACAAGAATAGAAAATATAAGGAAAGGAAGAAGGCTTATGAAACCAATTAGCAAGTGAAAGGAATGACATGATTTGGATAGATCTCTAAGGATAATGGCAGGGAATCATCTTGTCTGGAAGTTTCCTGTCATTTTTTCCTCTGTCGAAGTGTGGTAGTAGGAACTGAAGATGTCAAAGTCAAGAGCGCTGATTCCTCTTGGCTGTGCCCGAAGCAGAGATTGCTCTCATTTCCTTAACCATACAGCTTAATGAGGAATGGGGAAGAAAGACAGCAAGACAGAAAAGAGCAAGAGACACTGAGCAGGAGAAGGAGAGGAGGAAAGAGAGAATATAACAAGTTGGTATTTCATAATTAAAAGTAGTATACATTTACTACTTTTTAAAATATATATTTTTAATTTCAACTTTTATTTTAGATACAGGCGGTACCTGTGCAGGTTTGTTATGTGACTAGATTGCACCCAGGTAGTGAGCATGGTGCTCAGTAGGTAGTTTCTCAACCCATGGTCCCCTCCCTTTCCTCTCTAGTAGTCCATAGTATATATTGTTCGCATGTTTATGTCCATGTGTGCTCAGTGCTTGGCTCCTACTTATAAGTGAGAACATGTAGTATTTGGTTTTCTGTTTCTGTATTAATTTGCTTAGGATTATGGCCTCTAGCTCCATTCATGTTGCCAACAAGACATGATTTCACTCTTTTTTATGGCTGTATAGTATTCCATGACATCTATGTACCACATTTTCTTTATTCAGTCTAGCATTGATGGGCACCTAGGTTGATTCAATGTCTTTGCTACTGCGAAGCATGGCAGTGAGCATGTAGGTGCATGTGTCTTTTTTTTTGTATAATGATCTAGTTTCCTTTGAGTATATACTCAGTAGTGGGATTGTTGGGTTGAAAGGTGGCTCTGATTTAAGTGTTTTGAGAAATTTCTAGACTACTTTCCACATTGGCTGAACAAATTTACATTTCCACCAACATGGTATAAGCATTCCCTTTTCTCCACCGCCTTGACAGTATCTGTTGTTTTTGACTTTTTAGTAATAGCCCTTATAACTGGTGTGAGATGGCATCTCATTGTGGTTTAAATTTGCATTTCTTTGATGATTAGTGATGATGAGTCATTTTTCATGTTTGTTAGCCACTTGCATGTCTGTTTTTGAGAAGTGTCAGTTCATGTCTTTTGTTCATTTTTTAGTGGGATTATTTGCTTTTTGCTCGTCAATTTTTTAAAAAGTTCCTTATAGATTCTGGTTATTAGACCTTTGTCAGATGCAGTAGTTTGTGAATATTTTCTCCCATTCTATAGGTTCTCTTTTTACTTTGTTGATAGTTTCTTTTACTGTGCAGAAGCTCTTTAGTTTAATTAGGTCCTGCTCGTCAAGTTTTGGTTTTGTTACAGTTGCTTTTAGGGACTTAGTAAAAAATAATTTGCCAAGGCTGATGTTGAGATGGTTATTTCCTAGGTTTTTTTCCAGGACTTTATAGTTTGAGGTCTTATATTTACATCTTTAATCCATGGTGAGTTAATTTTTGTACATGGTGAAAGGTAAGAGTCCCTTTAATAGAGAGTCCCTTCCCCACTGCTTGTTTTTGTCAGCCTTGTTGAAGATCAGATGAGTATAAGTGTGTGGCTTTATTTCTGTGTTCTCTGTTCAGTTCCACTGGAGGCATCACACTACCTGACTTCAAACTATACTATAAGGCTACAGTAACCAAAACAGCATGGTACTGGAACTTATGTAATTAGATTTAATTATACCAATTGCACAAATAAACAATAGTCAACTGCAAATTATACTACACACACACACACACACACACACACACACACTACACAAGGTAGTGTGATGCCTCCAGCTTTTTTTGTTTGTTCGTTTGTTTAGGATTGCTTTGGCTACTCAGGCTCTTTTATGGGGTCATATGAACTTTAGAATAGTTTTTTCTAATTCTGTGAGAATGACATTGGTAGTTTGATAGGAATAGTGTTGAATCTGTAAATTGCTTTAGGTAGTATGGCCATTTTAACAATATTTAGTCTTTCTATCTATGAGCATGAAATGTTTTTCCATTTATTTGTGTTGTCTCTGACTTCTTTTAGCAGTGTTTGGTAGTTCTCCTTTTAGAGATTTTTTTCACTTCCTTTTTTAGGTGTATTCCTAGGTATATTATTTTTTTTGTGTGGCTATTGTCAACGGAACTGTGTTCTTGATTTGACTCTCACTATGAATGTTATTGGTGTGTAGAAATACTACTGATTTTTGTACAGTGATTTTATATCCTGAAACCTTGCTTACAACTATAGTAGCCTTCTGTAAGAGTCTTTAGGGTTTTCTAAGTAAATAATAATATTATCATTATCTTGGCTATGCAGTCTCTCTTTTGGTTCCATATGAAGTTTAAAGTGGTTTTTTCCAGTTCTGTAAAGAAGGTCAGTGGTAGCTTGATGGGGATAGCATTGAATCTATAAATTACTTTGGGCAACATGGCCATTTTTACAATATTGATTCTTCCTAACCATGAGCGTGGAATGTTTTTCCATCAGTTTGTGTCCTCTCTTATTTCCTGGTTCAGTAGTTTGTAGTTCTCCTTAAAGAGATCTTTTACATACTTGGTTAATCGTATTCCTAGGTATTTTATTCTATTTGTAGCAATTGTAAATGGGAGTTTGCTCATGATTTGGCTCTCTGTTTGCCTGTTTTTGGTGTATAGGAATGCTTGTGATTTCTGCACATTGATTTTGTATCCTGAGACTTTGCTGAAGTTGTTTATCAGCCTGAGGAGGTTTTGGGCTGAGACGATGGGGTCTTCTAAATATATGATCATGTCGTCTGCAGATAGGGATGAGTTGACTTCTTTTCCTAATTGAATGCCCTTTATTTCTTTTTCTTGCCTAATTGCTCTGGCTAGAACTTCCAATACTATATTGATTAGAGTGGTGAGAGAGGGCATCCTCATCTAGTGCCAGTTTTTAAAAGGAATGCTTCTAGTTTTTGCCCGGTCAGTATGATATTGGCTGTCGGTTTGTTGTAAATAGCTTTTATTATTTTGAGATACATTTCATTGATACCTAGTTTATTGAGGGTTTTTAGCATAAAGTGCTGTTGAATTTTGTTGAAGGCCTTCTCTGCATCTATTGAGATAGTCATGTGGTTTTTGTCTTTGGTTCTGTTTATGTGGTGGATTATGTTTATAGATTTGTGTATGTTGAACCAGACTTGCATTGCCGGGATGAAGCCTACTTGATTGTGGTGGATAAGATTTTTGATGTGCTGTTGGATTCAGTTTGCTAGTATTTTATTGAAGATTTTTGTATAAATATTCATCATGGATATTGGCCTGTAGTTTTCTTTTTTAGTTGTGTCTCTGTCAGGTTTTGGTATCAGGATGATGTTGGTCTCATAGAAAGAGTTAGGGAGGATTCCCTCTTTTTGTATTGTTTGGAATAGTTTCAACAGGAATGGTACCAGCTCCTCTTTGTACATCTGGTAGAATTTGACTGTGAACCTGTCTGGACCTGGACTTTTTTTGGTTTGTAGGCTATTAATTGCTGCCCCCAACTTCAGACCTTGTTATTGGTCTATTCAGAGTTTCAACTTCTTCCTGGCTTAGTCTTGGGAGTGTGCAAGTGTCCAGGAATTTATCCATTTCTTCCAGATTTACTGGTTTATGTGCATAGAGCTGTTCGTAGTAATCTCTGGTGGTGGTTTGTATTTCCGAGGAATCGGTGGTGATCTCCTCTTTATCATTTTTTATTGCATCTATTCGATTCTTCTCTCTTTTCTTTTTTATTAGTCTAGCTAGTGGTCTATTTTGTTGATCTTTTCAAAAAACCAGCTCCTGGATTTATTGATTTTTTTGAAGGGTTTTTTTGTATCTCTGTCTCCTTCAGTGCTGCTCTGATCTTAGTTATTTCTTGTCTTCTGCTTGCTTTTGAGTTCTTTTGACCTTGCTCCTCTAGCTCTACCTGACTTCAAACTATACTACAAGGCTACAGTAATCAAAACAGCATGGTACCAAAACAGAGATATAGACCAATGGAACAGAACAGAGGCCTCAGAAACACCACCACACATCTACAACCATCTGATCTTTGACAAACCAGACAAAAACAAGCAAAAGGGAAAGGATTCTCTGTTTAATAAATGATGTTGGGAAAACTGGCTAGCCATGTGCAGGAAGCTAAAACAGGATCCCTTCCTTATACCTTATACAAAAATTAACTCCAGATGGATTAAAGATTTAAACATAAGAACTAACATTATAAAAACCCTAGAAGAAAACCTAGGCAACACCATTCAGGACATAGGCACAGGCAAGGAGTTAATGACTAAAACACCAAAAGCAATGGCAACAAAAGCCAAAATAGACAAATGGGATCTAATTAAACTTAAGAGTTTCTGCACAGCAAAAGAAACAATCATTAGAGTAGACCGGCAACCAACAGAATGGGGAAAAATTTTTCCAATCTACCCATCTGACAAAGCACTAATATCTAGAATCTACAAAGAACTAAAGCAGATTTACAAGAAAGAAACAAACGAACCCATTCAAAAGTGGGTAAAGGATATGAACACTTTTCAAAAGAAGACATATATGCGGCCAACAAACATGAAAAAATGCTCATCATCATTGGTCATTAGAGAAATGCAAGTCAAAACCACATTGAGATACCATCTCACTCTGGTTAGAATGGCGATCAATAAAAAATCTGGAGACAACAGATGCTGGAGAGGATATGGAGAAAAAGGAACACTTTTACGCTGTTGCTGGAAGTGTAAATTAGTTCAACCATTATGGATGACAGTGTGGCAATTCCTCAAGGATCTAGAAATAGAAATTCCCGCCAGCAATCCCATTACTGGGTATACACCCAAAGGATTATAAATTGTTCTATCATAAAGACACATGCACACGTATGTTCGCTGCGGCACTGTTTACAATAGCAAAGACCTGGAACCAACCCAAATGCCCATCGATGATAGACTGGACAAAGAAAATGTGGCACATATACAGCATGGAATACTGTGCAGCCATAAAAAACGGCAAGTCCATGTCCTTTGTAGAGACATGGATGAATCTAGAAACCATCATTCTCGGCAAACTGACACAAGAACAGAAAGCAAAACACTCCATGTTTTCACTCATAGGCAGGTGAACAATGAGAACACTTGGGCACAGGGAAGAGAACAACACTCACTGGGCTAGGTGCGGGGGTGGAGGGGAGGGAGGGCAGGGGGGTGGGGGAGAATGGGAAAGGATTACACCTAACACTGGGAGAAGTGCCTGATGTAGGCGATGGGGGTGGGGGGTGTGGAGACAGCAAACCACCATGGCATGTATGTACCTATGCAACAATCCTGCAGGGTGCAGGATGTGCACATGTACCCCAGAGCCCAAAGTACAATTAAAATATATATATATGTATATTATTTAAAATTATATTTTACTACAAAAAATGCTACAATAATAAATGTACTGGAGTATTTTATTTAAAAGAAAAGAATAATATCATCAGTGAAGAGAGATAGTTGAAATAGTTTGACTTCTTCTTTTCCTATTTGAATGCCTTTTAATTCTATTTCTTGCTTGATTGCTCTGGCTAGGACTTGCAGTACTATACTGAATAGGAGTAATGAGAGCGGGAGTCTTCGTTTTGTTCCTGTTCTCAAGGGGAATGCTTGTAGCTTTGTCCATTCAGTATGATGTTGGTTGTGCATTTGTTACAGATGGCTCTTACTGTTTGGAGGTATGTTTCTTTGATGCTTAGTCTTTTCAGAGTTTCTATCATGAAGGGATGTTAGATTTAATCAAAATCTTTTTCTGAGTCTATTGAGATATCTGATCATGTGTTTTCACTTTTAATTCTGTTTATAGGGTGAATCACATTTATTGATTGTGTATACTGAACCGACCTTGCATTCCAGGGATAAAGCCTATTTGATTGTGGTGAATTAACTTTTTGATGTGCCGTTGGATTTAATTTGCCAGTATTTTGTTGAGGATTTTTGCATTCATCAGGGATATTGGCCTAATTTCTTTCTTTTTTTGTTGTGTCTCTGACATCTTTTGGTATAAAGATGATGCTGGCTTCATAGAATGCATTAGGGAGAAGCTCTTCCTTCTCAACTTTTTGGCATAGTTTCAGTAGAATTGGTACCAGTTCCTTGTACATGTGGTAGAATTTGGCTATGAATCCGTCTGGTCCAGGGCTTTTTTTTGTTGTTGTTGGTATTTTTTTTTTTTTTATTACTGATTCCATTTCAGAGCTTGTTATTGGCCTGTTCAAGTTTTCACTTTCTTCTTGATTCAATCTTTGGAGGTTGTGTGTTTCCAGGAATTTATTCCATTTCCTTTAGATTTTCTAATTTGTGTGCATAGAGGTATTCATAATAGTCTCTGACAGTCTTTTGTAATTCTGTAGGATCAGCTATGATGTCATTAGTGTCATTTCTGATTGCACTTATTTGAATCTTCTCTCTTTTTTTGTTAATCTGGCCAACTGTCTAGCATTCATGTATATTCTTTTGAAAAGCCAACTATTGATTCCATTGATCTTTTGTATGAAGAAAGTAGTCCAATATATTTTAATATGAAGCACAGAATCCATGTTAAGTTTCAAACTTACGATTCTGTCTTGGATTAGTTTCCTAAACCCCTTTTGAGTTTGTTATCTGAATCTAGAACTTTAGAGCCAGTACTCTATCATATTCTGTTCCAGTAAAATGTGTGAGACCAAAAATTAATTGGTGAGAAACCAAGAATTTGGTACATGAATAAATGCCATACTCTATTGTTTTTCTTTTGCATTATCTCAGGTTATTGGGTAGTTTTGATCTGAGGTGCCTGTAAAAATTCAAAAACTTGGGGCTGCGTCACAGGTGTGACCCCCCCCCTTTTTTTTTTTTTACTGTGAAGACATTGTAGAGGATGTTCTTTTCTGGAGAATGGATTTTCTCTCTTGTAACTCCCAGAGGTAGGAAAAAGAACAGTGACAGCTGCCCTAGGCACAGAGTTTACTCAGCTGTTTCTGTGCCTAGAGAAAAAACTAACTCAGAGCTTCTAGAGAGGAGAGAGCTCTGTGGAGGTGGGAATGTGCACACATCTGGGAGAGTGGGCATGCCACACTTGCACTCTTCCAAAGAGAGATAATTGGTAGGTGCCATTTAAGCATATATATACTTAGGAGAAATTACCCACTGAGCTTGGCCAAGTACTGCATAACCATAGAACACCAGCATTGCTCAGCATCTTCTCCAGGATCTTACAGCAGTTGACAGGATGTGGATTACTTCATAAGAACACATAATAGTTGGTGCATGTACTTACACTGCTATAAAAATAGGTCTTGATGCTATTGAGGATCACATTGGAGGATCAGTGTACTTGGTTAGCTCTTGCCTGTGCATTAAAAACTAATAGTCTACATAACTGCAATAACACAAATAAGGAAAAAAAATGTAGTTTAAATATAAAATAGAGCCATTTTATGTTGGGCTTTTCTACTGTATGTTTGTCTGTGAAATCCCATAAGATGGACAGTAGATGCTAAAGAACTTTAATTAGACGTATTCATCTGTCCTTTGGTTTCTACATAGCTCCAGGATTGCATTTGATTTTTTTGCTCTTCTAGCATGGGCTTTCATTTCTGCATGTGGGTGTTTAAAATGTTTTATTTACTTATTATTTATTTTTAGAGACAAGGTCGTGCTCCGTTGCCCAGGCTAGAGTTGTGTGATCATAACTTACTGCAGTCTCAAACTTCTAGGCTCACGTGATTCTCCTGCCTCAGCTTCCCAAATAGCCTGGATTATAAGCATGTGCCACCACGCCTGGCTCTGGATGCAGGTTTATACCTGTTGAGGTCAACCCACAGCAGTGGAAGGTGACCCCTAAAATACAGTAGCACCGTTACATTGGACATTTGAGCAAACAGATCCTGGGAAATTGGAAATAAGAGAAAGGAATCGAGCTGGAAGTTTGCGGCCCCAAATCTACAAAAATCCACCAGAACAAAGAAGTTTAAGCTGATGCTTATCAGCAGGTTTGCAACAGCTGATTTGCAAACCCTCTATTTTTCTTATCAGACACTGAGAATGTGTAAAATGGAAGAGGTGGCGACATCAAGCAGCCAAAGCTATTTTCCAAATGAGGGCAAAAGAAATGTGGCCAGTTTACACAAAGCAAGGGAAGTTGCTGAACAGTTATCATCTGTATTCCAGATTCTCAGCCCAGAGCCATCATTCCTGGTTTGCTCTTCTAAACAGAAATGCCAATGCAAAGATTGAAGTGGATTGTAGTGAGGTAGAAAGGTGTAAGCAGGAACTAACATCAGAACCTTACAAAGGCATTTACCTAATTAAGCATTTATGGTATGCATGCAGTTTTGACTGTCACAGGCTCAAGGAAAGGGATTCCACAAAATACATCACATCAGTGTAGGAAGGGTCACACGACCTGAACAGACATTAGCAAGGAAGAAAGGAAAAGGCTGTCACACAGCCAGTCACCAGTAGCAGCCATTCATTCAGCGGATCTCTACCGGATGTTCACTAGGTCAGGCACTGACTTGCCTGGCTATTATTAGGGGATTCTAGATTCTGACCTTAGTTCTAGTTTGCTCTCTCTAGGTCTACAAGGAGTTTCTATAATTATTGAGTACTTACTATGTGCAAAGTGCCATGATAAACCTTTTACAAACTTATTATTCTACTTAGTAGCACTGCTGTGATTTTCTTTATTTGCTTGATGAAGAAAGAGAGCCTCAGAAGGTTTCAATGTCCACATGATTAGTAACAGGAACTAGAGTTTGAACCCTTGGTCAGAATCCAGAGTCCATTTTCTTAACCTCTAAATTATGCAAAGTGTTATATTTCAGTATCTATAGAATGCAGAACAATTTTGTCATTGTAAATGTTACTATAAATGTGGAATTAAAGTTTGTTTAGGAAGAGTCCTCTACTGAATTTATGTAATAAGAAGAGCTTTGGATTAGCATGGGACAAGAATATCAATTTCTTCTTCACGTAATCTAGGAAAAACATTGACAAGGAAATGTTTCCTTTTGCCTTTAAGTGAAAACAAAAATATGTGGTTAAGTGTAAGTCAAAAATTAGATGTCAAACATCTATCCAGGTGCATATATTATGTAACATTAAATTATCAAGGGACTCCTTGTGTTGGAATGCAAGAGAGGAAAATTCTTTTTGTGAGTACAAAAAAATTATGCCTAGGAAGTGAAGTGGGAGCAGACTTGTGCTAGTAACAAGCATAGATTGATAAGGGAAGCACTAGCAAACTAGTATTGACCATAGACTTAATCTTAGTGGGATTGAACTAAGATCTCCCTCCCTCTCTCCCTTCCTTTATTCCTTCCTTTGGCTCTCCATTTATTTATTTACTTGTTTAGCAAAGTTTATTGAGTACTTACTCTGTGTCAGGCACTAGTGTAGGCTATGGTGAAACAATGAACAAAACACATATGTTTTCTGCTTCTATGGGCCTTGCATTCCAGTGGAGATGGCCAAAACCTTGGAGAGTTGAAGGAACAGAAAGAAGATGAGTGTGGTTAGAGCTCAGTGGGGAAACGAGAGAGTGATATGGGTGGTAGCAAACTTACATAGAGGCAAAAGAGGTCCAGTTTGCAGTTAGACCAAACCCCAAGAGCAGATAGAAGCTTGGTGCGTGGCTTTACATTTAACAACAGCAGGTAACACTTAATGAGCCCTTAATCCGGGCCAGTGACTGTCTAAGCCCTTATCCTGTGTTAACTCATTTAAACTCCACAACTCCACTGAATGAATTCTTAAAAATCTCTACTACATAGAAAAACAATTAACCCAGTGTCAGGTGGACAATTTTTCAAAACTCTGTTATTGAGTTAGCAGTGAGTTAGGACACAATGAGATTAATTAAACCTTTTTTTCAGCTTCAAACAATGGTGATGCTGTATTAATAGTCTTAGCACTTACAATTTTTTAACTGAGAAAAAGTATTTTGTATGCACAAGAGGTTGTTTTTAAGCTTTAAATTAAATGAATGTTTTCCCACCTTATGGGGAAATGGGCTCATTTGCAAATGGGCCCACTCAGTAGTTTTATTTTGTTCTGTTCACACCGTAATGTCATGTTGTCCATGGATTCATTCGAGCAACAGTGGTGCATTGATTCATTCCGTTTTTCTGTTGCTCATAAAAAAACAAATTATAGTTTTATATCTTTGCTTCTGTACTATTAGCTCACATAGTTACAAATAGTCTTTTTAGAATTGCCTACACAGAGCATGTCACTTCAGAAGCGAGAGATAACTCTAAAAATTTGTATAATTTCATAGACTTTTAAAAAATCATCCTGAATTTTTAAAACATGATTTTATATTTAGGGAGAGTGATGACTAGAAGGAGCAGGTTATCAAAATTGACGCCAATTTGAGAGGACAGATTCAAAGGAAAGGCGATGTTAAGTGATTTAAATACTTGGTTGAGATGGAGTCCCTAATGGACTCTTCATCACATGTGCAGCATGGAATAAAAACTGTAAGAACCACCTTCATCAATCTAAGACTGCATTAAAATTCCTGTATTTTTTGAAAGTTAAAAGATATTTAGCTTTACTTGAAAAATTAGAGCGCATTGGTTTATATCCAGTAAGATGAGTTACTCCCAGGGAGACCCTTTGAGTTAAAATCCTTACCCACACTCCTCCTCATCAATGTGTTCTTATGTGGACATTTTAATTCATCTCTTTCCATTGTTGCTTGGACACGTGATTCCTTGGGTTGAATTCCTGGAGAAATGGATGAGCAAGAGAAACCTGAGTTGATTTCCTCCCATCTGATAATGCACACACCTCTAGATTTTTAGCTTTGCTCCTAGTATGCCTTGTGTCAAGTTTGGGTCCAGCTTCCTGAGCTAGAACTCAAAATATCTATCATTTGAAGAAAAGAGAGAAGAAGGAATTGGGGCTTCAGTCATCTCTGTGTATTATTTCTGACAAAGAACCAACAAGTTCGTGTGCCCACTACATAGTTATAGATCCGTTACCCTGAGGCAGCAGGTTTGAAGCAGAGAAAGAGTTTAACAATCTCAGGGCACCCTGTGAGGATATGGGAGGAGAGCCTCAAATTCATCTTTCTGAGGAGCTCTGGGCTGTAGTTTTTAAGAGGATCATGGAGGGTGATGGGCTGGAAAATTAGGGTTGTTGACTGATCGGGGGAGGGGGATGAAATCATCAGGATGTGGCAATTGTGTTCTCTGGTGAGTCAGCTCCTCGTGGTGTTCCTCAGACCTTCTTGGGGTCATCATTGTGGTCCTTCGTTCAGATCGGTTGATGTAGTAGTTTCACTGGTATGCAGTGAAAGAC
Source organism: Ateles fusciceps (assembly GCA_036589455.1). Classification (NCBI taxonomy): domain Eukaryota; kingdom Metazoa; phylum Chordata; class Mammalia; order Primates; family Atelidae; genus Ateles; species Ateles fusciceps. Next base: position 11,481,545 of record JAZHEH010001382.1, on the reverse strand, counting down.
TATCTCAAAGGGAAAACTTGTAATGTTCAAATTGTTATCTATAGAACATTTAGGGGAACATCTTGTAACAGGGTCTACATGATTCTAGGACAATGGGCACCAAACCACACTGAGGAAGCAGGTCAGAGGGTGAGCTAACCTCATGATTAATGCTGAATGTGTTGCAAGCTTGGTTTTTTTCTTTTTGTTTTTTATTTTCCCTTTCTTTTTCGCTGATTAATTGTATAACATTTATAGGGGCAACTTCATTTCCATCTTGGCTTCTCAGTTATAGAAGATAACCCTCATAGAAGGAGAAAATACATACTCATTAGTTTTAGAGGAATGACTTTTGAGTCAGTTTTAGGCATTTAGTTTTGTGATACCTAATGACACAATAGTCGAATGCCCTCAGGGAGACTCTCCTGTGGAATTTTAACTCTCCCACAGCCTTCTCAGGGCTTGGATCTCTCATGGCTAATAAGGTCAAATGGCTTTGCTGAGTGGTGAATCTTGTCACCTTCAAGGTCATTCCCATTCTTTTTGCACATGAGGTGAGATAACCTGAAACTCTTCTGGAGCAAGAGAGGAGTCCATAAATCAGTCCTTTGCATGCACTTCATCCTCTAGGGATTGTAGTAATAGTGTAACTGACATAATTGTCATATACTGTAAGTTTTTTTTTTTTTTTTTTTTTTGAGAGGGGGGTCTCACTGTGTCCCCCAGGCTGGAGTACAGTGGCGCGATCTCTGCTCACTGCAACTTCTGCCTCCTGGGTTTAAGCGATTCTCCTGCCTCAGCCTCCCAAGTAGCTGGGATGACAGGTGCCTGCCACCACACCCAGCTAATTTTTGTATTTTAGTAGAGACGGGATTTCACCATGTTGGCCAGGGCGGTCTCGAATTCTTGACCTCAAGTGATCTGCCCTCCTCTACCTCTCAAATTACTGGGATTACAGGCCTGAGCCACCATGCCCAGCCTCATTTAAATTCTGAATTTGGTACAGGATTATTGGGACATTTGAAACGATGTTGGGAGATGGGACTTCCCTAGTATCTTGGTACTGTTGAATTACAGTCAGTTTCCTCCAGGTTTTTCTATTTCCTCCCCTCCATTCACTTATTTTTCTCCTCTTCCTTAAATATGTATTGAGGGCCTATTTTGCAGGTACCATGATGGTGGGAACCCAGACGCAAAACATCAAAGCTCTCCCTCAGGAGCTCACAGTCTAGCAGGGAAGGGAGACAGATACACAAACAAATGAATTACCACTTCATGAGTGATGAGTGCCACAAAAGAAGCATCCAGGAAGAAAAGCCTAGATAAAGGCTCAGTTACCTCTGGGCAGTAGGAGGATCAGGGAAGGCTTTCTGGAGGAGGCAGCCACTGAATTGAGTGTTCAAAGGTGGATGAGTAAGAGCTTGCAAGGGAACAGCATGGGTGTAAAACAGAGGAGTGAATGCAGTAGCCCATTCATTCTTAGCTGCTGTTGATTCTTACAGATGTCAAATATTTCTGGGAGTCTTCTGTCTTCCACTGTTACAAAACTTCTTTAAAAATTATTGTAATTAGGATAAAACTCTTTTTCATAGTAGGAGTTTCCCAGCTCTTTGGGGGAATGCTTTGAAAAATTCATTCATTCCCAGATTGAGCTGTCCTAGTTGTTTATCCTTTAAACAGCAAGAAAAAGCTGGGACTTCCAGACTTCTTAAAAGCCCAAACCACCTGCAGGTAGTGATGGTGTCAGGTTAACAGCAGTGACACATCTTCTATTTCAGGAAGTATTGAATTGGCTCTTCCTGGTTGTTCATTTGCTGAGGCTTGAATTCCAGGAGATTTCATTCTTTGCACATTTCTCTGTTTTCCTTTTGTTCCTGTTAGAGGCAGCTTCTCAGAATGATAAAAACTGTTGATATGTTCCTTGTAAAGTCTTTGGCATTCTAAGGATTCATCCTTACTGCCTCATTTTGGCCTTGACTTTACTTCCAATATAATTGCCCATGACAACTTATTTTAGTAAGAGAGAGTAGTAGATGGCCATCCTTGGGTGAGTTTGAGGGCGCTGTAAATATATACTCCTATACTCCAAAACATCTCCTCTGCTAACTTGCAATGTACCTGAAATTCCACAATTAGACATTCATTCTTAAAGCCTTTTCAGTTGTTTCTTAAAATCTAAGTAGTTCTTAGTGTCACCTTGTCACCTTGCACCTTCTTTAGCAGGTATCAGTTATTGGCTCCTCAGTGTGGTGAGCACTGAGTTCTGAGAAGTGAAATGGAGGGACTGAAAAACTAAGGAAAAGGACAGCTTAGCCTGCACCAACTATATGTGAAGGAAGAGAGTCATTATCAGTTCAGTTGCATTATTCAGCACAGCTTGTTACCTGACATCTGCTTACCTGAAGAGATTACTGTGGGTTAATTCTAGAAGCTTGCTTATTACATTAATGACCTATATTTATTAACAGCTGATTATCTTAGGGGATTGTCTCTGAGAATTTGTGCAGTAGGTAAATGATGTCTTTGCCTCAATTAGCTCTCCTTTGAGAAAGGAAATAAGATCGTTGATATTGATTTGTATCACTGTGGTTTCTTATCCCTCTTTTATATCTTTTGGAATTGAACACAGTATTATACCTATAACAGGTGCTGAGTAAATGTTTGTTAAAGAAATCAGTCTGTAGATATTTAGAGGCTCATATCACTAGACATAGATCACCAGCCTGACATCTGGCTACAGTAAAACCAAACAGGAGATAACTGATTTTTTAAAAATGAGAACTTTATTTTAAAATAGTTTAAGATTCACAAGAAGTCGCAAAAACAGGACTGAGTTTCTGTATCTTCCCAAGCTTTCCCCGTGATAATGCTATATGCTGCATAGCCATGGTATATTGTCAAAACCAGGATATTGACATTGGCACCTTGCTGTAAACTCAAGTATAGACATTTTGCCAGTTTTTACAAGCACATTTTGGTTGTTTCTTTTTTTTTCCCCCTGTATGGATCAAAGACATTTTATCCCACGTAGATTTGTTTTATTACCTCTCCACTCAGTGTACAGAACTCTTCCATCAGCACAATGAAACTCTCTTGTGAGAAACTGAATTTTAAAAAGAAAAAGAAACAACTTAAAAATAAACACCAACATTTTTATAAGGTCACATGCATGAACTTTAAAATAATACTAATTTCAGGCTGGGTGCGATGCCTCATGCCTATAATCCCAGCACTTAGAACTGTTCTACTCTTCTTTGAAATGAGGTCCTTCTCCAGCATGCCTTCCTTCTGAGCGATTGCTGCCTGGAGCATCTCCTTGAGTGTCTGCTAAGCAGCAAGGTGGCTGTCACCTTAGGGAATCTCATCCTATGCTCCTTTTCTGAGTTCAGTGTATTGTCTTCTTCTCCGTAAGTCCATGTGTAGAGGGTTCGTTTTCCCCATGTTAGCATTTGTACGCTTGGCCTGACTTCATGGAAACTCCAAACTAGAATGGGCTTGGAACAAGTGGAAATCCACCAAACAAGTATGACCACATGGTCACAGCAGCGTACAGACAGAACTTTCCTGTTTCTGATTTACCAACGTAGCATACAGAGCTCCCACCACAGTTAAAATTGAGCTAAGTGAGCATGAAACACACTTGATCACTTTTTAAAGAGAAAGCACATTATCTGAAATGGCATCTTTCCTCTTGTCAACTCCTGCCAAAAGAAAGCCTCACCCTCCTGGAATTCATATTTTCAGGCAACCCTCTGGACACTAAGGACATCTAAATCTAAAGGTCAGGATTCTGTGAGAGAACACCAGTCCAACATGCTCATGAAATCCCAACAGTGCACAGGGTTGGATGGACACTTAAAAGGCAGTTAGGTATGATGGCTTGATGGTATGACTAACCAAGTTCTTTAGGTAACAGTGGATGCAGTAGAAATGTTCACTATAATTTTTCTATGTGCCTAGGTGTGATCACATGTATATAATTTGTCTATAATCTATAATTTGTAATTGTTGGCATGTGTCTAGTATGTCCAGGTACCCCTATTTGAGGTACTGAAATATGTTCATTTTATGTAGACTCTAACTCTAATTTAGAGACTGCTCTCCAAATAGCAGAAAGAACAGCTACTTACTAGGGTGGGTTTTTTTCAAAAGACAAAGAGACATGTGCTGTCATTTCTTTGTGACACAGATTCCTTCAGTAGACATGGGGGTTGTGGTAGGAGAGAGAACCATGTGGTTTAGGAAATTGCTTCAGTGATACTGTGGATCTAATCCCCCTCTCCCTAAAGAACGCTGACAATATCAGGCCTGAAGAAGGGGCATTTAACAGGAGATTAAGATACTGTAATTACATGGCAACAATGATGCTCATCTTAGTATGTGCATAGGTTACTTTTTTCCTTGGGGATTTAATTTGACTAATTGACCTCTGTCTTTATATCCTTCTGCTTCCAATTCCTTCTCTGTATTGTCCCCAGAATTAACCTGCTACAAAACAAGATAACGGTACCACTCTCCGGCATTTAAATTTCTATCAGGCTGGGCACGGTGGCTCACACCTGTAATCCCAGCATTTCGGGAGGCCAAGGCAGGCAGATCACCTGAGGTCAGGAGTTAAAGACCAGCCTTGCCAACGTGGTGAAACCCTCATCTCTACCAAAAATACAAAAATTAGCTAGGCATGATGGCATGTGCCTATAATCTCAACTACTTGGGAGGCTGAGAAAGGAGAATTGCTTGAACCTGAGAGGCAGATGTTGCAGAGAGCCAAGGTTGCACGACTGCACTCCAGCCTGGGTGACAGAGTAAGAATCTGTCTCACAAAATAAATAAATAAAAATAAAAAATAAATAAACTTCTATCAGCTCCCTATTTTCTGTAGGATAAAGACCAGACATGCTTCCAGGGCATACAGATGCTTCACGGTCTCCTGTCTGGCCTCATTTGTTGCCAACGTTGCAATCTGCTTAGGCTCTATATGAGGTGTCCTTCCACTCCCAGAGTGCACTGTGTCCTCTATGCTTTTGTCTCTCTGCCCAAGCTTAGCCCTCTGCTACCATCCCTTCCCCTGCCTTCTCACCCTGATAAGTTTCTACTCCTCACTCAAGGACTACCGCAAAAGTTAGGCAGAGGCGATCTTCTGCTTCCAGAGCCCTTTGCTTCTTATTTGTATTTGAGTACTAGTGATCATAATAGCTACCACTGACACAGCATCCACCATATGCTGGCCACTAACAAAGCAGTTCACGTTTACTAACTCATTTATTTCTCTCAACAACCTCAGGAGGTAGGTATTATTTGCATTTTATAAATGAGGACACTGAGGCACAGCACGATTAAGTATCTTGTCCAAGGTCATACAAGGTAGTCAGTAGAATTTTTAAACAAGCTGCTCTTGCATATCTGCTGCCAGAAATTAAAATCTGGGTAGACTTCTCTGCTAAATGGAAAACTACTCAAGAGCAAGAATCATGTTTTATTGAATTAAATGTCTCCAAAACCAGCATAGTGCCTGTCGCCAAAGAAAAAATCTCAGAGACATTTGTTGAATGAATGTACAGACTATTATGTTTTTGTTCAAAAAGATAATCCTTTTGAAAAGACGTCATTCAACTTAGCCTTTGAGTTTTTAATCTAGAAGAGAGAATAAATTGTGATCAAGGAATGAGGAAAATAGTGTCAGGAGGGATCCTGTGTTTCGCTTCTACCTGCATTCATCCGCGTGTTCTGGGTGGTGCTCAAGTTTCAGTGGGTGTTCTGCTCTCACTGAGCATAGAAGGTGGAGGTAGTGAACTGCTCATTCACACTGGACCTAAGTTCCCTATCAAGGCTTCCATCATACACACAGGGAACCAGAAGGCTGAGCTCCTGGAAAACATTTTAGAAGGAGTAATTTGTAAGCATGAGGCTTGTCCTTCCTCTGTCAGAACGAGGAGGCAGGAGTTGTGAGTTAGGACTAGATCGTACCATTTTTGGGGTTGTGTTTAATGTGCCAGAGGTTTCAAAAGGCAGAAGAGGCAAGAAAAATGGTAACAGGCCTTATATGAAGCAGGGAGTTTACAGGAAAGTAGTTTTCAGATATCCAGTGTAGCCTTGACATGAGAGCGAAGCTTGATGAATCGCTACTGAATTTAAAGCAATATTTTTACTCCTTTATGAAAAATGTTAAGAAATATATATATCACATATATATGCTTTTTGCTGATGAATTGATTTTGATAAGAATATCTTTGGGAATCTTACCTGTAACTAGGGTTCCGCTAAATGGTCAGTATGTATGGGGTGAGCTCACTGTTCACCTGTCATGCATGCTGAGATGAAGAAAAGATGGCTCCACTTCAGAGTGTGGTTAACTTCAGGGTTATAAATGGCTTTCAGGGGTATAGATGCGTAGAGTCCCTATCCTTGCACCACCCAAGCTTTCATGACTGTGGGTTCCTTCAACACTATGTTACACCTTGAGAGTCACCATGAGCTCTGTAACCAAAGTGTTAAGGATGTTGCCATTAACTGTCTCTTATTTACCTGACCAGCTTCAGCTCTGCTTCTGTAATGAACTGTAACTATGAGAAACCATGGTGTGTATCTTTATGTAACTGATGCCTTGCTGCTTCTGAATTTTCAAAACATCTTAATAATTATGGTTGATGTTGAAAACTCTCATGAGGTTATTTGTTGAAGTGAAATACATTCTAAAAATACATGCATATAAAAGGATGGCCAGGGAAGCCATTTCACTGAGTAATGGCCAGTTCTGTCCTCACCTTCCCTCTGTCTCGCCCCTCCTCGTCCCCAAAGCTGCCTCTTCTCGCGTGTAATGCCAGCGCTCTGTACAGTGTTCTGTTTAGAGTGATTTGAACATTTTTCTGCCCGTGTCTCTCATTGCTGAAGTAACCCACCTCTCTCATATCGACTCTTACCCAGGAGCCGCACTGCAGACTCTTTGATGTAGGTCCTTTCTGCATGGCAGCTAAGGCCAAGCTGTGGTTTTCATTGCATGATGCAACCTCACCCTTTCAATTGTTGCCTCCAGGTTAACCAGATTCTTTTCCTGCACTGCTCACGCATGTTGACGTGCTTTCCCTGATGGCCCTGAATGTGGTGAGCACTGGACGCATGCATGAATTAAAGCGGCGAGCATTCCAATACACTGAAGCACTGGGCCTGAGACTTCTCCTGGAGCATCCCTGTGGGCCCTCAGTTTGCTGTGATATCACAAAGGCCACTCTGTCCCTTGAAAATTCAAGACTAGGACATTGAGAAAGAAACAAGTAAATCTCCCATTTTTAGGTTTATGCTGAGCAAAGTCTAGTGACAAAGAATTAGAAGCTAGGGCCAGTTTTCCGAGTAACAACCTACCTGACCATGAGTCCTATGCGTTCCCGACTCCACATGGGTATGCACCAAGTGACTAGGATGATGGTACCCTTTCATGTCTTTCTGAATGTTAGCTGGTCTGATTTTGCTTAGATCTAATAAATGTCTAACTAAATAGATAAGCCTTTTAAAAACACCTCTTGGGCTGAATGCCTCAAGAAATGCAATTATTGATCTTTCTCATAGTATATTGTGTTTAGGAAAACCGCTAATTCAACTTTAAAAGATGTAAAACGGTACTACTATAAAGAAATATTGCATTTGTTAAAGCATGTTGGCACTGCATTCAACATCACTGATTAGTAAATTGTGATCATTTTCTCTCCTTGGAATGTATTTTTTGCCTTAGGGCTGTCTAATGACTTACTTTAAAAGTGCTTTCTTTTCCTTATTATTTTTAAACTTGTATACTTTGTTGTATTCTCAGAATGACTTTTATAAAACACAATTGTCAGAATCTATTTTCTCACTGGATTTTTTCTTTGTCATTTCAAATACATATTTTACATTTTAGACATGCTTTGGTTGTAAACTGAAAAATGAAAGGTGAGGCATTCCAAGCTGTGATAATCCTAGGGTAGGAATAACAGTTGCTAGAGAATTCTTGATGATACTAGCTTGTCAGCACCCCTTAGCCCAAGACTAGGCACTAAGCAGTTGGAATGAAACAAAGCTGAATGCTTCTTTTCTCATTTGTATGCCTCCTTCATGAATTCTGATTTTCTACTATCTGGGGGGCTTAGCAGATTGAAGCTCTTCCCACATTCCCTTTTTCCCCTATTCTATTAAACATATCCTGTGTATTCTTTTGAAATGGACTTTGCTTAGAATTTCCTAACATGTTCTTTTGGTAACCAGTAAAAAGATCCTTTGAATGGGACCATTTCCCTTTCTGAAAAGAGCTTAAATGGAATTAAAGTACAGACCTGTGCAGGCAGGCGATTCTGCCCAGCATGTTGAAATAGTCTCACTTTATGAACGTTTTCATCTGGGGGCTTGGCAAAGGAAACATCTGATTCTCTTTTGTGAGATTCTTCAGTAAAGAGAGCCATTCCTCTTTCCCAGAAAAACACAGTGATTTCTCATAAAATGAAAGGATTTCTGAAGCCCAACAGAAAGTGGGGATACAGAGATCCATTCACGGAGACAGAAGAGAAAATCCTAAGAAATCAGTTTCCTGGGGGCATCCTAGGTCTCTCATAGAGATGTTTTTACAATGATAGGAGAAACATCTCTAGAGAAGTTCAAAGATATGACAATAAAATAGAAGAAGGACCTGTAGGAGGAAGCGAGGAGAAAGATCTTTACTCCACTGAGCATGTAATTCATCATATTTCTTTCCAGATCCAAAAGTCTAGTGGATGGCATTGATATGGTGGAAATAGCTATTTATTATTTCTTTTCTTTTTTTGACACAGAGTCTCACTCTGTTGCCTAGGCTGGAGTGCAGTAGTGCAATCTTGGCTCACTGCAACCTCCACCTACTGGGTTCAAATGATTCTCCTGCCTCAGCCTCCTGAGTATCTGGGACTACAGGTGTTTGTCACCACTCCCAGCTAATTTTTGTATTTTCAGTAGAGATGGGGTTTCACTATGTTGGCCAGGCTGGTCTTGAAATCCTGACCTCAAGTGATCCACCTGCCTTGGCCTCCCAAAGTGCTGGGATTACAGGCATGAGCCACCACACTCAGCCAGCTATTTATTATTTCTGAAACATGAGCAGGAGAAACCTGATTTTGATAAATAAATGATTTTCAATGTTAGCCAGAAGAAAGAGGGAGAGAAAAAAATAATGGAAAAGAAATGTTCCAGGAAATGAGACGTTACTTTCATGAAGTTGTTAAGAAGGAAATGAAAAGTGTGCATACTTGAAGATATGATTGTATAATCATAGGGGTTAATAAGTCCTTGCCATTTTCCCATTAATGATGACAGTTTGTTTTAAAGGTAGCTCATCGTGTCTGATTTTCCATGGTGGTGTTGGTTTCTACTGCCCAGGTCGCTTATGACATTCCTAAGGAGTGACTCCAGCCTTGTACTCAGCAGACCCATGACTTCTAATCAGCAACATCTCAGACACTCCGTTTTGGCTGTGAGGCTGCTAGGCTCTCAACAAAACTCCTAAATAGGAAAACTTACAAAAACTTCCAGGCCTTAGCTGTCAGCCAAAGACAGAGCTAAGACACAGCTATTTTATTTCCTTGTGCAATAAAGGTATAATTGTTTTCTATGCCAGATGTCAGAAAGACTTGTTGTACCAAGTCTTTCCCTGTGTCTTCTTTAAAAAAATCCTCAACAGTAACAACAGCAACAAAACTTCAAGATGTTAGAAACTAAGCTGTTATAATTATCCTTCGGCATCACATATAAATTCATGTGTAACTTTAAACAAGCTGGTGTCCTTCTGGTGACTATATATGTTATGTGACATTGTTTTCTGTTCGTCAAAGTGAAGCAGCAGATAAATGGAGCAACTGTTTTTTACATAATTATTTTTTCCCAGATGTTCTCAGGCTTCCTCCATTCAGTATCAGCAGGTCTTCAGCGTTGGTACTCTTTGTTAGTGTAGACCTTGAGTGCCCTGCTGAGGGGCTTGTGTGCCATTCTGCTAAAGTGCAGATGTGTCCGAGAGGTACCAGAGTTGGAACTGTAATAGACTTCTTAGGCTACTGGCTGAAATACTAAGGTTCAGAATAAGAAAGAGATACATCTCAGGCATCTCATTATCCCCGTTTGATTAAATTGCCAGTCCTGAACCCAGGACAGGCTGGTTCTAGCTGTGGATTCAATAGTTTTAGTTTCTCTACTCCAAATGCTTGCAGGTAGACCCATAGCAAGGTGGCATTGCCAGGGTCATGCCATCCAGTATGTTAGGACTCTGTCAAAGCCAGGAAGGAGGGCAAGAGAAGGGCATATAAGGCATAAGCTAAGTTGGGAACTGGTGAGATGACCAGGGGGAGGCCCAGAGAGTCCAAGGCAAACATCTGGAGAAGGCTCAGAAAGAATTTTGAAGTCTGCATCTAGTAATAGGCCAAAGGAATCCCACAGTGATTTGAAAGTCTGTTATGCTATGGGAGTACCAACTTATCTGCACAGCCATGCCCTGATTGGCCACCCTTTGACAAATAGAGAGCTCTTTCATTCTCTTAAGAGTCTCTGCCATCCCCTATACAATTATGAGGGCTTCTTATTTGGGAAGCCTTGATGTGAAGTGCCTTGAAACTGTACCCAGAGCTACTTCTCTAGGATGCTCTCTCCTTCAGAAATGTGGGCACCAGGCCATTGTTTCCCAATGGCTAGGGTTGTTGGCTATCCCTGGTTATCGATGATTGTTTATCAGCCTCGTAGTACATAGGTGGCAATATTTAACATCCAGGAAAAAAGGCGTAAAAAGCAGAAGGTAGTGATCACATGAATAGTCTATTCTTGCTTCCCTAGGTCTAAATTCCTGTAGGTGTGAGAGAAGTATGGATCCAGGGGTCAGAGGTTCCATTCCCCATGCCAGGCTTTGTGTCTAGTTTCTCAGTTCTCCATTCAGATCTGGGACTTCTCTTCTTCTTCCTCTCCCCCATTTCTAATCACCTCATCTATGCTGTTCTGTTTTGTGGATGGTCCCAGGGTGGGTTTGGGGTTGGGTGGAGAGCACATATTTGTGCTGGGAGGCTGAGGATGTTTGTGTGTGTACATGTTGTGTGGATGCCCACCTACATGAATCACTCTATACCTATACATGGCTCATTGACCCACCTTGAAAGAACTTTCACTCTTTCTTCTGGTGTATGTGCATTAGTGCATATGCATTTAGTGCTCTTTGAATCATCTACTCCATCTCATTCCTCTTCTAGATAGGTAAGAGTTTCCTAACAAAGGGTTGGCTAGAATCAGTGGAGGTAGGGGGAATGAGTGAATAGAATTGGTCAGTCGTGATTCCTCAGTTTGCTGAAAACTAAAATCAAGCAGTGCTTGTTTGGCAAGACTCTGTTTTACGTAGTAGCTTAACTCTGATTTATTACATAAAAGTTGCGGGCAAATATGAACACTAATTCTACTCTGAAACAACTGTGATTGAAATAATTGTAGTCTGCAGATAAGCTGGAGAAAATAAGCGTCAGTCAGTAGGTTGTCTTGAATATCATTCCAAGAGTATAACAGTGAAAAAGTGTATGCCCTTACAGAAGAAAACTTACAA